>OY720637.1:140706853-141945125 GCA_963169105.1 Ceriagrion tenellum | reverse complement strand
GGCTGCTTGAGATATTCAGAACTGGTGTGTTTCAGAGCGACACAGAGAATATTATCATGACGCCTCACTACATTTCTAGGTTTGACAGACGCGATAAAATAAGAGAGATACTCTCCAAACAGTTAGGTACAAAAACTCGTTCTTTCCGCGCACAATAAGCGACCACAGCAAAACTGATCTCCTCTAAATACACTCCCGTAGTACATGCCACCATTTCACCTCCAAAAATTTTACATCATTACACGGCTGGTAGCTCGCTGGGTAGTGTGTAGTTATAGATGTACTGTAATATCTTATATAAAAAGCTATATCAGCTGTTTTCAGGGAAAAGAAAATGAAATAAATAAGAAACAAC
Source organism: Ceriagrion tenellum (assembly GCA_963169105.1). NCBI lineage: Eukaryota > Metazoa > Arthropoda > Insecta > Odonata > Coenagrionidae > Ceriagrion > Ceriagrion tenellum. The sequence goes on along the minus strand of OY720637.1, from coordinate 141,944,770 downwards.
TTCAGAAAAATGTAGCTATAAATGAATATGTGCAACTTAAGTCTAAAATCGGCGATGCTCATAATAGCAAGAATACTTTCATAAAAAGCGACACTCCATATTTAATCGCGATTTTTTAAAGCAGCTACCTTCCACATTTGAAAAAACTGTGTGTTGCACGCATTACAGCAACGCGTTACTTCCCGAGCGCTATAGTTTCTTAATCCTCCCTTGATAAAGGGAGGGCATAAACTGAAACCGGGTTAAAATGGAATTTTTATTCAGCAAAAGATTAGCAGCCAATTAGTTCGTACGAAGTTGATGCTTCAGAAGGAGTGCATTTTAAACAGAAGAGAGGAACAGAGGAGGCAGGTGGAGGAAAATTACTTAAATAAAACAAAGTGCTGAACGTTCAATGGAGAAAAATTTTAATGAATGTGACTCAGAAGTTTTGAGAAGTCAATATCCAGAAGGCTGCGCGCAGTCATATACAGACATTTTTTCTGAGGTATACAGTTGATTTATTCCCTCCCAGCAAATGGGAAACGCAAAATTTTCAGTTTTAGACCCTTACCAAATCCTGATGTATGGAAAACCCATTAAAAATTCTTCATCGCTTGCTTGAAATCATTTCATACCGTATTGAACGCTGCATACAGAAATAGAATTCTACAAAGTTATCACGGATTCATGACCACAATTCAAATATATATTCCACATTTGGAAACCAAAAATAAAAAAATAAGAAATGCAGGTAAAATTTTTACAAGCAATGAGACACTCCTCTCTCCCTACTCCCTGAGCGAGCGAATAAGCGGAGGCTAAGCTAAGTAGAACGAGCTCTTTGATTAATGCATTGAGATGCAGCATATAAGAAATAAGAAATTATGGAGAAATTTCCAATCATTGCATTTAACAAATGATGTGGTGCGAAGTCACTCGCACGGGTGCATATACACCAGGGTTGAAATTCGCTATGAAAAAATTATTTGACTTGACCGGGATTCGAACCCGGATATGCAATGTTTGGAAATTTGTCAATTTCGTCGTTTTAATAACGACAATGTTGGGTTTATCCACCGCGACAGTGGCTTTGTAAGCACAACTTCGTCTCATGTGCTACAATGTAGATTTGAGGCGTGAACATCTAGTTCACATAAACCCCCGTCGAAATTCGCCTTGAAGGAAGATGGCTTGGTGATGTAACTGGCTAACACACCTGACTGGCAATTGAGGGATCCGGGTTCGAATCCCGGTCAAGTCAAATGGTTTTTTCATAGCGAATTCCAACCCTTTTGTCACTTATGGAGAATTTATATTCAGAATTACCTATCAAAATTTTGAATTTGACCACTCGCTATGTCCTCACCTACATAAAACAAGACTAAAGAGATAATTGGAATTAAATATTGGGAATTCAGAGAAACCATTCAATCATTGAACTCTCGATCTTCCCCGAAAATAAGAGACGGCTTTTGAGAATGACCACAAAGGATGAGTCTATGTTGGTGAAAACATAATAACAATCTAAAGTTGGTGGTTTCCGGCGATACTTTATGGAATTTACTAAACATTTTGAATGAATAGAGTAAACTTTGTTTTCCCACAATGAATTTAATAACATGCGACCATGGTTTCGACGATTAATGTCATCATCAGGTCCTGATGATGACGTTAATTGTCGAAACCATGGTCGTAAATTATTAAATTCATTGTGGGAAAACAAAGTTTACTCTATTCATTCAAATAATAACAATCATTTGAACTTTTAAGCGCTTCGGAGTGATATTAATGATTAAAAATACTTCTAAATTGGCTGAGAAAGACCTCTTTCTTAGGATTGGTAATGGAAATTTATCAGTAGAGGCTCATTTGCGCACACATACATTAAGTAAAATTACTCTTATGAAACCAATTAGACTGCTCTCTTCTGCAATTTGACGATGGCGGTCGAAAGCCCAAGGGCGCGTGCGTTTTTCTTTTTAAGGAAAATGAGTGTTGTCGGCCTCCTCCAGGGGGGGCCATCGTTCTGTCCACTTTTTGACCACCCTCTCTCTCCCTGCCAGGAAGAGCCGCGTGCCTCCGCCTCACGCCAAGGAGGCTCGGCCGTGCGCGTGTTGGTCGAGTGGCGGCTTGGTGGAAGGGGGGTTGGTGTGTGCGAGGGGGGGGAGGAAGGATGAACTCCGAGGGGGGGAGGGGGAACTTGAGGGAATGGGGTGGGTGGTTGGGCGCACGAGCCCTCCCGTCCAGGCCATGCCAATGATTACACGCCTTATGGCGCGAGGACTCTCTTCAACTCCCCTTCCTTCGCCACGACTAACCGGGCGGCGCGCGGGAGGAGGAATGGGAAGTATGGAGGGGGGGAAAGAGCAGAAGTAGACCGGGGATGAGAGATTCTACCCTCCCTCCCTACGCATACAGGACGAAAAAAAGGGTGTAACTTACTGAAGGATAACATTATAAGTAACTCATTGAAATGATAGTTACAGTCGATTATCAAAACTTAAGTCAGTTGATGTAGGATTGGATTGGATCTTTGGAGAGGCGACCGACGGCTAAGGTCATTTGCGCCATAGGGGACAGGTAAGGGAGGAAGGGTGGATAGAAACCCGGCGTCGGCATTAGCCTGCTCTTGACGAAAGGCACCAAGGGGACCGGGGCTAAGCGTCTCATTCGATAGACGGAGTACTGTACTTGAAGTGCCCTCCACAAGACACTCCAGTAGGGATTGGGTTCCCTCTGAAAAACATCCGCCTCGGTAGGGATTTGAACCCTGGCCACCTGTGTGGTCGGCAAGTACTCTAGTCACCACACCAACCAGATCCCCGACAAATTATCGAATTAGCGTGTAACTAATCGTGAACTCCTTTATGACGCATTTTGGGTTCACTTTAGGGTACGAGGAACTCGTCATTGGGAGATTCTCCCACCCTCCCTACGCATACCGGACGAAAAAAAGGGTGTAACTTACTGAAGGATAACATTGTAAGTAAGGATGAGTCGAATCCAAATGTCGATTCTCGATTCCACCGATTCTCAGGATTAGAATCGGTATCGATAATCGATCGTCTGAAGTCGATTCCGATTCCATCGATTCCAGACAGACAAATATTCAAATGTAATTTCATTTATCACATCATATTTGTCTCAGTAATTTTGGGTGTAGGCTATCAATTTGTACTTTTCATCTAATACCTCATAAGCTGAGGTTATATTTGCTATTTGTTAATAAATATACTTTTTGGGTGACTTCATTGTCTTTGTTATTTCATTTAAGCCAATACTTAAATTTAAATAATAGACGTACGCTACTGGTATATCAATATCCCACCTGTTATTAGGAATAAGAATCGATGGAAATGGAATCGAAATAAAAGTGGAATCGACTCATCCCTGATTATAAGCAACTCATCTTAAAAATGAAAACACTTAGTTTTTTTCACCAATGTATTAAAAACACAAATCGACCGGTTTCGGCCTTTTCTTTCGGCCTTGTGTTTTTAATACATTGGTGGAAAAAACTGAGTGTTTTCATTTTTAAGATGAATAATAATTTCCACAAAGTGAACTCACCAACAATTGATGTTATAAGTCACTCATTGAAATGATAATTACCGTCGATTATCAAAACTGACATCACTTGATGTTCAACCTTTATGGGTGACATTTTGTAACCTTCGTGCCGTAAGTTTTAGGGTTATGAATCTAGATCAACGAAGAAGTCCAGAGGGTTGCTCGAAACCAGGCTATCTTGTGAATTTCTACAGCGAGGTATTTTTCACCCAAATTACTGAAATATAATAGCTGGCAAATAACTCTTTTTAAAAATTTTATTCCGAGAAGTAAATCCATCAAATTCAAATTCAGTTCAAAACCCACCATGGACGGGTTAAGAAAAATCTGGATAAATCTCATCCACTATTTTTTCCTCGGTACCTCTACTTCCTCACCAGCTCTCAACAGCATGCATTCTAACTCCAGTGATGAAGTACATAATGCCTCTACCACCCCTTACTAGAATAATTTTGTCGTCGTTGACATCAATCAGCAGAATAGTAAGAGGGCCTGGATAAAGTTTACACCACAACCTTGTACGAATACAAACAACAAGTCACTTAACCGTCACTGTTTCCGTCTTCCGTCGCATAATTACCGCAGAAAGATCAGTAATGAAATATAAGCACAAGTCTTTGCTATCAAGAGCGCTGAAACGAATAAGCGAAGAGAGCGAGCTAGTAAATTAGCAAGGTTTCCACTAATAATACGAGCGATCGAATAAGCGAGAGCTAAGCTACGTACAACGTGCTCTTTGATTAATGCATTGAAACGCAGCATGTAAGAAATAATAAATTATGAAGAACTTATATTCAGAATTACCTGACAAAAGTTTCCCTTTGTATTTAACCACTCGCAATGCCCTCATCTACATAAAACAAGACTAAGGAGATAATTGTAATTAAATATTGGGTATTCAGTGAAACCATTAAATCATTGAACTCTTGATCTGACTTTTGCCAATGACCACAAAGGATTAGTCTGTGTCAATGAAAACATAGTAAAAGTCATTTACATTTTGAAGCGTTTCGGAGTGAGTTTAAGGATTGAAATTAGTTCTGAATTGGTTGAGAAAGACATTTACCTCTCTCTTAGGATTGGTAATGGCTTGGCTTTATCAATAGAGGCTCATTTGCGCACACATACATAGAGTAAAATAATTTTTATGAAACAATTCGTTCTCTTTGGTATATGTACGATGCTGGTGAATGAACATGAATTTTAAAAAAATAAATATCTTATGCAAATATTATTTTTCCAGCAAATTTATCATGCATTTTCTCAATTATCGGCGAATAAATTGTCACTAGAGGACGCAGTTACAGGGGCTTTTGCTGCATCCAAACGTGCAGTTAGCATTTGCCGAAAAATATGTATTTAAAAATATATTATTACACTGGTGTCCGCTTGCGCTCCATCTAAATTTTATTTTTGCTTTTTTTGGTTTGCTAAAAATTAAAAAGAGGAGGGAATTAGGTTCAAAATGAAGGATTTTCATAAATCCAACCTTTTATAGTTTTCTCTCTGCGATTAAATGTCACGGTCTGTAGTCAGGCTCGTCAGCTGGGACTGATGACCTCACCAAAATTAACTTAACTCCACCGCGTGGAAATTGGAAGTGGTAACTAACTAGGGCACACACTATTATATGATTTGAATCGGTAAACGGAGAATTCTGCGTTAGAAGAAGGGAATACCTTAAATACATTCGAGTGTGCCTCGGGTGTTTTGGGGGTGGGTGAAAAGAGGATGAGCCACCTTTCCGGAGGCTCCTATTACTCATTGGCTCGCGGGGGAGTCACGTGACCCGCCACCGCGGCGATAGGGAGAGAGAGAAGAGCGGGAGACAACCCCTGCCCCATCCCTCTCACTGAGCCTCCCCACCCCCGCCGAAACCTGGGAGCACACGCTTCCCCGAATGCCGTCGTTTTTTTATACATCCACACTACACACATCCCGACTTTTCACACTTCGTCGTCCAGTCTTTCCCCACTCCACCTCTGCTACGTACGAACCTCATCCTCCTCCGTGGCTCAGCAGCGGCCACATAGCACACCAAGCGACCGCCAACACTCGGGCCACGGCGGCGAAAGCCTTTTGGAGCCGCGGGGGACTGCGCGGCGGCCGGCGGTGACTCGGCCAGGGGCAACGTGGGAGGGCAAAAGGAGGGAGATAGAGAGAACGACGACGATTAAGGGGTGGCTCCGCCAAACACTACCTCTCTCTCTTTTCGCCTCCGACCCCAATTCTTCTTCCTAAGGCTTCCCTTCACGCCTCATCGATTGGTCTCTCTATGAAACCGGACATTTAAGTGATTCATATTTTCCGGGACGTCTCCCCGGACGGTGAAAAGGGAAGAGGAAATACTAAGGGCAAGGGAAAAAGGGGTTTTCTCCTGACACGTCCCTACTCCCCCGCTTCATTGCCCCCCTCCAAACTGAAACAGTATATCGCCTTGGCCCTTTTCCGGGAAGCAAGGAAGACGAGCGTATAAGCAAGCGACTGTGTGTGCGTGTCTGAGAGTGTGTGCGTGTGTGAGAGTGTGTGTGCACCTTTATTGAGAAGTATTTCGGAGCTGGAGTGGGAGGAAACAGGTCCCGCCAGGAAAGGGGCGGGAGAAGACGGCAGCGCGCCTGTGTCAAGTGCTTCCACCGCGCCCATTTGGCCCCACCACTCCACTCAATCCACTTCGAGGGATTCGCCAGGGAGGTGTCCCGGCTAAACTACACCTCCACGATCATTACAGTGCTTTCTAACCGACCGGCGAAAAGTGAAAAATTGTTTTGTGACTAAACATTGGACCTTGTGGTTGAAAATTCAGGAAGTTTGGAAAATTTGGGAGGAAGTGACAGCTCCTATCACTTCTACGGTCCCTCCGAGGAAATTACTTTTGATAAAGTCGCGGATAATGTGAAAAATTAGGTGATTGACATTCGTGCTTGTCGTCGTGATTCCATCCTTGAATATCGTGCCTCGATTGGAAAATGTATACTCAAGAAATACCGAGTGCTAGTTTGTGCTAAACTGTTTAATCAGATTCTAAATTTGAAGTTCTTTACGTAAATAAATTCCACTGAAAATATCAACAGGAATATCTTTAAAATAATGGCATAGGCGATTGAAAGGGCACTTGCTAGAGACAGTAAATTCATGTGAAAAACTTCACTAAAATGTCTTCTTCAGCGTTATCAAGTACATGCCCGCATAGCTGAGGATAGCTTAACTCCTGTTCTAATGGCGCGAAAACTTTCAGTGGAATGAGGAACATGCTCCTAATAGCCGAGCTGCTCTCGGTCGAGCGTTGAAGTCTTTACTCCGCTCGTAGAAGTCTCCACCGAGTGTCGGAAGTCGCTGAAGAGTGCGAAGAACAGCGCGACGGGATGCTCTCGTGGGGTCCGCCGCTCGTCAAGCAGGAGTGGAGGTGGGTGCACGGTGGTGACGTGCTGCGGGACGGGGGCAGCCACCAGCAGCCAGGGGCGGCCACCTCCCCGCCCCATGACTCCTTCCTGCCCCCGCCGCCTCCCCGCTGCCCCCCCACCTACCCGACCTCCCACTCGCCCCTCTCCCCACCGGCCGAGGAGCCCTCCTCCTCGTCGACTGCGACCTCCGCATCGGCCACTCCGTACGACGCCGACCCGGGAATCTGCAGGCCACCGCCGCTGCGCTTCTGGGCCAACGACCAAGACATGCTGTACCGGTGCAGGACCGAGGAGGAGGCCGTGGGGCAGGCGCCGGCCCTAGTCCACCCGGACGCCTTCTACGAGCCGCGGAGGACGACGCTGGGCAGCGCCTTCTGCGCCGCGATGACCCCGGGAACCGCCTCTCCCTCGCCGTCGCCGCCCTCGCGGTTCACCCTCGTGTCCAGCACCACTCACCCGGCGGCCGCGTGCGAGGACAACAACCAGGAGGCCTATTACCCCGTGTACGACGAAAGCGGAAAGGGGGGCGAGGAGGGGGAGTTGTCGTGGGAGCCGGGCGCCGAGGGCAGCAGCGGCATCAGCGCCTCCGACACCTCAGCGTGCGCCATCTACGCCGCCGACGGCACCTTCTCGCTCACGTCACCGGGGGTGCCGGCGTCTCCCAAGGACGCGGTGGGTCCTCCGCCTGCCAAAAGGCCTTGCGGGGGGTCGCGGAGGGGCAGGGGGTCCGGCGGGAGACGCTCCGAGAGGCCCCCGTCGCCGGCCGTCATGAAGAAGAGGCGCCTGGCAGCCAACGCGAGGGAGCGGCGGAGGATGAACGGGTTGAACGACGCGTTCGACCGGCTGCGGGAGGTGGTGCCCTCCCTCGGAGGAGAACATCGCCTCTCGAAGTTCGAGACGCTGCAGATGGCTCAGACGTACATCACGGCGCTCGTGGAGCTGTTGGAGAGGGAGCGGCAGTCCTCGGAGTCGAAGATCGCGGCAACTCAGTGACCAAACTCTCCCTCATAGTCCGTGTAAATAGTGATTAATTTATTTTGTGTGATTGACATATCAGCACATTTTGACAATTTTAAATTGAAATAGAAATGTGGCTAGCATAGGTATGACGGTTCACAGTGAGAAAATATATTAAAAACCCCACCAGGAAGTACTTTCCGCGATACTAGGGTATGCTGCCACGTGACGAATATTTCTATTCGCGAATAACACCAATAAATGGTTGAAGTTGAGTAAATATTGAGTATAATTCCATGAATAAAGCTGCAAACATAGGACTTTTGGAAATAGCAGAATTCACCTTATTCAAATTATATATTTTCAGCTATTAATGAGCACTTAAAAGTCTTAAAAAATTATGATTTGGCATTTATCTTCACTGAAAATATTAGACTACATTTCCCAGTGTATGGACGTGAAAATTATTTTCATTGCAGTTTCTTCTTGAAATTACGAATTCCTTGGTAAATGAATTGACTTTGAATTTATTACCGCAAAAGATGTACTTCGGAGTGTTTTATGAGTGAATGAGAATGTGGACGTAAGCACACAATAAAGTTTTGTATGAAAATTGAAATGGACTCCTAGCGTGCATAAAACAATATGTTTGGCATCGAGATTAATGCCAACACTCAAGTCATATAAATATTCCTGTTGTTAGTGCCTTTTATGCCCTTGGCATTGAATGAAGTGAACAGAGTATTTTCGAATTGTTTTACAATAATATTTTTTAAGGATGTTTGAAAGCTTCCAACCAAAGAAAGCTATTTGTAAACGTAATATTTATTGAAAGACATATCACTTTTACAAAGATAAAAAGATTAATAAAGATGAATTTATGGAAACATGTATCTGAACGATAATTTCATTACGATTTGCATTCTGAACTTCCTGACCTAGAAATGATCTCCTCTCTTCCCTAAAATATTAAACCTCATTTTAATAAATCCCAACTTTTACATTCATGCTTTCAATATAAAGGGTTTGCTGAAGTTGGATACACTGCTGGTGTCGGTGTATCTCTGCATTTCTAATGATTCACATTGCACTCAATGTACTTTAATTTGGGCAAATAATAAGAAAAGTCAGAATTCTCATTAGCCTTATTCTCGTAGTATCTTAATTTTAAAGTACTTAGGTAGCCTAGCGTGAAGAGCGATTTCTTTTCATAATAAAGTTCAGAACTGATAAATTAGGATATACCTATACTCAAATAGTTTTACGATTAATGGGCACATTTAACTCCAATGTTGCTTTCTTCTTCCTCTGCCTTGATGTTTGCTTTCCCATTATTAGGTATCAATATATATAACCCTATGTAAAACACTAATATTGGAAAAACACATCTAAGTCAGTTATTCTCCCCGACACTTAATTAATCCTTGGTTGTCACGAATGGTTAATTTATGCAGAAAAATGACACAAAAGCTATCAAGGGATTTTTTTTCTTTGTCCTGTTTTTTGAAATATAGGAGTTTTTCATGCCCCGATGTTTCATGTTAGGAAGAAATGTAAATTTACCTTATGTATTTACCAAATAATGTATGCAGGATGGTTAAGGTTTTCTTAAACATCATGTGGTGCTATACTTCAATTTTGTCCTTTTTAGGGCATTTATTCATTAATTCGCAGAATGTTAGATGGATTAGGTCAAAGTACAAGCCGAATCAGATGAAACCCTCCCATTGTTCTCTCTTTCGGCTCATTCAATGTTGAATAGCGGCAATACGAACCCGTGAGGGTGAATGGGAGGAGAGTGATTTGCGAATCTTCTGGGATCACTGCTCGTGAAGTTCACCCTCTTTGTGGGATCAGTCGTTGGCATGGGCCTTCCGAGGGGGCGGGGGGAGGGAAGAAGCAAGCGAGAGAGAGAGGGGGTTGGAGAGGGGGAAACGCTGTCACGAGCCACTCAGCACCTGCGGTGGACGAGCACGCCTCGGGGTGAATTTACTCTCCGGAACCGAATTATCCTCGTCACATGATTTACCCACGATGAAGGTGCGTCACTACCGGTGTGAATTTAGTTGAGATAAAAATGGATTCGAACGGTGGCCCTGGATTCTCGAAGGCTCGGGTGCGAGTCCCGATATTGGTGGATATTTTTCCCAGAAATCCCGTCTCGCAAAAGGGTGCTGCATGGTGAGGTTCATAGAGAGTGTAAAACCGTGAGATCTTAAGGTACCTTGAGATTGGAGTTGTTGACGACGGGTGTACATCTCTTGCTCCTCTCAATACAGTAAAATCCTATATCAGTGGTCCATATTATCATTAAGTTATCTACCAACCAGAAACACTAGAATTATTTCGGAAAAAACTTAATCGACGATATTATGAAACAACGATATAGAGGATTTCTAAATAGAGCATAAGGAAAGTATTAATATTTTGTGTAAAAATTGCAGCATTAATTGTATTAGAATGAATGACAGGGAATTTTCTCACCAGTTTACTGTTCTGCTCCTTAATAATTGTTTCATTTACACATGCATTCTACTGATTTTCTGCACGTGTCATAAAAGCAAACCATATGTTCAGCAGTGATCTTTAATCTATGAACACCAAATATCGAAAAAAAACTTTTTATATTTACAATTTTTATATTTAAGTTGCTATTTGATATCTAAAAATAATTACGGCAATTATTACTTAAGTTACTGCAATTGCAGCTGCAGCTGCAATGCCTTCTCGAATCATATTAAACCTGAACTTTAAAATGATTCATGCCTCATGCAGTGTTTATTTAAATATAAAAATAAGAAAAAAGATAGGTTATTTAAAATATAAATATTTCAAAATTTAAAAAAATCATACCCTATCACGGAGTTTTAGTTAGTTTTACTGAGGCAACTTTCATATAGTAATGTCCATCTTACTTATTTTTCCGCCAAATTGATGACGTGAATAAGGGATATTTTAATTTTTGGTTTGATTTCGCATTTTGTAAAGATACAGTCTTGGAGGCACCACATACTTAGCACAAGTACAAACACATCGTAGTCGGATGCAAGCAATAGACAGCCATGTAGCATGCTGCAAATTCAAGGCTTCATTCTATACAGCATGAGATTTATACAATGAGTTGCCGATGCTGTGTCCAGTGGTGACTTAACAGGTCTGTATATTTAAAAATATGTAGATCTACGCATTTTTAAATAAGCAATTTGAAATTAAAGTAGTTTTATATGATATGATTAAATTACTAATGCGTGCTTCATAATGCAAATGATGCGAAACGCATATACCAAATTTCATATCGACAGAAATCAGTTAACACGTAGGTACATAAAGAGTTTGATTGACTACTCAGTTTTTCTCAAGTATCGCAGTTATTATCATTATTAGACATGAAGGTTCTTGTATAGCACAGCATACGCAGTCAGTTTGGCTCCTGATCGCATCTAGCATTTTATCCTAAACATTCGCTCATCCACATATATTGAACAATTCCATTGACACTTTGACATATCAGCAAATGACACGGACTTGACGTGGATAGCCTCTTTTAAAAAGGAAAATAATGTAAGCAATATGCACATGCCACGGGTCATTCTAATTCTTCATTGTCTTTCAAAATATCAATTACCAAGGACATATTCCTTGCTGTGGGCAGATTTGGTCCCGAGTCGGGAGCATCTGCTCACCTCGCGTGAATTAGTGAGCCAGGGATAAAGTTGTTATTGATTCTCCCATGATGGATTTCATTTAGCATTATTTTATCCGATTGAAATAGAATAGAAGGCGCTTTATTAATCATAACGTACTTCCTCATCTAACCTAAACGGAGTCGAGGATTAGCGCGATGGAAAAAAGCGGAAGAAATCTGAGAACCTTGACATCGAAAACAAAACATATTAACTACACTTTGAGTGTAACGTGTGGAAATGTAATTTGCAGAAAGGCACGACACCAGCATTAATGCAACATAATACAAAAAAGAGAAATCATTTGACTTGAATATCGGTTCTGAGAGGTTTCTGCTATTGTAATTGTCTTCTGGGACCCTGAGCCATTTTGCACCTTGCCGTCTTCCCCAGGGGCGTTATGGCGCCTAAAGAAAAGTAAATTTGCCACCGAGGAGGAAAATTATGCTGCTTAAGGTAGTCCAAGCAATATATTTTTCCCTAGTCATAATAGAGACCATATTCGAATTATACGTTTCAATTTCACCAGCTGTAGTACACAGCAATTAAATATTTCATTATTAATGGTGCAATAATATAGTTTATACGACAGAAATTGTAAGTAATTAAATGAAAATATCTAAATAAGCCTTTAACTTGACTCATTTTTTTCGAGCGGGACGTTTGAAACTCCTTCAAAACGGAAGGTTTATTGTGGTCCCGAAGAATTTACTGCGGTGACAATATGATTAATTTTCAAAAATAGTTGAGAAAACATACCAACTACACGCTGTTAGTTTTTTTACACGACATCTAAGTGTTAGAAATACATCATTTCGTAAATAATGTCTCTCTGGAGTGCATACACGTACCATTTCCCATATAAAAGGGCTGGTATTTTTCGTCAAATATCTCGGAAAGTAATGTAGTAAGGGGTTAAATTTTTGGTGTCATTCGAAGGGTGAGATATTTTTCTATAAAATGAGACCAAATTCATTGATTTCTAATTAAAATGATATTTCGCTCGGACTACCTTTGGCGGCACTTGAATCGACGCCGGAAGGACGTCAAACGCTTCCGGGGGAGCTTCGGGGGAACCTGAGGAAGCGGAGCGCCAATATAACTCCGAGGAACACCAACGCGAAGGCAATCCACCACGCGGTCGCCAACCTGAACAAGCTTGACATCTGTCTAGCTTGGCATACATCTCGAGTCGGTTCCCTCAAGATCGTGGGTTTTTGCATCAGTTTTTACCACGATCAATCATGTATTAAACCAAGGTGGCGATCGTCAGGGAAAACCTGGAATTGTCAGGGAATTTTTCAATTTCTGGGAAAATCAGGGAATTCTCGTAACAGTCAGGGAGAAACTGAAATAGGAATCCTCGTTATTTTTCTACCATTACGTTTATCGGCCATTCTTTCCCGCCATTTATTTCAACAACTAAAACTAACATCTGTCGCTGACGTGCATGGAATAAGTACCATCAATTCGTGGAGTATTCAGTTGTGAATCTTAGTTATTTAGTTGTGAATCTGATGTACAACGTATCCCTTTTGTATGTCCTTGTTCGGAAATTTACCTAGTAGTATTAAAAATCATGATCACCATGTATTACGGTCATCACAAGGAATCCTAGGCTATGTTGTTCGGAAAATTTTACCTCGCGTTTTATTTATCTTCCGAGACTCAGGTCGAGAGGTTGCTGGAGCACAGTTAGTACATATAGTAAATACATGCTTGCAGTTCTAACAAAACGAGACGATGATTAGAAAATTTATAAATTTTAAGCTGCCACAGAAAATTTAATTCAGCAGATAAAAATATTCCAATAATAGGTGACCTATTGGCGATTGGTCAGGGAAATTGGTGAATTCATCAGGGAAAAGTCAGGAAAAGGTCAGGGAATTTGAAAATTGAATATCAGTAGTCACCCTGTAAACTTACAATACATATTACATCCCCGTTGAGCCAAATCCTTTGCCAACTTCCGGGCTGAGCCCGGGACAGACTTCTTGTAGGAACATAATTTGAATGAAAAGTCCCTTTTTACATCTCGGAGTGTCAAAAAAGGTGGAAAAAGTCTCAAAATATTATTAAAAGTATGTCAAAGGTTACTCGAGTTTTTCACCGGGTCAAACTCTCCATCTTGGCCGACGTTTCGATGAATGTGTCGTCCATCGTCATTAGGGCATGGTACTTGCAATGTCGGTTCATTTAAATAGTCAACTACAATTATCTTTTAAATTTCAACTTTGAAAGATGACCACGTAGCTAAAAGCCAAATAATACTTCCAGGAATATTTGATCATAAACATTTTTTCAGTAAAGGCTTGTGAAGAGGAGGAGGGAGAATCCGAGCTGAAAAGCAGACATTTGATAAATCTTTTCCATTTTATGTACCATTAGTGCGTCCATGATATGACTGCTGCGCCATAAAAGACAAAAAAGTAGACTAATAACGACGATAAAAACAAAGATATTCGACATTCACAGTGAACAATTCATTAACCATAACTGTGATCCCAGTGGAGTCGCATTGATCAAGGGGGCTCTTGCATATGTACGCATCGTTCCCCAGTGTTGAGCGAACTGTTAATCGAGGAGGTGTAAAGAGGGTTGTGACCTGGGAAGTGTGGAGGTCGCGTGCTGCCCCGGGGGGCACGTGGGCCGGTTGCCCAGAGGGGACAGACGGCCGTGGCTTCTCGACTTGCGGTGGCGGCAGAAGGATTGGACGAGGTTGGGCACGAGTGGGCGTGGCTCGCCCTCGATCGTACCTCACCAACCCATGCCCTACACCCCTTACACTACTGCTTCTATTGAGTTACGTAAGGAGAGGTGGCATGTTGGCTGTATCTATACCCTCCGGAAAATACTAAACAGATTTTAGAAAACTGAAATAAGTGGTATTAAAACCCGTTTGGTTCACGCTGTGAATTTGCGGCGTCGTTTATGCTCCTCGAACAGACGGTATCCCGATGAAAAATGTAATTGCAGCATACTCAGTCAGAAAGAGCTCTGAGGAGCTGAACTTGATAAAAATTATTCATCGCGGAGAATTTCCGTTGCCTCACACAAAGAGGAGGCCGAGTGACAGCGGAGATCAGAAGGGAAAAATATGAGATAGGCAAGCCCTTCTCCTAGATACTCCTTTTCCACTTGACCCCACTCGGGGAGAACGAAGACGAAGATAAGGAAAAAAGGTAATCCAAGCCGTAGTTGCCCTTTTCGGAAAAGTTGTTGGAAAAAAGTGTCAACTGTGGTGCCCTTGACACTATAGTAGGTGTGAATTGCTCGAGACTTCTATGAGTTGAGGATGTGAACGAGTTGAAACAAAAATAAAATAAATCTTGTGGCGATTACGGATTACAAATATATTTCTCCAAAAAATAGGACTTTCTAGGTACTGAAATGAAAACTTTTGAGGATATATTTGTCTAAAGTATTTGCAATAAAACTACATATAAAACGAAAGCCGTAACTTGACTTACGGGTGGATTCATTTGCAACAAGAATAAAATTTCGTTTTTATTTTGGTGTTCAAACCACTCTAGCTAAATAGTTATATCTGTCCAAAAAGTTCATAACTAAGACAAGACAAAGTACATCCCCAAGGCGGGTGTTGAACCCGATGCGTATAGGTTAAGAATTCGGCGCGTCACTACACACGGACCCATTGAAATCGACCTGCCGAGACTGAATCGCTTTCCAGTATAACGATTGATACGCGTTGGGATGTTTTCAAATCTTAGGGCCGATATTCCGAGCATAAATGAATAGAATGACGAAATACCTGGCATGGTGAGTTAGAAATGAAGACGATTCCGGGAGGAAGAAGACGGTTGCACAGGATCCTCGTCAGTTTATCTCCTATATCAGCTGCTAATACCAAAATGTTCGCAACATTTTTCCTGCGTGCAATAAAGAGTGGCATTGTCATTTTTCTGATGGAAAAGTTGTCCAAGGAGTATTTGGGGTGATTGAAAGCCATTTTCAACTGATACGGGTGGAGTACAAATACCTAAAACCCATCTCTAATTCACTATTGGATTGTACGAATAGCGGCCAAATACTAGACGGTGTTAAAAGCATTTTTTTTTGTTTTCCGGACGATTCTGTTGGCCCGTATGTCCCTGGAATCCCGATAGGCTGCTAAGCCTGTCATCAGGTTTTCTAGGAACCGGACCAACAGAACTTGGCATACATCCACGCCCTGGGTGGTGAACAACCCTCTCAAGCGGGACTAGAACCCGCGACCCTCAGTTTAGCTGGCGAGGACTTTACCCCGCCGCCATCGGGGCTGGCATTGTGAGTCTACCTTCTTTCAGGACTTAAACAATTTCAGTAAACAACCTACCAAGTGCTCAAATGTGGAATGATATTATATGGCCGAGATTTTTTGTAGAATTTATTTTTTCTGAGGAAGAACTTCAAAATTTTTATCGCCTCAGACCTCAATTAGCCTTCACCAAACTACCAAAGTACACTACATGAACTTAATCTCAGTGTTACTACCCTATAAAATAAAATAATTGCTTTCTAATGAGAGGAAACTTATTGCCCCATATTCCTATAATATACGACGCCTAATTAGATCTTTGAGTATATGTGGATTGCTTATCACTCTTTA
The DNA here is from genome assembly GCA_963169105.1 of Ceriagrion tenellum. Lineage (NCBI taxonomy): Eukaryota > Metazoa > Arthropoda > Insecta > Odonata > Coenagrionidae > Ceriagrion > Ceriagrion tenellum. The sequence continues at coordinate 141,928,568 of OY720637.1, read as the reverse complement.
ATAGGAGCAAGTCGACGAGGGATAGGTGTATACCGACAAATGACGAATTAATGCACATTAGGGACTCCTCGATTATTATTCTCCAATAGAGCTCTTCAACTTCTACATCCTTTGTCACTGACGCACCTGGTAAGGGATTAAAACGCATGGATCCGCTCCGATTCGTTCTCGGGAAATGAGGAACGGGTGAAGAAACATAAAAATGAAACACAGTTCGAGGTCTTGGTAAGCAGTTAGTGACGATTCTCCACACCAGATTATGCATGTCATCCGAGGCGAATGTCAGAGGAAATGAATGATTTTCAATATCCCTCTGCGGAAAGAATTCTCTTGCCTCCTACCCGCACTTCTCCACACTCGACACTCGCTAAACAAAAAACAGTTGACGGTTGGAAGGTTTTACCAGAGAAACACAGACATTTGGAGCGAAAAAACGTCTAATTACCTCGGGTAGATCCATTCCTTACTAACAAATCACAAGAAAAAGAAACGCAGATCTTCCACTCTGGTATTCATACAAAATGAATATCAATGGCTAGAAATACACTATCATTATCGTCATGAGCAATAATGAAAAAAGTTAGTTAATGGGCAAGGGCCCTGCCCCGGGGGAAATGCTGGTTCCGGACCATTCACCGGAGTTAAGCGTAGTTGGACTTAGCTCGCATTTGGAGGGCTGATCCTCGTGTTAGCCCAATAGCTGCTTTTCCGGTGTACAATTGACAGAGTGTTTATGCGAAAAGACCGTGGCCCCTGGAGTTATATTAATTTAAATGTTACTACCACTGCAACGCTTTTTAAATCAAGACCATATTCAAAGCCAAATTCACGGTGTTCCCAACGTCTGGTACGTGAGGAAGAGTGGTTAATAAATCAATTTCAGGACATAAAGCAATGAAACAGCACAATGAAAGGAAATTGAAAAACTTTTGTTCACACAATTAAACGGCCAAAGACGTGAGAAATAGTTTAACCTCCTGATACTCAATTCGCCTGCTTAAGTAACGCTCGCTTTGATGCAATATTTGAACAACTCACGCCCTTGCATACTTTACAAATTCACAATACTTTTTACATCATTCAATACATTTCTTTCTCTGAAGTGAATGGTGTGCTCAGGGGAACACGTTTGGAGTTCATTGATGCAGTAGAAAAGCAAACAGTAGATGAGTGGGAATTGATCGCAGAAATCGATAAGTTTCTCGCCCTCAAACATTGAAAATTAAGGCTGCACCGGTGCATGCGAGTAAATAAAGAGTAGGAGGAATATTTATAGTATTAGATTTTTTGTGTGAGTGGAAGTAAGTCATTTATAATACAAGTTCCTTAGTAACTTTGTGGTATTCCATTTTTCAGAGAATTTAATGGTAACATTTACAATACCACAGACTTCAGGTCTACCTGAAGATGACGCTTAAGCGTTGAAACCCGGGTCGTGTGTTTATAAGTCTGTGGTATTGTAAATGTTACCATTAAACTCTCTGAAGTGAGTCATAACACCACCCTATTTTCGTACCGGACAAACGCGCACATATGCCTTAGTATATATAGTTACAGCCTCATATTGCGACCGGTTTTGCTCGAATTTTATACGGCTTTAATCCATCAAATGGCACGATATCCTCTTCAAATGAGACGTAAATGACCGAACCGTTTGGATTCAGCATAAAAAATATTCCTGATAAATTATAGAATATTTTTAACTGCCAAGATATTGGCGTTGGATATTTTCAGTCTCCCGCCAAGTTGGATGGAGCGAGTCGAATGTCAAGCTTGGGAACCGGCAGTTAATTGGCTGATGATTCAAATAATTTTTATTTGTTTATTTGTAAATGTATTTTGTCTCATGAATAAATTTTTCTTATCACATTTGTTGGCCAATTTTCAGAGTTCCTGGTTCATTAGTATGTGTTGATAAAGAAAAACGACATTGTTACAGAGGTGGACATATCGGATATGGATGGCTGTGAGCAAATAGTCGTAGGTTTCTGAGAAAAATATGGAAATTTATACCATGTATCACAATATAATATTTGTTGCCAGGGATATATTATTAGTATTAATGGCTGGACGACTATAAGCGCGTAACTGTATGTGTGCGCAGAATAGGGTGAAACTGCCATCGGGGGCCCTCGGCAGCGCTGACTAGAGGCCCTAGTGAATAGGGCGAGAGCGTGAGGGGGTTCTGTCTGTCCCCTACTGCACCTGTTGATCCGAGAGGGGAGCTTGCCCTACCCGCCGGTGGGTAGCAGTGCCAGCGGTGGCGTGGAGTGAGGGCGAGATCCGAGGGGCGAGATAAGGGCGGCGGGCGGGCAGTCAGTCGCCCCGGGCGGGGATATTAATTCCACTCATTAGGGATTCGTGTTTTTCTAACCGCGGACACAAACTCTTCCGAGGCCTTGCTTCAGTCCACGCGAGCTGCAGTGCTCACTCCAGTGGTTGTCGCTCCATGGGAGAGACAAAGGAGGGAAGAACCGTGGAATGCCTGAAAAACTGGAAAGGGAATGGTTTCCAGCGAAAGAAATACGACCAAAGAGCAGGCGTAAATGCAAGGGCGACATCTCCCGATGGATTTCAAATCTTAAGAGCCCATCCCCCTCGTCTCAGGTTACCAGATCTACCGCGGAGAAAAACTGCAGCGACCGCGGGAGTCAGGTCGGCATCGCGCTATAACCCAATGCACGTCCGACTTCTCCTCAGGAATGGACGTCTTTGGCTGGTTATAAGAGATGAGATGGTGCGATATGACTATAATGGTCGAACCCAAGACCACCACTACGACGAAACATCTGCTTCAGCCGCGGGACTAGAGCAAATTCCTCCATTAATTAGAAAAACGATGTCAATTTTGAAGGCTGAGATTTTTTTACAGGTGTACGTCTTTGAATCATCGTTTGGCAATGAGGGAGGTTGTGTTTGGAACTACGCGGAATGATTCCGATTTCATTTCTAAGGAGTCACGAGATACAATCGTGAAGGGTTTAGGATTTTGATGCATTCACCCTGCTAAAAAATTCTTTAGAAGCTGTACTGTAGAACGTAAGAAATTATACAGAAATTGACTCTTTTTCTTCAGGACTAGTTCCTTTTCTAAGGATATGTACGAAACACGAGAGCCTGACTCGACAGAACGTACGTTCTGTAGAGTTTTTTTCTGCCAAGCAAAATAACCTATTACAAGCTGTTCTGTAGAACTTCAGCAACTCTACGGAATTATGTGAGGTTTCCGTTGACCCAGTTCCTTTTCTAAGGACCTATATGGAGTGTCGTAGGGAATTCCACAGAACGTCGTAAGGAATTCTGCAGAATGTCCTAAGGTATTCTGCAAAACATCCTAAGGTATTCTGCAGAAATTCGTAGCAAATTCCGTAAAATGGCGTTTCAATACTTGAAGGAAAATCTACAGAACTTTTCAAGAAATTCTGTAGAAGTATTTATGAGGAAACTATACAGAATTTTTTAGCAGGGCAAACCACTCGTAAAAATCTCACGTAGAATTCCCGGCAGAGTTTCTCTCGCGGGAATGTTGTTGATAGAGTTAAATATCGGAATCAGTGGCACAACAAATAACATATCACACGCTTAAGTTATCCATTTGTGTGGGAGTTAACTCACAAAAATCTCCAAACATCCGTAGCTGTCGTGACTTACGTGCTTGGAATCAAGCTGTTTCGAGCACAACCGCCCAGGACGGCGATACCTTCAGAGTGATTGATCTTTTGCAACTAAATGTCTTCACTACTAACTACACGATCGAAAGTAAGTTGTTCTCGATGCATGCTCAATGCAATGTGAGAATGACCTCGAGGAGACATCGCAAATCTCAAGACGCCCAAAACAATTCTACCCTCATCAACCGTCATATGTTGCCTATTCTCTCTAATGTCCTCCTTACTTCAGCGACTTAATCTGGAATGCGATGCATTCTCGAAGCTTCAACTTTTTCTCAACTGATCAATCTCGGGGCTTCAAAACTGACTTTTAATGATTTCCCATGTTTCCGAGTTGTAGAGAACAATTCCTCCTATGATGCAGTGGTATATTCTCTCCTTTTTCTGGATTTTTATTCTCTAGTTTTCACCTGAATCCAATTAATTTCATTATTTCCTGATGGACTAGGTCTATCTAATCAATTTGAGACATGAATTTCTACACCATTACATTTTCGAGTGACACATTAACATTACCATTGAAATTTTATGATAGTTCCAGATTTCTGCCAATCCTCTCCAAAAAAAATCCAGGAGGGGATCCGTGGAAACCTATATCACGGGGCTAATTAACCATTATCGACTGCCAGTAACTTAGAAGTTGAAGTTGGAAGTTGGGAAAGCCACTGCTTTAGCTAGTGATATTTGTCTATTTATGAAGAATATTTTTAACTAAATTTGGATTTTGACAAAAAGAATACATGGAGCAATACTAAGTATTTGTATTCTTTATGGATAGAAACACCACTAAGCTGGTGAATTGTAACGCCTTCAGGAAAGTCGAAAAGTCGACGCGGTGCGCGGCAATAGAAGACGCAAACCCCGATGTCTGCGAAACAATGCCAACCAATGTAGACGTAAAAACCCACAGCCGCGTCCCCAAAATGGCTACTACTAATGGCAAAACGACTATTTCAACCATGCGATTAACTATTTTCAACCATGTAAGTACAGGCGAAAAATTACGCATCAATTGATTTCGGGAATATTTGCTACGATTGAGGCTGAAAGATCTGATTTTTGCCGGTCGGCTATAATTTTTAATAGCTGACCTTGATTACCTTCTGAATGTCCTCTTCCTGTCCCTTAAATACTTACAGCGTGTTACTTTCATATGGCTTTGGGGCTTTTCCGCGATTGGCTAGACCTTGCGAATGGTAGATTTGTAGCTATCCGGGACTATCCTCGGAGTTCCACTTTTACGGAGTCACCCGCAATGCACAATTGTGCGAAATTCCACAGAGGAAAAAATCATCCGCCTTGACCGGGATTCGAACCCGGAGCCCTCGATTTCCGGCCGAGGAGGGGAAGATGACGCCTCGGTAGCTTAACTGGCTAAAGCATCTGGGCCGGAAATCGAGGGATCCGGGTTCGAATCCCAGTCAAGGCGGATGATTCTTTCTCTGTGGACTTTCGCACGCTTGCGAATGGCGGCTGAGATCAAATATAGATGAAATACTTTCATCAAAAGTAGGTCGCTTCCATTACTCGAATCAAATCCGCTTGCTCAAGCATTTTCGATATTTTGTTGCCTCAACCCGCAGATTCGGTAATTTGCAACCTCCGATCGAGAGAAAAATGAGAATGGGATATTTGCTCGCCAAGGTCAACCAATTTGCTCATTTGAGCAAAAGAACTCCGAGGAGAATTACATCTTTCCCTCGCGGCTTTACACACGAATGAAAGGAAATAACTCAACGAGTAAAACACATAATTTGTCAAATATAATTAGTTTTAGAGAAACGTTTCATTTTAAACTCTCACGGCAGCTGATCATATATGTCCATCACTTGGATTGAATTTTTGGGGAGGCGACGGACAGCTAAGGTCATTTGCGCCATAGGGGATAGGTTAGGGATGAAAGGTGGAGGGACACCCGGCGTCGGCATTAGGCTGCTCTTAACGAAAGGTTCCAAGGGGACCACGGTTTGACGTCTCATCCGACAGACGGAGTACTGCACTTGAAGTGCCCTCCACAAGACACTCAAGCAGGGATCGGGTTTCATCTAAAAAAAAACCTCCTCTGCAGGAATTTGAACCCTGGCCATCCTTAGTCAGTACTTCAGCCACCACACCAACCCAATGCCCATCACAAACCAAACAATTTTAATTGAACATATACAAAGATCCTCTCCAAATGCTTGTATAGATGTATGGAGATTATACGGAAACGGTGGAGACAGAAACGCCTTGCATTGCCTAAATTCGTGAAAACGTGAAAAATCGTATAGAAGCTAGAATAACGATTAACCAATATATTTACGAAATTGTAAAACCAACTCTCATTGAATTTGGGTGCAACATGGATGCTCACCGAGAATATTCAATTTCGAAATGGGTGGTCCAAGACTAGGGTGTGAATAATGAACATACACGTTTCCAAGATACCTTCACCATTAACATTCAAGATACGAGGCAAGGTCAACGGCACCGTAAAAAAAGTTTTTATTCCCTTCCATTGTGTGACAACCCATATTAGGAGCACATTTTTACACTCTTATTCTTGGGTATCGGAATGGGGGCCGCTGCATGTCATCGTCGAGTTCGTTCCTCGGCAATCAATCGACTTCCTTCCTTTCCGAGGAATTTCTCTCAGTCTTGCTCGACTCACACGAGTCGAAGAAAGGGAAGCAGTCCTCAAGGTGCAAGGAAGGCGCCTCGTTCCCATGTTATCGGTGGGCGTATATCAGGACAACGCACTTGCACCTGTGAACCGTCCGGCCCAATGACCCCCCTCCACGAACTAACCCATCGCACAGAGTTCCCGGTCGCCTAGGCAACACCGCCCACTTCCTCCACGACCGCGGCTCGCATTATATGCTAATTCGACCACGGCGCTCGCCGCCGTTCATTTTTTTTAAGTTCATTTTCTCCGACTGATAAAAAGAGGATGGGAAAGAGTGGAGAGGATCTGCCCGTGGACGAGACGGTGGTGTCTTTCTGGAAGTTGGTAAAGAAAATGAGAGTAGCTCTATCCTCGACAAGAATCTCTCACGTAAGGACAAGGGGGGGAAGGAAGATAAGAGGTTTTTCTTGCGTTTTTTTTCTTACAAAATACCTTCCCCCATTCCCTCCTCCGACCATTTTCTCCCATTCATAAGTGTCGCTCTGGCGTTTTGAGTAATAGCGCGTAGGGACGGGGCAGGTTTTGACGGATGTCCTTCTGACGGCGCGTGCTCCACTGCCCCCCTGCCTGCAGAGCCACTGCGCCCTCTCCCGCGGGGGTCGTTGGGGCGGTAGAGCCGCAGGGAAATGGTTGTCGAGAGATAAGAGAACGAGCGAGTGGGGTGGAGGGGGTGGTTCCTCCAGAAGAACACGACTTAATCGACGCTGCTTTCTTCCATGGAGAGACCGGAATTTTCGACTCGGAGATTCTCAGCTGTTCCTCCCCTCTCCCTTTCCAGGACCCAGCTGATGCCGGGGCATTGACTCGATCGGCCCAGTGCGCCACCTTTTAATAGCCCTCCAAAGTTTTTTTATTAACTCACTTTTAATAATACTCGGGGAGAGGCACGTGGGCCGATTGGCCATTCCCCCCTATCCGCTCCAATCGCTTCCTTTCTCCCTTTCACTTTTATCCCTCCTCCCGATCATCTGATTTGTGTTCCTGATTGCTGCTCTCCTTTCTTCCTTCCGAACGAACTTGACTCTGGAAGTCCCGGACCTTGACCGCGAGAGATGGGAGGGACTCTTGCATTCCGAGAGAGAGAGAATTATTTTTTTTGACCGTTTGGTACGCAAGGATGCACGCTGACCGCGTATTAATTATCTCACTCTTAGCATTTCCAGCGTTTGAGTTACTACACTCCTTACGTTGTCGATAAAGAAATTGTTTCTTAAGGTAATATGAGCGCAATATCACTTCATATAGAAAACAATGAATTTGGTCTCATTTTAAAGAAAAATATTTCACCCTTCTAATGACACCAAAAATTCAAGCCCTTACCTCATTACTTTCGGAGATATTTGCCAAAAAATACCAGCCCTTTTACATGGGAAATGGTACGTGCATGCACTCCAGAGAGACATTATTTACGAAATGATGTATTTCTAACTCTTAGATGTCGTGTAAAAAAACTAACAGCGTGTAGTTTGTATGTTTTCTCAACTATTTTTGAAAGTTAATCATATTGTCACAGCGTTAGGTTCTTGGGTATCACAAAAAATCTTCCGTTTTGAAGGAGTTTCAAACGCACTGCGCGAAAAAAATGAGTCAAGTTCAAGACTTATTAAGATATTTTCATTCAATTACTTACAATTTCTGTCATATCAAACTATATATTTTGTCACCATTAATAATGCAATATTTAATTCGTGTGTCCTACAGCTGGTGAAACTAAAACGAATAATTCGAATATGGTCTCTATTATGATTAGGGAACTATCTCGCTCGGAATACCTTAAGTCCGTTTTACACGATACACGATCTATCACAAAACCCATTGATTAGTGCCGGCCTATATGGCTTCACACAATCTTTGAACTTGTACCGGCGGGGTGGTAGTATTTTCATTTTTATCTTTACGAATGCCTACTAATATATTTAATCAAACAATCATTTACAGCCGGTGGCCAAAACAGCAGTTGGAGCATTGATATTTATACTTAATTTAGTTGGTTTCCTAGCCCGAAAATTACTGATAGCCAAAAGATCTTGATGGTGCAGATTTCAGAAAGTGAAGATTGCTCAGCGTCTGTAAGAGCTTATATGATTGGTCAAAGGTTACAGGTTCATCTGGGAGGTAATTGCTAATTATTTAAGCGTCAATTATGAAATCAAGGCGCTTGTTTGCCGCCGTAATAGTTCCACATCACAGAATATTGTATAGCTATCATGCCAGCGACTATCCTCGTTCTTGTGCTGGATTAATGAGTGCTGCTATCGGGTGAAATGGGCTTCATTTACTAGTCGCGACGGCTTACGGAGCCAAAAACTCTCGGCTACTGGCCTGTGACCCCAAGTTTAAGTCTGGGGCCCATTCCAACATCGCATTTTCAATTTATGGTATTGGCTTGCCACACATGCCCAAAAGTATGTAATGAATGATGTGCATCAACCGTTGTTAAGTCTATATTTTGATACTTAAACGAGGACAACATCGATGGAGGCCATTTATCATCCCCTTGAAGAAATGACATATAAGTGTCACAAGCCGCCAGGCTGACGCCGAGCAGCACACGGCATGAGCCCGACTATATTTACGGCTCATGTTACAGATCAAAATCCTTAAAAACTAGTCTACCTCAATCGATTGGCTATTGGACAGACCTCCTCTACATCCAACCCCAAAGGTGGAGCCATTTCAAACAATTAACTTTGATTTGGTCCCATTTTATGCCAATATTAACTCGTGTCACCTGCCTAGACTCACATCCTTCAAAATATCTTTCCTTCCCTTATTCTTCCCAAAACCCAAATTCAATCATCGAGACTGTAACATCCTCTTGCCTCAAAACAAGTCCTACGTCTACGACCTTTTCAGCCTCCTCCAACCTTGATCCCAATTCACATTCAATCTTCCCTTCTACCAATTCAATTGGCTCAATTCATCCCCGAGCCTAAACCTCTGAATTCTGAGTTAACTATTGTCTTCCATGAAGTTGTAAATTTTATTCTTGTAGCTTAAAAACTTTTTTCACCCAAATACTCCGCTAATTTTTAAAAATCTACTTCCCGTGTTCCAACATATCTGCCAACTTAATGTTTACAGAATGACGGCTTCCATGAAAAGCATTAATCTAGTATTCATTGATGTTGAAAATATCATAACATTTTGTTTTCTTAGAGACGAACATCCACCTCTTATAAACTTAGAATGGGCTTTCTGTTTGAGTAGGACACGCAGTAAAATTCTAAATCAAACAGGAGATCTTTCGACCCGCAATTCGAAGGTCAGCATATATGACATTCTCGTTTACTCAGTTTCGTCGAGACATTGAAGATTCCACAAGCTCTGGACGCGAGACAAATATTCTCATGAAAATGGTGAGTATACGTGAGATTGCAAATTGGATGTCACTGGAAGATGCAAGTAGCCCATTGAAAAAAGAAAAATGATTAATTCACATGTGCTTTGCTAAGTAATAATGTTGAATAACATACATCACGTTGACTCGTTTTATGCCTCCATATTTTAATGTTCAAAGCTTATTTTATGGCAAAAATCTAAGTATGTGTTTGCTAGTGATAAAGCTAGAAGATTAAATCAAAAGCTTCCTCCTTTTCCATGACTTGCCAAAAACATCTTTTTAACAGCTCGTAAGACTTTATTGGGATTTTTTGAGCCTAAGCAAAGATACATCAGAACTTATTCCGCTGAAATGACGAAGATATACATATTTCGGTCGAGGACAGATGTCGGGTTGATAACAATTAAGAATGTGGTAGATGTGAATGAGAGTATTTAAATAAAATCAAAAATAAAAGAGTTCGTTCTTCTGATTTTACGCGGAAGACTATCATTGTTATATTGTCGATCCCTTTACACATGCCGCTTTATTACAGGAATAGAGTATATTCCGTGAATGTCAGAAACGCGTGCAACCTTTATATATGTAGATGCTATAGTGTAATGCTTATACTCCAATCCAATTAGTGATACCATCCTATTCCCTCCGACTACATGTCGGACGCATCGCGCTCACCTGCGAAGGCTCGTTGCCAACGTGGTGCCTGGTGGAGCCCATGAGGCAGCTGTGGAAAATTTCAAGGGCAACGGCCCTGCTAAGAGGGTAAGTTCCTAATTCGCGCGGGAATAGTTCGATCAACTCGGAGTTTGTTAACGGGCAAAGGTCCCCGTGCACTAATTACGAGCGATTATCACTCCAGTGAACACTCTAAAATGCTAGTGAACCCTTGAATGAGTCAAGTGTCCAACCATTATTCGCTGCTATTTCTGAACTTCAGCAAAGTATCGTTCTTCACCTGCCATTCGGAGGAAATCGTTAACGAGGACCAGGAATCAATAGCCCTCAGCTTAACTTATGGTTGGAAAAAGGAAGTATTTGTCAGCCGTTTTTTTAAGCTCTTTCTTATCAACGGCACAACCTTTTTAGATGATTCTCTAATTTCAAATGGTCACATTACTCATTTTTCATGAATAGAATAAATTATTTTCGTGACGAAATGGAACAAGCATATTCCATCTTAACTTACAATGTATTCAGAAAGAGCTTTTGTTCTTCAGCTCTGGTGGAGAGGTGGAGAGGAAAATTTTCGTTCTTTAATTTATTTTCTATCGGCCATTCTCGCAGATCATTGCGTATTCACATGAGGACCTTTCAAGGATTTCAAAACGATTATACCTCTCTGATATTTCCCCATTGTCAGTACTACACCGTTTACTAACATAACAAGAGTTTTATAACAGAAACAACAATTGCACTTGAGGTCAGTTTATTCGGGTTTTTCTCGCGTTGATTCATATTAACGGACAACAGTTTCTCAAAGAGTTACAGTTAGCGTCGTCGTCCTAGATATATAGAAGAACAAGAATCTCTGCAGCTCATTCAGGACCTAACGATGCTAGCTGTAACGTTAACGAAACAGCTTTCCGTTAATATGAATCAACGTAGGAAAAACCCGAATAAACTAAACTCAACAAATCACCGCGAAAGCCCCCATACCAACAATTGCATTTTTCCACAGGATATTTTTATGCGTACGACGCGTTTCAGCTCACAGAGCCATCATCAGGTACAAGCATTGTACTTGATTATTGCTCTGTGAGCTGAAACGCGTCGTACGCATTAAAATATATTAAAAAGGTAATCGTACTAGGAAATATTAGATGCCCGTGAAATCATTGCAGTTGACGGCAATTTTGAGTAGAGGCCAATAGATTGGGAAGCGTACCGAAAAAAATACACGCTTCGCTACGGAAGGATTGCAATTCAAATGGGATATTTAGGAGTAAACGTTTTATCGTCTTAAGATAGTATGAAGCGTCACATCGCTGACAGCACCACCATCCCTCCCTCTCGCAACCCGACGACCCCAGAGTCATCTCTCGGCGTCATTTGTACTGCTCGTCTAGTCCCTCGCATCACCCAAGGAAGTCGTTATTGATGAATTGATTGCATGCGCACACCACGTATCCAACTCATTTTGCTTCTCTTACCCGCACTCGTGATCACCATCCGAGGCGCCCCCCTCGCACCCGCCGCACCGACTCTTTAATCCTCCTCCCGCCCCCTCCCCCTCCGGCGTGATTAATGACTCCATATCCTCTTGAATCCCAGCGAAGGGAACTCAAAGACTTTTACGCACCCGTCCGCAATAATCCTCCTCGATTGCCTGTGACAGTCGCCGGTCCCTTAAAGACGGCTTCCGACCCTTCGCTCCTTCCTTATCTTAAAGCGTCGCCTTTTATTTTTCTCTCCGTCCACCGACGTCGCTGCAATCGAGCGCCACTTCGATGACTGAGCTTCCACCCTCACCCGGCCCTCTGGAGTGTCTCTCCGGGCACCAGCGCTGCATGATTGATATGCCGCCATCTTTAGCGAGTATAACGAATCTCCCTTCGCAGTCATTACTCCCGGCTCCTAGCACTCACTTTCTGACGAAGATCGAGCCAAAAAGTCTTTGACAGGCCTTCTTTTACCGTTATTAATTAAAGCTTGCAAGAGTCATCGCCGAGGTTTGTCGTAAAGATTTAATGCTTCAGCAGAATCAAATGTCAGGAAGCCGATTGAAAAACTAAACATTCCCGGGTGATTGATATTTGTAATCAAGACTCGAACATAAACATTTCAGCGATTTTTATTGTGAATAAACAACTAGGTAACAAGTGTATGACGTTGTTTTTGCTGGCAGACGTCTACGAAGAAATCAGCATTAACGGCAGGTCCTTAGATCACCAAACTATTTAACTCATAAATTTATTTTAAGGATTCTTTTTCCTTTTCTCTGTCTTCAAATGATATAGTGATTCTTGATAATCTGTTTTGGCCTCTAATACATTATCAAGGTTTTATTCGGAAAGAATTGCCACAATATGCGTCAGAATCATCATCCATTTTCCGTTTCAAGCAACTCCATATTAGATAGGACAAGACAATACGACTGCAATCCAATTAGAGGTAAATACGTTGGGGACTCCTTCTCAACGGCACTTCAAAACAGCTTACCTGCAAAGAGCCTAAATTAATAATAAGTGAATGATAATTTGCCCGAAATTAAGTTTGAGGATTTAGGTTGCATGATAATATGACTATAGTTTGGATTCGCCATATTGTTAAGGTAGCCTGAGCGAAATACCATTTCGCCTAGAAATCAATGACTTAGTCTCATTTTAAAGAAACATATCTCAGCCTCCTAATGACACCAAAAATTTAAATTGATTAAATGTATCCCACAGCTGGTGATATCAAAACGTATAATTCGAATATGGTCTCTATTATGACTAGGGAACTGTCTCACTCGGACTACTTTAAGCGCAGAATAAACTTCAGATTCGAGAAAACTGGAGTGTGAGGAAATCTTTCTCTGTTTTGGGATCGTCACAGAAAACGACTTTCTTCCATAGAAAGGGGAAAACTCAGATCCTGAGAAAGGTGTTGGCCATTGGGATGTTCATAAGATGGTTTAGAATAGTCAATGGAAATGACAACAAAATATGAAGATTCTAAGCCAAATTAAGTGAGGAATTTTAAAATGTTTAACAACATATGAGTACGTATTTATATTATTTGTCCAAAACAGAAATGTAATACACAACAAAATCCTTAAACCCAGATTCACTGCTTTGGATACCGAAACTAATACGAGCATTTGCGATGGAACTCAAAATAAGAGTACCAAAAAGTTAATTATTTGATCGGTGGACCCTCAATATTGCAACTAACCTAATGGCTTACACCGAAAACAAGTAAAAATGCGGTTAATAAGTTCATAGATAACACTCAAAAAACGCATACAACCACCTCAAGGTGTATCTGGTATAGGCTTTTGCGAGTACATTCAATTTATCATTCCGTAATCCATAAGAGAAAAAATAAGGCTCCAGCCAGATTTATGGTATAAAATACATGGGAAAAAGACTAGGCTAGCAAAAGGGAAAAGCTTTCATCAGTCCTGTTTTCAACCATGAATGGAATGCGATGAAAAACAAATTTAATAGCATATGGAATCGTTTTCGTTCGAATAATTCTCCAAGGACGCTGGGAAGAAAATAATAAGGAAATTTTTCTGAAAAAACTCTTAACGACAAGTATTTTAGAATATATATTCATGGCGCGTGTCAGAAAGATTTCCTTTCGCCGATGCAGCCATTGAGATTAATGAACGTGGTGAAGAAAAAGAGTCAGGAAGCGATAGTTTCCTCTTTGCTTGCCATTCTACATCATATCATTTGAGGAGATTGGCGGACTCTTAATGAAATAAATTTTAAGATCCAACAAACGCTGAGTTATTCGTTGAGCAGCTAGGAATATTTTCATTTTGCGCGCTAATTTTAAAGACAATGGTTCATAAGTTTAAACACACCAATTTTTAAAAATTTATTTGTAACAAAATTACATAACAGGACGTATATTTTTTCTTGAAAAATAAACTTTTTTTCTTAAGGGTGATAGAGATTATGCCTTCAACTCATTCACCAGAGGGCCAAGATAAGTGCTCATGGTACAGAGTCAACAAAAACAAGACAAGTTCCAGAAATATCCCTCTGAAATGAAGTAAATTTAAGCCTCTCAAAGCAAATAATGCCGCATTTAAAGAAATATTACATCCTTATAGCTCTGTTACTCATTAAGTTCCGGAGAAACATTCACTTGACGTACTTTCGAGTGATCGAGCCCCAAAATATCTCATCAGTGCTCTTTCTTTTTTTCCTCCTAGAATCGGATACCACAACAATCCCCATTTATCTCAAAACAAGACATTGTTTTCCGAGCAGTTCATTGAGATAAATCAATCATTTGATTGTAAATTTAATGAAAATCCATACTTGAGACAGAGGCGGTAATTTGGTTTCATAACACAATTGTAGTGAAAGCATTCCATAGAATGTGTGGGAAGAAATTGGCATAGAGATCATTCCTGTACATCACTCGCCGTTTCTTTTAGTGCTAGTTCATTTTCTCTATCATCCACTTGTGCATAGCATCATAGTTTGTAATCACCAATGCTAATTCCCTCTCCACCTTGCCATTAGCCTTTCCCCAACATCCTCCCGCACACTGAATACATGAGAGATAAATTACTCCTCGTTTTACTGGCCTCTTCATAATAACGGGATAAAATTGGAAACGATAGAGAGGAAAATTTAATGGTGGGAAAAAGTGAATATATCTTTTTACTTTTAGTAATTTTACCACAAATTTGGTTCGTCAGTAATTAATTATACTCACATGTAATATGAAATTTTACCTCTTATAAGTCTGTGCCATGGATACTTGCTAATTTTTACTTCTGTTAGGATTCCCAACCAAACGCTTTTGTAGAGAGTATTGGATATCTATAGCATTTCTGCTGGTTGAGGATTAAAATACCACTGTCCTAATATATGTTTTTGGATATCAAATGCAACGTTTGATGATAAAAATGTGAAGAAAAAGAAAGGAGACCGGTCGAGGAAATAAGGCGAAGAAAATGAGGTGGAGTAGGAAAACAATGTTGATTGGAAAGTAATATCAATTGGAGATTGCAGCCAAAACACTCGTATATACGGTCAAATGACCAAGAGGCAGCTAGAGAAGCACTTTTATAAGAGAAAATTTAAGGTTTCATTATGAAGTAAGAGGGTCATTTTACATAAGAGGCTGTCAGATGTGGGAAACATCACCTAACAATGAGGGAGTGGGCTAGTTGATAGCATTGTGCACGAGAAAAACGTGACGGGCAAGCTCAGAGACAATCTGATTAATTTGACTCTTGATACAACTTAATGGATTGACCACAGTCGTTAAGCTTTCATCATCATTGTAGGTGTTTTTTAGACTAGATAGTAGGTCATTCAGTGGGATTCATAAGTATGCACCCGACAACAGCCTCCGAGTAAATCCGTGTAACATAGAACTTCATTGCCGGAAAAACTATTGAGAAGCATAAATAAACAAATGAATCCATAGCGAAAATAATTCCAACACGCGCTTTCAAGATAACTAAGAAACTTCAAAGAAATTCCGGTCTCAGTGATTTCAAATAACATCAAAAACGATAATATACAGAATCACAGAAAACAGCGAACCGACATTCATCAAGCTAAATGCGACATAAATTTAGTAATAGTATATTTCCGTAGCGTAAAGAACAGACGTGCCAAAGTTGAGCATATATTTGAAAATGCAGATTTAGTAATTGGAACAGCAAGCTGGCTTGCAGAGGATATTAGCGATAGCGAAGTTTTTCCGACAGGATACAAAATCTTTAGACTTGATAGACCAGATAGGACTGGCGGCAGAGTATTTTTAGCAGTTAAATCGCATTTGAATACTTCCGAACACAAATTAGATGACAATGAATTAGAGAGCACTTGGCGTACTGTTAAGCAACAAAACAAAATAAATATACATATATGCTCATGTTACAGACCACCACATTCCTAAATAGACGATTTGTACAAATAAGTTCAGACCCTGGTCAAATAGATTTGGCCAAAATAATTAATAAAATACAAATGAAAGCAGCGCGCTTCGTTAAAAACTGCTACGAGCGAACATATAGTGCCTCACAACTTTTAGAGGGATTAAGGTGGGAGCCCCTAGAGACTCGGAGGCTACACGCTAGGCTTAGGTTGCTTGATAAATTCAGAACTGATATTTTTCAGAGCGACATAGAGAATATTATCATGACTCCTCACCACATCTCTAGGTCTGAGAGATGCGAGAAAATAAGAGAGAGACACTACCGAACAGATAGGTACAAAAACTCGTTCTTTCCGCAAACAATAAGTGACCACAATTAAAATTAAGCTCCACTATATATACTACTCCTATAATCCATGTCACCCTTTCACCTCCCAAAAACTTACATCTTTATACGGTTGGTGACCTACCACCCCCTTCCACACGCCCATGCGGCTGCTCGCGGGGTATTATGTAGATCATTTTAAAGAGACATCAGTCCGGTTTCAAGCTAATTTTTTCATAATTTTGTTTTTTTTATACAATGACTTACTTGGAAGTAGCATAAAGTTCACGGTTTACTCGATAATTATTTACATTACAAGTATTTTCCTATCTTAATTTTTCCATTAGGATATGTTGTTTTAATGATTCAATACATTATCTCTTACCATTAGCAGTGCTCTTGCGACAAGCAGTGCTTTCCTTTTTAGCGGAGCTTTCCTTAAAAATCCTCTCTCACTACTTCATTGGAATTCTCAAAGCCTAATGAATGAAATGCGGCCTATGGAAACTTTGTAGAATTCCATTTTAAACCGATTTATTATAATAAATTTTACAATCCACTGTGGTCAAAAGCAATATGCACGATCCGGATTTCGAATGCTAGAGCATCATCATCAGGTGCTAAATGGCAAAGCAACAACAAGTATTGCACCCATATAGGTATATGGTTTTGGACAGGGGAGGGAGAAACCTCCAGGAGGGTTCATCTAGCCTCCAACCTGCCTCAAAAATCCTTTTCCCCCCTCCCATATCCAAGACCATATATAAGGGTGCATACTTTTTGTTGCTTTGTCATTTAGCACCTGATGATGATACTCTAGCATTAGAAATCCGGATCGTGCATGTTGATTTGACCACAGTGGATTGTAAAAGTTATTATAATAAATCCATTCTCAAAGCCCAGTTTATTTGTATCAATTTTAGGTAATTCTTTAGTTTCATGGCGCTCAGCCCTCCCTCTAAAGTCAAAATATACATAACGCACGCGAAACTATTCCTTATGCGAGCGATATAAACGACAAATAATGAAACTTCACCAGGTGAAGTTCGCGAAGGAATTGACTCAATTCATTGAGGAGAGGAGCCTTTGATGAACAAGCGTCCGCTCGCCCGACCTCCTCGTAGTACCCAACGGTAACAACGGTAACAGTGTCACTTGCGCCTCCTGCAAGTGGTGGGAGTCGCTGAGCTCTAAGGATCCAACCGTGGCCCAACCCATGTGGCGAGGGGTGACCCAAGGAAACATGCTTCTTTCGCTGTTTGTAGGAAGGTGGTGTGAATGACTGCTGGAAAACGCATATACAAAGGCACTTTCGCAAGCAGATGAGGCTCGGAACTGTTTTCTTTCATAAAGCGGACTTCTGTTGCCAAACAGCATATACCAGGTTTCATGGTTCACTACGCGGTCAAAGTAATTGTGACCGGGTTTTGGACTGATCCTTCCCTGACCCATTCCTAGTTCCCCTTCCCTCCCTGTTTCTAAAATGATTGGGAGCCATTCCTTCCTTTGCCTGTGACCTATCCCACGGAATCAAACGCTCTGCGTAGGTGGCCGGGGATTCGTCCGGTAAATCCTTTCCGCCCAACGAACTTCACTGGATTCTTACAGAGTGGTTTTGACGCAACTTTATTACCGATCTTTCCCACGTTATAAATGGGGGTCAACTAACAGTCCAGCGGCAGATATTAACCTGTATATCATGTAACTTTCTACCTATTAACTTTCCATTGTTCCCGCCCGGTTTTAAAATTCTACCCGTAAATAACCGAATGCATTAACCGCCGAAGTCTACGACGATCCCCAGTTTTCCGTATTTCCGAAACGGATGAAAAAGGCGGAAAGAATAACCATTTCCTTAAGCGGAGGTGGGGACAATAATATCTGCACTCAAGGATTATATATTGGAGGCGCGTGCACGGTTACGCCAGCACCCGAGGCAAGGATACATGATTCGCCTCCGTGGCACGGCGCCCGCCGTAATTCTGGTGATTGCCGCAGCCGAAGTCACACCGTTAAAATTACGGGGCTGGATCCCGCCCCCACCCCCTCCGTCGGCGCAGCTGGCAACGTAAGAAAGGCAAGAGCAGCAGGGAAGGGTGCAAAAGTGAAGTGGCGGTGGGCGACTTCAGCGGGGGTCTGGGACGAGCGTTGCGCCCCCGACGAACGGTACGGAGAACCCCGGAACTACCATCACTTCACCTGCCCACCCCTCACAGCATAATGACGTGACCCTTCGACCCTTCCGACAACTTGAGCCGGCGTCTCCATTCGAATGTGCGGATATCCAGGGTATCGCCCTGACCTAGGCGGTTCTTTATCGTGTGGTGGTGAAGCACCGCCGCAAGAGAAACGGGATTGTGAGGAGGAATGGAGAGATCAGGGATATTGGGATGCGGGTCAAATATCCACGGCAACGGAGGAGGGACTGGTCACTGAGATGTAGATAGATATTTATTTAATCAATGTACAAAAGGATTCACAGTCCTACGAGAGTACAACACAAATGTTGGAATGTATAAAAAAGTAAAGTGAGTTCAGTTCAGTCAGCAAATAAGAAAAATTAGACAAAAATTAATTGCACCGTAAATAAAAACAGAAAAATAATCAAATTAGTATAACAACATATTCAACAGGAACCCAGAGACATAAAATATTTTCGAGCATGGTGTTGGAAGGTTTTGACAGAGGTGCAGTGAGTGACTGTGGATGGTAAATTGTTCCACAAAATGACAGCAAATATCCAGAAAGCACCCCTTTCTTTATCAGTCCGATGTTGAGGGACTCTTAACATATCTGAACTCCCGAGAGGGCGACTGTGAATGGTGTGAACAAAAGAAAGCTTATTGTACGGATAGGAAGGCGTCTTAGTATACATAATCATTTCTAAGAGTAATACAGCCTGATAATCACGTCTGGGGTTTATTTTCAACCAGTTTAAGGAAGCAAAGTGCCCAGAAATGTGGCAATCACGAGGCAGGGCAAGGATAAATCGAGCGCAAGCATTTTGGAGGCGCTCGATACGATTTACACGTACAACTAACATGCCATCACAGACCATGGCCCCATAATCAATAATAGGATGTGCTGGGGCGGGGAGAGCTCCTGGTTGCGGAAACGAATGTATCGATCACATGGCCGACACCCAACTCCTGGTGCAATCGCGCTTGAAAATGTAAGCAAATGATAAAAAAAATATAAATACAAAAGTGTAAACATTTTGTTTGGACACGATTCGGTTCTATCATCTATTCTAGCTCATCTAAATATCGTGTGGATTACACATACAGAACGTATGTGGTGCAGTATTAAAGAAACTAGGTTTTGTTAAACGTATAATAGGAATGTTCTCGGATGAAAAAGTCAAAGAGAGATTCTACTTCGCTCTGGTTAGACCACATCTCGAATACGCCGCGAGCATTTGGGACCCTGGTCATATAGATTTAACCAAAAAAAATGAAATACAAAGAAAAGCAACACGCTTCGTTAAAAACTTCTACGAGCGTACATATAGTGTCTCACAACTTTTAGAGGGATTGAGGTGGGAGGCCCTAGAGACTCGGGAGGCTACACGCTAGGCTTAGGCTGCTTGATAAATTCAGAACTGATATTTTTCAGAGCGACATAGAGAATATTATCATGACTCCTCACTACATCTCTAGGTCTGACAGATGCGATAAAATAAGAGATATAATGCCGAACAGATAGTACAAAAACTAGTTTTTTCCGCGAACAATAATCAACCACAATAAAAATTGAGCTCCACTACATACACTCCTATAATATATGTCACCATTCCATCTCCAAAAACTTACACCTTTACACGGCTGGTGACCTACCACCCCCTGCCACACGCCCATGCGGCGGTTCGCAGGGTGTTGTTGATGTAGAATTGCCCTTAGGGAATAGAGTCCTGCTTGACTCTATTAGCCGCCTAAATTGGTGTCACTTTTTAATCGGCATTAGAATTTTGAGCTTTCGCTAATCATTGCATTCAAGAATCTTCCATTACGTAGCTCTGTTTTGGTTTTAATGGCCTTGCTTCGCATTGCTCCCTTGAAACAGGATTTGACCACGATGTGCAATCCGTCCTAAATTTCTTGTGAGGATTCACTTGATGCCTCTCACTGTGGGAGGATAGCACTGTATTCCTGGCATGTTTAGACAGTTTTCTGAATGACGCAGACGTTTAAGAAAAATGCCCGTGCCTTCAACTTATATTTAGCTTTTTATTCGCATCCCTAAATGTAGCGATCATAGAATACCATGCTGACTACCCGTTTGAGGCCTGACGCATAATTCCACGCACTAAGTGCGAAGCTGAAGGGATATCGTATCCTTGGATGAAATGATAATTGTACAAGTTCATTGAACGAGGATGCCTGTAAAAAATTCGCTCAGTATTATAAACGACTACCAACGAAGAATGTGCAAAGAATTTTTGTCGCCAGAAATCTAAGGGAAAAATCCCAAATATGGTTACATCATCATGAAGTATGCAATGGGAATCTAGAAAATTCGATAGCAAAGTCGAATTACTTTAACTGAGTCAATTCAAACACAGCAGTTAAAGGGAATTTAGATTTTTGCACATATTTTCCACCAGTGGAAAACTAAATAAGCTATTATGCATCTGAAAATACGCCAGTATTCCTAATTATGTTCTCATGCTTATTTCTTCTCCATAAATGACACTAAAGAAAAACCTTTCCCATAAAGGTTAATCGGCGAAAAGTTGCCATTAAGGGTATCCATGCTGTTCCCTCTCCCTCTCAAGATGTTCTTTGAGTAATAGCCCAGGGTCCAACATGATTTCCCGACGTCTCGAAGCCAATAGTCAATTGGCTCTTTTATTTAACAAGACAATACTAATGATGGAGTATCATTGTAATTCTAAGCACCTCCACGTCAGTATGAGTCTAATCTTGAGGCTTAAGTATATGTGAGAGTTTAAACAACCTTTAAGAGCCTCGAAGGTTGAGAGGATTTCACAGCATCCTGCCATCAACTTGTCTTGTGTTGACTTCCCGACGCAACCTCCCGTTTTGTGCTCTCACTCCTCGATTCCCAATCAACTCACTCCGGCTGCTCAGCTCACCTTGTCATCGGATGAGAGAGCCCTCTTTGACGGTCCAAAGGAATCCATCGCCTGCGAGGGGACATCTCCAAGTACTCTCCAGAACATCACTCGTCTTTACCGAAGACGAGACTGAACGTTGCATAACTCTCATTTTTGTGCGCCGTCACTATAGCACGGTGTGACGAGTGCAGTGGTCATTCGCGTCCCTTATTTAACGGTCTCGGATGTTTTTCGAGAGGCCTTCGTCTTTGAATACGATGGACACTCGCGTCTTTTCCCGTACAGGGCTTTTGAATCAAAAGGCCTTTCAATTCCTGGAGTGCGATTTTGAAGAGATTAATTGCTCGGGGGAGTCCCCGTGGATTCGCGTGGGAAATATTCGCGTGTTCGTCGGCCCCGGTGGCGCCGGGGTAAAGTCCTCGCCTGCTAACCCGAGGGTAGTGGGTTCGAGTCCCGCCTGGGTAGAATATTGTCTGCCCAGGACATGGGTGTCTGTGTCACGTCCGTTGTTACTATTGTTCACCCGACGTAAAATGGCCCCTGGTGCTGAATTCGGGACAGTGAAAATAAATAAATAAATAAATAAATAAAAAGATTAGTGCGTTTGAGCATAAATACAAAATAATTGTACCACTCACGGTACTCCATGAGAAAGTTTAATAGGGGCTTCAAACTGAGCATTAAGACATAATGTTTACAATTAGTGCTTTGACGTGACTTGTCACCGTACAGAAATGAAATGATTAGATGAAATTAATCTTGAACGTTTAACTTCTTTAAGTTCTACGTAAAGAAGTAAAAGCCTGTGTTCTATTTATGCCCATTGATGGAATAATTCCACATATTGTGCTAATGCAGAAAATTTGAGTTTTCCCATTCATTTTGAAGTTTTTATCACATAGTTGTAATTAGATATCATAAATTATTCTTCGCGCTGAAATAAGCAAATAAGAATGGTAGAAAACGAAAAAAATTCACCTATATTAGAAATATCCATGGCCCAGTAATCAGATTTCAAACGATGAACAATATTTTGTTCCGAAACAATCATCATTAATCAGTAGTTTGGTGACTACCGCAGCTACCCGCATTATTTTATTTTCATTTTCAGACAACTAAATCCCATGATAATTCCTCATTTTCTAGTCCCCCATAAATTGCTTAGTGCATTGCATCGTCGGTCTTCCTCGATAACTCTCCTCGTTTTTTTCCACATTAAGTGCCATTTTTCATCGGCTATTTTGTCGCAAAATGCATTCAATAAGCTTGACGCTTCTAATTTACAGAATTTTGGTAACGCACATTTTCACATTTATCCTTCGTGAAGCGTCTTCATCGGTGATTCAATCCGCATATTCTGGAATTACACCACATTGTGACGGGTATTAAACCTTTTTTTTCAAAAAATAATCGTTTAAAAAACAATGATTTCATAAGAATGAAATGACTTCGTGACACTAATCTGAAGGTCAGTTTTGCGACCCAAATGTTTGAGGATCCCTTTTGCAATTCAATAAATTAATTGCTCAACAGGCAGGATGGGAAGGTTCTCATGAAATGTAGTGGACGAGGTACTCGCAGCGCTCTTAAGTGCATGTTGAAAATTAATACTTCATGTTAAATTAATATTCCCATGAATTTTAGAGAATTTCCAATAAAATCATTTAATTTCTTATATTATTTTCATCTTTGTTGAGCTAAATTTATCTTGATAACATATTTTGGCAATACCAATTTCCCAAACAAATGTAAAATAGTGACCCAGGGAGTTATGCTCCATTCTGACTTTACTTTCGAGGAAACTTTGCAATGAGTGGTCCGAGCACGATAAAGAGAATACCTAATTCATACCACATGAATGGTACATGTCCAAGGAATATCAGAGGTCATGAAAATTGACTCCACGATCAGGTATTTCTCGCCTAAAACGAAAAATTAACTTTTTCACAATTTTAAAACCGTTTGAGGCTAAACAGTACCTACTCTTGCAGAGACCTCGCTGTAATTAACCAACTTGAATAACTGACATTACTTCCACAAAATCATAAAATTTCCTAGAAGGTATTCCAAACGGCAGGAAGCTAAGCCGTTGCATTTACTTTTGAGATAGGCAAACAAAAGGAGGCAAAAGTGAATTAATGGAGAAGAAGATAACAGAGTCTGTGATCTTTTGAGTCACATGATGATTTCAGCCGTTCCTCACGCAGCATGGTGAGCGGTTCGTTGCCAAGCGACGGCGGTGATGGGGCGCTGAGATCCAATTGACTTCGGAGTCGTCGATGCCGTTTCTTTTTCACTTCCTCCAGTCTCCCTCAAAGTGCATCAATCAAGCTTAGAGAGATGAAGCTGTGAATGCATTAGAAATACCTCGGAGGGCTCCGCTTGCAGAGGGTGACTGTTGACCTCAGCCGACAGAGGTTAGCACAATCGGCGTCTCACTGAAAGATGAATACTCCGACTGATTCCGCACCCCCTCCGATCACGGCCAAAGCTGCGACAAGCACTACTCCCGCAACGACGAGTCGCTTCCTGCGGTTCCTGAGAGACGTGCAAACGTTTCCATCACCCATCTAGAGTCGCCACTGCAAAAGCGCATACCATAAGCCGAAAACTAGCATAACAAATCATTGGTCTTACATGCCAAAGATCCTCAGCTTGATTCTTCGACCAACAAACCTCCTTCCTGAGAAAAATTTTAACTCTATATTTGCCAAAGCATGGGCAATTTAGCAAAGCAATAAAAGGATGGGAATGAAGTGCATGACAAACTAGATGAATGGAATAGGAAAATGAAGCTTCATGGACTTAAAATAAGTATTGAAGAAAGTGTAGTGATGGTTGTCGGCAGAGATGAAAACACTCGAGAAGATATAACAATAGATGGTCTACCAGTGAAAGAAGTAGATGATTTTTCATACCTAGGTACTGCGATAAGTAAAGATGGTAGGATAGTACATGAAATTTCAATTAGGCTAAGTAAAGGAGGTAGATTTTATCAGAGCATTAAGCATCTAGTATGGGATAGGACGATACCACAACAGGCAAAAATGATCATGTTCAAGACGTACATCTACATCTATATCTACGTCATACCCTACAAGCTACCCAAAGGATGTGTGGCAGGGGGTGCTTCCACACCAGGAATGCGTGAATGATACGGTAGAACACCGACACTACATTGAAACCAGCGTACTATCTACCAAGAGTTATATAAGGAGCTGAAACTTGACAATGACGGAAAGACAGTGGAGTAGGGTAGCAGCAGGAGAAATGAAGTTTTTGAGATCAATGCTGGTGAAAAACCAAACTAGACTGATTGAGAAATACCAACATATGGGAGCAATTTCATATAAAAAGTATTAGACAAAAAAATAGCTGACAGTGGGATTAGATGGTTAGGACATGTTAAAAGAATGGGAGAAACAAGAATGCCGAAATTGAAGCTAAGCACAGTATAGAGGAAGGTAAAAGACCGAGAGGAAGGCCGAGGAGACGTTGGATTGACGAAGTGAGTAGGGACGTGGAAGCAAGAGGGTGAGTATCATTGGGATGAAGTTGTCAGACAAGAGCTATGGAACGATAGAAGGCAATGGCGAGGCTCAGTGAACTCCTCGACCCACGTTGAGTGAAACAGGATTTGGATATGTATGTACTTGCCAATGTAGGTTTACCATTTTCAATTTTGCGATTTTATCAACTCAATAAATTTAGGAAAATATTTTAAAGGAAAATGTGATAGATGTTTCTAGAATATAACCACAATCACTTTTACATGCCACCAAAAAAGTCAAAACCACTGTTTGGAGGCAGCGGTCAGAGTTGAGAGCACAGATGGCTCGCAGCAGGGATAAACAGCTACAGCGTCAGCCAAAAGTGCAATTTACGGAATCTGCCGGAGTCCAGTAATGAAGAAGGTAACAGCAAAGCCCCAAATTAGTTTACCTTGAAGGTGCAACCTTACAATCAACAAAATGTGACGTAATGAACAGGAAAGGAATTTATGTAGGTATCCTGGTCGTGGGTAATACTGGGATGGGAACATAAATCAGACAGGACAAATGCAGCTTGATTAGACTCAAAAACATACATTAATAACATAATGCGTGTGGTTTAATAGAAATGGATTGAAGGCAAATGGAGGAGAAATTAACATCCTCCGCAGAAAATTACATCGCAGTAAATTGCGATGATCTTCCAAGATCGCTGAACAAAATAGATCTAGTTCCTCAAGAATGAAATAACTATGAGAATAAACATGAAAAAATCCAGATCCAAGCATAAAGGTTAGAGAAGATGAATGAATAAGTCGTTCTAAGAGGAGATAATTTCAACCAAGAGGATTTTTTTCAACTACATCGAGAACCCCATCACGTAAGAAGAGAAAATTACAACGGACAACAAGCTAAGAAAGCTTTCATTACGAAAAGAGTTGCCCATTTCTTGTCATTTATTGACTCTACATTCAAGCAATATAGCCTTATGGAAGAGGAAACGGAAAATAAGCAAACCTTCGCATGGAGCGTGGAACTGAAAGGTTTAGAAACAAGGCCCATTGGAATAAGAGACCAGGAAAGACTTGAAGCTTATGAATACTGTTACCAGGGAGAATGCTGAAGATAGAATGAATGTATTTAATTAGAAATCTACATCTACATGATACCCCGCGAGCCGCCGGATGGGCGTGTGGTATGGGGTGTTAGGTCACCAGACGTGTAAAAGGTGTAAGGTTTTTGGAGATGAAATGGTGACATGAATTACCTATAGGAGTGTATTTAGTGAGCTTAATGTGTAATCTGATCGCTTATTATTCGCGGAAAGAACTAGCACTTGTACCTTTATGTTCGGCAGTGTATCTCTCTTATTTTATCGCATCTGTCAGACCTAGAGATGTAGTGAGGAGCCATGATAATATTCTCTATGTTGCTCTGAAAAATATCAGTTCCGACTTTATCAAGCAAACTAAACCTATCGTGTAGCCTCCGAGTCTCTAGGGGCTCTCACCTTTATCTTTCTAAAATTGTGAGACACCATATGTACGCTCGTAGCAGTTTTTAACGAAGCGCGCCACTTTTCTTTTAATTTTATTAATTATTTTGGCTAAATCTATTTAACCAGGGTCCCAAATGCTCGCGGCGTATTCGAGGTGTGGAAGAAGAAGTTTACGGAAGAGAAGAAGAGGAAAGCACTATGTGTAACAATATAGAGAAAAGTACCAGTTGGATTGGGCACTCTGGAGCGCGATGGGTCATTGAAGGATATAATTGAAGGACAAACAGAGGGAAATATCCCAAAAAGAAGACAAAGGGAAAAATATATTTACCAAACAAAGAGAAAAGTACGTATACTGATATGTACTGCCATGGAGTAAGGGAACTAACCTCAGAAAGGGAAGGATATGAGGGCTGAAGCCAACCGTTTTTAAGACTAAACGATCGATGAGTATATCGTTGCCCCTAGAGACTCGGAGGCTACACGATTGGCTTAGGTTGCTTGATAAATTCAGGATTGATATTTTTCAGAGCGACATGGAGAATTTTATCATGACTCCTCACTACATCTCTAAGTCTGACAGATGCGAGAAAATAAGAGAGATACACTGCCGAACAGATGGGCACTCGTTCTTTACGTGAAAAATAAGCGATCACAATACAAATTAAGCTCACTAAATACACTCCTATAGGTAATTCATGTCACCATTTCATCTCCAAAAAACTTACACCTTTTACACGTCTGGTGACCTAAAACCCCCTGCCACACGCCCATTCGGCGGCTCGCGGGGTATTATGTAGATGTAGATATAGATGAGAGATCTGCTTTGCGCACAATGGCCTCTATGCAATTCAAGGTTGTTGCCAATATCGGTGCGCAAGAAGGGTGCAAGAGTCTCACAGCAAAGATGGAAGGAGGGAAGGGGTCATGAGATGGATTGTGGGTGGGATGGGTCATTTGGGGGGGGTAGACAGCAAGCTCTCAGCAGTGCCGGGGGGGGGGGGGAGGAGGAGGACTTTGAAGTCGCGCAGAAAAGGCGCTGAAGAGGCTTTATTGTGTATTATTTCATTGCGAGTGTGCGTGATAAGTCTCCTTTAAATGGTACCTTGAGTCAGACATTCGATCGAGACACAAAGGAAGAGCGGGTGTACCTAAGTACAGTTAAATTTCGACCGGATGGATGGCTTGGAGGGCTCTAAGAGGTGTCTGACGCGGTGATGGAAACGCATGCCGTTACACAGAACGGCAGTCGTCGAAAATATTATAGCTGAGTGATTTCCCTCTGGTTACTCTGCTGACGAAATGAGATAACAATATTTTGGCTAAGTATAAACATGAAGCGTAACAAAAACTTATTTCGTAGTGCCCTATGGACAGGTGATTTATGACTTAATATAAAATGAAAAAGCCTCCTCTGGTGATTTGCAAGTGTAATTTCATAGCTGCTAGGAAGGCTAAGCCAAAGAATGGGCCTCATTGTTACTTCATTAGAACTTGCCTTTGCGTATATCATCAAGACGGTACTCAAAGATACGCCATTCTTCAACATGGTTAGGTATAACCACAGAAAACACAGTAAAAGGCTCAAGAGGATATTCCAACAGTTTTGGCAGCTGTCTTTTCCCGACTTTCGTCTCCGACATATTCACTCTTTCATTCATCATTTCGTTCTAATGCACATCCAGCCTCCTTAGAGTTTTGAGTTTGAAAATTTGAAATTCGATATAAAAAGAGATTTCAATTCGAGATTTGGATTCGGTTATTTGTGATTACCGCCAAAAACATTCTTTGCCAATATGATATCACTTAACCAAGTGGGGAATTGTATGAAGTAATTTCTTTTAACGAAAAATTAAACATGGAGAAAATATAGCAAGCGTTTAAAAAGTAAGCCTTAAAAAATTTCACTGTATGAACGAAGGAGTCCAGGAAAGACACTGTGGAGAAAAAAGTCTTCTAAGTGGGGGTATTCAAAACTAAACCGGCCAAAATAGTGATGTGCACTAAATCAATTTGTGGTTTATCATTATAAATGCCAAACAGATATCCTATTAGGGCTTGATAAATTAAAAGATGAATTTTTTCTACTCATTTCCAGATTTCCACTTTTATTTCCCAAATTTCATCTTATGCATGACTCTCTCATAACTAAAACATTTCCATACTCAAGTTCTACGCACATTTTCCATTTGTCAGAAAGAGTGAACACGTCATTATGTTCAAAGTTTGGTTTTTATCGTCAGTTTTACTAGCTAAGTCACTCAGCAGTATATTGAGGGACCTGGGCTTGAGACCCAGTCAAGGGTACTGACTTGCTCTCTATGGAATTTCGCAGTTATAAATATATCTTTTTATCCGTCGAAAGTGGAGCTAAAGGAGAAAAAAGGGGACCTTAAAATTGGAAGCAAACGTCTTGAAAAGTTCGAGACGAAGAGGATTATAGACGTAAGAAGAAAAAGATACGGAAAGCAATTCCCAGGAATCGGCACAGCTGAGGTACCATTTCCTCGTCTCTGGCCGTGAGGGAAGCCAGGAATCCATGCCATCGAAGAAAACGCCAGAGACAACGGAAATGAAAGCCCGAGATTGAGGTGTCTCGGAATGGTTGCTGCCACCACGGCCATTATAAAACGCTATATTCCACGCCCCTCATCCCACTGTCGCAAAACCCTCGATTCCGGGTCTTATTTCAGGACGGGTTGTGAAGACATTCTGTGGATGTTCTTGTTTTTCTCACTAAAAATGGTTCGCTCGCCGGGTTCATGCGAGAGGGATTGAGAGTGCGTTTCCATTGTGTCCACCAAACGGGAAATTAGGAAAGCAGTCGCTTTGTTTGAGTCATGCTCACCCTTTTGAACTCTGTCATTACAACGTCATTACGACGTTTTGTTAAACCGCAGCCAGCGACGGGTGAGGTCCGATTATTGTGTCTACATTTTGCTCTGAAACAGGAGATGGATAAACAGCGAGTCTGTTCTCAATCCTCTACACTACCTCATGACCTCTCCATGTTCGTCTAACCTTGAGAATTAAATGGCATAAATCACACATGCCACTGGTCTCCGAAATTTTATATTTTTTCCCCTCAAGGCAACCAGAACTGGAGAAATGGTCGGGTATGCAAACATGTCAGCTTTTTTACCATAAACCCATCCAATAGGATGGTATTCCTCAATTATAAATATAATATAAAAAGCTTTCTGGTTGTTCAATCCTATTGTTAGTAACCACGACGTGTTATTTACAGGATGAGAATATGCACTTGCATAAGGCTTTTGAGATGTGAATTTGGAGAAGAATGGTGATAAGGAGCCCTCTGTATCCAACCATCTACTGATAAATAGTTTCTTAGTAAGCACCACTGATTTTTCGACAGTTTCTTCGACATTTTGAATAATAAAGAAAAATACTGCATACCCCCTTGATCAATCCACTTCACAAGCACTTAACTAGAAAGCCCTTAGATGCATACCAAAGAGTTACCAACGCCGATGCTTAAATAGTGAGCCAAATTTACATACTTGCTGTTCTGATTTGGCGCACAATTACAATGGGTTCAAAATGAAACATGAGCACTACTCTCATTTCGTTGGCCACTCCTTTTTTTCAAATTATAAGAAGTTAATTCAGCATGAATTCATGATAAAACACGGAGTTAAACGATTTTTTAAGCATCAATACGAGTTGCTGAGGAGAAATTGTGGTAAACGCCACTTGAAGAGAGAGCTTGTGTTGTCAGACGTGAAATACGCGCCATGTGTATTATCTAAGGAGCTATTTCATCATGAGGAGTTTATCGATCAGAGGGAGATTTGAAACGGTTGTGCGACGGTTTTGATAGCCTGTAGTTCTTAGGAGAAATCCGGGTGGGTCATGGGGATAGAGATAAACCTGTGTTACTTAGAGAGAAAGAAGCAGTTTTATGACTGTAGTGATGGTAGAAACTTAATTAAATAAACTCTGAGAAAATATAGTGGCTAAATTTCTGTGCCAACCTGGAAAAATAAGACTTAGAAGTAGTCTTGTGGGGTAAATGAATTGGAAGGGTTAGAGAGGAAATCCGAAGTGAAACGAAGGAAGAAAATGATGAACGAGTACCAGTGAACAAATGAAACAGCGAACTAAAGTAAGGTGGAGATCCAATACCCCACTTGACCACTGTTAATTGTGAGGATACTCACGAGCCAAGTCTCATTTTTATCAAGAGGCGTGAGAACAACTGAGTAGTTACGACCACCAGTTTGTTCACGAGACCGAGGAATAGAAGAACAGCGCGCGCTAGAGCTGACAGTGAACATAAAAAATTCTATCCTCAAATTCCAACGATCGCCGATTCCTCGCGTAAACCCGAGCGGCACAGTCAGGAACGGCTCCGTCTGAAATAAAAGGAGACTGTTAATCGTGGGCCTCAACTAAGAACTTAAAGTAAGCTTAAAGCGGTCTCCTTCCATGGTAGAGATAACAATTTTAAGACCTCCTTTTCTCGTTATTAAAGTCAAACATCATTAAGGGCGTACTCACTGCATTCCTCTGGGGCTGAGGTACTCGCGGACGAGCCAGTCGGCGACGCCAAATGCCCTCGGTGCTGGATGATTTATCTCCTGGCTGATTTGGGCGCTCGCTTGCTCGACTATAATTTTACAAGTTCTTTGACGAACTATAGCCGGATATAATTGCCAAAAAATAGCCCCCGAGTTTTTGCTTCGAAGAATTCATGCAATGCACTATTTAAATTTTTTGTATTAAAAATTCCATACAATCGAGTAGTTCTACCAATGTATGTCAGTCATCTATGTAGGATATATAGACTATTTTTTGCCAGACGTTCAAAATATTTTGCTGGAGCCAATATATTATTGTAGGAACGATCACAGGGATAAAATTAAGGAAATAGACTGCAGAATCGATAGATTAAAGATGTCATGTTTTCCACGTACAATAAGGGACCATAAGAGTAGTGATGGATAAGTTCTAGGATACTGACTAGGTTAAATAGGTTTTTTCAGTAGTGCTAAATATCTTAACATGAATTGTAGATACTAACCTCGCATGCAATCTCCGGCATCATATACACCTGCATGTCTAAGTACCTTGTAATGCTATTCATTTGTCACATTAATAATACTAACCAATAGTTATATCTTGAGTAGTACGCTGCATGGTAGCATGTTCTTCGACGTATCACTCTCCTGGTTTGTGGTCTGACTGCGTACCGTTGTCCTGACTGCTTTTGGCCTGCACCTTGCATTTTGGGAAACGTGCGCGGTTCTGATTTTAGCTGGGATGAGTACTGCATGCCTGGTGTGGATTCACCCCGTGCCACACACCATAGCGGTGGCTTGCGCGGTATTTCATAGATGTAGATGTAGGTTCGATCGAGAGTCCACCCTAATCCTCAACCTCTTTTATTTGTCCATTCTGGTCCAACTCCATCGTGGAATTTACATCCTCCAGCATCTCCATCCGAAGCTATTCACAGCAACTCCAAACCGCTCGCCTCTTCCTTCAAATAATACCATTTGCTCCTCTCCCTCTTCCACTCTTGCCCGGGATTATCCCATCCCTCGCTCTCATCAACACCCACCTTCCCCTATCTGCTATTTTCTCTGTCTCACCGAACTAATGTTATCACTGGCCTCAATTTTTTGGTTTCTAAGGAGGCATATGGCAGCCAATAGATTTAATAGTGATTTTTCTATTATATATATTGACTAGCGGACCCGACTTTCGTTGACCTCCCCAAACGTTGGCTTGCCTGCTATTAGCGGGTTCAGCAAACGTTTTTCCTATATTCAAATTTTCGATAAACCATACATTAATTGACATTTAACATTGAGTTTGACATTTCAATCTTTTCGTTTTGTCATTGTGCAATTTACTGTTGCCCAAAGAAAAATAAAAAAATAGTGCAATTTCTCGTTGTCCAGCGCCGTTCAATTCTCGTGTCATGGCCGCATTGGTTTCTAAGGAGGCATATGGCAGCCAATAGATTTCACAGTGATTTTCCTATTAACGATATTGATATGTATACATTGAATGGCTCTGTAACTTGAATAATTACAGAGCCATTCAAACTGTTGACATAATCGGATTAGGTCGATGATTTTTTAAATCACAGTACGTGTGTTTTTATCATGAATTTTTTGAGTGCAGCAAGACTAGGTATTCGGTTAGCAATGAAAGTTAATGAGGCAGTGGAAAAAAAGCTGCCGGTGAAAATGTTTTCGTTGTAAAATATAAAACATTTGCGGAGCATTCTCAACGTTTAACTCAACTTAATTCATAGAATTTAAGATGGTTGGGAAGATTTTTGCTCATGCTCAAATTTGCGAGAAACTTTGAAAACACGTTATCGCCAGTGACATTTTTAAATAAAAGTGAAAAAAATCACAGCATATAGATTTTTTGGAAATTCTTTTCTATTTCAACACGTTTCCAAACGGTACATGACGTATTTTTCGTTGTGACTCGATTACATGTGTGCAGGTTTTCTTTTTCTCGCAAATTAATAAATATCACGAGGGTGCCTGGTGAATACAGAGGTGATTTTTTAAATTACACTTTTCTACAAGGACATGTGATGCCTCCCAAAGTTTTTAGATTATTGCCACGCACCTATGATCTCCAACACACGAAGGTGGCAGTTCACCTGTTCTAGTTGATATGATTTTGTTTCAATCCATCCTCCCATTTTCAAATTCCCGAACTGAGTACAGGGTAATACTACTTAGCTTTCCAGAATATATATTTTGATTAAATTACATCAAACAGTTTGTAGAAAATGGGATATAAATTGTTCCCAGAAAAATTTATTTTGAGTTTATTCATGTTTTATCGGCAGTTTTGATGAAACTTGTCCACGTAATGATGCAGTGATTGTAAGTTGCTAGTGAGAATTACGGGAAGGAATCCTAAAAACTTGGCTCATATTAAACCATAATACATACAGTATCATTCTATTTCTGCATTTGAGTCGGTATGATAGTCGAGGTAGGAAATATTACCTGGCATAACAGGCAGTTTCACTGGAATATTTAAAATCACCGGGTTGACTTGAGGACCTACTTGGCAAGAAGCAACTTGCTCTCTGGAATTCCTTTGCATTTAATTTTAATTTCCTTGAAAATTTATGTGCCGTGGATTTTTAAGCAATCGTAAGAACCTCCGATCCAGTTTGAGCGAGTTATTATGGGTAGCTACAAAGAGATCATACATTTCCATAAATTGTTGTTGCGCTAAAAAGCGAGTATGCCGACCTTAATGCGCCTAGCCGAATGAGACCATGGAGGAAGCTCGGGGCTGAGAGCCGCGAGTAAGCACCGGAATCATTGACCTTCTATTGCTCTTACTTCTCTTTACTTTTGTGTGACAATTCATGGGAGACCTAATTACTATAGGATACGTAGGATGTGATAATCTACAGCTTACTTACTTACGCCTCGGCGCTACAGCCCTTGTAGGGCCTTAGCCTCTTCAACGATGTTAGCCCAGACATCACAATTCCCGGCATGCGTTCCCCTTCTAATTCCCATCTTTCTCAGATCATCCTCTACGTCATTCAACTATCTTTTCCGAGGTCTCCCTCTCAATCCTCTACCACCAGGATGACCACGAAATATCTTTTTCACCATCCTATCCTCAAGCATTCTCCCGACATGTCCTAACCACCTTAATCTCTTGCTCTTCATTTCTGTCACTATGTTTTGATGTTTGTGGAGTTCCTCGAGTTCTCTGCTTCTCCGTATTTTCCACTGTCCACCTTCCTCTGTAGCACCAAAAATATTTCTCAAGTTCCGACTGAGGTTGCGTGACTTGAGGACTTTCAATAAGTCCCGATAAGCCCTTTTGCCTGCTGCAATCCTGATTTTTATTTCTTCGTGTATTTCATTATCTTTTGTCGCCAGCACTCCCAAATACTTGAAGTTGTTACATATCTCATATTTATTCCCATTTAATGTTATAGATTTATCTCGAACATTTGCACTTTTCCTGGAAGAGAACAAGTACTGTGTTTTGTCCGAGTTCACTTTTAGCCCAACTTTTCCTGCCTCCATCTCCAATCTCTCCAGTCCTTCCTCGATATCTTTAAGTCGTCTTGATATCATATTGATATCATCAGTATAGGCTAGGTTTTGCAATATACGGTTGAACAATGTACCAACCTAGAGCTTAAACATTCAAATTTCTAAACCGAATATGATGGATATACCACTTGCACATGGAATAAGGGCCTCCATTTCTCACTCAATGTTACCAGAAAATTGCAAAACCCCGCTTTTTAAACTCCCAGCTCAATTATTGCTATTGATAAATGGCCAGTGTAAGTTAATACAACCCAAGCCACTGAAAAGTGGTATTTATCTTAAGAAGAAGACTGCTAGACAATTGTGTTGCTAATAATTATTTTTCTCAGGCAGGAGAGTTAATTTTCACGCCATTTCAGTTTATCACATTTGCCCAATAAGTTACCGTAGCAAGTAGAAAATAACCTAAAAACAATAAGGTAAAAATTTTGATGTAATTCTAATCATGAGAAATATTCGCACCCTTTGTTACTTTACACCATTTTCACACCATTTTATATTTAAACATGCTTTGTTTTACGTCACCTCACAACAATTCCCTCCCTTTAGCAAATTTAGAGGCACAGAGTAATTTAAGGGAAGATATGCAGAACTTTCGATACAATTAGTCTATGCAACATATTCTTTAACAACTCGCTATCATAACTGAAGATCATGCGGATGAAAAATGGTGTGACGTTCATTTCACGATCCTATGTTGCCCTGGAAGAGAGTGGTCTCGCGTGTCCTTACGTTCCCAGCCTCCACTACCGTGTTATTTCATGAGTGCTAAGACTGTAGCCTTGAAATTGGGACAGGCGATGGAGATAGTTTGAGCGAAATATCAATTTACCTATAAATCAATGAATTTGATCTCATTTTAAAGAAAAATATATCACCCTTGCACAGACACCGAAAATTCAGCTCCTTACCACATTACATTCCGGGATATTTGCCATAAATGAGAAATAAATTAGAGATATTTGCCATAAAATTTAGAAATGAGGCATTTACTACGCTTAAATCTAGTCAAATAGTCAACAGTGTGTAGTTTTTGTGTTTTCTCAACTATTTTTGAAATTTAATCATATTGCCACTGCAGTAACTTCTTCGGGATCACAATAAACCTTCCGTTTTGATGGAGTTTCAAATGTACCGCATGAAAAAAATTAGTCAAATTAAAGATTTATTAGGACATTTTCATTTGATTACTAAAAATATCTGGCATATAAGGCTATATAATATCACCATTAATAAGGCAATATTTAATTGATGTATCCTGCACCTGGTGAAATTAAAACGTATAATTCGAATATGGTCTCTATTATGATTAGGGAACTATCTCGCTCGGACTATCCTAAGGGGTTTTAAAGAAAAAGGGGAAACGTGGATGTGTTTTTATCTTTCAATCGATTTCCTTCGATGTTACTGAGATAGTTAGCGGGGTGTACCGAACAAGAATTTGTTAACATTACCTTCGGCCATTTTTGTCTCTCTTAATTTCAGTTTTGTTTGTTCTTTGGATTTAATTACGAGTGTTTTAAATGGTGGTATAGAAGGGTCGATATTTCATAAACAGTAATACCATAGTAATGCCGCGTTGATGTCCAATAGAAGAATGTGGATTGATGAATTCATATTTCAGTCAGGAGAAATGTGCTGATGTAATAGCAGACTGCGACGAATTGGAATCAAGTGGTATTCCATAAATGAAAAGGGTTGTAAAAGCAGAAATTTTATTTCGAGTGAATGTAAACTACACTGTCAGAGAGTACACTGGTATAAGAGTGAGTGGAATTGAGAAATGGCACCATGGCTTACGTGTGCTCACCAGGCCTGTCGGCCAGTCACTCACTTTCAGTATATTAAGGGTGTCAATTGACTTTTTACTTCTAATCACACATATAAGCTTAGTTTTAATCGCATGGAAGGCTTTATTTGCCAGAAAAAAATGATAGAGCTATCAATAAATTATGCCTTAAAATATGTTTCCACGATTGATGGTGTTATTGGGCAGAATCATGTCCACTAGCTCTTGTTTGATCAATTACAACATGGGGGTTACGCGCCCACGCCGAAGGATATAATAATTTCGCGAATCGTGAAGGTCCAAGAAACTTGAGCTAGAGTCGAGGGAATGTCAGTTTTAAAAATATTTTAAAAAAGATTCATGGTTGTGGAGTTCATTTCCAAATGAATGAGATTGAGCGCTGCTGTAATTGGAGGAGTTGTGGAAAACTTGTGAATAATAAATAGTTAATGATGTGGTCTAAGTACGAAGCACAAATTTATGGGAGTTCAATATTTTA
The DNA here is from genome assembly GCA_963169105.1 of Ceriagrion tenellum. Taxonomy (NCBI): domain Eukaryota; kingdom Metazoa; phylum Arthropoda; class Insecta; order Odonata; family Coenagrionidae; genus Ceriagrion; species Ceriagrion tenellum. Next base: position 141,891,568 of record OY720637.1, on the reverse strand, counting down.
AGTGATAGTATTTAGAGTTCACTCCCAATGAGGTTCAAATTAAAGCCAGCATGGGGGCGCGACTTTTCAAGAAGAGTCGATGTTTATCCTTCAATCGACATCACGTTTTAATTGTGGCCAAACATTACCTCCAGAATTTCTTATTTGACATGAATTGTAATTGGCAAGAATAAAATGACAGGTAAATAGTAGGGATGAGTCGATTCCACATTTTTTCGATTCCGATTCCGATTCTTTCAAATCGATTCCCGATTCTCGATTCCGATTCCATCGATTCTTATCCCTAATAACAGGAGGGATATTGATATACCAGTAGCGTACGACTATTATTTAAATTCATGTATTGGCTGAAATAAAATAACAAAGACAATTAAGTCGCTCAAAAAGTATATTTATTAACAAATAGCAAATATATCCTCAGCTTATTGAGGCAGTACATAAAAAGTACAAATTGATAGCCTACACCAAAAATTACTGAGACAAATATGATGTGATAAATGAAATTTCATTTGAATATTTATCTCCCCTGCTAAAAAATTCTGTATAGTTTCCTTAAAATACTTCTACAGAATTTTTTATAAAGTCCTATAGATATTCCTTAAAGTATTAAAACGCCATTTTATGGAATTCCCTACGACGTTCTGCAGAATACCTTAGGATGTTCTGCAGAATACCTTAGAACGTTCAGCAGAAATCCCTAGGACGTTCCGTGGAATTCCCGACGACTCTTCATATAGGTCCTTAGAAAAGGAACTGGGTCAACGGAAACCTCACATATTTCCGTAGAGTTGCTGGAGTTTTATAGAACAGTTTGTAAGAAGTTATTTTGCTCTGCAGAACACATGTTCTGTAGAGTAAGGCTCCCATGTTCCGCAGAGGTCCTTATAAAAGGGACTAGTTCTGAAGAAAAAGAGTCAATTTCTGTAGAATTCCTTACGTTTCATAGAACAGCTTCTAAGGAATTTTTAGCAGGGTATCTGGAATCGATGGAATAGGAATCGACTTTTGGCGATCGATTCTCGAAACCGATTCTAATCCTGAGAATCGGTGGAATCGAGATTCGACATTCGGATTCGAATCATCCTTAGTAAATAGTAATCCATAAGGGTGACTTCCTACAAGGTTCGAACCCCTGTCCGCTAGCTGCACTCCTACTCTTATTCATCGCGGGTGGCTGAAAACGACCGCTATTCACCGTGAGAGCGTCTCCTCACTACCTCCGCATGTGTTTTCCTTCCCTCTCTGCCCACCTTTCCCATCCTCTTGGCCTTCGCCGGCGGAACTTCCGCACAGTGCGGCTTGAGGTCGCCGCGTTTACGACGGGCAATTTCCAATGGAACAGCAGCGCTCCGCTCAAAACGATTATGTATCCTCCCGAAGAGCGAATGAATGCTGCTGCCCACCCCTTCCGTGCCATGCGATGCAGAGGCGTCTTTAAATGCAGCCGCGGCGATAATATTTCCCGTCCTCGCGTGGATGGCGTCCTCTTCCATCGGAAGACGTTATTTCGGAATTATTGCTTTTCTCCATCTCGCTGCATTGACTGCTTATTGCTTTCTTCCTTGTCAGACCTTCCATGTAGTCAATGGGACGAGTTCATGCGAGAACATTTGTCGATTTTCTGTCGAGACCTGATGGAGAAGCTACCGAGTTGTGAGAAGAGGCAATGTCAGAAGCATGCAGTTAAAATGTCTTTGTTGTTTATATCGCTGTTTTCATGTATTCTCGTCGCGTGCTCAGTTTTCATGACTAAAGTTTCTCCCCTCTTCCTGGGGGCGTCTTCTGGTCCGTTGGACATTTTGTAATCATTTATTGTAGTTATTTATTTCCCGTTGTTATGCACTTCGTTGCTAGTTCAGCTGATCATTGTGTTCATCTGCTGGACATAGATTCAAAATGTGTCTCCATTGGCCGCTCCTTGCTGTGGTGTCCGACCACTCTATCCCAGGTCGAGGCGAGGGGGTACCCATCCTCCCGATTGAAATTTGATGGATGTTTAACCATCGGGAGGATGGATCGCTCACTCGTCTCGACCTGGGCTAGAGTGGTCGGACCACAGCGAGGAGCGGCCAATGGAGACACATTTTGAATCTATGTCCAGCAGATGAACACAATGATCAGCTGAACTAGCAACGAAATGCATAACAACGGGAAATAAATAATTACAATAAATGATTACAAAATGTCCAACGGACCAGAAGACGCCCCCAGGAAGAGGGGGGAAACTTTAGTCATAAAAAACTAAACACGCGACGAGAATAGATGAAAACAGCTATATAAACAAGTATATGAGTCGCGGAATCCTTCAAAGAAATATCATTGTTGTTGTTGCATTGAATTTCGATCCCCGTAGAGATATGGCAAGGTTAACTAGTTTCCAATACTCAGAAGGCTGATTAAATAAATAGCCCTCCGGGCAGAACAACCTACTGTATTTATAGATCCGCATTACAAACACAACGTACTCGTTATTTTCGACGTGGTATGAGCCTATTAAGTATGATCCCATGTTTGAATTCTCCTAAAATCTTTGACCACAGTGAGGGCAAGGAGAGAGGAAATAATATCACCACTAACATATGACAATGGAAATGCACCCGTTGATGTCACCTATCCCAAACTACAGACGACACCCATGTATGTATTTCAGACAAATTATAGAGAAAATACTATTCTTTCATCTACAGATACATGTATGTATTTCAGCCATGTATGTATTTACACCCATGTATGTATTTCAGACAAATTATAGAGAAAATACTATTCTTTCATCTACAGATACATGTATGTATTTCAGCCATGTATGTATTTACACCCATGTATGTATTTCAGTCAAATTATAGAGAAAATACTAGTCTTTCATCTACAGACATATTTAAAGCCCCCAAGTCGCCTCGAGGGTGTGTGGCAGTGGATTAGTTATCACCAACATAAACTCGTGGACGGCTTCCTTAATGGAGTTGATAAAAATACGATTATTGATTAATTAAATAAAACCTGCTAACATTTTTCGGGAGGAAAATTTTCACAATTATGATATCCATTACTGGCATGATACCAATTTGGGACTGTTCGTATAAATGTATTTTACAGCTACAAAAATGAACAGAGATACAAGTGTCTATATGCTTCCATTATTGTTTATTAGCTTTCAATTATGTGTACTGAAATGGCCCAGGTATGCAGGCAGGAAATTATATGACACCTTAAGCAGATCGCCACACGATTTTACTGTTTCAGGTGCCATTTAATTCCTTTGAACATAATTATTCATCATATTCTCTCCGACATGCGCTCCTTGAATTTTCTACCGCATATCTCGATTCTCTGGAATTAAGGACGGCCGTAGAAATTCCAAGTGAGCCAATATAAATAAGTTTCTTGATGCTCTTCTCTCAACAATTCGCCAAACTTTCAATCCTCGGCTCATTCAGACAGAGGACTATGATCTCGGTAGTGTTCTCATGATGCATCAAGCCATGAAAAATATAAGTGCTACAGTTACGGTTGACAGACCTCACAAAATGTTTTTGACCCTGACACAAAATGTTTTTGACTCTGATTTAATGCTCCTCTTTGAGATAAATCAGGATTAAGTACTATCATTATATGTGGTCTACCGATTAAGGTAGGTTTAGACGGAAACTACCCCAGTTTTATGATATTACCATAACTAATCTTTGAAATGACCGCAGGCCGACCTGTTCTCCTTACACGATTTCTTCCTTTACCTCTGTATACACGTCCAACCGCTCTTAACTATAACCCATGACACTGTCATTTTCTTGGAAAAGAAATAGTCGTGTGGTTTCTCGCTCGCTTCCCTAATGGCGTTTATCCCGAGGCACCACTACTTAAGAGACCACGGCATAAGTAAACCTAGAGACCTCATATATTACCGCAACTATTCGATAATCGAAGAAAAAATAAATAGTACTGAATGAGTTTACGAAGAGATAGCTTCACAGATATTGAACCAAGAACGCATGATCTCGCGAGGGATTTTGGGGCATAAAGTAAATTTCAGAAGGCATATTCCAAATTCCAGTAGTCTAGGTCAGCTAAATGCATTAATAAGCTTCTAAAACCTAGATAACTCCTTCTTTTGAATCAGTTTAGATACTAAGAGGCACTACGAAAGCCGTCGATTTAATTACATTGAAACGTGCGAAATTACATAGCGCGCACAACATAGGGAGCGGTCTCTGTCTTTAAAGGGTGAAATTGATGAGCCTACACATGAACTTATTGACCGGATATTATACCCATTATTTAAAAAAATCAAATTTTCAGCGATTCGAGGTGATTCGAATGAATTAGAATGTGAGCCGGAATCGTATCAGCTGATTAAAACATTATGAAAGTATATAGTGTCAGTTATCAGCATAAATTGACGTGTAAGTCATGATGGGAGTTGGTGGTTTCCAGCGATACTTTATGGAATTTACTAAACATTTTGAAAGAATAGGGTAAACTTTGTTTTTCCACAATGAATTTAATAACTTGCGACCATGGTTTCAACGATTAACGTCATCATCAGGTCCAGGGCAGTATGCGCGCACTCTTGGGAGTTCTACTTCAAATGAAGGTCAAGTTTCTAACTACTGTGGAACACCATGCTTACATTCTTATTCCGCGTTTCCTTTTCTGCCGATGCTCCGAAATGCGCCGCTTTGATGCGGGGATAGATCTCAATCGAGGTCCACAAAAATCTTAATCCGAATTCCAGCGATAGCCGAGCGTCTTCCCATCTCATCTCGCCCCGCTTTCTCCTCCTCTTTTCGGTTCTACCAGCAGTCCCCAAAAACCCTTTACCCTCCACGTCCACTGTCCGCAACCTCACTCGGTCCCGGCTCCACATAAGGGGAAATGGACCGCCATAAAGAAGGACCGTAACTTTAATGCGGGTGGTGATGAAGGCAGAGGACATTCGTGGGAAAAAGAGAGACATTTAAGCACTATATGTTACGACTGCTCTTCCTCGCGTCGGAAGCTCTAGGCCGACGTATAATAACCGTCAGTGCCACGCACTACTTAAAACCGAGGAGCCATCTCTTGGTTTCTCTCTCCGACCACTCTCAAGCCGCACCGTTTTCCTCAGTAACGGTGTTTCTAGATTTTGTCGGTGAGAAGCCATGAGATATCGGTCCATGAGTGGGGAGATATAGTTATGCATGATGCTTCTAGAGATGTGTAAACGGAGGTCATTGAAATGCGCGCACCCAAACGTGAAAATAGCGGCGATGTACTCGTGGTGGGCTGGGAGGCTTAAACGGGCTGGAGCAAGTGATCCTCTAGGTCTCCAGAGAAAGGAATTGGTCCAAGTACAAGAGACACTGCCACATATACAGTTCAATTAGTCTCTTAAGGTAGTGCGAGCGAGATAGTTCCCTAATCATATTAGAGACCATATCCGATATGTACGTCTTAATTTCACCGACTGTGAGACACACGAATTCAATATTACATTATTAATCGTGAAAAAATATAGTTTTACATGACTGAAATTGTAAGTAATCAAATGAAAATATCTAAATAAGCCTCTAACTTGGCTCATTTTTTCACGCGGTAAGTTTGAAACTCCATAAAAACGGAAGGTTAATTGTGATCTCGAAGAATTTACTGCGGTGACAATATGATTAATATTCAAAAACAGTTGAGAAAACACACAAACTACACACTGTTGATTTTTTGACGAGATCTAAGTGTAACAAATGCGTTATTTTTAATATAAGATCTCTGTGGAGTGCATACACGTACCATTTCCCATGTAAAAGGGCTGATATATTTTAGCAAATATCTCGGAATATAGTACAATAAGGGGTTATTTTTTTGTGTCAATGGAAGGGTGAGATATTTTTCTTTAAAATGAGACCAAATTCATTGATTTCTAGGTTAAAAGACAGTTCGCTCAAACTACCTTAAATGGTGACGCTTTTAGTTTTACTCAATAGAACATTTGTAATACTGCCTTCATCTGCCAATACCTCATCACCGAAGCGGTCGCTTGGAATAAGACATACTCTAAGGTTCAATTTGAATTAAGTCACCAAGGAATTTACCATTCTGCAATGAATTTAGGTATCTTCTCAATCAATTGCTTCAATACATTTAATGGGTGCTATTAACTAATCCTCCATAATTGTGAATGATGGGGCATTTAAATTATCAGTACCAATTCATCATGTCGATCAAAAACGTAGAACTTGGCTAATCTAGGCAAGATTGAAAGACAGTTGATGATTGTCGGAAGAAAGAAAAAAGAATCATCAGCTCTTTGGTTTCAATGCATTGAATATTCTAAAGATCGAAAAAATTGCCAGATAAATTAGATTCCTGGAACAGATTAAGGGAAAATGGGAAAATAAATAGGCATTCGTAACCTAATGAGCGATTTACTTTTGCTATTAGGCTTACAATTAATGGTGTCAATTTAATATTAAATCTAGTCAAATTTAAAAAAAATAAAAGAAGTTTTGGAAAATTTAATCGATACAGAAGATGATTTTTGTCTGAATACATATAGCTTAAATCTCAATAAAGTAACTTGCTAATCAAAAATATTCCACGCCAGTGACAATGGAGCTACGTTTCATTAACAATATGAAATATCATCGTCATTATTTTAATAAATAACAGAGAGGTACAGTGTGTTACTGAATGCTTTCTCCGGATGATCAATATAGTGTGGGAATGAATGCAATCGTAATATTCACATCTGAAATTGTAAAAAAAAATCACAAATCCTTTATCTTGATTTCTCGAGATTCAAATTATTATTCCAGTGTCTATCTCAAAGTATGTCCCTAATTGAAGACTCAATGGACATTGGAATAAATTTGTCCCGTCATTCTGTAAAAATTATCTCCCGAGAGCGGATGTTTAAGTGCATTTGAATGTATATAGGCCATAAAAAGACGTTCTTGTCTCCAGAATGAGGTCACGAGGCTATATAAAAGTCAGCCAACAGCGCCGGAATGCTGGAAGTTGGGGTTGGACGTTCGGACTCCGAAGCGGGGATGTCCGATCGCCTCTTCAGAATCCCACTCCAATTATCTTCATCTCCGGCTGGCGGTCTTCATTTTTTGGGGCACCCACACTCTTTCCGATATTTTTTATTATATTTGGCTGGCATTCACGTTTAAGTGCAACATGCAGCCCTCAAGATTCCATGATAGCGTAATAATGGATGACAAATAAACTTTTTCTAATTTAATATCCAGTATTTCCAAGATTGATGGTAAATAAATCTGAATTTGGGCAAAGTTCACAATCCTGATTGGTGCAAACTCACCTCGAACAATAATCATTTTACTTGACCGGAATCTACTAGGAAGCTACTCGCTAGGCTTAGGTTGCTTGATAAATTCAGAACTGATATTTTACAGAGCGACATAGAGAATATCATCATGACTCCTCACTACATCTCTGGGTCTGACAGATGCGATAAAATAAGAGAGATACACTTCCGAACTGATAGGTACAAAAACTCGTTCTTTCCGCGAACAATAATCGACCACAATATAAATTAAGCTCCACTAAATACACTCCTATAATACATGTCACAATTTCATCTCCAAAAAACTTACATCTTTACGCGGCATGTGTCCTAACACCCCCTGCCACATGCCCATGTGGCGGCTCGCAGGGTATTATTTAGATTTAGATGGATCAAAACCCGATCTCCGATCCTGAAAAAGTTCCAATTTTAAAACCATACCCAATAGTTATCAGGAGTATTTTGGGTCGAGTCCTGATCTAAATAAATGCCCAACTATCAAGCACCCTTGAGGTGGCTTGCAGGATAATGTGTAGGTGTAGAAATGTTCCGCATTCGAAATTGGATCTCGCAAATGTGTGCGTCACTCAATGTATTCATTACCTCAATTCACTGTGAACACCTGCAACTCTCTTTGAATATCTGTATATTGGTTGTTAAACGGGGTAACCGTTATTAAGAAAACGCTTAGGACAATTCCATACCTTTTTTGAGTAATTTAGAAAAAGAGCCGTTTCGAAAGCTCCTTTTCACTTTTTCTTCAACTACGGTTGCTCCCACATAGACATTAATACATTTATAAGGTCCTACGACGTTTTTATGTAAGAAGTGGAAACTGGGTTACTACTGTATTTGCCTTCTCCCTTCAACCTTCGAAAACCTCGTGTAACCTTGCCCATTACAAACCTAACGTTATTTAAACGATGTTTTTTGTATGTAGGACCTAAAGTGTACAATCTATTGCCTACTTCATGTGTTAAATCCAAATCTGTTAATACAGTATTGAAAATATAAACAATTTTGGTTATTTACTCAAAGAAGAATATATGATACCTTGTTATAATTGCATGTGATAAACATGATATTTCCGCTTAGAGTACTGATAAACTCATGTAATATTGTGTATCTATTTCCATGTTCAATTATGTATAAGACTATCGCATAACTATTGACCAGATGATGGTAGTCTTAATACGGATCCTCCTTTTAGGCTACCTAATATTACTCATGTTGTAAAGATTAATGTATGTCTGTGTTGAGTAATAAATATTATATTATATAAAATATTATTACATTTTCATTTACTCAGTGTATGGCGTCATTTTTAAGGTACATGAACCAAATCTTGAAAATGACGTCAAAATGTTGAATTCGATCGAGTACATAACCAAAGTGTGGAATTTTCAGAAAAGGTGTTTTCTTAATAATTTTAAACATTGTGAACTTCCGCATAGTGGCGCCTTACTCCCTCAGTATCAATTAAAAATATGCAGAAAGGAACTAAATCTAAATCAAATCCATCTGCTTCATATATTATCGATAGTTCCATTGATGATAAAAGAGTCTCTAAAAACGAAGACCCGCTCCACGTTTACCTGTTGCACCTTCGTCAGCAAGTCTTGTTGTTAAAAGATAGCCGTTTGAACTATTTTAGCAATTTCAAAAGTTCCCGGTTCCAGAATACCTTTTTCAGAATAGTACATTAAACAATTTCCACAGAGCATGTACAAACGTTTATTTGCTCCAAGCATATGTAACACCTGGTTGACCCCAGATAGAGAAGATTTCATGGGTCGACAGGACTGTTCATGTTTAGTTGGCTGAGATTCAAAGCCTAGTAAAAAATATAAAACAATATCCTCATCGAGTAAAAAGGTATCATTCTTCAAAATACGGGTGATGAAATGGAGTCACTAACTGAAACGACAAGTTGAACGGCTAATAAAATAGAAGAAAGTGAAAAGGTCATTACTAAATACGACTACATATTAGTTTTAAAACCTTGGATAAAATATGTAACTTGGCTTTCAACTGCTATAATTATATTTGTGTGGCATATAAATAGCGAGAAAAAGCAAAGAAGAGAGAGAAAATTGACGGAAAAACTATTTTTCTATGTTTAACAATTGTTTTCCCATTTTTTTGTTTCCCATGTGCTATGTTTAACGATTGTTTTCCCATTTCCCGTTACCCATAACTCACGCATTTTGACAAAAAAAAGCAATTGACCAATTATTCTTAGTTCAGAAACGAATAATTGAAACATGACGTCAAGTGTACTCCTTCAAATCATGGTCCAGGATTCACATCGCAGTGATCCGAGCGATCGGAATCTGCTGAGGCCCCACACTTGAGCGGAGAAACAGAAAAAGGCTTTACGCTCCTCGAGAGAGCCGAACACATTACACGGAGCTCTCCCTTGACATTCACCCTGGAGCGTCACTCTTTCAATCAGCGAGTCATTTTGGAAACGCTGCGTTGTTTTTATGCGCGCGCGAACCCCAGCCTGTTGACTGATGCCCCGGCAACCGGTGTTTGCTTGCAGCATCAGCGAAGAGCGGACGGCGATTATCCTCTGCTCTCGAGAGCGTTTACAGGCGGGCCATTAGTTCTCTTAGCGCCCCCGTCTCTCGCAACTCCCTGTCCTCACTTCAATGCATGCAGCGGCGAGTCAACAGTGGTTGATGCACGACTAAAAGACGCTAATCTTAAGAGCGTTTGCGCCGTATCCTAAAAGCTACCAACAGAATGTGTGGAAGTTGGTTGCGCACCAGTCATCCAGATGGAGGAAAAATAAAACGAAGCAATTTAAGCTGTGCACTATCACAAACAACCGATGACTAGTTTCAACTCCACTAAGAGTGCAATTTTGGTCTCCAATTACTTAAGGTAGTACGAGCAAGATTGTTTCCTAGTCATAATAGAGACCATATTCGAATTATACGTTTTAATTTCACCAGCTGTAGGGCACATCAATTAAGTATTGCATTATTAATGGTGCAATAATATAGTTTTACATGACAGAAATTGTAAATAATCAAAAGAAAATATCTAAATAAGTCTTTAACTTGACTCATTTTTTCCAAGCGGTTCGGTGTGACACCCCATGAAAACGGATGGTTTTTTGTGATCCCGAAGAATTGACTGCGGTGATAATATGATTAATTTTCAAAAATAGTTGAGAAAACACACAAACTACACACTGTTGATTTGTTAGCGAGATCTAAGTGTAAGAAATGCGTTATTTTATAAGGTCTCTGTGGAATGCAAACACGTACCATTTCCCAAGTAAAAGGCCTGATATATTTTAGCAAATATCTCGGAATATAGAATATCTCGGAATATAGTATAATAAGGGGTTAAATTTTTGGTATCAATGGAAGGGTGAGATATTTTTCGTTAAAATGAGACCAAATTCATTGATTTCTAGGTAAAAAGATATTTCGCTCAGACTAACTTAAGTATTACTCTATTGGAAGAATGACAAGAATGCTTGCACGAGAGAATTACAATGTGGTTGCTGCTCTTGTAAAAAAACAATATAGAGTTATATCCACAACTCTGCTATATTTGCGGTTATTACATTAAATACATTATTTTCTAATAAAAAGATCGGCGTAAATGATGGGAGCAATGGGAGTTTTTAAAAATCAGAATAATTAAATCTCCGAAAGACAGAGAAACCGCTGCTCAAGTAGATTAATGACCTCCTTACTTCTAAACGATGGAACTGTTAGTCGTATCCAAGGGACTCCATTTCTAAAGTGGTCGTCAGTTGCCGTAGTATGAAAAATAAAGTCGCTGATTTTCACCATCTCATTTTAAACCTGGACGCATATGTAATGGTGGGAACATAAAGTTGTTGTCGAGTGAAATGGCCATTACCGAGATCTTTCCAAAATCAAATGTATTATCTAGAAAAAGTTCGAAGCGCGAGAACAGGAGGAGGTGGGTTTATTGTTGTAAAAGATGAGATAATCAGCAGAGCTGAGATATTTTCAGATAATGACGCATAAAATTTGTGGTGTTCCATTTAATGCTCGGCATAAAGAATCTTTGTATGCGCTTATCACAAGCCACCCTAGACAAGAATGGACACAGTTTTGCAAGTAAAACGTTTCATACATCAAAATAACGAAATTTATATCATCATCGGTAATAATTTCAATGTTCTCTTGATAGAGTGGAAGACATGAAGTTTCAAATTGGCGCAAAGATAAGGAGTTTTGTGAAATTCTTCTCTATACATTAGCATCCAACACCTGAAATCAATTAGCAACCACACCCACGAGAGGCAACAACGTTCTAATCCGTCAACCTGATGATGGCACGAAGTTGTGAAATCTGGATCGTATTTATAATAAATTGTGTGGATTGAAACAAAGTTGTTTTTTCATGGATTTTATCATGAAACATAGTTCTAGATCTTATGGTGGCTAAAACATGCCTGAAAGCGTCCTTAACATTGTATCAGTTATCGGAATTAGTGACAACAGAGCAGTAAATGTTACATTTGGTATAAATACTGATAAAAGAGTAGCCAAAAAGAGAAAAGTTTACTAATCCCACAAAGCGAATTGCAAGGGCTTATAACGGGAATCATCGACCTCTCATAAAAATGTAACGATGACAGCAAAGAATGTACTGCTGACGGTGTATGAAAGACTTTCTATAGCATCACAAGAACTGCCATTAATTTCACAACACCAATGAATCTGAAACAGAACAATTCGGAGTCTAGGTGGTATAATTTGGACGTCCGGAAATTTCTCAAGTGACAGCAAATCTTGCAGGAAAAAATGAAGAACGCTCATAATAATAAGGAGGCGTCTTTATTGGGGCGAGATCGAGACCAAGGCAGTCCTTTCTTCCATCCAACCCCTCGTCAGAGAAATACATGAAATGAGTGTGAAGAAATATGTATACATTTGTGGAAAAAACGTAAGGAAGTAAGGAATAGAATATTCTTAAAAAAAGCCCACTGCAGGAAAACACCCACACATGAAGGGGAGTGCAAAAAACCTGCGAAATCCTACAAACAGGTAAAGCTAATATAACTCCAATAAAAAATCGATGCATTAAATACATATCAGGATCTCCTCAACAAGGTGCATAGAAAGATTTGCTAAAGATATTACAAAGCTAAAACAACAGCTAAAGTGTCCTTTCGGTAAACATTAACGAAATTCAAAAGTAAAATATAAAGCAAGCTTTTGAAAGATAACCCGAAAGTGAATTCTTACGTGAGGGCGGTTCAAGGCAATAAATCTACGGTAACGTGACTTAAAAACGATATAGAAGAAAGAGCCAGCAACAAATTAGGAAAGAAAAATACCCTTAATACTTTTTCAAAGCGTCTATACAACATTCCCTCATAATATTATCGCTAACTGCCTATTTTATAAAAATCCAATGTAGTCTATTAAAATTTCTTTTTGCGGCATTGGAAGTTACCCATTAACTCCAAGAGACCACCCAGTCCCGATCAATTTCACGTTCGAGTGTATTAAGAATTGGTGTCAAAAATAACACCATACTTGCAAATAATATTTCAAAATATCTTACAGAACATCGCGTCCCTCACGATTGGAAAATCGCGAAAGTTACATCTATTTTTAGAGCGGTGATAAGGAAGAGCTAGTAATCGACTGTAGAGCCGATAATTTAGCATAACATATCTTCCACGAACAATAAGGGGCCATAATAGTTGCGATAGGCCTGTTCTATGACACCATGACACTCATCACGTTGAATAGACTTTGTACATATGCTTAATACCTTACCATTACAACACCAAATAACCCCGCATGCAATTCTTGCATAATTTAGATATCTGCATCATTTAGTATCCTGTAGTACTATTTATCAATCGAATTAATAACCAGTAGCTCAATTATTGTACTGCATGGTAGCATGTTCGTCTAGGTAGCACTCTACTAGTTTCTAGGCTCACCGCGCATTTTTCTCCTGTTTGTCTTTCAGCCTGCGTCTAGCGGCCGGGGGAACGTGGAAGGTCTTGATTTGAACTGGGACGAGTGCTGCATGCCTGGTGTGGAATCACCACGTGCCACACTCCCTAGTGGTGGCTCGAACGGTATTTCATAAAGTTCGACGTAGATGAAATGCCTCATTATGAATCGGAAATGTACACGAGTGAAAATGGCGCCAAATCGGCTATTGCTTTGAGTTTACGATGCTCCCAAAAATATCTGAAGCGTTCTTCGATTTACTTTCTAGGCTTCTTTCTTCCTGTATTCTTTTCTGGATATTCTTTGGTGCAGTAGCCTCTTTTTGCAGGAAATCACTTACTCTGGTGATATTAACATTTTCCCTGAAATACAGACATACTTCAATCAGCGTGTCGTTTCATTAATAATGCACAAGTTGGCTAAACTGTGAAGGGGGTGATGAAAGCTCTCTGAAAATTACTTCAGTTTGAATTTTAAGGCCGAGCAAAACCTTTTTTGTGACTTCCATACAAATTTTTGTATTTAAGTGCTAGAAATGAAATCTCCTGGTACCTCGAGTGCTGTTTCAGTTGAAAATCAAAGGTCGCACATTAAGATTGAAACTTTACGATGTAAAAAACTCAAGACTTCCTCAGTGCTATGAAGAGAGTTGGCGGTGAACTCATGGTGGACCGCAAAATATTTTATCCATGAGGTCCACGTTTTCTAGAAGTTCGTGTCAGCCATCAATGACCAGTGACCTAGGCGACCAAAAATAACACGTATATAGAGATTGGAACTCATAGGAGATGCTCTTGAAGCAGATCGTTTAGTGATGATCCGTAGACTTTAACGAGCTACCATTATACGAATTCAACCAACATCATTTAAGAGACTGAAAAATGAATGAGGGGGTCGGGTCGGTGTGGTGGCTAGAGTACTCGCTTACCACACGGGCTGCCAGGGTTCAAATCCCTGCAGAGGCGGATGTTTCTCAGAGGAACCCGATCCCTACTTGAGTGTCTCGAGGAGGGCACTTCAAGTAGAGTACTCTGTGTGTCGGATGAGACGTTTAGCCGTGGTCCCCTTGGCAACTTTCGTCAAGAGTAGGCTAATGCCGACGCCGGGTTTCTATCCACCCTTCCTCCCTTACCTATCTCCTATGGCGCATATGACCTTAGCCGTCGGTCACCTCCCCAAATATCCAATCCAATGAATGAGTAGCATTGAATGTTATAAAGGCTTGTTGACCTTAGCTATCGGTAGCCTCCCTAAATATCCAATCCAATGAATGAGTAGCACTGAATGTTATAAAGGCGACATGTGATAGTAGTAAAGCAATCGCTGGAGTGAATGGGATCGAGTTCCAAGTAAAACAGAGCGCTAAGAAAGGACACGTTATGTCTCCAGGGCTAGTTCAATATCTCATGGATAGTTTTCTAAGAGGCTTGCAGCAATAAATTCTGCATAATGGTTTCAGATATATGCGTGTGAGTACTACTATACGCCGATGATATCTTGTTACTTTCTGAGAGTGTAGTGTAATTACGTAGACACTGTTAGAGATTAAAATTAGATAAACTTTGTAGCTTGAATGTATTATATTGATAAATCCTGACCCGTCTCAACGCTTGCTAGTCATAATTAATATTATACCTTGATAATGACAGTCATATGGTGAAACCGGTCGAGGTTTACGAAAAAAGTTCTTTAAATTAACTGAGTTTTCTCATTTTAACTCTCTAATAATAACTCTAAATTGCAGAAAGTTATTTCAAGAATCATTGAAGATGTTACGGAGGCTCTTGAATATTCTTGGTGAAGTAGCAGAGATAATGGACTGAGGGACTGAAATGCAACAGAAATAATAGTAGTGGTTTTTGACAAGGATATTTATTGAATTATGAAGATGACACAGTAGAGCAATGGGATGAATTAAAGAACCTTAGCCGAATGTTTAAAAAGATGGAAGAATTGATGAAGAGATTAAAAGGTAAGAAAATGGAAGAAAAAAAGCGAATATAGTGTGTGAGCATATGAAGGAATGAATGTTTATCTAAAGAATAAAAAAAGAAACTTAGGCATGTAAGGATAAGAATAAGCGTAGGCTGAAAGCAGTAGGAATGGGGTCAGGAATAAACGGAGAGAGGTGACGAAAAAACATGGAATGCATGCTCCGCTAATGGAATTATATGAAATTCTTTTCCTTCATTGGTTCGGCCACGTTGAAAGAGTGAATGAGAGATGAATAACAAAACAGATTCACCATTGAAAAGTGGTTGATTTAAGAGGAATGAGAGGGCCACAGAAGTCACGAGTGAATGTGGTGGAAAAGAAAGCATAAATTTCTCAAAATATTTCAATAGTGGATTAGCGGTTTAAAACAGGATTAGAAATTTTCAAAAGTAAGAGGATATTTTCTTACCCTAGCACTCGGTGGAGGAAAGAATTTCGAGCAACGCGATTAAGAAAATGATAAATCTTGATTGAATCATCAAGAAATGATAATGAAAAATCAAGTTCCGCGTAGAACAAGTTTTACACCAGCATATAAACTGCAAAACTTGCGCCAAAATTGCAGTAAATCTCAATCGCTTGAAGCTTGATCACTCATCGCGCATGACGAGGCTTGTCCATAAATCGAGAAGGGAGTGATCATTTTGTGGCGTATATAGAGGTGAGAAGTGTTACCACATATTCCACACAATCCAGACATGGATCCACAGGACTTCGACATCTTCCAAAAGATGAAACAGCCCAAGTGTGAATATCGTTTTCCACCTCTGCAAATGCTACCGAAGCCATTAGGCAATTGAACAAAAGTAGTGCCCTCAATTAAAAAGTAAACTCGGGACATATTTGAATTCAGTCATTGAGCAGGAGGCTTGCTTTATTGAAGAACATTGTCAAAATAATGGCGACAAATATAATTTAAAGTAAGTGTACATTTCTTATAATGTAGCCCATGTCCGTCAGAACGTTAATTTCTCTGTAAATAATTATTTTTTCTTGGTTAAATCCTTGAAACCATCACGCACACGCCATATAAGCCACTGTGCACTTTCTTTATATGAATAAATTGCACACATAGCGCCACAGAGATATGAATTAGGCAATATCATACTGTTTTTAAAGTTTTTATACATTTTGAGATGATTTTTTTTCGTAGTAAAATTATTAATGAATTTTTCTTTCGCAACCCTTTTTGTAGTTCCTGCAGTGAGTTACTGTTTGGAAGTATGAGCGACGGAGGATATATTTCAGTCGATCACATCCTTCTCAGATTTTGGTGTCCAACATGAATGTGTAAGACTATGAAATATCCCCTTGTGTATTCACATAAAAGGAGTTAAATTATATCTAGCACAGGAGTGTTTTCAAAAATTAACGCAGAGGTTAATCTCTTCTTCTAAAATGAGATCAAGAGACAGGAATATTCTTCTACGAAAACCGTTCAAATGATTATTAGTCATCACGCAATAACACTTCGGAGACACGTCGCCTTTTCCACAGAGTTTAATGGCACTCAAACATTTTTATAGTGTTTTTATAGTTCTAAAATAACGGAAAAATTATGTTCTCCGTAAAAATATCGAATTTTTGGATGCAAATCACTGATGCGTGGAAATTATCGTCCTGGTGGCTAGAGAAACTGTCTAATACCGCTTTTGCACGGATTTCATCGATTCTGTGTGTAGGCTTCCAAACTCTGTCTTCGGTGTTCCGTGCCATAAGGGATCCCTTAATACCCGTATTTCTGCCAACATTCTGTCAGCGTATACGCACCCTCTCTCGTGCATTTATTTGTTCGTATGGCATGTTTGCCCGTCCATTTGGATATCACTTTCATGCCCTCGACGGCAGCCGTTCTATCGCACCGCCTCTCGGAAAACAAGAGGCGGGATGACCGCTCTCCGCAGAAACAGTCCGTGTGAGGAATGGTCGTTCAGAGTGCCGGACGATGTCTCCACTTTCGATGCCGCTTCCAATTGTCCGGGAAAACAAAAGACGGAGGCACGAAAACCAAGCACACTAGCCTTGCGACGAAACTCCGCGCGCTGGGGTATTAAAACCACGATCGTAGGCACACTGCTCTCCCAGTGAATTTTTGCTGGGAAGGTCGGCCACGTCAGTCCCCATCCAGTCAAGAGCCCCATCACATTGAGAAGTGAATTCACACGAAACAACACGATACTGGTATAGGAGGGCATTTAAATCATGTATATTGACATTACTTTCGTAATTTCTGTAGAAGGCTTCCTCTATGTTTCACGTTGAAGTGATATAAAACAACATACATCAATGCAATTTTGCTAAAGTTTCACACACCGCGTCGAACATTCCAGTCTCATCTAGCTTTAATTACGGAAATACGATAATGATATTTTTCTCGCGTTATTTCCATTGAGGCCTGGATGGCGGTTTTCTGCGCATAAACAGACGTCATGTGGCGTGCGGTCCAAAAATTTGTATCGACTTAGCATAAAGATTACTGATATCTACACTGAAGAATACACGATTGCTGCTTCAGCCACTGTAGGGGCGATGGTATCTACTGATCGTTTACAAGAATATATTAAAAGGACTAGTCTGGTATAAAAAAACGCAGAAGCAGTTGGAGCCCGGGAAAATCGACAATCTTTTGAGCTTGACCTAATGCAATGAAAATTTTTCTTTTACCTGTTCCTGCGGAGCAATCTCTCTTTGGTAAATAAGGAAATCTCAAGACTATCTTGAGGAATTTTCTTGCGCTAAAGTAGGTTTTGATCACCAGACACCGGGAGAGACAGACGCCGGGAAGCCCGAAGCGGCCGGCTAAATCGACGAAGAGTCGGCGCTACTTTTACGTCTCAAGAATGTCCTCTCTCGGCGACTACGGACAAAGGGAAACAATGAAAAACACCACGATCCCGCGTTCGCTGTTGAGTTCAATGCTCCTTTTGGTGAAGGAATTGTACAACGAACTACAAATGCAAATTAGGCCACATGAGTAATAAATGCACTTTAAGATTGAGGGGCCAAAGTTTTCTGCTATTTCAAGTGGCCATTAATTACCTAATTTATTTCCAAATATTGAACTATCTCAAAATTCAGTCAAATTTTTTGAAAGTCAAATTAGTGCTTTAAGCTGAAGATATGAATAGAAAACGAGACGAAATTCAAACATTGATCACGTTGAGTAGTCGGGTAGCTAAACTCATACAATTCCCCGGTATAAAAGATTTCTCCTCTTCATTAAATATTATCCACCCCCACGCTCCCTGAAATTTTTTTGAGCAAAACAACCATCCTCGTCCGTTACGCAGTGCTTTGAAATCTCCGCAGCCCATGTCTCAAACTTGTCCACTCGTGCGAGGAACTTTTGGTATAATGATACCACAGTGACCTATACATGGATCCGACCAACCAAAGCTCCGTCATTCGATTCCTGAGCTACTAGTAGGTGACTTTGTTTCTCGTGACGATGTCAACGCATTCATCGCGGATATTCAACAGAATGAAAAGAAAAAAATCCAAAGTAAGTTGTAGATATTTGCCCTTCTCTCGTCAAATCATAATTCGGAGAACAAAATGGATGAGTGGAAGTAAATAAATATACCGTGTGCTAATTTGTGAGTTTATTTGTCTGAGATTAATGAAAACGCATGTAAACGCTATCACTCTCCAAACCTAAGTCTTTGGAATTGTGATAAAACTGAAAATGGAGAGACACACGAATACCGTTTATCAAGATTTGTAAATAAAATTTGGGATCTTTCAATCGCAAAAATAACACTTCAATTCCGGTTCTATTTGAAGACATGAGATAAGGAATGTGATGATGGATAGTAAGCGAGAAGAAGAAGATTACATTAATAATGAAATCCTCGAACAATGTCCTACTCACCCTCACCGGGTGGAGATTCCCTGGTCAGGAGTTCTGTGGGGCTCTGGCGCCGTTCTCCATCTTGCCCGCTGCCTTCGGCATTGCACAAGAAGACCCCGAAGACGATGTTGTAGATATTGAACTACATTCCACCGAAGCACTGAGCACAAGGATGAAATTTGATTACCACAGAAATCACAGGCGCCGCTCTCGTGAAATGTTTGGTACTTTGAGGAGGCGACCGACAACAGGACTACTTGAGCAGTTGAGGAAGGATGGAGTGAAACCAATGCCTCTGCATTTGCTCTGTTTCAACCAAATTTGCCAAGGATTAAGTCCGTCTGATGGACGGGACACTACTACTACTACTACTACTAGTTGGTTTTCTCCACTTGGCACAACGAGAAAGGACCGTGGTTTTTCCTCTGTAAAATCCTCGCCACTGCCGGACTTTGTACATGACTCTTTGAGATGGCAGGCTAGTACTCTAACCACCACAACCCGATAAGGCTTTAAGAAATCCGGAGGGTAATTGTTTGAATAAATTTTCACCACTCTTTGAAACAATTAAAGAGAACCTTCTTGCAAAGGCACAACTCAACAATTGAGAAATATTTCCAGATAGTGTCTCAGAGATGTATCTAATCGAGTAAAAAATAGGATAGTCAAAATTACAAGCAGACACATAATCAACTATATCGCAACACTTTTACCGACGCCGGTTAGCTTGAAACTAAAACCTGCCGAAAAGTACAACCATCTGTCAACTCTTCAATCATTCGCAGTTTGGCAGTTTGGTCTCAAAATTCACTTTCATAAAATCACTCGCATGCGTTAAAAACACCGACGACACTAATTCTTGTAGCCTATCGAAGTAAACTTGATCGCGTTCACTAGCAAAGTAAACCACACTGAGAGCTGCTTTGTCGTTGAGAGCACACTGCAAACGCGCAAACGAGCAAAGCGATATTCAATACACTCGATAGTATAATACGTGCTTTCGCCTCTGTCGACCGACGGCAGAAGAGCCTTTTAGCCCACCCGCCAAAGTCCCGTACGGTGAAAACCGACCTTGCCAGACCAAAAATTTGGTGCCCATTTTTTTCAGAATGTCTTGCTGTTGAGTAGCCGTCTAATATAATATTTCGAGTCTCAAAACTCACCATCATGATTGGATGGCAGTCAGTTGTTTGACGACGGAGAAAATAAATGATCCTGTTCGCTTTCGAGCACAAACAGGTTCACATATCACATGAAAATACACAATTCAACCTCAGGATATGAGAAAGTTTAACCAAGCGAGTCAAAGAACAAGATCCTTGCTCCCATTTCAAGAAGTTATCACCTGTTTAACTCCCTTAGTTAGACATTGGTATAGGGTATGAGTAAGTCAAACAACTGTACCTTAGCTGCATTTTTTTCTCCACTCGAACCACTAATTCAGCCTCCCATTGATTATTATAGTTTTCCCATGCATTATTAAATTTTCTATGTGATATATTGAAGATTCCATTTATTTCAGTTACCAAAAATTGAAATGATGAGCGTACATAGACTCAAAAGGTACGAAAAATATATTTCAAAGAAAATTTTCAGCTACGGTAAGAGCTAGAGTTTTTTGACAAAATCATTTTGACGAAAACCTTCCGCGCGCTTTGAAATCCAGCCCTACTGGAGGTCATAGCTGTTATAATGTGCTTGCCATTTTTACTTATTGATGAATCATTTCTTCAGGGACAATCTCGAAGACTCAGTAACCTCCCCTAACTGTCAAAAAACTATTTCAGATACTGCGTGAAGGGATTCCCCTTTGACGCAAAAACCCAATATTTCCTTACAACCAGAAAAATATTTAACGTTCGCCTCTAAGGAAACTCATCCTTGGCGTGTAAAATTTCGTGGCATCGTAAATACAAAAATGGTATCCTACACCCTTAGCTCTTGGTATGCTGCGGCCTTACTCACAGCACTCTAAAACTGAGGTCGAAGGATCGATAAATCAAATGGATAACGGCACCATATACAACCCGCTTTAATACTAAAAGAGGAAATTTAGGTTTATTGACACCGATCGCAAAATACAGCTCCGCAAAGTTTTATGGGAGCCTTCCTCTCGAAATAAATCATCCTCAATTGTTTGAACCCTTCAGAACTCTTCACTAGTCGGCCGTAAAGCCTCAGTCTTGCTACGTTAATGTCCATTCCATCTTCTCATATTCCTGATACCCCGCTGCACTTCTCCATGATTGTATAATTCTGGCAATTTCCTTTGACACTTCAATAATAGTAAAAAGTCGGCCTTTCCACTCAAATTGTGAATTGAAAACAGGGATTTGGTGAGGGTTTGGGCAGTTGAAGGGAGAGGGTGGTGGGGGTTGACCCTATTGGCGGCTAAAGGCCCTCCTCTCACATCCACAATTGCGGGTAATTTTACCGCACACGGTAAGGCATGGTAATTGATTTTCAATTGTAAGGTTGGGGTACTCTGCATATCGAGGGCAAACACTGAAACGAATAAAAAATAATGCTTTATTGTTCTGCGTGAGTCAGAATTGGAGTATAGTGCATATTAATATGTTATTTTTCAATACGCAAGACAACGAATTGTTTCGGGGCAAGAAAAATTTCCACCACTGCATTTCATGATTAGTTTCGCTGGATTAAGTGCAGATGAAGCCTTAACGTATTTTTGAATTGACTCGCTTTCGCCAGTAAATATAATTGTAAATATAGCCACGATCACTTGTTTTCGAATATATCGGTTCGCGTATTTCCTATATGCTTTGTGAAATTATCGGGAAAAGTGATACATATTATTAACATTCTGCGATATATTAAATTGGGCATATTCGCCGAAATTTGAGGTCAGTAAAGTTTAGAAAAACGTAGGAGGGGAAGCAAAATAAAAAGGAAGTGTTCTATCTATTCGACTTCACTTTGACGAGTCCGAGAGAAAAGAATATTCATTCGTGTTCATTCATACATCCATGGCAATCACGCGGTTCCCTTCCGGGATACGTAGAGTCACTAAGTTTCTCTCGTAAATACATATTTGTACACCTAACTCTACTTCAATTATTTACTCCATACTAGATCCAGTATCCTTTTTAACCTCTTTTGCTTCATTTACCCCCATACACTGCTTCATACGCGCCCTCCAGTTTTTAAGACTCCTAATATTCCTCCTCCTTAGAATTTCCTCAACCACAACTTTCTCGGCCTACCTCTACCTCTCGCACCATTCATTTTACTCTCATATATATGTTTCGTTATTCGACTCTCATCCATTCTCTCAACATGGCCAAACCAACGAAGCACACTCCTTTCATATGTCCATTACTGGAGCATCTAAACCACATTCATTTATTACACACTCATTCCTGACCCTATCCATCCTACTTTTGCCGAAAACACTCCTCAGATAACTCATACCCACGGCGTTGTCTACTCTTATGTCTATCCTTACATACCCATGTTTCGCTACCATACAAAAAAGTGGGGAGGAGTACACTTTTGTATACGGCGATTTTCGCTTCCTTAGACAGACACTCATCCCTCAGGGCAAAATGCGTTCATGAGCGCTTTACTGGTGCGGAATTGTTCCTTTTAAGCAGAGGATATTCCTTCCAGTCCCTTCACCACCACTGCAAGATCTTTATCAATTGGCACTCATATGTTCTTCCCTTCACTACACTTGGCATTTCAATAGGGATGATTATGTCATTGCTCATCAAGTCTTTAACTTTATGATAACAAGTGGACATTTTTTATTAGAATCCCCACGTCTTGTGATTGGGAGTAAATATTTTTTTATTTATCCTATAAGTTTTACAATTCCTATTTTGAATTTTAAACTTTTTATTGAAATCTCTGCAATACAAACTGCAAATGTTTTCCAAAATTTTTTACTTTGACTAATTTGTGAATTAATTGCAGTTGGAGACTTAATAGAAAAGAGGTGGTAATGCAATCGTTGGCATTGGATGGAGGTAATTGAAAAGTGTTGCTCATCACATAGAACTTCTCCTCTTTTTCAATCTCCCCTTTTCTGCCAGCTGATTAATCTTAGGTGCGACAATCTTGGGAAGCCAGCCTTTTTTAGGGTGGTAAATACGTTGATAATCATTCGTAACCCATGAAAGTAGAGCGCGGATGTCATTTGGCTAGTGTTTATAATTTACATTTAACTTCCCAATCCAAAAGGGTGGGCTAAAAACTGATCTCAGCTGCTGTCTTATTACAAGCAACGAATTTATGGCAATGTTATCGAATATGAGGGAGAATGCAATAATAGCGTGAGTGAAATAAGCGAAGACGTGGACTTTGAAGTTCTGTCATCTGACCTTAACAAAGGTTCATTCTCGGTACCAGGAGTGGGTTTTAGAACTAAATATTAGTAAATGCCTCACAGTTTACTTCCTGCGAAAGTCGTCACACAAAAGCGATACCTACACCGTGGGTGGAGTAAACATAAAATCTTCAGATACAGTAAAATATCTTGGAATTACCTTAACTTCTGATATATCGTGGGGATTATACATACACAACATATGTAGCGAAGCATTAATGGAACTAGGTTTTGTTAAACGTATCATAGGAAGGTCCTCGGATGAAAAGTACGAGAGAGATGCTACTTTTCTCTGATCAGGCCACACCTCGAATACGTCGCAAGTATTTGGGACCCTGGTCATAAAGATGTGACAAAAAAATAACACAATACAAAGAAAAGCAGCACGCTTCGTTAAAAACTGCTACAAACGAACATAAAGTGTTACACAACTGATAGAGGTATTATGGTGGAAGACCCTAAAGACTCGTAGGCTGCACGCTAGGCTTAGGCTGTTTGAGACATTTAAAACTGGTGAGTTTCAGAGCGGCACAGAGAATATTATCATGTCGCCTCACTACATTTCTTGGTCTAACAGATGCAATAAAATAAGAGAGATACTCTGATGAACAGATAGGAAGAAAAACTCGTTTTTTTCGCACACAATAAGCGACCACAATAAAAACTCAGCTCCTCCAAATACACTCTCATAGGACATGTCACCATTTCACCTCCAAAATTTCTACATGTTCACACGGCTGGTGACCTACCACCCCCTGCCACACGCCCATTCGGCGGCTCGCAGGGTAGTATGTAGATGTAGATGTAGATTTGAAGCAATGAGTTTATGCAAAAAGAATAAAAAATCATTAGAAAAAATGCTGGACAGGATTGGCAAATAGAATGGGAAGGATTGGTAAAAGTAGACTAAAATGGGAATTTCCGACAAGAAACGATAAACGATAATGGTGAAGATTGAAATAGACCAATGTCGAAGGGAAATACTTACAGGACACAGAGATTTCAAGTATCCCATCAAGAGAATCGGAAATCATCCAGACGATGAATGCAATTGCATTCAAGGACCGGACAGCGCTAAACACAGAATAACTAAATTTCCGAAATACGAAAAAGAAAGGATTAAGTTGAAAAATTAATGCTCTGGCAAACAAATAACCTTGAAGAATTAAAATTAAATCGTGTGGAAAATTACTAAGTTATTTCATTCCAAACTTGAAGAATTAAAAATAAATCTAGGAAAATTGAAAGCGACGGAATATCTCGCTAAACTCACATTAACTAAGACTACTGAAGTTGTAAATTGTTAATTGTGTGATCTGCAGAGAGGGAAGGTGAAAAATTTTCGGACTGGATGAGAAGAGGAGAGGAGGGGAAGAATGAAATAGGAGGAAAGGAGAGGAGTGGCAGGAGATGACGACTCTGTACATCAAGAAAAACGTGGAAAAATATTTTTGTAATGCGATTAACCTAAGATCGCAAGAAATAAACATGAGGAGAAAAAAATAGAAATAAAAAATAATTTTCAATACACAAGTTTTCATTAAATAAATAAAAGCTTTAATTTATCTGTATTAGAATAAAGTAGTATTCGGGACAATTGGGGTTAGATTTTCTTTAGTACACCAGAGACACTGTAAAAATATTGCAATAAAGCATATACTCTGTTCAACTCTTGTTTAAGTATGATCAGGGTATAGAGACTCGTAGGCTGCACGCTAGGCTTAGGCTGCTTGAGATATTCAGAAGTGGTGTGTTTCAGAGCGACACAGAGAATGTTATCATGACTCAACACTACATTTCTGGGTCTGACAGATGTGATAAAATAAGAGAGAAACTCTGCCGAACAGATCGATACAAAAACTCGTTCTTTCCGCGCACAATAGGCGACCATAATAAAAACTGAGCCCCTCTGAATACACTCCCATAGTACAGGTCACCATTTCATCTCCAAAAAACTTACACCTTTACCAACTGGTGACCTACCACCCCCTGCCACACGCCCATGCGGCGGCTCGCGGGGTAGTATGTAGATGTAGATCAAGGTGAATACATAAAGTGATGCCCTTAAACACAGTAAAATTGAAGATGGAAAAAAAAGAAAAACATTAAATAAGTGAAAACACATAGATTTTCTCCTGGGCCTTTGAAATAATTTTGACTCAAACTATAGTGACGCACGGTAACGTTGCAAGTTGAAGGTTTTACGGTCATTATATGTGCAATTATAAAGTGGTATCAGAGTTATGAGGTACAATTAAGACGATTTATAATTATGCAGAAATCAAAGTCAGATAGCGGAGCTACTATAAAACCATATAGTGATACAATTTTTCCTTTAAATGCTTTAAGAGACCTATTGCATTTAATAGAACTGGTTGTCGAGTTCTATATTGCAGTTGAGCTGACTACAATGTCCGTTGATATTTGGTCGTAGGATGAGCGGGGCTGGCGATTCGGGTTTCCCCGCGGGCTAAAAACTCTCCTCCCGGTCTGGAAGATTTCGCTTATCTCCGGGGAGGATAGTAGTGGGAAAGGGGTAAAGGAGAGGGAAGGGTTAGCGAAGCACAACCACTGGGAAGCCGATTCCATGAGGCGGATTGACCTCAAAAGGACGACGATGAGCGGAGCAGCGGATTCGAGCATCTACTCCCGTGGGGTAACTACCTCCGGCTCGGCAGGTAGCTTTCGCTTATATCCGAGCGTGCGTGGTGGTGGGAAAAAGGGAAAGGGATGGGAAGGGAAAGTCAGCGAGCCACAACCCCTTCGAGGCCGACAACAATGAGGCGGATTGAGGTCAAAAGGACCTCAATTTGGCCTCCACCTCCCCGTTGTGCTCTTATTAGTTTGGTTACCCAAACAACTGAGACGAGTAGCCGTCGGTCTCGCTTTCGCGAAAAACCTACCGCACATCCTAGCAGATGAGCGGAGCAGTACAAATTGGAGGAGTCGCCCCTAATAAAGTAGGCATGCTCCGAGATTGTGGGGTACTGTGAAATTGGACGAAGAGATAGCCTGGCCATCTCCGGGAAAGTAAAGAATAAAGGAACATATAAAGTATGTATTGTCGTCTAGTTTCTAAGATCAATCAGGCTCTTAGAGCTCTGTAAGGAGAAATATGCTCAGCTCGTTTGACATTAAAGATAAATCGAATGGAAAAGTTCTGTTAGCGCTGAAGTCTCTCTTTTTTCTCATTAGTCAAATCTCTGCAGACCAGTGAACAATACTGGAAGTGTGGTAAAACTGAAGTCGTGGTTAATAGTTTTTGTATGAAGTGGTAGTATGTGTTTCAGGGGTTAAAGCTGGTGCAATACGCTAAAAACTCTATTAGAAACCAACAGTACACGGTTATGCCAGGTGAGATTGGTGCTCATTAATATTCCCAAATTTCGAACAGTGTTAGAACAAGGTATAGCGACGTGGTTGATGATGACTTTGAGAAGGTTATCGAGGTTTACTTATATAACCATATAGTGAATACTTTATGTGATGCATTTGTGGATTACCATTATATTAGTCAGTATAACTGTGCCAATAATGATTGATTTGGTTTTCTCGTTGTTTAGGGTTAATGAGTTTTGTTTGGCCCAGATCTTCCCTGCGTTTACGTCCCTTTTAATTTCACTTTAATTCACTGAATATATTCACAACAGTTTCTCTCCAGGAACGGTTCCGATTAATAAATTTCTAACGCGATTACTTCAGAGTATGTTCGCATGATTGACCATTATTGTAGTACTCGTTACTCGTTTGTACTCGTTTGGATGCGACCATGGTTTCACCATTGGCCATGTATTTAGTTTTTGTGGAGATAAACTGGAAGAAATTATGATTTTCCCACTATACAATGGCAGATACATCATCATTTGTCTAGAAGTAAAGCCAAAGTTCTTTCCCACCAGGAGCTATTTATAGAAAAACATATTTCAACGAAATGGCATCATCATCAGGTACCAATGGACCTCAGGTACTGCGGTTGGGTTGAAACGTGTTGTACCATAAGTAAATCCAAGTGGAAAATTACATTTTGTCTTTATTTCAGTGACAGAGGATTTCCACATTGTTAATTCTGAAAACATAAAGTATACCATGAGTAATTTTGATAATATTTATGGGATATTTAGGAAAGCAAAAGCTATAGATCAGTAGTTCAATAGCAGGGATCATAGGCGTATTTACAATGAACAATGCAATTTGGAAGGTGACAGACATACAGCTAGAACTGTATGAGTCCTAAAACAGACCCTTTGAATTCTCCACATGATGTCGTAATACAACCAGCACGATTTTATTTTGAGTCTTTGACGGATTGGCAACGCTCATTCTGAGAGTAAAAGAATCAGTTTATGGAGGAACTTGATAAATTAAGGCCATGAATTTTTTGTAACAGCATAGTGTGATTCACAAAGTCAAAGATTTATAAAACCAAAGAGTACCAAGATATGCAACAATTTTCTTTAGGTAGCGTATTATAACGTCGGTGATTTTAGTCAAGGTCGCCTGTGTCTAATAATCATCGCAAAAATCCGCCTGAAAAGGATCAAATGATTGATGAACAGTAAGATATTCAACAGCGTGCTGAAAAACTTTTCTATGCTTTGAAAAAAATATTTTCTAGTCACTGAGAGGCAACATAGAGAATTGATATGAGACGGCAATTTCCCGATGTAATGGGAGTTTAATTTTTTTGAGGATTATTTATCTTAAATTCTTCAATGTTGTGACTCTCTGTTCGATTAGAGGCTCTTGTCACTCTATTTCTTGTCATAAGGTTTTCCATACATCTTACTGACTGGAGAACCCAATCACCTAATGTGAGAAGATTGTTTAGGGGCAAGAGGACCCAGTCAAGTCAGATAGGTCAGTTGAAACCTTTTCACTTAGAGTCAACGTTAGCAGAACCAAAAATTTTTTCCCTAAGGTATCGAGCGGATCTCCCTTAAAACGATTGATTTCACGGCTTAATCTACTTATAAAAACAATTGAGGATGGATTTTACATAGAAAGATTGAATTTTCTAGTAACAAATCATATTGTCAACCGAGAGAGGGGAAATAGGTGTCTGATCAAGTGGGGACATTTTTCTCGTTAAATAAATACTCCACCAATTATCACGGAGCTTGCCGACGTATACGTCTCAAATAGTTACAATATTTATTAAGTAGGAATTTGTACGAATACATTTTCAATACATGAAATAAAAACGACCTTTTTCGGTCGAGAAACATATAACAATAAATGTTTGGAATGATTTCCCGGCGCTATTTATCAATACAAAAAATTTTATATGGATGAGGACTCCGAATCCATCCACAACTTTACCATTTCACATACATTAAGATGGTAACTGAAAAGTTTGACCGGGGCATCAGAAATACTTGGTTTCAGCGAAGTTTTGGTCAAACAAAAAATATCAGCAGGATTAGAAGAAAAATTGAATATGAATTTGTAAATATGAGACATTTGAGAGGGGCAGCCTAAAATTCAGGTATTAATTTCGCTCTGAAGCACTTAAAATCTGAAAGGAAAACTGCACGTAAATTAGTTTTTTTTCAAATCTTCCTCTGAGCAAATGAGAATCTTCTTACTCTCATCTTCTACAAAAGCAAAAACACACCCGTTTCGAACTCACAAATATAGGATTTTACCTTCCTTCTTGATATCCTTGACATCTGCTTAAAACCTATTTTGCGGATATAACGACTCATTGACATATGTGCGGAGGTTACTAGGATCCAGATCAAGTTTAAGGTGAGCGGACCAATTTCTGTTTTCGCACGGATTCGCGTGGAAATTCGTATGCAAGTACTTCTCAGTACCGTATTTACCTGAATATAAGATGCATTAGCGAATAAGACGCCCCCTACGCATAAGACCCCCCCCCCCCACTTTTAACGCTCAAATTACAGAAAAAAATATATAACAGGTTGGAGAGCCCTCAGGGAAGTACCCAGTGCCAGTTTGGAAAGAATATGTGCCGCTTTGAGTGAGTAAACTCCGTATGAAGTTCTTATTTGTTTTGCGATGAGTTTGAACGCGCTTAGAATTTCGAATATTCGTGTTACATAACTTTAAATATCAGTATGGGTACCCCGTCTGGGTAACCCCTTGAGCAATAGTCTTATGTAAATACGTGTTTTTTATATGGCATGATTGCTTGATATTTGATAGCTATCATTACAGTAATATGAAACGTATCGTTTCACGCTCATGACAAAATCTGTATGCAGGTAATCAAATTATCACGAGATATATATGTATCAGGTGTCACTGGGCTGAGTCAAAATAACATTAAATTGCTAACAAATCAAACCGTTAACATGCATGTGTATATCTATAAATATTACTGTATTTACCTGAATATAAGACCCCCTTTTTCCTGAAAAATATGTTTCAAAAGTGAGGGTCCTTATACGGGAAGGGTCAGATATTTTTCTTTAAAATGAGACCAAATTCATTGATTTCTACGTAAAATGATATTTTGCTCAAACTACCTTAGTTAAAGCAAAAAGTTTTAAATATAACTGTTGCATCGTTTATATTATTTCATGCAGAGTGATTTCCAACGAATAAACAAGGAACTCAATTGAAATGCGGTCCAAGAATTTTTTCGTTTCCTTAAAAAGTTATTAAGTTATGTACTCGATGACTGACGATTACTGCTCAAGCCATTTCAAAGAGTGGTGTCCTTCCTCTTGGTTGAATGAGCAGCGGCGCGGGAGCTAGCTAAACGATCCGCTAGAGCTTTTGGGAGAGAGTCGGATTACCGTCCGACTTCGAGTGCGGTGGGAATAATCAAGTTCACAGAGGTCGACCTTGACCTTTAGAGCAGCCCTCCACTTCGCGAACTAGTTGCTCAATGTTCCCACGATCTGAAACGGGAATGCCGCGATTACGTTCTGTTCCGCACGACTGAGGTGGAATTCTATACCATGCACATTCCACATTCTTCAGGTTCTCGTTGTCACTCGTTAAATGGATTAGAGTTTCAGTTATTTCGAATAGGATAGGTATTATTCTGCCGAGGAATTGAACATAATTACCATCTGTGTCCCATAGTTTGGATATCGATTCCTTAAATGATCTTCGTTCGTCACGTATTCCTCTTGCCGTTGTAAAGATCTCCTGCAGCACGCCGCTGGAATCACTTGGGGAAATTCCGACACAGACTTTAAATGAATTGAACTATCATTACCGCGAAATTATCGGGCGAGGTGCAAGCACTTATCACAGCTCCAGGGTTTCTGGAGCTCAGAAAATTCCTTCACTTCTTCTTCAGCGATTGGCAAACATTGTGAATGAGAAACTTTACCACTATTTGTGTGCGTGCCCACCCGAAACTTAATTAAGCGGGCTCTCGAAAAGAGAGCGTATAGTTTACCCCCTCATGATCGGGCCTATTGTTAAACAAAGAATTATGAGCGAAAAAAGTGCTGGTACTACCTGTTTCTGGCGAAATCCAATATAGAAAGTATATAATAGTTTACTTTTCACTACACTTACTTGCGTTGCTTTCGTGGTTTGGGGGATATCCTTGTTAATGAAAGATACTGAATTCAAGCACACCGAGCAACAACCTATCCCTTGACTTGTAATTCTTCAAAACAGGGAAAATTCTCAGGAACAGCAATTTTCATGAAGACGTCAGTATTGATAGTTGATTTCAATGCAATTTGAGCATATGCTCTCAGATTTCTCAGCTGTTATACTAGTGACAGAGCGAGATAACTACAGTGACAACTCGCGGCGAAACAACGATACCGAAAAAAGAATTCCATGTTTTCGCGAGAGGGAGATAGCATAAAAATTTAGGTGACAGCTTACGACTTAAGGCGATCTCCTTCATTTTTCTGGATTTACCGCATATTTTTTTGTATAGTGTCAGCTAATCTGTTGTTATAATTCGACAAAATACGCGGTAGATCCCGAAAAATGAAGGAGATTAACGTAGAGCACCGCGAAAGTCTTCGTTCTCACGACTTAAGGTGAATTTGTGCACGCTAAGAAGCAGCTGCTGAAACAGAATCAGCAACAGTTCGTTGAGAAAATCTGGGTGATTGAAATAATTTTTCGCTGATTAGGAAATAGTGCATTGACTTTGTTCTCACGGTATGAATCCAACGAAGCGCGAAACGAGACTATAGCCTGCCCAATACAAGTCGTTTCCAAGGAGATCACTAATTTTGAAATTATATCAAATCTTAGATACACGGCAGTGAAAAACTTTGTGAATTGGTTTCTGGTATTTCCATATTATTTCTATAAAAAAAATAAGTAGGCATAACAAGCGATGAGGTCGCGCCAGATGTCACGGTTCGCAGTTTACGCACATTCCTTTAGCGCATGTTCAATTTACTCTTAGTGTCCGCGATGGTAAAATTCATTGGTATGAATGACACTTTACTACCCTGTACGTTTTCCTTCCATCATATTGAGCTTGGAATTTCGAGCCATTTTGTGCCACCTGAGGATACACAGGAACACATATATCTTCGAACATATAACCCTTTAGAATTTCTCCATTTCTTCTCATTATAGAATGCTTTTGTATTTCAGGCTATCATGCATACTTGCAGTTTCCCAGTAATTCGATGCTGGACTGAAATACAGCTTCTTTAAATCTAAATATTCAATAAAATTTCATAGTCAACGGCTCACTGTGCACTTTTAAAGTACCTTGACGATTCTGCCTTTAGTTTTCCCATCCTTGGAGGTCCTATTAAACATTTACACGACAAAGCCATTTGCCAAGTATCGCAACCGTTTTTAATTTATCGGAAATCTTTCCACCTTATACAATGTCCAATATTCCAATTCTCCTTCTGCCTTTCCCTATTAAACATTTACATGAAAAAACATTTGTCAAGTATCGCAACTGTTTGTAGTTTTTTGTAAATCTTTCCACCTTACACAATGTCAAATATACCGAGTTCGATTCCCGGGGTAGCGAATGCTTTTTTTCACTGTTGATTTCATTCAACTGTTTTCGTTGGTTGAACTCAGTGCTTTAAACTAAAAGCGATTTGCAGTGAAGTGACCGAATGACGTAATCTATAAAACTGTCATCAGGCCAATAGTCACCTATGTTTGGGAGGCATGGACGTTGACGGCGAGAGAAGAGAATTTGTTACTGAGGTGGGAAAGAAAAATTCTTCGGAAGATATATGGACCAGTAAATGAAGAAGGCAATGGAGGATTAGAAGGAATGAGGAATTGCAGCTGCTGTATGGGGAAAGTGGAATATTAACAGGGATTAAGAAAACGAGAATTAGATGGGCAGGGCATGTGCAAAGAATGGGTGGGGAATGAGTAGTGGAAAAAGTTTTACAAGGAAGACCAGAAGGAAGAAGAAGTAGAGGAAGACCCAGGAAATGATGGGTGGAGGATGTAGAAGAGTATTTGAGGATGCTGGGGGTCGGGAGGTGGAGAGAAGTAGCGGAGGACAAAGAAAGATAGAATAGAATAATCATTTGTTTTACTCTGGGACAGGTCCCTTACAGCAAGAATACAATAAAATAATATAATAGAATAGCAGCGAGGTAATAAACAAATTAACATATTATTCAGTTCAAATAAAAAATAAATAGGGATTGATAACATACAATGTATAAAGAAAAAGACAAAAACAGCTACTCTCATTCTCAGAGGATTCAGCAACTCGGAGATAAGTACAAAATACTATCAATATATAGATATATGGTACAAGATAAAAATCATAAACAGAATATGAGGGAAAACAATTTTTTCTAATTAAAAAAAATAAAAAATTGGCAATACGAACTAAGTCCTGACCAGGCTAAACTATTCTGGAAAACATTCATTTAATAAAATTTCATAGAATTTAGATTTCAAAGGATGGAAGGGAGTTGTAGAGAAGGCCAGGGCCCTACATGAGCTGTAGCACCGATGATGATGATGATCGGAGGACGTATTCAGCAATATGTGCTTCACTTGTGAAGTCACGCCTGTTAATCCACTCACCATGTGTATCCCTTCATTTATGGGTTATGCGTGATTTTCGTTTTTCCATTGGTCTTACGGTTTTCCTTCGAGAGTCCTTATTTTTCTCCGCCGATCAATTAAGGACGCGAGGAGACGCGGTCGTTTTGAGGAGACTTTGCAGCCACGGGGGGCCGTCGAGGCGAGAAACGCGACGCCGAGACTCCACTCGAACAACTCATTAATTTATTCATGGCGTCCACACGAGTGCAGGTGCGTGCGAAGGCTCTGCCGATTACTACGGGCAAAAGGCGCGCCTCCCTCGAGCAAACAGTCCCCTTCAAAAAGAGCCATTTTACGAGACAATCCGAGAGGAGTCAAGTCGGCCGCTCACCGGGGGGGAGGCATCGTCCAAAGGAGGCGATTTTCCTCCTCCTTTGGCAACAGAAGACCGCATCACCAGACGCGGTTATTCAGTGCATAATCTATATTTATTTACACCTTGGCCTCGTCGAGCGAGTTCGAGGGCCATTAGTGTGCGTCACCCGGAGGATATCGACACTCCACCCTCCTTCCAAACCTCCTCACCTCCCAACTTATCATCTCTTCTCCCCCCCCTCTTCGTCCATGTCATCCTGTTTAAGGTAGTCCGAGCGAGATAGTTCCCTAGTCATAATAGAGACCATATTCGAATTATACGTTTTAATTTCACCAGCTGTAGAACACATCAATTAAATATTGCATTATTAATGGTGCAATTATATAGTTTTATATGACAGAAATTGTAAGCAATTAAATAAAAATATTTAAATAAATCTTAATCTTGATTCATTTGTTTCGCGCGGTGCGTTTGGAACTCCTTCAAAACGGAAAGTTTTTTGTGATATCCAAGAACCTATTGCGGTGACAATATGATTAATTTTCAAAAATAGTCGAGAATGCATACGAACTACACGCTGTTAGTATTTAACGACATCTAAGTGTTAGAAATACCTCATTTTGTAAATAATGTCTCTCTGGAGTGCATACACGTACCATTTCCCATGTAAAAGGGCTGGTATTTTTTGGCAAATATCTCCGAAAGTAATGTAGTAAGAGGTAGAATTTTTTGTGTCATTGGATAGGTGAGATATTTTTATTTAAAATGAGACCAAATTCATTGATTTCTAAGTAAAATGATTTTTCGCTCGAACTACCTTAACTGCCGCTCCGAATCTACTCATTTGCACCTTCAACGTCCGAAAATCATTTTCTCTGCTCCACGTTTGGCATAAGTGGCTCATCCAGTAAAATATTACTTGAGTGAATAGGAGAATAAGCGACTGTAACGAAAATTTGCAAAAGAGAGGAATCTTAAGAAAAAGATTTGGGGCAATATTGAGCTAGCTAGTTATTTCATAAATTGTCGCACGTGGACGATAAATGATACTCAAAATGCGGAAATGGCCTGTTATTATACGTCTTAGACTTTCATTCATAAATTACACATAACATTTATTGAATTAAGTCCATATAATTACTGCAACGATAAGAAATGATGAATTTCCGCTTGAGGATTATGCAGCGCTGTAGTGCAGGGATATCCATGATTTCCGGGTTTCGCTGCGTGTCGTTATCTAGACGATGACGTTTCGTAGCCAATGCTGCCTACATCTTCAGATCAGGTTCTGAATGAATCTTCAGATCAGGCTCTCCATCTTCAGCACCTGATCTGAAGATGTGGCCAGCATTGGTCACGAAACGTCATCGTCTAGATATCGACACGCAGCGAATCCCGGAAACGATGGGTATCCCTGCAGGAAATGATGAAGTGTTCAGGAGAGTAGATGACGAAAGGGCCATATGGAACACCATACAGAAAAGAAGAACAAGATAGATTGGACGCACCCTGAGACACAATGGGTTTGTGAGGAACGTGATTGAAGAAAAAATAGAGGGAAAATTCCCAAGAGGAAGACCCAGGAATAAGTTAATGGACCACATAAAGAGGAAAGTGCATAGGAAGAGATACCAGGAGGTAAAGGAACTAGCATTAGATAGGGAAGGGTGGAGGGCTGCAGTCAACCAATCTTAGGATTGAACGACCAATGAATGGATTGCTGCAGAAAGATAGCCGCGGATTTAAAGCATAGACCACTAATCAAATCACGCGTGAACTAGGTGGCACAGGGAAAGGGAGCGGACGAATAATCATAAATTGGGAACGATATATAATGGAGTGAGGGAAAGGTGACCGATATTATCATTGTACCCTCAGGGAAAGACTGTGGGATAAAGGGGAGATTTTCACGAGGGGAATAAAATCTTAGGCATCTAGATTGATTACAGCAAAGGTAAGAACAGGCAAGTCATCTTCGGGGCAACAGCTGATGATGATTGCCATGGAGAAACAAGGTGAGATGCTGGATTTGAAAATCTCAATGAAAAGACGGGGTTGCGCAAATAGAGTCTATGTCTTCAATGTGTACTTCTACATCAACATACTACCATCTGTTCGGCCGAACATCTCTCTTATTTTATCGCTTCTGTCAAAACTCATAATGTAGTGAGGCGTCATGATAATATTCTATGTGTCGCTCTGAAACCACCAGCTCTGAATATCTCAAGCAGCCTAAGCCTAGCGTGCAGCCTCCGAGTCTCTAGGGGCCCCCACCTTAATTCCTCTACTTCCACACTAAGACTGAAGGGCATAAACTAGAGCGGGTGGAATAGATTTATGCTTATGGGATCTGGATGAGAATAAGTCCAGGCGTGAATTGATGAGGCGAATAATGAAAGAAATTTTGTGATGTCCACTTAGTTTTTTTTATTCGTACAACGCGTTTCAACGATTACATAGCCATCATCAGGTACAAGTCTCGAGGTTTATACCTGATGATGACGATGTAACCGTTGAAACGCGTTCTACGAATAAAAAAACTAAGTGGACATCACAAAATTTCTTTCATTATTCAGAAATATGTTCCACAACATCTCGCCAGATACCGTCAAGTATATCTGATGAGGGAAATTGTGAATAAGAATATTAGTCCAAAGCATGAGTTATAAGCGCAAAATGGAGCTTGGAGAAATAAGGGTAAAAAGCTTGGGGGCTCAGGAAAGAAGGAGAGCGTAACTTGGGCGCCTCGAAGACACGTGTGAGGAGGACAGAGAGAGAGGGAGGTAGGAGGAGAGAAAGAGAGATGGGAGGAGGAGAGAGAGAGGGAGAGAGAGATTTGGGTGAATAGGAAGACAGATGAGGAATCAAGTACTAGATGAGGTGGGAGAGGATAGGAGGCTAATGGGACAAATTCGGAGAAATTAAAATCGGATGCAGAACGAATTGAAGGGGAATAACAAAGACGTTCACGGGCGGTGGGGCTTTAAGAAAGTAAACAGAGGGGAGGAGAAAAATGTGAAGTTCAGACTGCACAATTGTAAGCGTAATATATGAAAATATAATAATACAACAATTTAATTCAATTCAGGAATTACAGAGTGGTATACGATAGATAACTCCTATGGATGATCTTGTATTGGGGCAACTAACAGATAAACCATGCAATAGAAGCAATGGCAACTGACAAAAATGATTTTAAAATTTCAATCAAATGTTTAACAATGCAGTGAAAAAACTAATATCAAAATACAAAAAATGACTCGGAGATATACAGAATGATATACAGTGGTTACCAAAAAGGGACACATAAATACATGATCAGATACATTTACTATGGTATTACGATACAATGGTATTACGATAATACTCCATTTTTTATATTTAATTCAATAAATATTACATGCAAATCACAGAAAAAAACCTTGATATTTTTCATAAGCAATGACCAATATCAATGGAAATCCAATTTTGGGAGTTTTTTGCGGGAAACATAAATGCTCTTCTCGGTGAGGGAAATTATCGAAAGCAATTCGCGTATACTGACAATTTATCCCATGGAATATTAACGACTATACTGATGCCTCCGTGAACCAGTATCTTATATTGTGGGAATATATTATAGGAGTGTAAGTAACGTCTTTCAACATGATTACTCTGGAACGAATTTCATGGGTGTCCTTCAATTTAACATGATAAGGAAAATTAATAAAGCAAAAGGTAAATCAGTTGGGTAAGGAGAATGGTATTACATCGATACATGTCTGGATGATAACATCTTGCTCGGCCTGTTGGACAATTAATTGAAGGTCTATCTTATAAAAAGTACGCAACTTCAGATGAGTTCTGGCGAATTACATTTTATCCGAGGATTTGATGGAGCAAATATCACACGTTCCAAAAATGTTTCGTGATTATGGATTAAAAGAGGACTCCGAGCGAGTTTTCACTCCCCTAACTATTTTAGTGCCTTTGATTGGCATTAAGGTGGATTTACGTTAGGGTAGGAGTAATTCGTCAGCCGTCGACTCCGTTCTCTCGAACTAATAATGAGATTTACATTTGCCATTTAATTTTGCCAATCAGCCGAGAGAAATATCTGAAGAGGTGAATGATGAACTATCGTAAGAAGCAATCGCAAAAATTATGTCGATAAGAATAAATATGAGAGTCAAACTGAAGCGAAGAAAAATCGTATGACGTAGCCCTTCTCACCAGGAGCAAAAAATAGTCATTGGCCAAAGAATATGGGCAAGAAACTTTGGACCTAGCAACTAGCTGATACAAAAAATGGCGCCTGGAATTAAATACTAAAAAGACTCAGGTCGTCCCTTTTTACCGGAAAAACGTCACCAAAAAAGCAGGTAGCTCCCTAAAAATAGGGCAACAACCTATTGAATGGAAAAATAAAGCCACCCACCTGGGAATTACCCTAAATAGTACGCTCACAATGAGTGACCACTTATCAACCATAGTTTGAAGGAAGGTTTACGCTATGAGAGCGAAACTATCGCCTATTCTATATTTCAAAATGAAACCAAATAGTATAAGAGCACGTATATATGAAACGTTTATTAGACCAACTGCTCTATAGGCTGCCTCCGTGCTGGAGCGGTCTTCTAAACAAAGGCAGGCTACAGAAACTTGATATCACTGAACGTAAATTCCTACGCTCCATTTTTCACCTAAGACAATGGACGCGCATAAAAGATATTTATAATATAACAGGAATTACTCCCATAAGAGAAATACTAAAAAATCAGCAAAGACAATATTTTGAAAACTTAACTTATCTCTGAGTAGTGTTAAAGAAATAAATCAGCTGACTCATACCAGATCACTGGAAGGAGACATGTATAAAAGGCCTGAGAGTAAGGTACTACAGTGAAACTACCCATTAAGTAATACAGCAAAGGTACTGATAATGAATAGGGCAAAAGTTAGCCTAACAGCAACGTACCCTAAAAATATTGCAGCAACGACACGCGACGCAAAGAAAAATCATAAATTTGGCATCAAATGTATGAAAACATAAGAATATTATGAATTCCAACATTTAAATGAGGTGCATTGAAGTAAATGCACACTATGCTAGAAAAATATGCAACATTCTCTTTAAAGACTTCTCAGTTGTCGAATGATCCTCAATAATCGCAAAATAAACAATCAGTACAAGAAAAGCAGAAAAGTGATTGAGAAAGCATCAATTGAAGAAAAAAATATTGCGCTGAGTTGTATGGCGCGACAAAATTCTCGTTACACTGATCACAATCTAAAGCACATCGGATACTCTCTTGGAAGTTTAATGCACTTCATTGGGATTACATTCGGAAGCGCAACTTACTTCTAAGAGTCACGAAGTAGCCTCGGACAGCCGAAGCCACGTTGGGCGGCGGAAGCTGAATAAGGTTGTCCCATCAAGATACGGACCTAGCAATAAAAATTATAGGGCCCTTAGTTTATTGAGCATTCCGGGAAAAGTGTTCAGCAAAATTTTAATCGGAAGAGTGAGGGATTTTACTTATGACAGTATATGGAGTGAATGGGCAGTTATTGAATGTTATGATGGCGATGTATGATAATAGGAAGGCAAGCGTAAGAGTTAACGGGGTTCTGAGTGATTGGTTTACAATAAAACAGGGCGTAATGCAAGGATGCGTAATGTCACCATGGCTGTTCAATGTGTTTATGGATAAATGTGTTAGAGATGCATGTAGTGAAAACGACGGTGTTTTGATTTGAAATGTTAAAGTGTGAGTTCTCCTATATGCGGATGATGCTGTTTTGATCTCAGAGAGCCAACAGGGATTACAGAAGCTCCTAGATAAGTTTTGTGAATCAACAGAGAGAATGGAATTGAGGGTAAATGTGTGCAAGGCTAAATTAGTAGTTTTTGATAAGAGAATGGGGAGAAAAACTGTATGGTGAGGGTGACTGGTGAAGTAATTGAACAAGTGAACGATTTTGTGTATTTAGGTAAGGTGCTTGCGAAAGATGGCCGGATAGATGAGGAGATAAAGAGACGTTCGAATGCTGGAAGGAAAGTGGTAGGCAGCATGTGGAGCATATCAAGGAATGAGTGCCTGTCTAAGGAAGCGAAAATCGCAGAGTACAAAAGTGTACTTCTCCTCACTTTGTTGTGTGGCAGTGAAGTATGGGTATGTCAGGATGGGTATATCATAAGAGTAGACTAAACGCCGTAGGTATGAGGTATCTGAGGAGTGTTAGCGGCAAGAGTAGGATCAATAGGTTGGTTCAGAGCGTCTACTCGCGCAAAGGGATAAATCATGTGAGTCGGATTTGTGATTGCGTCCGTTTACCTCAACGGTGGGAAGGTGAAGGAAGAGGGAAAGGCCGGCACCCGACTGCAAATCACAGCAGCCGGACACGCCTGCAAAACATGGGATTTAATTACTCAATGAGTGATCAGTCAAACATACAAATTGAGTGACTATTTACGCTCCTTTGAGTTGGAAGCCAGAGCCCCGTTAGTCACCGGAAAAGCGGCACTCCGATCCAGGCATGTTTCCATTGGGTACCCGACACAGTACCGGCAGTCTTTTCCGGAATCAAGAGAAAGTACCACGTCAAGGAGGGGATGGCTCTTGCTGAGACGCGCTTACGAAATCAGGCTCCAACCGTGCATAGACCAACTACCTTCCCCGAAGAACCAGTGAATGTCTCTTTACTTTCCAGGATCAATAGGGTCAGGAATGAGTGGGTAATGAATGAATGTGGTTTAGATGCTCCAGGATGGACATATATGAAAGGAGTGTGCTTCGTTGGTTTGGCCATGTTGAGAGAATGGATGAGAGTCAAATAGTGAAACAGATATATAAGAGTGAAATGAATGGTGCGAGAGGTAGAGGTAGGCCGAGAAAGTTGTGGTTGAATGTGGTTGAGGAAATTTTTAGGAGGAGGAATGTTAGGAGACTTAAAAACAGGAGGATATGTATGAAGCAATGTATGGGAGTAATTTAAGCAAAAGAGGTTTGCAAGGATAGGTCAGTATGGAGGAAATTATTGAAGTAGAGTTAGGTGTACAAATATATATTTATGAGTGAAACATTTTGACTGCCTACCCCGGAAGGGAACGGTGCGATTGGTATATATGTATGTATGTAGATTCAGAAGCAGTTATTATCCTTTGTTACCGTTTCATACTATCAAGATTTTTTTCTGCGCTATGAATTACAAATATATGATTGACATAGTTAATTGCAATTTTTATTCGTCATATATATACATATATATATATATATATTTCATATATTGCGTTTTCATTCAGGGGGAGCATGAATGAGATTGGTTCATGATTTCCGCATTCATGAGGGGCTCTCGATGGAGAGTGCACGAACCACCGAAGCAGCACCTGCAGCGAGGGAGCGGGGAAAAATGGATGTGAGGAGAGGGAGAGAGGGTTGAGGAGGATGCATCCTTTTTCGCACCTCTTCGAAGACTTGAGGATGAGGATCTTTATGGGACGCACAATCCGTGGCTAAGGCACCGTATTAAACCCGTTCCACACGATACTTGGTCCATCACAAGTTCAACGGAACTCGCTAAAGCATGATAGCTCTCCAGTATCGTGTGATATAGAATCAGCATGCTAACAAGCATAATCGCCCTCATACTGGCTGAAATACTTGATTTGATTTCATAACTGATACGGCAATAGTTTGCTACTAGCTCCCAGGAAGACCTAATAGACGTCAAAAAATCACGTATTTGCGACCTTCACCTGCTGAAATCAGCACCATCCATTTCTCCATTTGGCATTCAGTAATTATGGGGCTACGGAAGCAGCAGTATATTACAATGTCCCAACTGCTGTTTCCGTCGTATGCTATTACTGATTGGTTATTTAATATTTTAGGCGTTGAGATATGAATAAAAATACGGCATCCTAGCCAGTACGAGTTCTAGAAACGTGTGAAACCTTTTCAAACTGTACCAATAATACTGGATTAAGTCCTCAATATCTAGCAGCAGCTAGAGTACTAGACCTTGTGCCGAATATTGTGCCTTTGAGAAATGGACTTAAAGAAAGACTTTCTAGTTAGCGGTCAAGGCTTATAGGAGGTTATGCAATGTCGTCGTTTCTACAACTGCCAAAGCTAGGGAACGAATGTGGAGAACATTCTGATATGCTCACATTATTTCCACTAAAACATTCAAAGCACTCGGTTTCTAATAAATTGGATTGGATATTTGGGGAGGCGACCGACGGCTAAGGTCATTTGCGCCATAGTGGATAGGTAAGCAAGGAAGGGTGGATAGAAACCCGGCGTCGGCATTAGCCTACTCTTAACGGAAGGTGCCAAGGGGATCACGGCTTAACGTCTCTTCCGACAGACGGAGTACTCCACTTGAAGTGCCCTCCACAAAACACTCAAGTAGGGATCGGGTTTCATTTGAAAAACATCCGTCTCTGCAGGGATTTGAGCCATGGCCACTCGTGTGGTAAGCGAGTACTCTAGCCACCACACCAAACCGATCCCTCTTCTCATTAATTATTTGGACTAAATTGATAGTTCTTTTTATACTTGACGTACCTTTTGGACGCAATTCGTTCATGTAGCAAATAAGATGCTAACTTTCGAAGTAGGTTAAGTGCCCATTTTTTCCCCATTCACGTTAGAAGAGAATGAACCCAAGGATAATCATCTTCTCTTAACATTTTCCATCGTAATACGCTTTGGTTGTATAGTTTTATAATTAAAATTCCGATGGCAAAATGCTTTACAGCAACCAAAACAACAATCTAGGTACGTGAACCAGATGTTAACAC
Organism: Ceriagrion tenellum; assembly: GCA_963169105.1. Classification (NCBI taxonomy): domain Eukaryota; kingdom Metazoa; phylum Arthropoda; class Insecta; order Odonata; family Coenagrionidae; genus Ceriagrion; species Ceriagrion tenellum. The sequence goes on along the minus strand of OY720637.1, from coordinate 141,849,024 downwards.
AAATACTGTGACTTAATTCAGAATTTCAATCCCGTCGTATTGACTAGAACCATTTCACCAATAATCTTAACTTAAATAAGACGGTGCGATAGCCCAGAGGCAACGGCGTCGGCTTATCGACCAGGGGACATCAATGTAAATTCGGCACTTTCAGCTTAACTCCAGCAGTGAGATTATTTGGCCTCTCTATATCCCTCTGGTGGACTGTAAGTGGCACAGAGCGAGAGACTGACCCTCCTGCACTGCATTCTTGCATAAATTTTACGCTGGGATTGGATTGGATTTTTGGGGAGGCGACCGACGGCTAAGGTCATTTGCGCCATAGGGGATAGGTAAGGGAGGAAGGGTGAATAGAAACCCGGCGTCGGCATTAACCTGCTCTTAACGAAAGGCGCCAAGGGGACCACGGCTTAACGTCTCCTCCGACAGACGGAGTACTCCACTTGAAGTGCCCTCCACAAGACACTCAAGTAGAGATCGGGCTCCTCTGAAGAACATCAGCCACTGCAGGGATTCGAACCCTGGCCGCCCGTGCGGTAGGCGAGTACTCTAGCCACCACACCAACCCGATCCCCTTTTACGCTGGGACGTTCAACTACGGACCTTCAAGGCGACTGTCACAATGAGTGGACTCTAATGTCTTCGACAAATTTTCCTCTACCCTTCCTTCATTCCCCAAACTGCTAGGTCATTGCATCCCTTGTCAGCCTATCCACCAAATAATCTACATCTACATAATACCCCGCGAGCCATCGCATGGGCGTGTGGCAGTTCACCAGCCGTGTAAAGGTTTACGTTTTTTGGAGATGAAATGGTGACTTGAGTTATAGGAGTGTATTTAGTGAGTTTAATTTTCATTGTGATCGCTTATTGTTCGCGGAAAGAACGAGTTTTTGTACCTATCTGTTCGGCAGTGTATCTCCCTTTTTTGATTGCATCTGTCAGACCTAGAGATGTAGTGAGGAGTCATGACAATATTCTCTGTGTCACTCTGAAACACACCAGTTCTGAATATCTCAATCAGCCTAAGCCTAACGTGCAGCCTCCGAGTCTCTAGGGGCTCCCACCTTCATCCCTCTAAAAGTTGGTAGACACTGTATATACGCTCGTAGCAGTTTTTGACGAAGCGCGCTGCTTTTCTTTGTATTTTATTAATTTTTTTGGTTAAATCTATTTAAACAGGGTTCCAAATGCTCGCGGCGTATTCGAGCTCAATTGCGCCTATGATTTCAGTCGCCAGTTGTTAACTAGTAGGAAAAAACACATTTCCAATTCTACATTCGAGTTTAAGATTGCAAATAAACCCAATAACATTTTAACGAATACTTTAAGCTCCGTCGCTGATGTCCCCAACTTTATTTTCCCGAAAATCGAGTTATCTGAATGAATTATCTCCTATTAAATATTCATGAGTCTATTTTTCCGAATGACTTTTCCCTGAACCTTAATTTCTGAATACATTCATCCCGAGCCAATATTTCCGAATGATTAATGAGAATAGCCACTAAATACCTGTATGACAACCAAACAAAATTAACAGCATGAAATTACCCTAAGTGAAATTTTTGCAGTTGTATAGGGTGAGATGAAGGAGATCTGCTGTCCATAAATATTCACCAAGTATTTGGAATGTATTTGAGGCAGTATTGACCGATTTTCGTATAAAAAAAGATATGAATGAAGGGTGGGATAATGTTTCAGATAGCTACACAGGAACATTACCCGGACTTATATCTGGCTCTTGGGTAGTTTCAAAAAGAATGCGCAGACGGTGTAGGTATAGCTTTTGTGTGATGACTTTCGCAGGAAGTGAACAGTGGTGCATTTACTAATATTTAGTTCTAAACCCCACTCATGGTACCCGAATGAACGTTGCTAAGGTCAGATGACAGAACTTCAAAGTTCGTGTCTTCGTTTATTTCACGATAGATTACTGTATCCTTTGCGAATTATCTTAATTTACTGCTAATTCGAGAACTTAGGTCATTAATATAAATAATGAATAAAGGAGGGCTAATCACGCTTCCTTGGGGAACACCGGATGTGACTTCAACCACATCAGAGCTAAAACCGTCAACAACTACTTTATGTTTTCGATCACTGAGAAAGTCCCTTATCCAGTTCACTATTTTTTTTATCAACTCCGCATGAATACAATTTATGAGTTTTTTTGTGAGGAACCTTGTCCAATGCTATCTTAAAATCAAGTAATATTGCGTCGATTTGCTCATTCAATTCACCTAATTTTTGGATATCATGAAGGATTCGGAGCAATTCTTCTCTGAGGACGAATAGGTGCAAAATTTCAGGTTTCACCAAGTTTCAGGGTACACCAAGATTGTGTGGGTGTATTATTGCAATAAATTTAAAAAATTAAAACAGGCCATTACCTCGATTATTTCTTCTTTGGCTGAGATCGTTGCAAATAGATACTGGAAAAATGTTTTTCGTTTAAAGTCAAAAGTCCTAATTTGAAGGCTATATGTATTTTTTAAATCCATAAAGCTCAATTACCATAAGTAATTAATATCTTCTCCCATATCGTTAAAACTGATGTTGGTTATGCATATTGTGATATTCCCTGTTATATTCCTCTTGGATAAGGTCATTGTGACTGATACCCATTTTCGTCATCAAAGTACGAGACTAACTGAAATGAATCTTATTCACCAGAGAAAATGGCGAATCGCATTCGCATACGTTGATGACCAATTACAACTTCAAATGCCAAAATCAAACTTAGCATTGCTTGATGTTTTACTTGGGAGAAAATATAGCAGATGTGAAAATGTATATTTCCTCTTCCTTATTAAAGAAGTGAGCTCATGCGGCTTGTAAATATAATTAAGGTGAAACTCCAAGTAAGACTTAAGGCTTTCCTGACGAATGCTTAGAACGTATAGCTCTCGGGTTTTCAACCGGGTGATGGTGGTTTTTGCCACCGACATTTCGAAGGCGTAGTCTGCCATCGTCCTCAGGGTGATAATTTTGGCCAGGAGGGAGTCACTTTATATATTCTGTGTGGATGGGCTAGCTTTCTTCTGATTGGCCCTCTTTTCCCGCTCTTTTTCTTATTAGACTCGTGATTGGTTTCCACGAATTGCTGATCCGAAAACCTCTGCCTCTGTTGATGTGTTGTCTCTGTGGTTGTTGATTTCCACAGCCTCCTTCACAATCCAATTTTGTTTTCGCCTTTAGGAGTTTCACCTTAGTTACATTCCTCTGCTTTCTGTGTGAAAATGAAATATTAACAATTCCCATCTTGTTCTCATTGGAGCGCTAAGTTGAATTGTGAGTAGGTACGACTAGAAATTTATCGCTGGAGGCTGGAATGGTCTCCCAGTATAAATGTTTTTAGTAACATAAATCTTAGCAGCTGATTGAGGCTTTGGGAGTGTGCTGCAAGAAGTCTCCGTGCGCAATTAAGAGTTAAAATTTCGTAGTATCGAGTACCACGAGGCGGAAAAGGCTCGAGTGCCTTTCTAACGTTCTTCATTCTTCCCTAATGGTTTGATGATGAGGGATCATCAGTGCGCGGATGTAACGCGGCGGGCGGCGCCACTGAAGCTCAGTCCTTTCTTCGCCTTCCCTTCCTTCGGACCCCTACACACAAATCCATTCTCAATCGCCGAAAAGACGCGCGCTTTGATGTTCAACCCCCTTACTCGCTCAACTGCTCGTCTTCCCGCACGGGGGCAGCACCTGCTCCTTCGGTCCACGTCCCGATTCCCCCCGTGCGACTCGGATCGCGACCGGCTAAACGAGCTAGCTCCGGGGTCACGTGGCCGGCCCCATCAATTCAGAACGGGACGGTTTTTAATTTCACATCCGCCGAGAGGAGGCGCCCTTGCCGACAGAAGCAGTAGCGTCAAATGCATCCATCTCCTGTCCGCTTACATTCGCCCGACCAAACCAGGCCGCTAGAGAGAGTCGATGCGAAGTACTGAGTTTCCTAAGTCTAAACTTGCCACCCGTTCCATCGTCCGTCCAAGTGTCCGTTCGGCCCTCCACTTCGGGGACTGAAGGCCAGTAAATTGTTATTAATGGTGATGAATGGCGATCATATAGTCTCGCCAATAAGCAGTGCTTTCGAACGGTATTCACTCTACCTCACAAATACGCTTCTCGGCTCATTTTTTCATTCATGACGATGAGCAGAATAATTTTTGTTCACATTGAAAGCCAGAACATTATCCTTTTATTATGAGAAAAATAGGATCATGATACTTTCCCTATTCCCGCTTTGTTGGAAAAGAGGACTGTGTTAATATTTTCGAGGTCAAAGGAGCATTTTTATTTCACTGTACATATCATTGGCTAAATCACCAGTCGTTCTGTCATACACGGGACGAAAGATTCTCTTTCACCAAGGATTAGCTGCTCATGATATGAATCATTGAAACTTATTTTTTACAATATGAATGCGGAGTCATTCATCAACAGCTGCTAAGGACTTTCTCCCAAGCTTCCGGATTTTCCCATGCTCCGAGTTACCTAAATGAGGTTTTTTTCCTGAAAAAAAAATTTTGAGCCTATTTTCCCGAATCAATTTTTCCCGGTTACCATCGTTCTCAGATTTTTGACCGATTTAGATTTTTATTTAATAATTATCGCACACATTTTGAAATAGCAATATTAAAATTATATGAATTTTCAATTGATTCACGTCCTTCACTCTTATTCTTACCCTAGTTGGAGGTTATCACTTCAATCTAGCGTAAATTTGAATCAATTTGTCTTTCACCTCTTGACCTGAAATCAATCCAAAAATAGCTATTCCACCTTCGTATGCCGATTCCTTTTGAAACCACCCAAGAGCCAGATATAAGTCTGGGTAATGTTCCTGCATAGCGCTCTGAAATATTATCTCACCCTTCATTCATATCATTTATTTATACGAGCATCGGTCAATACTGCCTCAAATTCATTCCAAATAGTTGGTGAACATTTATGGACAGCAGATCTCCTTTATCTCACCGTATACAATTACAAAAATTTCACTTAGGTTAATTTGATGTTGTTAATTTAGTTTGGTTGTCATACTGGTATTTAGTTGCTTTCTCGTTAATGATTCGAAAATATTGGCTTGGGATGAATGTATTCATGTATTATGGTTCAGGGTAAAGGCATTCGAGAAAATAGACTCAGGAATATTTAATGGGAGAAAATTCATTCGGATAACTCGATTTTCAGGAAAATAAAGTTGGAGACATCAGCGACGGAGCTTAAAGTACCCGTTTAAATGCTATTGGGTTTATTAGAAACCTTAAACTCGAATGTAGATTTGTAAATGCGTTTTTTCCTAGCAGTTGACCACTGGTGACTGAGATCATGTGTGCAATTGAGCATTATTTGGTGCATAGGCTGACAAGGGATGGAATGAAGACCAGGCAGTTTGGGGAACGGAGGATAGGTGGAGGTAAACGCGTCGACGACATTAGAGTCAAGCTGATTGTGACAGTCGCCTTGAAGGTCCGTAGTTGAACGTCCCAGCGTAAAATTTATGCAAGAACTCAGTGCAGGAGGGTCAGTCTCTTGCTCTGTGCCACTTTCAGTCCACCAGAGGGATATAAAGAGGCCAAATAATCTCACTGCTTGAGAAAAGCTGAAAGTGCCGAATTTACATTGATGTCCCCTGGTCGATAAGCCGACGCCGTTGCCTCTGGGCTATCGCACCGTCTTTTTTAAGTTAAGATTATTGGTGAAATGGTTCTAGTCAATACGACGGGATTGAAATTCTGAATTATGTCACAGCATTTGTGTTAACATCTGGTTCACTTACCAAGATTGTTGTTTTGGTTGCTGTAAAGCATTTTGCCATCGGAATATTAATTATAAAACTATACAACCAAAGCGTTTTACGATGGAACATGTGAAGAGAAGATGATTATCCTTGGGTTTATTCTCTTCTAACGTGAATGGGGAAAAAATGGGCACTTAACCTACTTCGAAAGTTAGCATCTTATTTGGTACATGAACGAATTGCGTCCAAAAGGTACGTCAAGTATAAAAAACCTTCAATGTAGTCCAAATACTTTATGAGAAACCGAATGCTATGAATGTTTTATTGGAAATAATGCGAGTATATCAGAGTACTCTCAACATTCGGTCCCTAGCTTTGGCAGCTATAGAAAGGACGACATTGGATATCCTCCCATAAGCCTGGACCGCAGACTAGAAAGTCTTTCTTTCTTTCGCAGACTAGAAAGCCCGTTTCTCTAAAGCACTTGATCCGGCGCAAGATCTAGTACACTAGCTGCTGCTAGATGTTGAGGATTTAATCCAGTATGATTGGTACCCTTCCAGAAGGTTTCACACGCTTCTAGAACTCGTGCTGGCTAAAATGCAGTATTTTTATTCATGTTCAACGCCTAAAATTCTGACGAAGAGAATCAGCTTAAATTAATGTCATAAACTATTACGGAATATAAACGGAGACCGGGACCATTTGTAGGAATCTGAATCCTGAGCTGCTCCATAGCGATCATCTTGGAAGGAGTATTTAGAGAACTTCACGTGATTTCGCTTTCAATGAATGAAAAATTATCAATTGAGCGAGAGAAAATTTAGTTCATTCGTTCCCACGCAGCGAATCAAGAGTTGTCTAAGCATTAAAGTCTATAAAATTCTTCTTCATAACAAAAATCATTACTTTTTGGACTGGGATTTGAGTATGACTTGTGGTCATTCGAAGTGGTTTGATAAATTGAACGTCTGAAACAATTAAGAAAGAATAGTCTTTTCTTCCAAAAGTATTGTCCGCTCGGGCATGAAGTCGTTTTCAATATTGGAAGAAATATATAAAAAAAGGTGAAATGACCCAGAGACATGCACCAACCGCTGATTTCGGAATTACTCGCGATAAATGATTACTAAATGGAGTGGTCACATAGGCTGGTGGCACACGGATTCGAAAGTGCTACGCCACGGACGAATTTAATGCACCGGTAGGGGTGAAGAAAATGATAAGAAGATGCGCTCAAGAGTAGAATAGAAAATTTCTTATCAATGGAATCCTCATTTGCCAAAAAGGTACTAAGAATATGTAGTAAATAGGGCGATTGGCACCAAGATTCTTTAATAGTATACGAAGGCAAACAGCAACATCCCACTCATTGGAAATAATTGGTTGAGAAAAAATAAACCCTTCCTGTCCTATTGTCACTGGGTACCTGTAATGGGTATTTCAAACCTACTTTTCAGAACCTCGCTTTTTGCGCTATTATTTATTTTGCAGCCAAATTCTGGATTTACATCCAGAATAAAGCAAAGAAACTAACTCATGACACATAAGAAGAAGCATCCATGTTGGTGTTAATTGCTGTAACAACTTCCTGTGAGTCGGGCATGTGTACGAGCTGAAACAAGAGAATGAAATGAAGCGAAGTCTATTTACAGGCTTGCTCACTTGTACTTGGGGCTGTCATGGCTGTCGCTTTGAGTTTTCATCGCTCACGGTTCGCTCTGAAACGTTTAACAAGTGACGCTCTAGACTTTTAATTTCACAAATTCGACGCCATCTCTCCGCACGATGCCTTTCTGTTGGTATACACTCACTTATGATGGCACTCTCTCTGTTGGACATTTACCAGAAATGGAACAAGCTTTCAAATGTTCTCTCAGTTTATTTTCATTTCAGAAGAGAGTTATTTTGTAGTTTTGTCCTGCGGAAACCTTTTAAAAATTTTTGAATAAATATACTGACTAACGGCTGACATTATTTTACGCCGAGCTACTCTAACTGCACTAGGGTATCAACACGAAATAAATGTACCAATGTTTGGAGCTCTTTTTCTGCATTATGTTTGTATAATCAATTCCAAGATGACGGCTAGTTTTTGCATTTTAATCTTTCGAGTATCACATGGACAGTTTGGGCACATATTATATATATTACTGGATACAAAGAAATGTTTGGTGAACAAATTTTTGCACGCAATGCACAAGTTGGTTGTATTTTAGAATTTTTTTGGTCCTTTCGAGTATTATGCTGACTGGAATGCCAGCAAACGGCCGTCCACTAATATACTGCAACGTGGGAAGAACACGAAAAATTCTAAATTACAAGAAAACCAAGGTGTCGTAAAAGTCGCATGTAATCTCCAATCTTCCGTTCTCGCCGATTAATACGACGCTTCACGTCAAAATCAAAATTTAGATTGGACCTTCAGACGAGATGAAAAAATCGAAATTTATTTATTTATTTGAAAAAGTCCCAAAAACGGCACAAAGGCTTTTAACATTGGGTGACTACCAAACAAATAAATTATAAGCATTAACAAAATATAAAATAATAACAGACATAAAAACAAAAAATAGAATAGATACAAAAGAACATGAGAAAGTGGACCGGGACTTAGCGATATGTTGACAGGGTAGATGGGACTAATTTGCAGACCTGGTTAGTGAGGAAGGATTTGAAAGGGGAGGGTGGTGAGAAGAGGTCCAGGGAGGGTGAATGCGAAGCCAGGGAGTTAAAAGTTTTTGGAATGCAATGCAATAGTGAACGTTGGGATATTGGAAGACGAAATTTGGGGGCGTTAATATGACAGCTATTGCGTGTGGTATGGGGAGGAACATGAAGTGGAAAGAGAGGATGAAGGTGGTGCGGAGAGAGCCCCTCCAGATGCAAGACGTCGAAATAACGTCCAATCGCAGGTCCTTCCAAGTCCAATCGTACCACCTCGAACCTTTTTTTTGCAGACACCCATACCCGTTTTTGTTCATTGCATTTGCAAACATCAAGCAGGGATATTTCTGCGCCGAGCCGGTCGTTCCGCCTTCGGGGCTTGCGACGCGCGGCCCGCCGCCTGCCTTCTCATCCCGAAAGATCGCGCATCGCAGAAGACGGGGAACAAGAGAAAACTACCGGTTCAATTTCACGCCGTTTATTGCCTCCACAACATTCCCCTCTTTCATTCTCATTTCCCTGGGCGCTAAACGTCCGACTTAGTCTCGAGGAACTCCAGAGGTTAACATACTTCGTTCCCCAAGCGGTTCCTCACCACTTCTAATTACCAAGTGCCACTTTCTGCTGCATCATGGCATAGTTCCTTTTTTTAACGTATTGGGTGGCTTTCGTCCAAATTTTTACATTCAACATTCCTCTTGTGTTAAGGAACGTGGGAGTAGCACTGCACGTTTCTCAAAAGCGCAGGATTAAGATGGAAATATTGCGTCCGCCACTATGGTTATATTGCAGCCCACGCTAACTCTTACTCGCTGAAATTTCACAGTGCATGTAGTTTTTGGACTTCAATACGAGGAAACTTGTAGCATGGATTTAATTTGATTTACCACTCCTGCTATTCTCTTCCTCGGTAAGTATTTCAGCTCCGTTTTCTATGAAGACAAACTTAAGACCAGGAATCCTTTCAGACCTCAAAAGAATCGCAATTCAAAATTGTAAATTTTATTGTCCCTTAATGCTTTTTTATATGGTCACAGAATGGTTATTATTTATAAACTGTCTTCTATATACTCTCACATCTTTAGTTATTGTCCCTCCCCCCCTGCCCTCCAATACCCTCATCTCCTCCAGCAATTTTCTTTCCCTTGCCACAAAACCGGGATCTGCTACGATTGTTTTCCCTTTCATCAATCTAATCATTTCTATTTCCTGAGGGAAGGGTTTCTTCGTTTTCAAAGAAGGAAGAAGCCGAATACAGATGTTTCGGAGACTTACTCCACCATCGTCTTCGGGGTGAAGGTTGAACTATACTTCATATGACGACTATACTTCGAAACTTTGGTATTTCACTTCTCAATCCGTTTGAAAGCTCGGCTGGCGATCTCCCGAGCATTGTTCGTGGAAAACCTCTTACATCGTCTGTAATTTCATTCATTCTCTCATAGAAAAGGCATCGATTGTCACTGTATTTTTCAAGAGAAAAATACTAACTGATGCAACGAATCCATGATTTGTTAAAAAGGAAAGTTTCACGATTCAAGACCCGGATGATGTATCTGAATTTAATCATTTTGCCTCTGCAATTGGTTTCTCTTGTCTCTTTCCCGCGAACCCATACCTAATACAACCTTTTGTAAGGTGTCGCACATGAGAAAGCCAATAATGAAATTGGGGAAGAATTTTCTCTCAGTAATAGAGAAACGATTGGATCATCGGTTGAAAACCCAATTCATCGCCAAGTGGAGTTACCTCCCATCTAACGGCACCCGACGGCTAAATTGCTTGAGATTGTTTAAGCGAGATCAATTTCTTGTTGTAATAGAGACCATATTACCACACAAATATTTTTTTAAATTTCAGAAGCTGTAAGAAGCATGGAGTATACACTGTGCTCCATTTCTCTCAGAGTTATTACCTAAGTATGCACCCGTAAGTCTTTAACTTCACTCATGATATTCACGCCACGCGCTGAAAACGTCTTCACGAACAATGGTTTTTTTGGAATTCTGTAATAATTGCCGATAGTGATTAATTTAGTTTTTGAAATAGCTGAGACTTGATTTATGTAAAACATTTTTGAATTTGTGACTGCATATATGCGTTTGATATTTCTTATTTTTTAAGTAGTGTCCCTGGATTGCCATTTCCCATGAAGAATGGCTAATATTTTTGACAAATAACTAAAACATTCATCTACATCTACATCTACACAATACGCCACGAGCCGCCACATGGGCGTGTGGTAGGGGGTGGTAGGTCTCCAGCCGTGTAAAGATGTAAAACTTTTGGAGGTGAAATGGTGACATGTCCTATGGGAGTGTATTTAGAAAACTCAGTTTTTATTTTGGTCGCTTACTGTGCGCGAAAAGAACGAATTTTTGTACCTTATTAACATTATAGAGTTAAGTGGCCGAGAAAGCGTTATCAATGGAAATATGAGCTATTTTCCTTGACGAGGCTAAATTCATTGAACTTGCGTGAAATACAATATTGCTCAAACTACTTTCACTTTTTGGACTGTGTTTATCGACTTGCCACTGAGACAAATACCAGCGATAAGACTTCTCCCAAGCCAATCTTTGGCCGTGAGTAAGTAGCACTTCTCAGTCATCGATAAACGGAGGGCTGTCCGGACGTTAAGTAAGGGGGATTATTTCGCTGTTTCCTCGCAATTTGCCATGGCTTTTACCGTCTACCTGGTCCAAGGGTGCCGTTGAGTAGATCCTCGTGCTCCGATAGTCCGAACGACGCTACCGGATTTCACGCCCCATTGTGCCCGAACGCTTGTCGCATTCCCACCTTCAACTGTACCGTTTTTTTATGACTTTCCAAGTGGTCTCCTCGAGAGTGCGTCGCCAGGGAAAGAGGCCAAAGATGAGGCTGGCGAAAGACTCATTAAACTCGTTGATGTACCGCTCTATTAGGGACCCTAAATGAGGCGACACGTCTCGCTACACGGCGCTCAATTTCTTTCTCCAAGAAGAAGAGGAGGAAGACGGGAGAAAGAGTGGCGCACTTAGGGGGACCCAGGGCGGCGACGTCCGCTTTATCTGCCTCGACATCTTCGTCCTAGCGTTCGGACCACGTCCCTCGGCGATGCAAGGATGACAACCCGACAGAGTCGACGGTCGTAGAAACAGCAAATTTACGACTTTGTCCGAGTATTAACCGTTGGGAGTAGCTGTGTCTTCTCAATGAGCCGTTCTCTGGTCCACAATGCCGAGGCAATGGCATGAGTGGACCAGGTACGAGTTGAAGCCAGCAGGTTCAGCACAAACTGATTAAAGTTACTCTAGGTTGAAAGGTGTGGTATAAGATAAAGGTTTTCAAAATTTTTGGCCTATTTTGTCGTGCATTTGGAAGCAGGAATGTGAACAGTAAGTAGGAAAGAGGAGAGACATTCGGAGGGAATTGAAATGCGGTCACGTCGAAGGATGGAGAGGATCAAATGGAGAGATTAAGTGGTCCATGAGAAAGTGCTGAAAGAATAAATGAGCAAAGAAGCATAAGAACAGCAAGAAAGAGGGAAATGGGGATCGGGTTGGTGTGGTGGTTAGAGTACTCGCCTAACACAAGGATGGCCAGGGTTCAAATCCCTGCAGAGGCGGATGTTTTTCAGAGGAACCCGATCCTTACTTGAGTGTCTTGTGGAGGGCACTTAAAGTACAGTACTCCGTCCGTCGGATGAAACGTTAAGCCATGGTCCCCTTGGCGCCTTTCGTTAAAAGTAGGCTAATGCCGACGCCGGTTTTCTATCTACCCTTCCTCCCTTACCTATCCCATTTGGCGCAAATGACCTTAGCCGTCGGTCGCCCCCACCTCCCCCCCCTAAATATCAAATCCAATCCAAGAGGGAAGCGTAAAAGTAAACAGAAAGCAATGGGACACATTCTGAGAAAAAACTCCCTCCTAAAAAGAATATTGGACGGAAAGATGGAAGACAAATGCGGGAGAGGAAAAGAGAGATACTACGTGATGATGAACATAATGACGTTTGGGAGTTAAGAAGGGCTGAGGGAGGCAGAACAAGAGAGAGCGGCATGGAAGGAGCAATTCAAATGAAACCTGCCGGAAGGACAGATCCATCATAGACAGACAATGAAATTAAGTCCAAATGGAAGGCATTTTGAAATACGATATTCCACATTAGGAAATGCGGGTCTAACTATAAGGAAGGGATTATTATCCGTGTAATGTGGTGCAGTATTACTCTGGAACTTTTACGGAAGAAAATTAACAGTGGAATGAAGAAAATACGGTGAGAAACGTTCTGTAACGGAAATTTGACTACTAATGGAAGGAGATGACAATTGACAGCGTCTGAAAAAATGGTGAGGATTGGGAATTGAATTTCTCGATTTAACGGAATCGGTGGTGATTATTCTGCCCAGGCTCAATGACTCATCACCCTCCCATTTTGCAATGATAAATCCTCCCCAGCAAACATCTTAAAATCCAGGGTTTTCTAACAAAAAATTACTTTACGACTAACTTTGCGCCAAGATCACCTTCTGCAAGCACAGTTGAATGAAATCCAATGTAACTTCATTCGAAACGAATACCATGCGTTGCTAGGAGAACTGTTATCACATGCTTCCAGCACTTCTTGCTGTTCATTTTAAGTAATTAAAACTTCAACTTCATTATTGAGCTCTCGAAAAGTTTTTTTCTGGAAATTCGAGCCAAATTTTCAGTCACAAAGAGCAGGTACCATGTAATGAAAAACAGTTCGGTTTGTTTTGTATGCGCTGCTTCTGAGAAATGACAAAAACAAAAATGATGATATCAGTAGAATTTCACGAAAATGATGAGGTCTTTGTCTGTACTATTCATGACCACGTTAACCAACGCCAATTTGATAGTCCTCGCAACAGCCAATGACTAAGGAAATTAAGAGATGATTAGCAACAAGGGGAGCCAATGGGCACAAATGGGGAACCAATCAAAACAACCTAAGTTATACAATTCAAATCATATATTTTTTTCCATTTAGGTCAGAAATCTTGAAAATAATTTAGCCTTCGCATGGGACTGCTGAAAAAGTCCCGAGTATTGTGTCTGAAGCCGGCGCAAAAATTGCGTGCGATCAAGAATGTTATTCTATTGCTGGGGGGTTACATCAATTTATAGCTTTCCCCTCTTTATGTAATCACTATGCGGGTAATATATAACAAAAGGCTTTTTTTGAGTACATTATTGCATCTGATCCAAATCTTTACTGGTTTGTAAAAAAACTCATTTGGCTACTGAAAATTATCTTCGGGAAGAACACAAAGAGAACAGAGTCAGGCAAAAAGTAACGTGGTTCGTTTTAAGATCAACTCTCATATTTTACATAGCATTGATTTCTTCAAACTCAGCAACTCATCTATACCCTAACACCCCTACTGACCCTTGCTATATATTGAAAATGATTCTGTACTAAGTGCCTGATGATGATACCTTGTATCGAAACCGGTCACCTGATTAAATAATTGTGGAAGCTGCCATTGCTTTTTCCTTTCTGATCACCCCTTACATGTTCTGCGCATTCGGCATCAGAACGCGAGAGTTCGTAGACTTCCAACAACATTTCATTCTCCATGACCCATGGAGGATAAGTCTACCAGGTCTCAGCTCAAAGCATCTCTCTGCGTCAAAAATCCTTTTCCTTCGTCCTCTTATCCTCCAGCGTGTCAGCCGCTTTCTCCTCATGCTCACAATTGCCCCTCGCAATCGTGTCGTCATCGGGACACACGCTTCGGTCAGCGGCAAGATCGACCACGAGCCGACAACAGCCCTCATCCCCCGTGGCTGATGAATGTCCCTTCCACACACGACACGACCGGTGTCCCCTTTCGCACGCCTACACAACTCACCGACGCCCTGCGCTCCACTAAGTTAACCTAAGAGGAATGGTGCTACCTCTCTTAATGGCACGGACTTAGTTTTACGAAGTTACTGGAAGAGGAGCTATTTCTCTCTATACTTCCCCGCTTCTATTCGTACCATTACGGATGGCTAGTTAAGAAGATGAGTGGCATGGAGACGGAACAAGGGAGTGAAAGAGAGGGAAGGTAAGATTTCCCGCTGTCATCTGCTGACGACCAAAAAACATTAAGGCGCCCCTAAAGGTCGCATCCAGAGAAAACTGTGGTACTTGAGCTCTGCTTGAAACCGATTCTAGTTCGATGCACCGCATTACTAACCATTCAACTGAATCTAATCCAAACGATTAGCAAGTAAATATCTGCACTTATGTTCAAATCAAGTTCGCGTCTGATCCATTTTAGTTATCTTAACAGAAAATGAGGAAAAATCAGAACTAAGCGACGCCACTTGTTATAGATATATCTGTTAACCTTCATGCGTCGGCATGGGTGAAATTTTTCATTCTTATTACTTCGCTGTGCTGACATTACAAGTTAAATGAAACTTGGTGGGCAGGCTGCCAATGCTGGTGACCTCTAGCAATGCTGGCATGAGACCTCGAAAAGATGGGACCCCATTTCCAGGAGCGTGATTGCTCGCGGATTCACTTCCTAAATTGGAAGCTAAAATCATTAAAATTCGGAAGCTAAGTAATAAAAGTCACCACATTGCAAGTGATATTCATAATTAGTCATTTCACAACTTCCACGTCTCCCCCGATCTTCGAATTTCGATGTCGTTTCATCGGTATGAGACAGGGGACAAAAAGTAAAACAAGCAACTAAATAAATAATACAAGTTCTGTTATAACTTGTGGTATTCCATATTTCAGAGAATATAATAATAACCTTTACAATACCACATAGTTAAGGTTTTCAGGTCAAATGACCTGAAGTTGACGCTAAAGCGTTGAAATCCGGGTCGTGTATTTTTTGAGTATGTAGTATTGTAAGTGTTATCATTAAATTCTCTTAAATTCTCTATAAAAACAACGTTCATCTAGGCGGTAGTACCAAGCGTAAAGATGAGAGAGAAAGGAATTACAGGAGAGGTATCAACAAATACTCCATAATCACTTTAAAATATAGACTGATGAATAATTATCATTCGGGTGATGACAATTATTTGGCGACTCAGAGTAATATTATGTAAAATATAAAACGCTAAATTTTAGACGCATTACAAACACCCATTTTGACCTAACTCTTAGCCAAGAAACCTGGGGATTTTTAATTCTCTATGGAGAAACAGGGTATTTTGAGTTACGCATCATAGTAGGACTAATAGACTACAAGTACCAAGATATCCTCAGACGAAAGAAACCTGTCGCGTGCAGTAAATTGTCGAGACAACATGTCCTGAGAGAAGAAGTGATGGCCTTTAGATGCATAAGCAAAGCAAAACGGTGGGCTATGTGCGTGGTAGAGAGGAGGTGAAAACAAAGGGTTTTATAATATTGTTAGGGGTCAGGAGGAAAATAAAATAGGCGCCAACAGGCACAAGGCTTTGCGCATATAGTAGAGATATAATGCACATTGATCGCGTTGAGAGATATCTATCCTGATTTAAAATAGGGTAACATTTGGATTCCGGAAAAGCGCCGAAGAGGAAGAGGTATTTTTCAGCATAAGGTGACGTAGGAAGTGTGAAGGACATAGGAGATAGATAAAACAATGCTTATTACTTCCTTCGATGTAAATGACAAAGAAAATGAACGAAACAAAACCGAAATTGAAAGCTTTAGGTAGCATTGAGCAAATTACGTACTAAGTGAGATTTAAAGCTCTCCAGTCAGATTAATTCATGCCACAGAGATTGAGATGATCAAGTAGGGGAGTATATTAAAGAATTGACCGATATAAAAGTCAAAAAAATAGTTTTTGTGAAATCAGACGAATTTATGAAATAGTCTTATAAGGCATGCAAGACCACCAAACAGTTTTAACACGTAGCACTTCAATTAGGTACTAGGTTATTAACACTCAAACAACTTTTCGTTAAAAGAGTAATGTTTATGTATTTATTATGCAACAAAATTTTATTTCTCCCCTAAAAAGGAAAGATGCTCCTGAATGCTTCGCCTTCTGAAAAGATTTAGCAGGTTTATTATCTATCGGATAATCTGTCGACAGTGAAAAATAATACTGTGAAAGAATGAGACACTTGCAATGGCATGGGAGGACGAGGAGGAGGAAGATGAAAGAAGATATTGCGATCGTTAGGATGCATAGAAGGTGGGGTAGGTGGAACACAGGTGATTCAGGGGAATGGAAGACTAATTACCTATACGAAATGAACAATGCTGGAAATGAGGGAAAGAGGGAGAATAATAAGCGACTTCCATTACATTGACATGAATCCGGATGTACAGAAAAGGTGGCGAAGAGAGAGGTGATGTGTGAAAGTTACACGTCTACATCTACATCTACATACTACCCCGCGAGCCGCCGCATGGGCGTGTGGCAGGGGGTGGTAGGTCACCAGCCGTGTAAAGATGTAAACGTTTTGGAGGCTAAATGGTGACATGCCCTATGAGGGTGTATTTGGAGGAGATCAGTTTTTATTGTGGTCGCTTAATATGCGTGGAAAGAACGAGTTTTTGTACCCATCTGTTCGGCAGAGTATCTCTCTTACTTTATCGCATCGGTCAGACCTAGAAATGAAGTGGGGCGTCATGATAATATTCTCAGTGACGTCCACTACAAGGGCATTGGAGAAGAGGCGATGATTTATTAAAAACCCATCCTTGACGGTAAAATCCGATCTAGTAACAATTGAGCAGATATTTGCTCCCTCGAGTGTTCCGTCTCTTATTCAGATTTCATTTCACCGCTTGGCATGGCCATGTGCATCGGGAGGAACTCCGTGTCGCCTGTATCGAGCTCAGTTCTTCGGCTCACCTTCGAGGTAAATCAATGAAAGTATCGTTTCACCTAAAAATCAATGAATTCGGTCTCATCTTAAAGGAATACATCTCACCTTTCCAAAATAACCACAAAACGTTTGCCACAAACTTCACGAATTTCCGAGATATAAGGCAGCAAATTACAGTCATTTTATGTGGGAAATGGTAAGGGTGTGCACTCTAAGGCAACTGCATTTAAAAAATGAGGAATTCGTAAAACCTAGATCTCTTAGTGTACATTTCTCGGGCTCGCCACCGGGTAAGATAGTCATAGGCAGCCGACGTTTCGGGTTCCGATTGAATTCCTTCCGATGATTCCTTGAGAATGGGTAACGAGTCGGAACCCGAAACGTCGGCTGCCTATGACATTCTTACCCGGTGGCGAGCCCGAGAAATGTACACTAATGTTATTCGCCGGGAAAGTGTTAAATCCTAGATCTCTTCTAAAAATTAGCAATATGCGTGCACCGCGAAAATTTTCTCAACTATTTTTTTAAATAAATCAAACTCTCACCGCAGTAATTTTTCCCAGAATGGCTTGAAAGAAATGAGTCATATTAAGGTAGTTTGAGCGAAGTACCATTTTACTTAGAATCCAATGAATTTGGTCTCATTTTAAATAAAAATATCTAACCCTTCAAATGACACCAAACATTAAACCCCTTACTAGATTACTTTTGGAGACATTTCGCACAAATACCAGCCCTTTTACATGGGAAATGGTACGTGTATGCACTCCAGAGAGACATTATTTACAAAATGAGGTATTTCTAACACTTAGATGTCGTAAAGAAAACTAACAGCGTATAGTTCGTATGCATTCTCGACTATTTGTGAAAATTAATCATATTGTCACCGCAGTAGGATGTTGGGTATCCCAAAAAAATTCCGTTTTGAAGGAGTTTCAAACGCACCGCGCGAAAAAAATGAGCCAAGTTAAAGACTTATTTGGATATTTTTATTTAATAACTTACAATTTCTGTCATATAAAACTATATTATTGCATCATTGCACCATGTGTCCGACAGCTGGTGAAATATAAACGTATAATCAGAATATGGTCTCTGATATAACTAGGGAACTATCTCGCCTGGACTACCGTAAACAATGAGGAATTCTTAAAACCTATATCTCGTATAAAAATTAATTATACGTTTTAATTTCACCAAACGTGAGACACGAATTAAACATTGCATCATTAATGGTGACTTAATATAGTTTCACATGACAGAAATTGTAAGTAATCAAATGAAAATATCTAAATAACTCTTTCACTTGACTCATTTTTTTCGCGCGGTGCGTTTGAAACTCCTTCAAAACGGAAGGGATTTTTGTGATACCCAAGAATCTATTGCGGTGACAATATGATTAATTTTCAAATATAGTCGAGAATGCATACGAACTATACGCTGTTAGTTTTTTTACGACATCTAAGTGTTAGAAATACCTCATTTTGTAAATAATGTCTCCCTGGAGTGCATACACGTACCATTTCCCATGTAAAAGGGCTGTTATTTTTTGGCGAATAACTCCGAAAGTAATGTGGTAAGGGATTAAATTTTTGGTGTCATTAGAACGGTGAGATATTTTTCTTTCAAATGAGACCAAATTCATTGATTTCTAAGTAAAAATATTTTTGGCTCAAACTATCTTAAGGCTTTTTCCCCAAACTGCTTACAATAATTGAGTCATATTAAGGGCTAATGCATGCATATTTAGCTTATTACTTGGAATTTCATTAATGCAAGTAACATTTTGTGTCATTAGTCCAAAAATCCTTCTTAAAGCTGATGATGTAAAAAATTTAATCGTTCTCAAGCCACCTTTAAATAATACTTGTGAATTGGCCGTGGGTGTTGGGATCTGTGGCGGTGGGAGTGGAGGGAAGGGAGGTGGCACATCCGCTTATGAAAAGCGGAGTTGGAGGCGCTCGTGGTTTATTAGCATCCAGAGTGGCCACGGCGGCTACCGTTATGCTCTCCCCCACCTCCCCCTCCCTCATTCCATTCTCCTTCCCCCATCCACCCCACCCTCTTACACCCGAAATCTCTCTTCCTCCCTGGTCCTGGACCGCGCGGTCCATCTCCCGAAACCGCTGACCGCGCCGAAGAAATCCCAGCGTCATGCCGGCATTGTTCGGTAGCCGGCCCTCGAGGCACGGCAGCAGCCGCGGCCGCGCACGCATCACGCGAATGCTATGCACACACGGACACAAAACACGGACGCACGAGCACATTTCCCCAAGGGAGATGGAGGAGGAAGTGGGAGGAGGAAAGTCATCTACTCTCTCCTTGGAGATGGATCCCCGAGATCTTTCCCCCTCTCCCTCTCTCTCTGCTTGCCTCGCGAGGTTGGACAATGTCAATGTCGACGTAACTCTCTCTCCAATGATTTCTAAGGGGAATCGAGTAATTAGAATCGCATTGCAATATCAAATATTGCTCATGTAATAGACGAGGCGTATGATACTTTCAGCGAGTTGGGCGCCGCAAATACGTAAACTTGATATCAACAAACTTCTGGGGAGGCGACCGACGGCTAAGGTCATTTGCGCCATAGAGGACAGGTAAGGGAAGAAGGGTGGATAGAAACCCGGCGTCGGCATTAGCCTGCTCTTAACGAAAGGCGCCAAGGGGACCACGGTTTAACGTCTCATCCGACAAATGGAGTACTGTACTTGAAGTGTCCCCCACAAGACACTCCTGTAGGGATCGGGTTTCCTCATAAAAACATCCTCCTCCACTGGGATTTGAACCCTAGCCGCCCGCTTCGTTAGCCAGTTCTCTAGCCACCACACCAACCCGATCCCCGATATCAATTATCATCTGCAGTCATCGTTTTGATGACTGATTGCTCTAGCACTCGAGTCTACTCTCTCATCTCAGTCAATTTTTTATCTCTTCCCATCTACTTAAGTCTTTACGTCCCTGTATCTCTGTGAATATGTGCAGTTTAAACAAACATTACTACAGCCAGCCATTACATTGGAAGCATGCGTTAGGTGTAGCGCATATTTTTGACGTTTCGCCTCCTGAAAAGATTTAGTAGTTATTTTACTGTTACTACACATTGATGAGGTACTCTAAAAATACAAATTTTCGCTTTCACGCAGTTATTATTGATTCTTTTTATAACAATTTGCGCAGTAAAAAATAAAGAAAAAAAAGGATAGTGACCATCCTTACAAAATATTCACATTTTTATGACATGCTTTTCGCCTGGCTATAGTTGTAATCACCTTAGGACACTCCAATCTATTGGCATTCACGGCTGCCTGTTTTCATCAATGAATTTCAGGAGATCTCTTTCGTGCAGAGAGGCCCTCACTAGACAAATTCCGGGCTCTTGGGAATGAACTTTTCAGTAGATAGTGCCTATTGCGATAAAAAACGGTGCCTATCACTCTGCTGAGATGTCCTGCTACTTAACGGAGAAGTATTAAGATTGCTAATCCAAGGTCGATTACGTTTAACTTAGTCCTTAGAATCAAACCTAGTCCTAGAACTAGAAGTTTTGGCTTAGTGGTAAACTGTCAAGTAGGTTGAATGCTACGAGAGCTGCACCATTAGCGTGAGCTTTATTCAAAACTCACAATAAATCGACACTAACGAGTAATCATTGCCAAATGGCATCGTTTACCTTCTTCGTCAATTTCCCCTCCAACTAACACCTTCGCTCTAAGTGAGCTGTGAATTGCCACTCCCCATTAAGTCGAAATATGTCCCTCTTAAATTAATTTTCCCTATTCATAATTACCATGCGAGAGGAAAAAGCACGTCTTTCACTAAAGAGATAAAATTTTCACAGATTTGAGAGAGCGCTTCGTTCCATATAAGTTCCCTCGCACTCCACCACGAAATCTACTGGCTTAGACCGCAAGATGTAAATTCAACTTTAGTTTATGTCTGAGATATATCTAATGAATCTATGGTGGATCTTCTTTGATGAAACACCAACAAGAGTAAAAGTAAACGATGGTTTCAGATGCTGTCGCAATGACGCAGTGATGCTGCACTGCGGCGAAACCGGTCGCAATAAATCTTTTACAATGTGGAATTGCAAAGTTAATCCCTCTATCCCTGAAGAGTAAAAGTATCAACTATGTATGGGTAGGCCGAAAAATTAATGTTGGGAGTGAATTTAAGGTATTCCGAGCGAGATTGTTCCCTAGTCATAATAGAGACCATATTCGAATTATACGTTTTAATTACACCGGCTTTAGGATATATCAATTAAATATTACATTATTAATGGTGTCTTTAACTTGACTCATTTTTTCGCGCGGTGCGTTTGAAACTCCTTCAAATCGGAAGGTATTTTGTGATACCCAAGAACCTACTGAGGTGACACTATGATTAAATTTCATAAATAGTTGAAAAAAACACACAAACTACAAAATGCTAGTTTGTTGAAGACATCTAAGGTTTATAAATAACTCATTTTTAAAATAATGTCTCTCTGGAGTGCATAAACGTACCGTTTCCCATGTAAAAAGGCTAGTATTTTTTGGAAAATTTCTCCGAAAGTATGGGGTAAAATTTTTGGTGTCATTAGAAGGGTGAGATATTTTTATTTTAAATGAGACCAAATTCATCGATTTCTAATTAAAAGAATATTTTGCTCGAACTACCTTAAGACGCATATTTGTATTGGCTAATGGATTCTGCCGTGCTGCAGGAAGAAGTTATACTTCGATCTATAAAACCTAATGCATGATGATTTAACTATGAAAAAATTCCATCGTTTTAGTCAAAGAAACATTCAAGAACAAAATATTAATGTGTGCACTTTAATTTGGAAATCAGTAAATTTGATCAGGCCTCCTCTTGCTCTTAGGAACTCCCCTGGCTCAATCAAACGCAACGAAGAAAATATTTTATGGGAGTTCTCCTTTATTCTACCGTAACAGATAAAACCCCACATTATTTATATGGCATCTTTAATTCAAGATCCCCGCGCCCTACATGGCAAAATTTTATATTATCCGAAATAAATGTAATTCAGTTACTCTTAAGTTATTCTAGAATGCATTGGTCAATTCAAACCTTAGCTATGGAGTAACTGTCTGGAGTGGTGCCTACTTCAACTCTATAAAGTCAGCCTTCTTTGTTCAAAAGAGTATCATTAGAATTATTTCGAAAAAAATCCGCTGCCATCCCAGTTTTCCCTTGTTTTGCGATCTAAAGTTGCTCCCTCTAAGGAATTTGTATATTTACAAGATCCTTCGGATATTCTTTATAAGAAGTGGCTTTTAATTTGCCTTGTATGATAAGCCGTATATTGGGGTGGCCGTAGAAGAAGCCGCAACATCGATTGAAAAAGGTTCAAAGCACTGTATACAAATGATTTTTTGTGCACCTTGGCCCTAAAGTGTATAATAACTTACCACCTAATGTAAAGGATCTCAATAATGTATTCATTTTCTTAAAAAAAGTGAAGGTATGGCTTTTCTCTCTTTCTTTTGAAAGAGTAGAACTACTTTTAATGTAATAATTATTATTTTGCATTCACCGTTGACAATATACAATTTTTATATGCATAATATTGCTATCGCCACAAAAAATTTTAAAAAAATTGTACTCTTTTGTTATTCACAAATCTTATTACAATTACTACGTAATTATTCCCAAAAACTAAATGTATTTTTGTAACGCCGCGCTCCTTAAGTTGTTTATTTTGTGTGTTTTAGATGTTTAATTAGTTTATTATTTATTTTGTGTGTTTCGTTTTCTCTTATTTCTTGTTTTTGTGTATGAATGTTTAATTTGTTAATTTTGTATGATGGTCGTTGGTTGTGAGGGAGTTGTTTAAGTGTGGAGAGGGGGGATTGTTGGGTAGAGAGAAGGAGAGATAGAGGTGTATTAAAAAACGGTAAATAAAGCACTACCAAAGAAAACTCTAAGGCGTTACATTATCACATATTTTGCATCATATTCGTGCACCAATGTTTTTTTATGGTAGCTCCAAACAGGGAAATCTTTAGAGCTACCTAAAGCTCACATGAAAATTTTAAAATTTATATGTACTTTTTAACTGTACTTTATCTGTACCAAAGACATACGTGTAATAAATGTCTATCTATCTACTACCCGACCTTCAAGGTCTATTGGTGATGCCCTAATTCCTCCAACTCCTCGAACTAAGGTTTTTGCAATTTCTTTTCTAAAATCCGGCTTCAATCTATGGAATGCTTCACTACGTGATCTAAAAAACACCAAAAGTTTATTATCTTTCAAAAATAAATACTTCCAATACCTCCTAAGTATTCAAATTGAGAGATATTTTTTATCATAGTTCGTCAGCAGTTGTCACATTTATAGGTGATACTGCATTGTTCATTGTTCACCGATGGTATATTCCTCTTGTATATTTGTATTGTATATTTAATTCCTGTCATATATATAACGTAAACTACGTCTTGTAATCTTTGTTTTTCTTACTCTTATGAATAAACTGCTCATTGATTCAATGCTTAACAGAGCAGTAGGCTGTACCTTTTATCATGCTCCAAGGGTGCTCCCCAGAGCTAATACATCTTATCATATGTTACATCGATATTAAGTCCACACGGGCAAAAATTAAGCTACATCTGCTTGGAACTTTTAAATTCTACCCTCCTCTTAGGCACAGCATAGACATGATGTTAAATTAGAGCACTGAACTTAATAATGCTAAGATAACAATTTTCAACAGAAGGAAACGTTTCTAAGTTATTTACATTGCATACTACAAAAATGACATTTTAAGGGCACCACCGAGATAATTCTGAAGTAAAATGAATCCCTGCATCATTCTTCTACATTTTGTTAAAAGTTTATAACCATTCGTATCGGTTAAGCTCGATAACATTTTGCATCCTAAAAAATGATTAATGACTAATAATAGAGAAACTATTGATGAGAAACAATCAAAAACATGATTAATGACAAAAATCGAGAAATATCACCAACTAGAAAGTTATCACAGGGATCTCTACGAAAAAACTCTTTAAAAAACTCGTTGTTTGAGGATGAACATTACCAATATAGCGTACTAAGAAGCTTAGTCCCGAATAGTTTGCCTCCCCGTCTGTCTATCATAATTCCTGCATACTTGTGAGAACGAAGACTTTCGCGGTGCTCTACGTTAATCTCCTTCATTTTTTGGGATCAACCGCGTGTTTTTTTGTTGTATGGTGGCAACAGTTTCGCTGACACTACTGTCAGCGTCTTCAGGTCAAAGATGCCCGTGCTATCTCAATGGATTCTCTAATTAGGGTTCTGGGGTAATATCTGTGCTCTCTCACTATTACCTTGGCCTCGTCAAATTTTCGTCATGTCCCAGGGTCTTTCTGTATACTTTTCCACATCTTGCATCTTACTTGCATATACTTGCATCTTTGGCTTCTTCAGCATAACTTCAACCCCTTATCTTCTTGGTTCTTTTCCAAACTACATAAATCAACCATTTTCGGACCTTATCTGAATAATATTTTTAAATCAATACATAATATCAAATGGTAGCATTAGTATTCATGACTATGAGAATCGTGCTTCAATCTGCGTGTCGAAATCATTAATCGAAATATAGGAACTTCTTTTTTTTCAGTTTTTATTCATAATCCATCGTTAACTCAGAGCTTTAACAATTTCCCAAAATTGAATTCCGTCGCAATAACTATCCTATCACTAACGGCCCATAACGTCTTGTCGAAATTAAAATCATGTAAAGAGTGTGGTTTAACTACCAATAATTTCCTAATCAAAATATTTTATTTTAAAAGGATATGTATTTTCTCGCGAACTTGTACACTAACAAGTAGAGATCTCGGCAGAATACAAGCCAAGGAAATGAAATTCCTAAGGACGACGGTACAAAAGACAAGACTTGACAGGTAGAAAAATGAAGACATTAGAAAACAGTAACTGTGTCCGGCGAAACGTAGTGGACGAATTACATATTGAAACACTAAAATATATAGCACTTCTTCCACGAGCTTAATTTTTTGAGGTACAACGCGTTCCAGCTGTCAAGCCATCATCAGGTACGATGATGTACCTGACGATGATGTACCTGATGATGATATTTTCTCGCGGATAAACTTAATTTTTTACGGAAAGTATAACAGTTCTTTGAGGTTGAAATCGACACTTCCCACTACACAATACAAAACTAAGATTAGAATACTTAAGGTAGTTTGAGCGAAATACCATTTTACCTAGAAATCAATGAATTTGGTCTCATTTTAAATAAATATATCTCACCCTTCTAATAGCACCAAAACTTTAACCCCTTACCACATCAATTTCCGAGATATTTGCCAAAATATACCAGCCCTTTTACATGGGAAATGGTACGTATATGCACTTCAGAGAGACATAATTTAAGAAATGAGGAATTTCTAACACCTAGATCTTGTCTAAAAATCAACATTGTGTAGTTTTTATGTTTCCTCAACTATTGTTGATAATTATTTATTAATATCACTGCAGTAAATTCTTCGGGATCAAAATAAACCCTCCGTTTTGATGGAGTCTCAAACGTACCGCGTGAAAAAAATAAGTTAAAGTAAAGACTTATTTAGATATTTTCATTTGATTACTTACAGTTTCTGTCATGTATAACTATTTTATTGCACCATTAATAACGCACTATTTAATTCGTGTTTCTCACAGCTGGTGAAATTAAAAATTATAAACCGAATATTGTCTCTATTATGATTAGGGGACTATCTTGCTCGCACTACCTTAAGCAAAAGTGGCATTCGTGCAATTAGTGAGCAGAGAAAAAGGTGGCAGGAGTGAAACGGCGAGCGGAAAAGCCAAGGCGCTTGGCATTACGATGCTTTATTCTTGAGACGTCGCCGAAATTAATGCGAACGGACGAGGATTAACGACGGTACGCAGTGACGAAAGCGGCAAACAAACAAGGGAAAGTGATGGGCCGTTCGCGTTCATTAGTTTCCAGAGAGGGCGGAAAGAGCGGAAGAAGGGATCGCATTGGGGGAGTCGTCTGTGAAGGACGTCACACGGTCGCCGCTTTTCGGACGATGAGTAATGAATGAATCGATTCCACCGTACGATCTTTCGTCGGAAGTGCTCTCCTTTGCAGACCCTCGGTCGATGGAGGTGATTTATCGACCCTTCGGCGGCTTCGGAGGCGCGTCCTCCGGAATTGGTGCGATTTCCACAGGCAATGGCGCCGTCCGTCTCAGACTGGACGAGCCCGTCATTGGTCAGCGAGGGCGCCGAGGGTGACCCGTTGGGAGTGGTCGAACCAGAAATCCGATTCTCGTGATTTTTCTCCTTTTCCGAATATCGACGATCACGATTGACTTTCCCACGGGAAAGGGAGGACGTGTATGCGCGCCTGCGTACTCATCCTATGGGCACGTGCTTTTTACACATTCATGTTAACCACTTTGTGACTCTTATGAATAAGTTGTAATAGAGTATGCAAGGTTACCAGCTTTTGCAGTACCCACACCACGGGCAGCTTTCCCTGCTAACAGTTACGGCGCTTTAACGGTCAATTTTGGCACATTTTCGACGGCATGCCACAAGAGAAACCAGAGCATAGTAATACCCTAGGCCCGCTTTCACTATTCTACTCAAGCTAGGATCCCATCTGAAAGGACTGCCTTGAGAGCCAGCATACCGCTGCCCGCGACCCATCACTAGGAGGTATATGCGGTGAACTGACACACCGGGTCACCCTTGCCGACCCCGGAAGGGAACGGCGTGATTGGTATGTATGTATGTTAACCACTGACTAATCATGGTTCAAATTTCATCAACTGAATAACAAAATGCCAGCGCAAAAACGTACTCTGTTCTTCTATAAGGCTCGGAACACACTTCTTATCACTTTCCATCGTAATAATTTCCATCACATTAAATTTTAATCTGATGTAACTCACGTTGTATAAAAAGGAAATGAAACAATCACTCATTCTGCGCATATTTTATTTTCTGAGCGCGTATGAATAAAAATTGCAGCTACTGCACCATTGACGAAAAAACTCACTATAAACGAGTAAGTAGCTGACATTTTTAAAAATTTTTATGGTATAAATAGTTTTCGTCAAGAGTTTTTCTCCTTCGATAATCCTTTCCATCGAGTTTTCCTTTTGAAATGTGTCTCCGGAATCTCCCGAGAAAAATTTAGAATTTTACTGAGAAAACCAAGCAGGGAAAAGTGGCTCGAAAATTAGATGAAAGGTTACGGCCGTATTAATAGATTCCTTAGTGAGCTACTATCGGCTTAGTAGCGCACTAACTAGTCGCCAACTATCAAAATCGTATTCATAGACTGCTACTAAGCTCAGCAGCGCCATGTGAGACACTATTTTAGTAGCTGATTCTTAAACACTCTATCGACTTGTTTAGAGGCGCTACTAAATATAGTGGTCTGTCACAAGTGGCTCACCTCGGGTGCACGGCTCGGGTGATAATCTGAAGCCACAACGGAGATTTTAGGCGAAAATATCAAAGATACTGGTGGAATTGCTTTTCTCAAGGCTGGTGGATGCGACGTGTAGTACTGTTGCTGGATCAAACTGAGCATTTTTATTATTTGTTCTTAGTCTACGACCCCGTGCTGTGGTACTCCGCAGTTCTTCATGAGTGTTTTATTCAACGAAAACGGAAGAGTTAGTGAGATGATTACTGTGGTTTCGAGCGTCGTAAGGTGGTTATTATCTCTTCTTCATCTCATTTCATCAGTGCTACACCTCACGGCTATATAAAGTGCATAAATAATTGTGTGTGTATTGACTGTTTTTGAGGGTAACAATAGCATTTTTAAATTATTCTGGCCTTAGTACTGTTCATTTGTGAATTTAGATGATTACGAGAATACACCCCATTTTAAAGAATGTGTCCAGGATGAAGCCTCGTCAACAAGTTACAAGTGCATATTAGTTTTCGTGACTACTGCATCAAGTGAGGTGCTTCAGAGTAATTAACTCGAGCATATTACGATTGTGTTGTAGTAGAAATATGTTTTACATTGAAATAATGACGTACAATTGTTATCTTGATGAATTATAATGATTTCGCACAGGTAATAATTGTAATTGTGAGTCTGTCTACATCATAGCGCTGGTCTGTTTATATTCTGCCGTAAATCTATTTCGTATCGTTTTTGTTTTGGTAGCAGAACGTTGTTATGGTTCACAAAGTGAAAGAAACTTCTTCCAGTGCTTCAGCAGTTTATCGCATCATATTTTATGATTTATCTACTAAGTGGATAAGTGAAATCAGTTTTGTTTTATTTTATACTCAGAAAGAATTCGTTAAGGGACAAATAGGTATTCATATTAAATAGTGACAATGTCCGCTGTATCGTGTGCATATTCGTTTTTCGTTTACCAAATGATGGTTAGTGTGTGAATGTGAGTACTGTTACATTTTCTATGTAAATACCAGTTATTATCCATTAACTAAAGGCAAACATTTTCTATTTTGAGTGTTTTTATATTGATGGAACGGTGGATACCTTAAGAAAGTCCTGTGTTTTTAAAATTTTAATTGATACCATTAATTTGGTTGATTGGATGGAGTTAGTTCAACTTTGATGTAATGAAGCTCCAGTGAGTCCAAATGATTTTATGAACGATCTGTGCAAGTTTTTGGTGTATTACTACGTGTGGCAAAAAATAAAGTTTATGACAAGCATGTATT
This sequence comes from Ceriagrion tenellum, assembly GCA_963169105.1. NCBI lineage: Eukaryota > Metazoa > Arthropoda > Insecta > Odonata > Coenagrionidae > Ceriagrion > Ceriagrion tenellum. The sequence continues at coordinate 141,820,136 of OY720637.1, read as the reverse complement.
CCCGATTTTTCTATACAATAAAAATCAAATTTTATGGAAGATTTGTCGGAATTATGATGATAATGTTCAAATATGGGGAAATTAGAGTATTTAACGATAGCCTCATTGTGGCAATATTGATGTTTGACATCCGAATTTACGGACAATGAAGCCAGGGGCAGTGTTCCCAAGCATTGCTTCATGGTTTCTAGGGCAGTCGCTACCGACAATTATGTACTCCGCTACGATAGTGGCGATAGTAGCATAGGTTAGTAGCTCCTAGTAGCTCACTAAAAAGGAGCTATGAATATCATTTTTTAGTATGCGTCTAAGTGCTCTTAGTAGCTGACTAAGTTAGTCGCCTACTAGCGCCTTTTAGCTGAAATCTATGAATACGGCTGTTAGTGTTTAGACAGACATACCTATCATGATCCGCTATCGAATGCTTAATCCACGTGGGCATTGACCAAACCCTGGGGAAAATTTTAATACATTTATTTGATAAGAAACTCAGTAATCGTTCTTTTAATCTAATTCATATATATTTTCAACATAGCAAACAAAACCATTAAGGTTTTACTTTGTACTCCAGCTAAACAGAACAGAATCATTAGACAACGTAAACTGACAATAGAAATATCCAATAGCCCTATCATATGAGCTCCTGTTCATTACATCATTTTAACAGAAAATAAATCGCATTAACTGCGACAAAAGTATGTTAGTTTACCATTTGTTCATTGCAGGGTTAGAGGAGAAATTTAAGCCGCGTGTGCATTCAAAAACATTGAAACATATCATCTGCAAAAACCACAGAGTATCGCCAAGAAAGGAAATGTTGATTTTCTCCGTCTTTCAACTAAATCGAGCATGTCTCTCATATTGGGCTAACGTCTCTTTAGTGTTCTCATGCCTATACAAATATAAGAGTGTAAGAATATTTTTAAGGTGCTGCATCCACTTACCTCTCCAATTCCAAAGTAACTGGGCAAATTATTCCTTTTTAATTGGACTTCAAACGGCAGGTACAGATTTGACAAGGGTATACTCAGACCTACGCAGGTATTCTATCCACGTGAGATGTGTTGAAATGAATTTTACTTTCTAGATCCGAGAGACTTTTTATTCCATTGATATATCATCATTAATAGCTCATTAATATATCATATACACCTATATTAAACATTCCATGGAAGTTCTTTCATGGAAATTGCAAGGGATGCATTAATTTGTATTTCACAGGTATATGAAGTTGGATGTCTTCCATGAGACAAGCGACCGCTATCCGCACCGACGTTATTTTTTTGCCTCATTCTCTGACAGTAGAGAGCGGAAATCCTTGAAGTCCCCTCCTGGCACAGAATGGGAGTAAGTAACGTTCATTTTAACTGCCTCTTTACAGTCTCCCAAGCTTTCATTGTTCCCATTTGGAAGAACCCAAAGTTAGCTTTTATTGAAGAGCAGCCCAGGGATATATTGCTAATATTCTTCTACATCTTCAATCACGCAAACATTTCTCAAGCCACGCTGCTTTTAAACATTATGCATACTTCTCGGTCACTGCATCTTGGAGTTTATCTCTGGATACACAGTTGATAAGTGCTTAGACACAAACTGATGCAGAGTAAACCACTCGAGATATTAGAACCCGTAACCTTCAACTTGAACAGTTGAAAAAGGGGCCCATCACGCCAATGTATTCTCCTGACACGCCACTGGCTCAGTAAGACTTCAGTAGTTTTCGCCTCTTCAAATGATCTACCGAGTAAAAGTTAACGGGATACTATGCACCATATGATATAACATTGTTTTGACTCAAATTTTGTCGGCCCGGGTTGAGACGGGAAAAATGCTCGTCCGCTTTTCCGGGTGCCACGTATTTAAGGTAGTCCGAGTGAAATAGTTCCCTAGTCATAATAGAGACCATATTCGAATTATACGTTTTAATTTCACCAGCTGTAGGACACATGAATTAAATATTGCATTATTAATGGTGCAATAATATAGTTTTATATGACAGAAATTGTAAGTAATTAAATAAAAATATCTAAATATGTCTTTAACTTGAATCATTTTTTTTCGCGCGATGCGTTTGAAACTCCTTCAAAACGGATGGTTTTTTGTGATACCCAAGAACCTATTGCGGTGACAGTATGATTAATTTTCAAAAATAGCTGAGAAAACATACGAACTACATGTTGTTAGTTTTTTTACGACATTTAAGTGTTAGAAATTCCTCATTTTGTAAATAATGTCACTCTGGAGTGCATGCACGTACCATTTCCCATGTAAAAGGGCTGGTATTTTTTGGCAAATATCTCCAAAAGTAATGTAATAAGGGGTAAAATTTTTGGCGTCATTGGATAGGAGAGAATTTTTTCTTTAAAATGAGACCAAATTCATTGATTTTAAGGTAAAATGATATTTCGCTCGGACTACCGTAAGTCCCACGTGAGTGGATTTTTCACCACTCAGGACATAAGTGATTGTATTTCCGTGATGCTGTTTACAGATCCTGGTGGGAGACAAACTATATTGATTTCCGTACGATAAAAAGCCACCCAAAGGTTTAATACATAAAAATTTACTCTTAATCGACTTTTTCAACAAAAAGGGTTCATTCACCAATGAATTTCCGCAGGTTGTGCTCGCACAGCATTTCATTTCTAGCCCCCACTGGGAGAAATGCGTAAGAGTTTCAAGGGGCGAATAAAATATTTCCCCAAACTGGCCGTTAAAAGACGATCGAGCTACAATCGGTAACCTACATACATTTTCCCACCAAAGAACTTTGAGAGGTATGCCTCATTTCTGCGAAAATCTCACCTCTTGAGTGAAGTGGCTTCATAGCCGTTTCCGAAAACAACCCGAATTAGAAAAATTGGGCTCGGGCCATCAATCTGCTAAACCCACACAACACGAGGCCGTCGTTGGGAGGCGGTCGTCTTCATAGCCCTCGTGTCGTGGACGGCGCCTCTCTTTCACCCCCCTTTGCCACCCGTCCGTCGTCCGCCGCAACATAGCTTCGACCGCTTTGACCACAGCGAGGGCGGCCGATCAGCGAGAACGTGGGATTTCCTGCTTTACCGCGCCCTATTCTCACACCGTCCTCCCTCCCATGGGCATCCAGTTCTCACCCCTCTCCATTTCGCCCTCCTCGACCCTTCCCCTTCCCACCCGCAGGTTTCGGAAGGCCGGGGAGTGACCGGGCACAGGCGCCGGGACTAACCGACAGACCGATAACAACAATAGCTGCCGCCTTCGACGCCGGTCAGCTCGCTCATCCCACCGTTGGAGTCTCCAGTCTTTTTTTTTCTTTCTGAGTTGAGGCCGTCCGCCGGTTGAAGTCTCCTGCCACTTTGCCCATCAATGCTGACCGATTGCCTTCTTTCCCACCATTCCTCCCTCTCCATCCGTCTACTTTAGCGTTTCACACAGGGGGTGTGGTGGGAGACCGAAGACCGAGAAATCCGTCTCGTCCGAGGGGAAGAATATGTTCGGCGTCTTGCACCAATTACTTGACCGCGGGTGCCTGCCTGCCCTTTGAGACAAAAGGGCCGTGGTACTATTCGGTCATCGCTGCTTTGGGAAAATAAAAGAGGAAAACCGCGGGATACGTGCAACAGAGTTCTATGTAAGTCCACTCCGTATCACACAGCCACGTGGGGAGCACACAAATTGCCTCGCATTGTTTCTCGGTTTGACTCCCACATTCGTCGGATGAAAAAGCTATCGGCCTCGCTTTGGGAGGTGGTCTTTACTCATCGGTCATAAGGCTATCGGTATTCACGGTCGAATGAAAATTTGAGCTAAAACTGTAGCCAATGGAGTACATTAGCTCCGAGGCATTCCTTTACCTGCGAGAAAGTAGTCAAATTACTTCGGGGGGGCAGAATAGAAGAAAAAAATTGGTTTCTTTCAAAAACGTAGAAGACATCGGCATGATGAATTTGATAGATTATCCATTTTCACCAAGATAGAAAAAGATGCTATTATAGTGGTCAACGTCCGTGAAAAATTGAAAAAAAAAACGAAATGATGTCAATTAACCGAAAAATTAGCTTTCCAGTTCGGATAACTTTAGCGCAACAAACTTTTGGCTACACCAAAGTTTTTTTCACCCTAGAATACAAGCCCTCGTTGTAACAAGTAAAAATGCTAAAGTGAGTTGGGCATTCCATTTGAAGATAGCTTGCAAAAAGTAAAACTACTAACAGCCAGCAGTGGATTTCAACAACTAGCGGTTTAAAAATGGCTCATTGAAACGTACGAGTGTAGCGTGAATTTACCCGTGCACAAATATTGGCCGACGATGGAGTAAAGCTATTGAGGAAACTTGGTATTTTGCTATATGACGACGATTAGTGAAAATAAGCGTTCTGTAAGTTGCGGAGAGAGAGTGATGCATTTTGAGAGCGACCTAAAAAAGGCACGTTCATTTGCCTCAACATAAATTTACCATAGTCATCCAATTGCATGTGCCAAAATAACAGACCGACGCAGAAAATTATCAGTTCTGAAGGCCTAAAATCTGACGACATAAACAGGAGATGAGAGATGTGAGTTTACCCAAGTCCCACTAAGAATTACTACATTATTACATTTACAATAACCAAAAACCTCTCTCAAAAAATTTAAGCGCAGAATTTAAGCGTTAATATTTATTCTAAGACAGAGCTTTTCTTCAAAAAAACAGTCTTTTGGAAGGGAAACATTACTTATGCGTTTTCATACCAGGTACAGTTCCGACTCGCAAATTTTGGCGTTCAATTATCAAATATTGAAAGAAAGACAGGCGTAATAATTTAGACCGTCAGTCCGTAGCGATGGCAGTCGCTATATTAAAGAATTCACGCCTTTTCAACCCTCTTGAGAGAATTAATTTCTTATAGACTTCAAGTGAACTGTTCATACAAGAATAAAATTTAAGTTGCATAAATGGCGTGTATATCCACTCTGCCATTATTGAAATTTTCTGTAGCAGAAATTATTTACCATTATAAGTAGCGGGATATGATAAAAACTAGCAAATATCAGCCATGCATGTAAATAAATAGGTGCCTGAAAACATATTAAAAAGTAATATCAGCATCAAGTGACATAATATTTACTCTTATGAAATTATTATGCAAGTAATGATGAACGAATATTATCAAGATATTCTCCGCTGAGTTATGATACGCATGCTATTCTTTTGGAGAACCTCACTCCGAACAAAAAAAATTGCTTATATTTCCTGAAAAGAGACAAATTATGTAAATATACCGACTCTGGAGGTATTTCATTATTCGTAATGTCCATTAAGTTGCGGATTGCAAATACCTGTTATCTTATGATTAATGTTCTATTAGTTCTACTGTAATGGGTACCAATCAGATGCCAGCGGCAACTTTTAATGAGCCGAGTGGGAAGGTGCTCTTGGCTGGGAGCTCAGGCACTTGCTCAGTGTTTATGGGGCGAGAGACAACCATTAACGCCAGATTCCTCAAATCTATCCTCGATCTCGGATATTGCTTCTAGAATCACCAGAACCTTACCAAAACCCCTACTGCCATGGACTTCATTATGATTGTATATGGGCATCGGTGAACGCTCATGCTTTCGAAAAAGAAACATACACAAGGAAGTATTTGCAATGGAGTTCAACTCTAAAGAGTTCTGACAGAAGCATTGGGCATGCCAACTCCTTTTCTTGTGTGAACTACAACGCACACCTACAATCCGTTGCAAAACCGTCATCCGAGTTTCAAGACTAATACCTCAAATACGGCTCAGTTGATTTTAAAATAAAGTACATAAAATAAAAGCTTGTTTATTTATGCGTTTAGTGATAGTATACTAAACTTTTTACCGTTTATATTGATTTCAGAGTGTACTTAAAAACAGAATTTTAGCGCATTTTTCCAGGTACCGGACGGATACATCGCATTTACGGCTTTGTAATAACGACACGAATCAAGATATCGAAATTTTCTTTACAAATATTGTAGCAAAAATTTTTCTTAACGATCATACGAAGCTTCTTATTATTTAGTAGATTAGTATTTAAGTTATTGATGAAATCGCAAGACTGCGTTATTTTCCGCTCTGTGCATCCCTGAAAACCGCCGTTTGGACTTTCTTCAAGCTATCGAGTTCATCATCATGATTTCACTGATAAAATCTGAGAGTAGTAATAGGAAGTTTGAGAAGTAAATATGTTCCTCCGTCATACGGCGGTGAATTATGATTTGGCGTGAAAATGAAGAATTCACAATCCCATTGTAAATATACTTACCACATTGTTAGAAAAGACTATTAGTCCCGATGAAGAAGAATATATTAAACATTTGGGGGATACAAAAGTACACTGCATGGAGGTCCATTCGAGAGTGAACGCATACAAAAAGTACATCGCCTACCAAAATGTTGTTAGCAGTGCCACCTATGGGGAATTAAGTAATGGCGCGCATTTTGATCAAAACAAAACACTAACAAAAAACAAACATCCGATAAATTAACGAATTTGTGAAAAACGCCAGGGGGATTTGATTCCTTACCCCAGATCCTCACCCGGTGTCATTGGGAATGCTCTTGTTCTTTCCCGATAGAAAGAAAGTATCATTTTACCGGAATAATATTCCGCAAAAATTCTTTCATACTGCGTCGATATGTCTGCCGTCTCCACCTCCAGCCACGCATCCCGTATCATTTCAGCCTCCGTCCAGTTCAGCCTCCATTATCATCCCTCCCTCACTCAAAGTGAACCACCCCTCGCAAGACGTCGATTCCGCCCGCTCCTCTTACCGTGAGCCCAACACACACCCCCAAATTCTCCCCTCCTGGAAATCACTCCACCAAACAGTATTCACGTCTCTCTCCCTTCGAAACCCGAGCACCAATCCACCCTCGGGGCATCAGTGGGCGAAAAGTGAAAGCATAATAATGGCGTCCCTTTAAGGGACGTCCGGCTGGAATATAAAAGGCAATTTGCTCACGAACCCGCAATTTGGGAGCGCCGCTCTCAAAAATAGACGCCACCGATCCTAAACGTTAAAAAAAAACTCCCTTTTGTGTCCCATTCCTTCTCCCTCTCATGTCAGGAATGTCAGAGGAGGTTTCTTCCCTAGCTCATTGCTAGCACTGCCGCAAGGCTCTCAGTCCGGGGCTGTCCCGAGCCCTGGAAGCAAGAGGGTTGCATTGAATCCACCCTCGAAAATACCCTAGGGGAAGAGTATTCCTGGAAATTAGGGTCTCCTAGCAGCCAATCCATGTTATTGGACGCTAATCAGATTAGAACGCAAGTTAACACGCATCGGCCAAGATTTTTGTGATGGGCCATGTCTGGGTGTAAAAACCCTGTCTTTTTGGCTTTTTCTCCCGTTCAAGGAAAATTCCTCAGAAATCCATCAATTTGAAAATAGCGTCTGATTTTACTTTTGAACGTCTGTGGAGGATCACGCCATTGTTTTCGTGGTATGAATGCTTGGGATTCTAAATATTCAAGAAATGTATCCCAATCCTTTCACGTGAAATACTGAACGGTTAACTTAGTTCTGGGCTGACTATATTAATGAAAACAAATACTAAGTGCATATTTTTGTGTAATAGATTTTAACAATCCTTTTCACGCTAATAAAATTAGTTCTCTGTTAAATACACTATGCGAAATTATGGTACATAATACGCACACTTTTCCACGTATACACTTTTTAAGATAACATTTCTCCAGCCATAAGGTGCGGCGCCGCCCATCGTACGGAACTGTTGTATTTTGACTTCAATAACGACAGTAATTCGCTCAAAACTAAAAAGTAGTTGGTAAAATACTTATATTATACTTTAAATCAATTTTATAGTACCTTTTGCTTTTTATAAATAGTTTTAATTGGAAGCAAAAATACGCTTTCTCCAGCAAATCGTCGTTTTTCTTGAGTAATTTGAGCAATCAGTTTGAGGATCTATGGTACAATCTCCAATATTCAGGCTAAATTACAACATAACTAACCTGGAAATCTTATATTTTTTCACATCAATGTATTGAACGCTCTTCAAAGATACAAATTTTGTTTTCATGATTCCTGGAATCAAGGACTGCGAGGACAGGACCACCTCGTGAGGGCCGCTTCAATTTGTAAGAGGATATTTACACCATCATAATCCTTTTATGGATCGAATAAGAACATGTAAAAAGTGAATCGAGTACACTATCTCTTTTCTTCTTCCCTTATTTGAGTGAATCATTCCTAAGGGATACCAATAATTTTGTAAAAATTATGCATAAAAATCTCTATATCATAGTGTTCTTTTTACTCCTTGATACTACACATCAGCAAAACTGGTGTACGGATTTTAGCAGAAAAATCGACGTAACTTTTCAATATTTAATTTCAGGCAAGAAAAGGGATAGATGCTCGTGCCTATATATTCACAACTTGCCCATTCAGAATGACTAAACCGCTTTGGGAGTCTTTGAAGCTCATTGAGGTTACCTGGGAATATAATAATGATTAGTACAAGTCCTAATATAAACGAGAAATGGCATCAAGCAGCATTTATTGCTCTATTCATCCTCTAAATTTTCTCTTCATAACCTAGTTTAAAATTTATTTCAGAGGACTGCATTTCAAGACTATCATGCGTCCATGCTATTGGAAAGAATTATTTAAAAAATAACTAACAATTTATATTTTTAGCATACATTAAAGAAAAAAATGTTATTATTAAATTAAAAAGTCCATATGAAAAATGCAAATTTATCAACTGAAACTTAAGCATTACGAGAGAAAATATTGAGACAAAGTTATGATGCCTAAAATGTTAAAGAGTAAAAAAATTCGACCATGGTTCTAAAACGAATCAGGCGAACTGCACAGGCTGTTAACGATAATCGATCGGCACAAAAATTTGTTAATAAGACATACAATAATAAACAACGTCCTTAGTTCACTCTACTTTAAGAGAGTGAATACACTATATTGTAACTTTCCTTAACATTTCATATCTCAGCCCGAATCTGTAGATAATTTTTCATACTCGTAGAAAACTGAACTTGCTAGCGTAAGAATACTTTACATCCTACCCATAAAAATGTGTTTGTATTCATGGTTTATAAAGAATAAGGGCAGTCAATAAGGCCTCTCTTAGCTCTGTAAATAAAAAGCCGTTACTTCCCTGGCGAAAACGCTCATTTCTTTACGATCCCCACTTAAACACTGACCGGAGAGACACGGGTCGAGGAGAAGGAGTGGAGAGGTACGGGTTGAGGGGCAAACAAATCGTCCCTCGCCTTCTGAAACATTTCACTCCTATGAAACCCACCTCCCCTTTCCTTGTAGCGCCTCTCCTCGGTGATTTGCTAAAGCAATATAAACGCCGCGAAAGGGGGAGGGGAGGAAGGGGATTCCAGGAATCTGAGAGAAATTATCTTTTGACAAATTTTATTTGTGCCGTTCGTTAGAGCGGCTTAAAGACTTCGGTCACACCCAGTGGAATAATAAGTTCCCATTTGCCGACTCGTGAATTGGTGGAGAAAGTCGCTGGGATGGAGGGGGGTAAGGGGTCAGTAATCCTTCCTTCCCCGAGGACACGCCCCCCTCCTCCCTCCTGCCTTTTTAACACTGCCCCCTCATTTTCCTAAGTTTTCCTACTTCCATATCTCCCGTTCTGCGGGAACCAGAGAGACCCCTCGCGCGTGTCCGGAATATGCGTAATTCGTGAAAGCTCCTGTAAAAATGTCCCACAATTATTCGCGGTCGAGTGCCTCGGTTAATATAACGGCAATGCTATTTCAACAAACAATGAAGATGAACAAAACAACAGCAAAATGCAACTGACTATGAACTCTACATTACGCTTTATTGTTGACCTCAAAAAATGGGATCAGATAAGTAGCTCATATGCCCGCTTAAACTGGTCGAAATATAAACAACGTCACCTGTATCACCTCACTTGCCTTACTTTTAAGTTACTATCCTCTGCTAACCCATCCTATCTGTTCCAAAGATTCACTTGGGAAAGAAATATCCACTCAATATCTACCAGAAATCATTATGTTGACATTCATATCCCCCAGCACGGAACTCCTCACCTCAATAAATCTTTTATAGTGACAGCTGCTAAAATATGGAACTCATTACCATTAGAAAAAAGAAACTCACAATCAATACGTTGTGTTCAAATCAAAGTTGTACAAGTTACTAATAAATGACGCATGGCAGTTCCCTGCATAACTGATAAAGTTGCTCTATTAACTTACGTGAAGTGGGAAAGAGTGTACATATTTAATTTCTAATTGTATGTATAATTTTGTTCTTTGCTACACTTTCGAACAGTGATCTCTATTATAGTTATGAATGTAATAACATGTACCGAACAAGGATGTTTTCAACATTCCTGTTATGAATGTACATTGTAAAACTGAAAACAGGGGAATTAATATTTAATGGGAATGAAATGTATATTTTTTTTGTAACTATCACTACATTTCTTCTTTTTTTCTTTATTTATTACTATGCTTTTCTTACTTTTGTAATAACCATGTGAAATAACTCATGAGCCAGAGTGGCCCACGATAATAAATGAATTGAATTGAATTTTATTCTCACAGTCTCCAAGCTCACTATGGGGTACCTATTACTTTTCAAAATGAAACAACCCATCAGTGTGCGCGTGGGACACAGGGGTGGCCCACAGTATTTCCTTTGTGTGCCGTTTCTCATGGGATGGCATAATATACACCTGAGTTTCAGTAGCTGCACATTATTATGTCCTTAAAACCTTCACATGGTCGTTTGTTACAAATTGTCGCAGGGCTAGTATTAAATATCGCGCGAAAGAATGTCGGATTAACTGAGCCACGAGCGTGGCCCACGCGCCTAATTGCGTAACCTTTTTCTTTCGGCAACACTAATAGTTGTGCAGCAAATTTTTGTCAGATATTTGTCTACTTTGACGAGAAAACTTTGTTCGGGACGCTTATGTTACTTTTCTTTGGGTACCTTGGCAAGAGCCCGGCTTTGTCACAATGGATTCGATGCTCAAAATATTTCACGATTTTTCAGTTCTTTGGGTTTTGTTCCACGAATAACTACAAATATGTCCCATAGTGGAAAAAACCTAATTAAACAATAATTAATAGTCTAAATTTATTGCTAGGAAAAATTTTTTACCAAAAAATTGAAAATTGTAGGCAGTAAAAAAAATTGAATTTGGGCCACCGGTGCGGCCCGCGCGCCCAATCGTGTAACAACATTTCACGCGCCCACTGTAGGGATGACGTTTTCAGACTGGTTATTTAAGTTATGTAAATAATATCAGTACTTTTTACATAGGCTGTTTCACTCTAGTATACATTCCATTCCTGTCTCTGACCGTTACCCCTAACTCCTTATCATCTGTTAGATTTTAAAACCTAAACTGTATATTTCCTGATATTTTGGGAATTTGCTGCATCACTAATGGTTTTTCTAAAAATGTCTTAATGATTTCCATTACTATTATCCCTAGACGCTGCTTAGCTTCAAATTTTTACATTTTTCCTAGCACATAAGCCACACTTTTATCGCCGTCGTTTTATATAGTTTGGATCTTACGTATTTCCTCATGAATTTGATTTGTTGGTTACTTTCAGACAGCCCGCTATATTTTAAAGTCCGCATTTTGTTCCCTCATTTATTTTCTATTCATCCACAACATAGTAAGTAAGGAATTAGATATTTGTAGGTAAGAAGATGAGCCGCCACATAACATTTCTCTCAAATCAATGGACTTGAAAGCATTAATCATACGTTGGACTAAGTGTTGAGAAATTGTAAGCATTTAACAAAAATCGGTAGAATAGACAATGAGAATAAGTGAATGAACATGAATTTGTCAGGAATCAAGGCATGCATTGCAGACTCAAAACACAGCAAAGAGTAAACTCAAGAGGACTATGCATGTGATCGTTCTTTTCACGTTATTGGCTACTATCGCTTTAACTGATAATGCTTAAATGAACAGTTTAATTTGAAATTGCTCTGCTTCAGCAAAACACGTCTATTTGCACAGCTAAATGCGGAAATTTTGTCAAAGAAATTTTATTTGAATTCTATATATATTTTGAAATAACTTCAGATAGACCTTATTTTAAATGTTTTTCTTTTGTGTATAAGTTACGAAGAATAATGAATTGAAACTATCGGTTATGTACGGGCTCATGCTATTTCTGGAGGTTATTTTATCTTGAGAGTAGCCTGAGGGTCAACCTATATCAAACAATACCGCTTATTTCTGGATTCTGCGTTTTTCTACGCAATAGACATGTCATAAACTAGACTTTTACCTTGGAGCAGGTTAAAGTTTATGCCGGCCCGTGTAACGTTTAGACATCGACAGTTTAACATGTTATTCGTGGATCATACAGGTTAGAGTGAAACATTGAAACTTGTAGCATCGTTCACAACACGCAGAACTACATAGGTGCACATGCTACCAATAAGTTATGCGTGATAAGAGCACATGCTACCAATTTCCGCGGTACCTCTGCCGTGGAATTTATATTCATACGTTTATATGGATTTCCTTCTTAAAGGGAAGGGTCTTGGAAGGAAGGAAAGGCATCTTCTCTTTCGTTACAGCTGCAGACGTGGATCTTCAATGGACTCGGGCACAGCTCAAGAGGTGCGACCGACCGATATCAGCCTTCCCTTTACATTGGCGACGCTGTCACTCTTTTGAGCTCGCCGCTCCTCTTTTGTTTGGCGATGGAATTATCGCCCCTAAAAGCGTGGAACTCGGTTGGAAGTGGGTTTCCACCGTGGACGGCGCCACGGTCTGCAGCTTTTATTCTCTTTCTGTATTTTTTTACGGCGCACTTCAAGTGTAAGGCAAAAAATGCCGAAGGTATTTTTCCCTCTGGCTGTTGTTTCTTGAGTCAATGATTTGACCTACGACTCACCCTACACTTCTCTTTTCGCTATGCATGTATGAAAAATTATTTAAAAAACCCAAAAGACCATTTCTGACACTAAAACGGCGGCCCATGAGAGAAAAGTGATCAAATGTTTTTAGTTCCATATGGCCATTCAGGTGGCTTGCATTGTTAACGCGAAAACTAACGCATATATTATATCAATATATTTACATCAAAATGCTCAAAACTATCTCATCTCTCAAAGAAGATCATTTCCTTCATAAAAGTTCTTGGTTAATTTATATTTTGATTTTACGTACTTCGACTTATCTCGTCATATCGCACATAGAGGCCGTCACACCCAAGCAAGGGCATTCCAACGAATAGGTAGATCACTCCTACGAGCCGAGCCCAACGATGCTTGACTCCGGTTGCTGATCGGGAATCGGTATTTCCATCACAGTTGGATGTCGCCCTTCCTGTCACATCCCTAACAAAAAGCAGGCGTAATGCTCATACTTTATAATATGTTCGTCCCGCTGATCAACCCTTCAGAGGGCGCGTAAAATTCTGTTATACGATTGGGCGCCAATTTGGGCAACACCGGTGGCCCAAATTCAATTCTTTTTATTGCCTATAATTTTCAATTGCTTTGTAAAATATTTTTACAAACAAATTTAGACTAATATCTATTGTATTTTTACGTTTTTTTCACCATGGAATATATTTATAGTCATTAGTGGAACAAAACCCAAAATCATTGAAAAATCGTGAAATATTTTTGAGCATCGAATATTTATTGTGACAAAATTTATATAAAATAACCAAAAATTTTAGCATAACCATAAAGTAAGTACATATAGATGGCAAAGAGATAGGAAGATTTGGATGTGAGTTTTTACATAATACTTTGGCCGATAGATGGAACAGGTGTATAGAAGTTCCACGACAAACCATATCAAATGAGCTTTGGCACACGGCCACTTCATTTAGTGTCGCATAACTCACATGATGTTCTTATGATGATTTTGGGGCCTTATGTTTACTAATCAACCCATAGCAACGGAAACAAATATTATTGAGTCGCCGAGACCAAATTAAACATGTATCTTAATGTGCATTATAGAGCATCGTCTATAATTAATCGACATCACGTCAATATGATAAGACACGCCACTACCAAACACGGAGTCAACAGTTTACCGAGGTGTCTTAGGAACGACAAAACAATTGATACTCGATTAAAAGCACACAACAGCCATGGTAAATCCACCTCTGTATGTTGATGCAAAATCACCGAGTACCACTAGCTCCTCCAAGTGGCCTTCTCCGTGAGCCAAAATTCTTCATCCCCTAAGGTGGTGGCATATGAGAAATTCTTCCCAAAACTCTCAACAATTTTTGTCCAGTTTTTAGCATTGCTTTGCCACTCTATATACACTTGCTGTACGGTATAACTGATTATGACATAATAATGTATAAATACCATATAACTAATATATATATTATTACAATGCCGACAGAATAAGGTTTCGCAGTTAATCGCGTGGGCCACATTTGAGGCCCAGTCACGCTGGCTTCCTTTCGCACGGTATTTAATACTAACCCTGCAACAATTTGTTACAAACGACCATGTGAGACTTTTGAAAACATAATAATGTGCAGCTAACGAAACTTACGTGTATATTACGCCATCCTTTGAGAAACGGCACACAAATGAAACAGTGTGGGTGCCTACGCGCCTACTGAATGGTTAATAGCGATGAAATGTCATGTAAAAATTGCAACGAAGAAAAAGGATTTGTTGGTGCGACGGCCGCGGAGGCCTTACCTCCGCCATTCCAGGCACGACTCCCACCCGAAGGAACAGAGTTCCGTAGCTGCCAGGGTTCAACTGTTGAACTTGAACATTCATCCAACTCAACATACTACCCTACGAGCCGCCGCATGGTGGGTGTGTATTGAGTGGAGCTCAGTTTTTGTGTATGGAAAGAACGAAGTTTTGTACCTTACTGTTCGGTAATGTATCACTCTTATTTAATATCCTCTGTTGGAGATGTTGGAGACCTAGAGATGTAATGTGATGTCAAAATGATATTCTTTATGTCGCTCTGAAACACACCTACTTATTCTAAATTTCTAAAGCGAAATAAGTCTAGCCTACCACCTACCTATACTGAATTCCTCAAGCAAAATAAGTCTCAGTCACTAGCGGCTCCCTACGTCTAAAAGCTGAAAAACAATCTGTTTTCCCGAAGCAGTTTTTAACGAAGCGCACGTCTTCCCTTTGCACTTTATTATTTTTTTAGTCAAATCTTTCTGTCCAGGGTTCCAAATTCTCGCGACATATTCGAGGTAAGGCCTAACCTCAGCAAACTGGCATCTTTTTTTACTTCTTCATCCGAGGATGTTCCTATTATACGTTTGATATATCCTAGTTTTTTTAATGCAGTTCCGAGTACGTTTTTTGTATGTATTTCCCATGATATGTCTGAAGTTAAGATAATTACAAGATAATTAACCTTATCTAAAGATTTTATGTTTACTCCACCCACAGTGTATATATGGTATTTGTGTAATCACTTTATCAGGAGGTGTACAGTGATGCATTTACTAATGTTTAGTTCTAAACCCCACTCCTAGCACCACGAATGAACGTTGTTAAGATCCAATGACAGAGGTTCAAAGTCCGCGTTCTTGCTTATTTCACGGTAGATTACTGTATCATCCGAAAATAATCTTAATTTACTGCTAACTCAAGAACTTAGGTCATAAATATAAATAATGAATAAAAGAGGGCTGACCACGCTTCCTTGAGGAACACCGGATGTGACTTCGACCATATCAGAGCTAAAACCGTCAATGTCTACTTTTTGTTTTCGATCACTGAGAAAGTCTTTTATCCAATTCACTACTTTTTTATTAACTCAGCATGATTGCAATTTATGTATGAGGTTCTTGTGAGGTTTCTTGTCTAGTACCTTCAATAAATTATGGAATTCTTGTCTAGTATCTTCAATAAATTATGGAATATCGCGTCAACTTGCTTTTTCGATTTACTTGATTATAGGATGACAGTCTCTCACATAATTCCACTATGCACTATGTATAGATAGTAAAATGATAATTAACAATGGCATTTTTAACATAATCCGTAGCGTAAATTACCAGTCGCCAGGCTCCTACCCTTAGGCCTATTTGTTATTGGTGGTCCTTCTGTGAGCAATTTATATCTCCGCCTTCCCCCCCTCCAATTGGAGCATTGAGACTTGGCATCTACAGGACTCGGCCCACAGGGGCGTGTGTCGTACCTAACAGTGAGGGAGTTAGGTCTTCATTGGTCCTCATACAGTGATATCCTGTCTGTTGTAACAACAGCAATAGTTGATAATAGGACTACAAAATTGAAAAACCCCTACAGAAGAAAAGGAACGGTAGCAATAGTTACCCGGAGTTTTGGGATAATATTTAAGGTTGTGAAGTAAAGAGATAAAAAACAGGAGCTAGGGAAAAGGGAAATAAGATACCTGGGGGCTTTGTGAGGAGAGATGGAAAGGCCAGCGGTGATTAATACAATGATAACTAGAGGAAAATTTACAATCGGGGAGTCAACATTTGCTAGCTAGTGTGTCGCATAAACTCAAAATTGACAAAATCTATAGAATGATAAATGAAGATGTATTATCACCACTGAAATAAGAGCCACGAAAAGCGAAGCCATCACTTCTGTCGCCTCGACGTACGCCCTTCAAGATTCCTCCCAAAACGCACTCCGCGCCCCGTGCCAAGAGGTCTACGTTCGGACATGCGAGTGGGCGGAATAAGCAAAGGGAAGGGAAGAAATACAAGCACATCCTCCGCGTCCTTGCGAGGTCAGCGATTGAGCAAACACCCTGCGCACCAGGACCGCATCGACCAGCATGTCCTGAAGAAAATTCCTTCGGCAGTGTGGCCTTTCTTCAGCTGTGGGAAGGATGCGGGCGATCAACGCGACTTCATTCAAACATTCCTCTTTCCCAATCACATTAGCACAAGTTTGAAATGCGGTAATTTGATCATGAGGAACTGTAAAAAACAAACGTATGTCTCCAAAACTGGTATCGAGATAAATACTACCAGAATAAAAATATACTACAGATTGTACGAGGAAAGTCAACTCAGAGAAAATTTCCCTGGAAACCCCATCATAAGTATCAACAATGATTGCCAGTATAATATCTATAGACATTAATCGTACCTTTAATTTAAGAATTCGAAATATTTGGAAATAAAACTTCCCAGCAAAACAAACTAAATCCTAAAATTTTTATATTCATCAGGCAGACATCCAATTGGGCGTCGAATGAAATGAACTTCGAGTAAAGTATCCATGTTAGAAAAAATGCCATTAAATGATATTTCATCGATACTTAAGCCGCTACTGTAAATAAATTAAATGCCACCTAGTTAATAACTTTTCGGTAACCTCCCCCATCAAAGGTGATACTGGGATAGTAAATGTTCTATAAATATAATGAATCCATATGCTCCATCATATTTTCCGATTCAGCAGTCGTTCCAGATCGACATTTAACCCACCTATCTTCTTAAACGTAGGGGGTCAGCAAATGTACAAATTTATCAGAAAATGTTATAGCCTTGAGAATTACATCAGGAGGATTTGCTCATTAATTCCAGCATTTGAGTAACGCAAAAACTGTGTCCCTCCTACCATATCAAGCTAAGACGCCTATCTTATTAGAAAAAGGCGGCAGGGTATTCCAATCTCATTCTTGCAAAATTTTACATAGCGTTTTACTTGTCGTTGCAAAATATGAGATATATCGTTCACTGTTAGTTATATCATATCACGTACCTTCTAATTATTTTGCTAGTTGTTCGTACATACATACCAATCACGCCGTTCCCTTTCGGGGTAAAAAGAGTCACTACGTTTCACTCATATTATACATATTTGTACACCTAACTCTGCTTCAATAATTTCCTCCATACTGACCTATCCTTGCAAACCTCTTTTGCATCATTTACCCCCATATACTGCTTCATTCACGCCCTCCTGTTTTTTAAGGCTCCTAGTATTCCTTCTCCTAAGAATGTGTCAGTACACCTCATATACCTCCTAATGGTGGGTCGCGGGCAACGGTATAGCCTTACCAAACACGACTTATTGTGTATTGTCAAAAGTAGTCTGCAAGAAAATAAAAACATATGCAGAGGAAGTTTTATAAGATCACCAAGCAGGCTTCAGACAAAAAGTCTACTAAGACCAACTATTCATACTAAAACAAGCATTGTCCAAACATTGGGATTGTAATAAAGAAACTCACTTGCTTTTTATTTACGCAGCCATCATGGACGAGCCATCATACGTCACCTCATACAATATGTATGGAAGTCCGAGGAGGTTCACAGCTATGGCGAGAACTAATGGCCTCATCATTGTAATTATTGTAAATTACTATGGTATTTCACCTAATATACCCCAGCTCCTAATAATTACCATAATTTTGAGTAATATTTGCCTCTGTCTCAGATATTTTTAGCCAAGTCTATATATATTTCATACAACCATATTTTTAGATAAAGGCACATACGACTCATTAGTGGAATATTTGTGGGGCTATCAGTTTTAACGGTTCGAACAAAAATTTCTCATCTCAAACAAAGGAACGACGAATTGCGTGTGGACTGCCATATATTTTATTTCTAATAGATTATGTAGTATTAGTAATGGTTTAAATACTGTTTACCACTTGCTATTGCTATTGGATTTCCTGTTAAATCCTCTCTTAGCTAATTGTAAATGATATAAAATTATTACAAAGCAGTATATGAATATGGTTTGGCAGATTTGGCGTAGATCAGTATGTCGACAAATCGACCGTTTATAAAGGCTAGCTGATGATCACTCCTGGACAGGTCAAACGAACGCATCCACGCCAGTGGCGCCGACGGCCGAATGAAGGTCCAGGGCGTGGGAAAGGCAACACAGTATTTCACCGGACATCGCTTCAATTCCGGATTCCAAGCGCGTTTTTTTTCTCCATCTTGGCCTCTCTCGCCTGAAGGAATGGACGCAGAGAGTATGCATGGAGGAATGGAAGGAATCGAGGGAGAAGAGGTGATAACAAGAGTCCGTCGGTTAGAGACGGGAGAAACAAAAGACGGAGGAGAGGCGCAAATGAAAACACTTGTCATCCGATGGTCTCTCGCGTATTCCGAGAGGACATCGCCGTCTCGACTTTGAGGGGTTTTCGTCGAAGAGGAGATGGGGAAGAAGGGGGAGGGGGTTGGAATTCGGAATACAGAAGCGTAAAAATGATGGAGGATGGGGTTTCGAGATTTGGAGAGGGGTGGAGGAGGGGGCTTGGGAGAGGGGGGAGGGAAGATGAGGACTAGGAGATGTGTTTGATGAGACGCAAAGGGAGATGTAAAGGAGGGGTCGGGGGTTGGTCGGTGGGGGAAGGGGGGATGGTCACTCTTTTCGACGGACGTGCAAACACACACGGACGAGCAGAGACTCGTGAATATAAATACAGTCTCGTCATCTCAACCGTTATGTTTTTGTTTCCGTGGAGGCGATGTTTGTGTTTGCGTGGCTTGTACAGTTCTCATTTATTGCATTTAGTCTTTTCGGCATTTCCGGTCGGTCTTGTGGCGTTCCGTTGCTCGTTTTTTCGTCTCTCGCATGGTCAAAATATTTCTATAGATTATTTTTAAATCACCACTGGCCAATGAATGGCCTTGTCTCGTCAAGCCATCTTTCCGATGCCGTTCCATCTAATCGGCGATGTGTGTCCATTTGTGAAAAATAAGGTCCATCACGGCAAAGTACGACTATTATAAATGTAGAAAAATGGATAATCACTTTCTTATTGAGGATAAGTCTATATCACGTGACCATCAGAGTAATAACATAGACTAAGTACATATAGAGTGGCAAAGAGATAGGGAGATTCGGATATGAGTTTTAAAATAATACTTAGGCCGATAGATGGAACATGTGTATCGGAGTTGCAAGACAAGCCATTTCAAATGAGCTTTGGCACACGGCCACTTCATTTACCGTCGCATAACTCACATGATGTTCTTATGATGATTTCGGTGCCTGGATGTTTATTAATCGACCCATAGCAACAGAAACAAATCTTATTGAGTCGTCGAGACAAAATTAAACATGTATTTTAATGTTCATTATAGAGCATCGTCTATAATGAATCGACATCACGTCAATATGATAAGACACGCCATTACCAAACACGGAGTCAACTGTTTACCGATGTATCATAGCAACAGCAAAACAATTGATTCTAGATAAAAAGCACACAACAGCCATGGTAAATCCTCCTCTGTATGTTGATGCAAAATCACCGAGTACCACTAGCTCCTCCAAGTGACCTTCTCCGTGAGCCAAAATTCTTCCTCCCCTAAGGTAGTGGCATCTGAGAAATTCATCCCAAAGCTCTCAAAAATTTTTGTCCAGTTTTTAGCATTGCTTTGCCGCTCTATATATACTTTCTGTACGGTAATAATCAATTTCTAGAGGCTAATGAAATCGATTGTCATAATAAATGAAGACAAACGATTCATTTAGCACTCTGCCTTTGAATGTTTAATGTTTTTCATTTGGAGAGGGTTGAATCCCTGCCAAGGCACTTTTCGGCAAATTTACCAGCTAAAAAGGCTAATTTAAAGGGCACTGAACATCTTCAAAATCCCTTAGCCTCTGCCGAAACGACTGATTCGCAAGGCCATGCACACCCATCTAAACTACAAGGGTATCCTTGATGTGACCATGCAAAGAGCTGCAATGCAATCGATTATTTTTTGCTTAGTTCATTTAGTGGTTTTTGGTATGAATATTCTTGCGTCTTCCTGTAATGTATTCATCGATCGTTCAATCCTAAGATTGACGGAGCGGACCTACGATTTTATCCAGCCCTACAAAATATTAGTTCCCTTCTATAAATCTACATACCACCCTTCAAGCCGACGCGAGGGCGTGTGGCAGGGGGTGTTAAGACGCCAGCCGTGTCAATGTGTAAGGGATAAGTTTTTGGGGGGAGAAATGGTGAATTGTGTTTGGTGGAGCTCAGTTTTATTGTGATGGCTTATTGTGCGCGGGAAGAACGATGGGCAAACAATCTCTCTCATTTTACCGCTTCTGATGGACCTATAGATGTAGTGAGGCTGTAATTGCATAGACACAGTGAGGAGATGTCATGGTGATATTCTTTGTGTCGTTCTGAAACACGCTAGTTCTGACTTTCTCAAGCAAGTTAAGCCTAGCGTGCAGCTTCCGAGTCTCTAGGGGCTCCCACATAAATCCCTCTAAAAGTTGTGTGTCACTATACACTATGTTTCCTCGTAGCAGTTTATAACAAAGCATGCCGCTTTTCTTTTTCTTTTATTAAGGACTAGATTAAATTGCATTTTGGGGAGGCGACCGACAGCTAAGGTTATTTTCGACATAGGGGAGAGGATAGGGAGGAAGGGTGGATAGAAACCCGGCGTCGGGATTAGCCTGCTCTTAACAGAAGTAGGCAAGGGAACCTCGGTCAAACGTCTTTTTAATGCCGCATATGTTTTGAATGTTTTATTCCTTACGCTCTGATAACTCTTCCTATGTATTTGCATCTTTATTTAAACTATGTACTGTTTATTCCTTGGTCTTTATCTGGTCTGGATTTTTGGACTTTTCCCTCAATTTTGCTTTGAATTTATGTTCTTTACAAACTCATTGTGCCTCAGGGTGTGTCCAATCCATCTGATTCTTCTTTTCCTATTAGAGTTAAATCGTGTCATTTCCTCTTATTCTCCCCTGTATATTTCCTCATTTCTTATTTTACCCGCCCGTTTGATCTTCTGAATCCTCCTTCATCACTAGGTTTTGAAAGCTTCCAATCTTCCTTGGGCAGCATTTACAATGTTCAATGTTTCTGAATCGTATAGTGCCAAGCTCCACACGAATGTCGTCACGCACTCGGTACAAAATTATGATCTCGGGATTAGCTGCGTAATAGTCATTTCTATCTCAACGTTTTGCTCCCAGTACGATGAGCGTCTACCGACACCACTCACGGTAAAAGCAGCGAAATGTTGAGTTTTAAATGAATAGTGCACTACAAAACAAAACAGAGTGCAACAACAAAAAAGTGCACTTGTATGTCATTCATTCCAGACCTGGTGTACTTTGCAACGCAATTTACTACTGAAAGGAAGCGGTGTTGATATGCTTCAATTAATGATAGAACTTCGAAAATCGAATTTTTCAGTGACAGTGTCAAACATGGGTGATATAGTTTTAAATATCTCTGATATAACAGACTTACCTTAGTTTTAAATACGTGTTAAACGAATGCGAGAAGTGTAACTAAGTATGAAAAAATAGGCAACTTCCACTGTGATAACATTTATTCCGACCGGTTTCGCTTTTTACAGCATCTTCAGGTCAGGTGGAAGTTGCCAATTTTTTCATACTTAGTTATGTTCCGAGTCCACTCCATCAAGCTTAAAACCACTGAGTATATGCGAGAAGTGTACATAAAATTCTCAGCTGTGATAATTTTAAACTTAACAGAAAGTTACTGCGGACAGGTTGCCGAATTTTTCGTCAACGGACATTGCTTGTGTCATTCACCGTCGTTTTTGTTCGCCAAAGTTAGCTTAAATGCACCTATCTGCGCTAATATTAACTCCTAGAATGAAAACATAAGACACGCACTAGATTAAGTCGACTGGATTTGGGGACCCTCCAATGCTGGTTCACGAGACGCTTAAAAGTCTGCGCGGCCTACGGTCTGAGACCTGTTAGAAGCTTAAAAGAGTCTGCGTGGGAAAAAATTGAAAGATTAAATGTCATTAAAATAGAAAATAATCTTGCTGTCGAACAGGTTTGAATCAAAACTTTCTAAAGGCCAATAAATTCAAAATATTTAATAATTTCTTTTAACGTTGAATAAGTAAAGGTTATAGATGTAGAGAGGAAATCTTGCAAAATATTTGCAAAAAGAAATGATTCATATATTGAAAGAAATCAATTCATGCATCATAAGACCAGAAATTGCCAATTTTATTAGCAAAAACGTGAACATCATTTAATACCTATCAAGAAGGTATAGATTTTGAAAATGACGATTTTGTGATAACAGCGTAAGCAGACTGACGCTTTTATTTTATCCAGGTCCTCAACAACAAAGTGAATATTTCTATTTACAAACTATAGTTCCCACAAAGTTCGCTAGACGTTCTGAACGTCGTAGGTAATTCCACAGAACGCCCTTAGGAATTCTGCTGAAAGTCCTAACGTATTCTGCAGAACATCCTAAGGTATTCTGCAGAACGTCGTAGGAAATTCCGTAAAATGGAGTTTCAATACGTTAAGGAATACCTCCAAAATTTTTTAAGAAATTCTGTAGAAGTATTTATAAGGGAACTATACAGAATTTTTTAGCAGGGAGGTGAGCTATCAGAGATAGAATAAAAGTTGTTCAATACTTTATTACATCCATTGATCGTCGATTGCAAGTGATAATAATGATGATGACTAGTAACAACACAGGTACCACGCGATCGACGGTTTACCGACCTTTGAGGCATCTTCTCTCAGCCTAGTATTTAACAGCCTTTATGTTATCGTTCCTTTATCTTCCAATGTCCATGTCATCAAATCTAAAGTGGAAAATTCCCCCTTCGCTACCCTGATTGCTTAAATCCTGCATAATAATGAAAATCACCATAAAAATAAAGTTGTAAATTTGAACTAACCAATTATCAAACTCAATTTAGGTCCGAGCAAGCTCAGAATACTGACTGCTGCAGCTACTATTTTAAACATTTTATTAATTAATTCACTCGTATTAGAGTTTGAATGGTCAACTTCTCCCATACCATACAGGTATTACGCCTTTGTAATGCATGCCCTAATAGCACAAAGACGTTTGAAATAAATATAAACTATTATATTATAATTGAGAGAAGTAGGTACTCACCCATGCAAAGACAAACCATCTTTTCTGTACTTTTCATTTAAATCGTACGCCGCACAGCGCCACATCATTTTGTAGAGTAATTATTTACTGTATCCTTTATCGAAATAAAAATAAACATGCCTCTTATATCGGAAAACGGCTATTTTATAGAGAAAAATGCCACCACATCACCTCTCAGCCTCTATCTCACACATGCAAAACAACAGCACTTCCTACCAATTCCTACGTCACCAGTGTTGAAACATCTTGACAACACTCGTGCCCATTGGTTCAAAGCGTGGATTCCGCGTCTATCATATACATGGTCGAAGATCACAGCCATGGGAAATAAATATAATTTTTGAAAAATAGAAGTTCGCGCCCTTTTTGCTAAACATGACTGCTTTCTGTAGTGATTTTGATTCTCATTTTCTTCATATATCTGTCCTTTCCATATCTAGCATGTTGTTTATACGAGAGTAGTATAAATTACTTATATTTATTGTAATTCATCCTTTAAACATGTGAGTAGACTGAACGCCGTGGGTACGAGTTATCTGAGGAGTTTTTGCGGCAAGAGTAGGATGGATAGGGTCAGGAATGAGTGGGTAATGAATGAATGTGGGTTAGATGATCCAGTAATGGACATATACGAAAGGAGTGGGCTTCGTTGGTTTGGCCACGTTGAGAGAATGGATGGGAGTCGAATAACAAAACAGATGCATAAGAGTGAAATGAATGGTGCGAGAGATAGAATTAGGCCGAGAAAGTTGTGGTTGAATGTGATTAAGGAATTCTTAGGAATAGGAATGTTAGGAGTCTTAAAAACAGGAGGGCGTGTATGAAGCAGTGTATGGGGGTAAATGAGACAAAGGAGGTTTGCAAGGATACTGGATCTAGTATGGAGGAAATAGTTGAAGCAGAGTTAGGTGTACAAATATGTATTTATGAGAGATACTCAGTGACTCTACCTACCCCGGAAGGGAACCACGTGATTACCATGGATGCAGGAATGAACATGAATGAATATTCTTTTCTCTCGGACTCATCAAAGTGAAGTCGAATAGATAGAACACTTCCTTTTTATTTTGCTTCCCCTCCTACGTTTTTCTAAACTTTACTGACCTCAAATTTCGGCGAATATGCCCAATTTAATATATCGCAGAATGTTAATAATATGTATCACTTTTCCCGATAATTTTACAAAGCATATAGGAAATACGCGAACCGATGTATTAAAAAACAAGTGATCGTGGCTATATTTACAATTATATTTACTGGCGAAAGCGAGTCAATTCAAAAATACGTTAAGGCTTCATCTGCACTTAATCCAGCGAAACTAATCATGAAATGCAGTGGTGGAAATGTTTCTTGCCCCGAAACAATTCGTTGCCCTGCGTATTGAAAAATAACATATTAAAATGCACTATACTCCATATCTGACTCACGCAGAACAATAAAGCATTATTTTTTATTCGATTCAGTGTTTCCCCTTGATATGCAGAGTACCCCAACCGAACAATTGAAAATCAATTACCATGTATTTTGGAGGAAATTATTGAAGCAGAGTTAGGTTCATAAATATGTATTTATGAGTGAAACTTAGTGACTCTGTGGAGTTTCGCACATTTGT
Source organism: Ceriagrion tenellum (assembly GCA_963169105.1). Lineage (NCBI taxonomy): Eukaryota > Metazoa > Arthropoda > Insecta > Odonata > Coenagrionidae > Ceriagrion > Ceriagrion tenellum. The sequence continues at coordinate 141,794,680 of OY720637.1, read as the reverse complement.
GCATTGTGGATGACTCCGTAAAAGTGGAACTCCGTGGCTAGTCCCGGATAGCTTAAAAGCTTAGTAACTCTGCCTACCCCGGAAGGGAACGGCGTGATTGGTTTTTATGTATGTATTATTATTGGTATGCGTAAACCCAAGGTCACTTCTTTCGGGCCAAAGATGACTTTAGGCCCACGTCTTCCACCATTATTTAACAAATGTCGATTCCCGTCACGAGAATTTCTATCCTCTTGGCTTAGACCCCCCCCCTTTCCACCTTACCCCAATACTTCCCTCCCTGATTCCCCTCCCCCATCCTCCCTCCCCTGGGTCCTCTTTTTTTCTTCTTCTCCAAGTTCTCCATTTCTCCCTTCTCCACGAAGAGGAGAGGTCTGTTCCCTTCCCCCTCAAATCCCTCTCCGCCTTGTGCCATCCCCCTCTCACCCTCCCCCGGCCTCTTTCACGAGTGGTCGCGTGGGCGATTCTCTCTTCAAAGTCACCCCTCTCGTCCCAAGTCTCTCGTGTTTTCAATTTCTGGGAGTGAAAGATGAGAATTCACTGCCTCGTCGCCCTTATATGGCGGGCCCCTTGCTCGGCGTGCGCCTGCGTTCAGAGCAAATAAGGCCTCTCCTCCTGAGCTCGCCTTCCTACTCCTCCTCGCCCTCCTCCTTCGCCTCCTCGCCTTCCTCCTTCTTCAACTCCTCGTCTCTGCGTTTGCATAGGCAGGTCGTCGAGAGGGAGTAGAGAGACTATTCGAGAGGAGGAACAGCGACGAAGACCATCGGCTCCGTTTAAGGTAGTTTGAGCGAAATATCATTTTACCTAGAAATCAATGAATTTGGTCTCATTTTAAACAAAAATATCTCATCCTTTTAATGAAACTAAAAATACAACCCCTTACAATGTTACTTTCGGAGATATTTGCCAAAAAATACCAGCCCTTTTACACGGGAAATGGTACGTGTATGCACTTCAGAGAGACATTATTTTCAAAATGAGGATTTTATGACACTTAGATGTCGTAAAAAAATAACAGCGTGCAGTTTGAATGTTTTCTCAACTATTTTTAAACATTAATGATATTGTCACCGCAGTAAATTCTTCGGGATACCTAAAAGCCTTCCGTTTTGAAGGAATTTCAAACGCACCGTGTGAAAAAAATTAGTCAAGTTAAAGACTTATTTAGATATTTTCATTTAATTAATCACCATTTCTGTCATATAAAACTATATTATTTCACCATTAGTAATGCAATATCTAATTTATGTGTCCTACAGCTGGTGAAATTAAAATGTATAATTCGAATGTGGTGTCTATTAAGACTGGGGAACTATTTCGCTCGCACTACCTCAATCTCCGCTCTTTTCTTCTTTCGACGATTCCCGACAGTGAGCCATTACTTAATATCCGAAGGGAAACTGATTGTTAAAGTTTTTAAAGCTTTCCGACGTCCTTGGAAAATCATGGCGACGATCATACGATGTAGTACGTAGTCTTGCGCACAAATACAAAGATATAAAATAGTGGGATGAAATTTGAATTTGAAAAAATGAAAAAGATAGAAGCAAAAGCTTTTGCTTAATAAATTACGCTCCAATTAGGAGGATTATTGCTGATTTAGTAATCAATAAAAAAAATGCCATAGAAGCCAAAAAATTTGATAATAAAATTTATTTCAGTTAGTTTCAGTTTGAATTGCTTCCCATCAATCGCCACAAATTTAAAGAAGTTCTAATTCTTTTGTCTCTATATCATTAGATGAAATATCAATACATATTCCAATAAGGAATAAACATTGATGCCATGGATTTAGTATGGAATATTTTGACTCAATTGGGAGGTTGAAGGCGATTATGGATATAACAAACGAGTCAATAAGAAATCAAGTTATTGTACGGTAGCTGTATAACGTCAGTCGAGCTAATTTATTATTGTTCTCTAATTACTGACAGCATTACAAACCCGGTAAGTAGAGCTCATTTCAGGTGAAGATGATCAATTCAATTGACAGCCATGCAACGGTTTTCGTCTGGCAACAATGAGGCCGCTAGATGAGTAATGAAAGCGAGTGCATGACGGGTTGGATTGGGCGAAAGGCTCTCATCCGGAAATGAGGGAAACGGCACGCACTCGAGGAGCGTCTCAGTATTTTTGACGAAGGTGAAGAACTTGAATTGCACTCGCTGGATGGGACTGTTCAATCACAGGACTGTTATAAGTCGGGATGCCCTGGGTAAAGGCGACGGGGATGGCTTGATAGGGCACCGCCTCCCCATTCGAGCCTCCCACACCATCAAAGGGAGATAACCCCTCTCTATTCGCAGTCTTAATCGAACGCTAGGTGAGAGGAGGTCTCCCATGGCTCTCAATTCCATTCCGTGGGTTGCTCCTACGTGCCCCTTGATCGCAACCGTGAAGTACCCTGCATCCTTCCCCGTTCTTCTCCTTAATCTCTGAGCGCAGCGGCCTATGGTCCACAGCCTATGATTATCCAGTAACAAAGAGGAGAAAAGGTCTAGGAAATGAGGGAAACTGAAAGAGGCCAATTTCTTGAGAGCGAACAAATTCCTGCTCTAACGGTGACTTACACGCGTAAAATAAGGCAGATAAATTACAGATGAACACAAGTTACTTTTTAAAATCAGAAATACTTCTTATGACGAATTTGGCCATTTTAAAATTATCTATATTGCTAAAGCTGCATCTTGCTCATAATTTCTCACATAAGTACTCAAATATTTAGGCACTTCCAATTGGAATTTGCAGAATATAGTTATTTTGTATATGTATTTTCTATTACCTACGGAAATAAAAACAATTCATCAATTCAGCAACAAGAAATTTTAGTTTTACCTAAAAAATTTTGTGATATTTTCCTTCTTTTCAAAATTGAGCAAAATGATCATTATAGACTTCAATTATGATGAATATTTAAGATAAATAAGTATTAACTAGGGAAGTATTAGCTACCTATCATTTGGGAGGATTTTACTGTTTTTCGATTGGATCACCGAGTATTCTTTCAAGATGGAAAACGTAATTTTTGAAACAGAAATCCGCGTATTTTCTAGTATAGAGTAAAATTTTTAAAATCAAATTTATCGAGGTCATATTTTTATAAATCTGCATTTTCCATTCAGAGTTAGGCATGAAGTATCTCCCGTGGCAAAATAAATATAATACACGATCACGTCTAGCCAGAGGTGTATTTCTCAAATTCCCAATTTATATTACTTTATTTTAAAGCCTAAGGGTGGCTGTCATATTATCTTGTTGATAAAACCACTTGGTTTTAGCAACAATTTTAAAAATATGAGGCAAATTCACAATTATTCACAAATATTTCTATTCGGTGATATCTTCACGAATTTAGTCAAATAGTGTTAAACTTCAGTTTGAGCTACGGTTAGTTTCCGACAAATCACTGATTTAAATAATTAAGTATGTGATATCGTACCATGTCATCATCTAACACGATCCTAAATGTTATAACAATTTTCTTCGTCAGACGTTAGCCTAGATTCTGCTGTATCAATAATTTTTCTCACAAAAATTCCCTCTCTTTCTCAGGAAACAGTGATATTGCTTGGACGTCCGAGCACAAGCATTTATTTGGCAATAGGACGCAAAGGTCAATAAAGGAGCTCCCAAAGTGGACTTGTGCTCTAGTGGAATTGAAGAGTTAATTAGACTCAGCCTTTAGCCAACCACTTATCAAAAGAAAAGGAATTTTTATTTTGAAGACCTTAATTTGGAAATTTGAGCATTCCCTAAATGACGAGTACACCGACTTCCACATTTTCACGACCACGCTTTGCAAACGCGTTGTTATGGTTGTGCGAGAGAGATAGTTCCCTAATCATAATAGATACCATATTTGATACATACGTTTGAATTTCGCCAACTGCGAGACACACGAATTAAATATTGCATTATTAATGGTGCAATAAAATAGTTTTACATGACAGAAATTGTAAGTATTTAAACGAAAATATCTAAATAAGTCTTAAACTTGACTCATTTGAATCACGCGGAATATTTTAAACTCCACCAAACCGAAGGTTTATTGTGATCCCGAAGAATTCATTGCGGTGACAATATGATTAATTTTCAAAAATAGTTCAGAAAACATACAAACTACACACCGTTGATTTTTTGACGAGATCTACGTGCAGGAAATGTCTCATTTTTAATATAAGGTGTCTCTGAAGTGCATACACGTACCATTTCCCATGTAAAATGGCTGGTATTTTTTGGCAAATATCTCGAAAAGTAATGTAGTAAGGGGTTACATATTTATTTCAATGGAAGGGTGTACATTTTTATTTAAAATGAGATCAACGTCATTGATTTCTAGGTAAAATGATATTTCACTCCAACTACCTTAAGGACAGCGAGGAATTACAATGGCCGATGAATTGACTGCGTTTCAAGGGGTGTGCTATCCACTAGTCCTGGCTCTCTCCCGAATCCGCTGCCCCATCGAGAGTTCATTCGTACCTCGGCGTGATTCTGTCTGATTGACCGAAGGGCGAGTTTCCAGATTGATGGGAGCGCTCTTCGTGATCACGCCGAAGGAATCCGCCACGCCCTCGACGCCACCTCCTTCACGCCACGACCCACCACGCCCCTCCCATCTCGACCCCGACATCAATCTTTTCCGGCTTCCACCACCAGCGCCCACGCTCCGGCCATACCTTGTCAATGTTTTTTTATTGATCAGTCGATGGGACAAAGCAGGAGAGCAAAGACCTGGGAATACCACCCTCCTTCGATGGAATATTATATTCCTCCCTCCTTCGATAAGAAAGTTATACCGTAAAATGGAAGGGGGTCATAACTCCCAAAGGGTATTCCTCCCAATCCAAAAAACTCCCAATTATTTCTTTTTCCCAAAATACAAAACTCCCAATGCATTATATCTCCTAAAATACAAAACTCCCAAACTATATTCAATGTTTTTTCGCTCTGTATCTTCCGTTGCTACGTTCAGTTTATTGTAGTTTGCTTGTTTATCTACACCATAAACATGGCCGAAATTATTGTTAAAGATAATCGCGTATATTTACACATTGACGGTTTTTTGTATTTAAGACAAAAAAAGGGCAGGAATATTGTTTATTGGAGGTGTCGAGAGTATCCCGCATGCAACGCTCGAGTGAACACAACTAATGCTGGTCCTGGAGTACAAATTAAAAATCAGCAACCCTCTGAACACTCGCATGTATTACTTAATAAAATAAATACTTGCTGCAAAAAATTATGGAATTTGCAATTTTGGGATTTTCGTATTTTGGGAATTGTTGTTCTTCGGGAATTTTAGTAGCTAGGAGTAACTGACTGGGAATTGTGTATCGGGAGAAATGTTTTGGGAGTTATGACCCCCAATCCGTAAAATGATTGATATGCCATGTAATTCATATTCTGGCAACATATGGAAAATATTTTTCCTTTTATTGAATATGAGCAACAAATAATACCATTCCACGCTATGTTTCTGGGAAATAGAACCTTGAATGACATGGTGCTCAATGGGAAAACGGAAGAAATCCTGGGAAAATATTATTATTTCATCTAATTTGCATTCTGTTTTCGAGATAAATTGTTTATAGGAATGAAAAACTCCTGATTTAAAAGATAAAAATATAGCATATTAATCTTACATCCTTATTTTTTTTAGCTATTACCCAATAAATATGACAGCTGCAGTCCCGCAGTTCCGTAGAAATGGCGCTGCAGTCAGCTCCATAGATGTAAAAAATTGTTCTTTAAAAGTATGTTTGAGGAATAACTTGAATATTATGGGCCTAAATTTTGGGTCTCGATAGGTTACCCATGAATTCACCGAAATTGGGGTGTATAACCAAGAAAACATAAGGTGGGAATGTAATAATTGTTTTGACTTACGCAGTCACGTTGAAACCTCCTTAAACTTTCAGACGGATTTAATAAATGGACTATGCACCCACTTTGATGCTTCACCATCACCACCAGTGGCCATCAGTCCGAAGATTGATGCCTCCACAACCCTGCACTACTCTTTCCATTTCCACGAAGCACTTCATTCCTCAACATTTCTTTATTTTCACGTCCGGGATCGTTTTCTTCGTGAATTCTTTCCTTGGTCTTCTCAGTAATTCTTCCTCTTCGATTTTGCATCCATAATATTTGAGCTTTGAATGAGCGTTTATGTCTCACAAAGTGTATCGTTTGTTTTCCTTCTATTTCGCTCAAAGTTGCAGAAAATAGTACTTGACCGAGGCGGAGTAAAAGAGAAAACCAAAAAGAGTCACCTGAAAGGAGAAAGGTCACCTGATGATGATGTAATACATCGAAACCATCGTATTAAAGTTTATATTGTGGAAAAATGCCAAATTTCTTTAATTCTTTGTTGTTCATCTTACTTTTAGAGTTTCTCTATTACTCCACCTCTGTCGGGTGCTATTTTCTGCAACTTTGAGCGAAATAGAAGGAAAACAAATGATACACTTTGTGAGACATAAACGCTCATTCAAAGCTCAAATATTATGGATGCAAAATCGAATAGGAAGAATTACTGAGAAGACCAAGGAAAGAATACACGAAGAAAACGATCCCGGATGTGAAAATAAAGAAGTGTTGAGGAATGAAGTACTTCGTGGAAATGGAAGAGTAGTGCAGGGTTGTGGAGGCACCAATCTTCGGACTGATGGCCACTGGTGGTGAAGCATCAAAGTGGGTGAATAGTCCATTCGTCTGAATGTTTAAGGAGGTTTCAACGTGACTGTGTAAGTCAAAACAATTATTACATTCCCACCTTATGTTTTCTTGGTTACAAACCCTGGTTTTGGTGAATTCACGGGTAACCGATTGAGAGGTGACCTGATAATGATTTAGTACATCGAAACCTGTCGTATTAAAGTTAATATCGTGGAAAATTGCCAACTTTCTTTAATTATGTCATTCCACTAGATTACGCCTGAAATGTCTCTTTTTACCCTACAAAGAAAACGAACAATGATGTACTTGGAAAAATATGTGGCAAAGACGGATTCTGGAGGGGACAGGAGTGAGAGACAACCGATGGATTGTACTACATGCAACGAGAATATGCGGAATGCGAAAACTGGAAGAAAGTGTTGTCATGAGAGACGGATTTCCGTTTCCAATTGAGATACTTAGTACCAACTACCTATTCATTTTGAGTACATCAGTTGAACTTTAAAAAATATAAGCAAGCCTTTGGTATTGATCAACAATTTAATTCACTTCAGCCTGAGTCACTATAGCGTAATAGATAATTAAGACGTAGAAACTACTCCGAGGGAATCCAACATTGGCAAGTTAATGGTTTCCCCTGACTCCATTCCAAAGCCTTTTGGACCTCAAGAATGTGCCTCTTCCACTACTGAGTTCATTAATCTCCTCATAGTATACATACCTCCTCCATTCGCCCATCTCCGCCGCAGACTTGACGGCAAAGAGTGAGATACCCCTGAAAGACTTGACCACCGAAAATTGATTGATGATGCAGAACTCGCAATTTTTACTCCAAGAGGATCTCAGATGAAAGCTTAATTTTTAGCGCATCGCCGATTCACGCCCACAGTTCAACTGTCAATACGCACGGCCTCCTCGTAGTTACACGTGTCGGGGTTTAAATGAAGGAGACCAAATCGAGAAGACAGTCATTACTCAAAGTATTCGTAGAGCCAAAATGATTTTGTCTCGTATTCGTTGGAGTTCTTCGGCGTTCATATGCCTCCACAGCCAAACTCAATTGTACACACAAAATCAAATCAAAAGAGTAAAATAAACGACCGTTGAAAAATGTTATTACTATTTGAAATTAAATTTTGTTATTATTTGAAATAAACAAATAAACAAAATACAAAGGAAAGCAGCACGCTTCGTTAAAAAAATGCTACGAGCGTAAATACAGTGTCTCACAACTTCTAGAGGAATTAAGGTGGGAGCCCCTAGAGACTCGGAGGCTACACGCTGGGCTTAGTTTGCTTGAAAAATTCAAAACTGGTGTACTTCAGAGCGACACAGAGAATATTATCATGACGCCTCACTACACCTCTAGGTCTGACATATGCGATAAAATAAGAGAGATACTCTGCCGAACAGATAGGTACAAGAACTCGTTCTTTCCGCGCACAATTAGCGGCCACAATAAATACTGAGCTCCTCCAAATACACTCTCATAGGACATGTCACCATTTCACCTCCAAAACTTTTACATCTTTACACGGCTGGTGACCTACCACCCCCTGCCACACGCCCATGTGGCGGCTGCGGGGTAGAATGTACATGTAGATATATATTTTTTTTAAATATCTCTCAAAAGTTCAAAATACTATCTCTTTCATACACTTACTGCTGGTTTCATTCTCTTACAGATATTCTATATGGAAAATGAAAGCAAACGTTATTTCCAAAGAGAATAGGGACAGGAGAGTAGCCATCGGATTCGAAGGGTGTCTCTAGTATTCCATTGTGGCTTTAGACTTAAGCACGAGCAACTGAAAACACCTTCCAGGATATCGATTTCTTCTCTAGCTACAGCTCCGATGAGGTGACCTTTGCCAAAATTTGCGAGTGATGAACGACAAAATTCACTCATGAGGAGCCGATACTGTGACATGAGACACTGCTTAAACAAAAGTGAAGTATTGAAGCTCTTTTCAGTTAAAAGTAAGCAATACTAAATTTTGTCTATTTGATGAAATAATATGAAGTACTGAACGACAGTTTTAGTAATATTTCTTTTCTATAGTCACATTTTTAGTCTAAATGACATTGGCAACTTCGAGGAGTAATCGTAATGATAGAGGAGTGATCGAAGACAGTAAAAAATTATACATTTCGTGTCTTTGGGTTTTATTATATATAATATAGATTATATCTGTAAATTGCAATTAAATATATCCCCGTAGCATAATCATATATTACAATGGTAACCCATCTCTGGAATTGCATTCTGCTTCCCCATCGATCATGCCCTTGTTAGGTCTTAACTCTAAAAAATTTCATCATTTCAATAAGCTTTTATTAAAGGAAAAAAGAATAATTTAAGGCAAGGATATGCTTTTACTGAAAAGGGTTTCTTTGGTGTCAAAAGCATTTTTTTCCAGGATTAACAAATTCGGTGTAGGTGTGACCACCCTGCTAAGAAATTCAGTATAGTTTCCTTAAAATACTTCTACAGAATTTCTTAAAAAGTTCTATAGATATTCCTTAAAGTATTGAAACGTCATTTCACGGAATTCCCTACAAAGTTCTGCAGAATACCTTACAACGTTCTGCAGATTTCCTTATGACGTTCCGTGGAATTCCCTACGACTCTCCATACAGGTTCTTAGTAAAGGAACTGGGTCAACGGAAACCTCCGTAGAGTTGCTGAAGATTTACAGAACAGTTTGTAAGAAGTTATTTTGCTCTGCAGAAAATAACTCTAAAGAACATATGTTCCGTAGAGTCAGGCTCTCCTGTTCGTACAGATCCTTAGAAAAGGAACTAGTCCTGAAGAAAAAGAGTCAATTTTTGTAGAATTCCTTACGTTCTACAGAACAGCTTCCAAGGTATTTTATAGCAGGGCAGAAGGTGATTCGGTGACAATCGCCTTCTGGTCACAGATTATGGGAAATACGAGAGGAAAATGGCGAGAGATTATGGCGAAAACAAAAGACTTGCGTACACAATTAGGCGTCCAAGAGATTAGAGAATTTCATGATCGTATACAAATGATTAATTTTATGGCGGTGGGCATCGTAGAGCAAACAAAACCTTAAAAAAAATGCCCATTAAAGAAAGAAACCTTAATTTGAGAGATAATTTCCGATGAGCGCCGACCCAGCTTCGAATGTAATGTATGAGTTCTTCATTCTGTTTGAGTCAGCCACGATTCACTTCCAATTGATACCGCTTTTAGAAAGAGCAGCGCCCTCTCACAGCAGCGTTAGGAGACAGGACGGGGATCGGGTTGATGTGGTGGCTAGAGTACTGGCTAACCATACGGACGGCCAGGGTTCAAATCCCTGCAGAGGAGGATGTTTTTCAGAGAAAACCAAATCCCTACTTGAGTATCTTGTAGAGGGCACTTCAAGTACAGTACTCCGTCTGTCGGATGAGATGTTAAACCGTGGTCCCCTTGGCGCCTTTCGTTAAGAGCAGGCTAATGCCGACGCCGAGTTTCTATCCACCCTTCCTCCCTTACCTATCCCCTATGGCGCTAATGACCTTAGCCGTCGGTCGCCTCCCCAAATATCCAATCCAGACACAGGACGGAGAATCTGAGACAGAAGAGAGGTTGGTGGCGGGACTGTGAGACCCACGGGTCGTGGGGGGTCAATGGGGTCTTCGGGAATCAAAGGCGAGGGCCGTTCCTTGAGGGAGGCGAACGAAAACTGATATCATTAGCGCCATTAAGGATTCGTGAGTGGGTTGGTAAGGAAAGGATTATTCTGGAAATGGAGGGAGGCTGGAGGGGATCTGGTGTACAAGCGTCAACAGCCACAGAAAAATAGTTGAATATCAAAAATGTGTAATACTGGAATGTGATGAAATAAATTTACAGGTAATGTAAAAAAAACTTAAAACTATTCATTAAATTTTTACAATAGGCATTACTTCTCCACCTTATTGCTGCGAAAGTTCGCATTTGGAGTAATAGTTACGTGTTCGTTGGAAAAATTATTACAAACATTTAGACACTCTAATGCCACCAATCAGGGTTAAAACACCTACTTCACACATCCTTTCTAAATAAAGCACTCTTTGCTTGAACCGAACGAGTGGTAAAAAGCTACAACGTCAAAAGGAGTCAGTTCTGGTGCTGCAGCTCATGGGCTCCGATATAAAATTCCCGAATCCCTGCCACTCAGTCTTAAAAACAAAAACTGAGTACTTAATTTGATACACGTTACACTAAATACTAATTGAAAATTATCGGTTATATAGCTCGCGTAATTAACTTCCTCTTTTGCAGTTTCCATCCAATATTCCTTCCAGAACATCTCGTAACAAACATTTCCTTCTCAGTACATGTCCCATCCAACTCTCCTTCCTATCTTCAATTGTCTTTAAGCGTTTTCTTTCTTCTTTTAATCTCTCCAACACCTCTTCATTCCTAACCCTATTAGACCACTTGATTCTGAGCACTTTCCACCAAATTCAAAAAAGAGGAAGAAAGAAAAGAAAGATTTTTGATGACCTGAAGGGTGGAGGGAGTTACAGAGAATTGAAGAGGAGATCAGAGGACAGAGAGAGATGGAGGTACCAAGGACCTGAGAAAGCAGACAACTAATGATGAATTAACTACTGTAGTGAAATCTGATTATACCAGTTTACGGTAAGATCGGACTAATTTGGGCAGATTAAGGTTGATTTCCAACAGATCAATAAAATAATCAGACAAAACTGTCGGAATATCGATGTAATGAGATCGATTTCACCGGTCTAGTACAAGTGGTGCTCATCCGACCGGAACTTGAGCGTCTAATTTACATACATACATACCAATCACGCCGTTCCCTTCCGAGGTAGGCAGAGACACTAAGTTTCACTCATAAAAACATATTTGTTCACCTAACTCAGCTTCAATTATTTCCTCCATACTGACCTATCCTGGCAAGCCTCTTTTGCTTCATTTACCCCCATACACTGCTTCATACGCGCTCTCCTGTTTATAAGACTCCTAATATTCCTCCTCCTAACAATTTCCTCAACCACATTCAACCACAACTTTCTTGGCCTACCTCTCTACCTCTCGCACCATTCATTTCACTCTCATATATCTCTTGCGTTATTCGACCCTCATCCATTCTCTCAACATAGCCAAACCAACGAAGCACACTCCTTTCATATATGTCCATTACTGGAGCATCTAACCCACATTCATTTATTACCCACTCATTCCTGCCTCTATCCACCCTACTTTTGCCGCAAACACTCCTCAGATAACTCACACCCACGGCGTTTAGTCTACTCTTATGTCTATCCTGACATACCCACGTTTCACTACCATACAACAAAGTGGGGAGAAGTACACTTTCGTACCCGGCGATTTTCGCTTCCTTGCGTCTAAGTTAAGTACCGATAAATGCCACTTTCCCGGAACCAATCTATAATTGAATACGCTTCCTACAAATTGTACCGGTAAATTTTTTAGTGTGTCCATGCCTATGAGAGAATGACTATCAAAAAGCCTCGTCTAACTTACCTCTCTCCCTCCCACCCAGGAGGGTGACAAGGTTAGAGTGGGGTGAAGGAGGGGTGGAGGGAATGGAATAGAATAAACATTTATTTTACTCTGGGACACAGGTCCCTTAGAGCAGAAATACAATAAAATAAAATAGCAGCGAGGTAATAAACAAATTAACATATTATTTAGTTCTAATCAAAAAATAAATAGAGCTTAATTACATACAATGTATAAAGAAAAAGACGAAAACAACTACTCTCATTGAAAAACAACAAAAAAAACAAACTGTACATGTTGTACAGCTGAACACAGAGATAGGATGAAATTCAAGATACATATAGATATATGATACAAGATAAAAAGCATAAATAGACCATGAGGAAAAAAAACAATTTTTGTCAAATAAAAAAATTGGCAATGCGAATTAAATAATGACCAGGCTAAACTAATATGGAAAACATTCATTCAATAAAATTTCATACAATTTAGATTGAAAAATTTCCAACGAACGAGATTTCATCACATCAATTTGAATAGAATTCCAAAGTTGAGAGGCGGCCACGACAAACGACTTATGAAATGTTGTGGTTGGATGGGTCGGAATTAGAAGGTTACAAGGTTCTGTTCTAGTAACCATTGTATGATTGGTAGTTCTTTTAGAAAACATATCAATTAGGTAGGACGGTTCGTTACTGGCAAAAATAGAAAAAAGAAATGTTCCAAGAAGGTATTTGCGATGGGATCTTGTATTCAACCAACCAAGTTTCTTATAATAGGGGGCGAGGTGCTCACCTTAACGAAGATTAAAAATATATCGAACGCTCGAGTTTAGGAGACGCTGAAGTTTGATGTTCTGCTCTGCCGTTGAATCATTATAAACAAGACAACAGGAATCAAAAAATTAAAATAAATAAATAAAAAGGGGGGGTGGAGGGAGGCTGCGTTGGAGACGCGTTGATTGGATTACGCCGGGAGGGTGCCGGGGGGGTCACGGAGGAGTGAGGTGGTGGAGATTGGGGCCTTCGCCGGGGGCGGCGGCTGGACCGAGAAATAAAGGAATCTCGACCCGCAACGGTAGTGCACATCCCTTTCACCCACGACTCGCCCCGCGCAAAAGCCGCGCGGTGTGCTCGGCGAACCGAGACGTCGATTTTAGATCGCCTCGAATCGATCAACTGAGACGATGACTAATCGGTTGTAACATTCGCAACGGGAAATTTTTTTAATAACATTTAGATAACCGCATCACCTAAACGGAGCAAATTCATAATTTAATTCATTTCCCAGGCATGAAATAGTAAAAGTTGTCAATCTCTGGGACATTTAAGGTAGTACGAGCGAGATAGTTCCCTAATCATAGTAGAGACCATATTCGAATTATACCTTTTAATTTCGCCAACTGCGAGACTCACGAATCAAATATTGCATTATTAATGGTGAAATAAAATAGTTTTACATGACAGAAATTGTGAGTATTTAAACAAAAATATCTAAATAAGTCTAAAACTTGACTCATTTTATTCACGCGGAATGTTTGAACCCCATCAAAAGGAAAGGTTTATTGTGATCCCGAAGAATTCACTGCAGTGACAATATGATTAATTTTCAAAAATAGTTCAGAAAACATACAAACTACAAACCGTTGATTTTTTGACGAGATCTACGTGTAGGAAATGCCTCATTTATAATATTAGGTCTCTCTGGAGTTCATACACGTACCATTTCCCATGTAAAAAGGCTGGTATTTTCTGGCAAATATACCGGAAAGTAATGCGGTAAGGCGTTGAATTTTTGGTATCAATGGAAGGGTGATATATTTTTCTTTAAAATGAGACCAATTTCATTGATTTCTAGATAATATGACATTTCGCTCAAACTACCTTAAATGGATTATAGCATGAGTTTTTAAAAATAAAACTTGATATTATTCGCTCTAGGGCATAAATATGGGTGGTACAGGAAGAATAAATACTTGATCTAGGAATGTACAACGTTTGCAATAAGAAAGTAAAAGCTAGAGGAAACACACAGAAAAATAAATAATATTATAATGAAAGTACAGCTTGTTTTATAATTTCATTGATAAGTAAATGTAGGAAAAATGAGATTTTTTTCCTATTTTTTCTATTTTGCTAAAATATATATTAACCTTAATTCAATTACTAGCATACTTATAAAAATCTCAATCTTCGTGACTTAATTGCACTTTTCATAAATATAAATTGATTTTTTATGGCCTAGATTGAAAAATTGTAATTTCTCATTTTATTGGGACTAGCTAAGGCTCTTAAAGTACTACTTTACTTGGTACATACGTCCATGGTAATAAGAATCTATCTAACCTGTGAAATTAGGGTATCAGGAAAATTACGTAAAGACCACGATTACTGCCGTTGAATGAGTATTCCCAATAAAAGTTAAGTATTTGCTGCGAAGGTTTGTAAATAAATTCACTTTGAAATTTCCCACAATGGTTTTTATTATTAATTTGATGGATTAGCCTGAACAAGTAAAATTTACAAACCATCGCAATGTTGTTCCATTAAGTGAAGCCTAAGAATTTATCATATATTCGTGAAGCTAGTACAGCAACTAAGGCTAATCCATCGAATCAATAATAAAAACCATTGTGGAATATTACAAAGTGAATTTATTTACAAACATCTTAATGTTATTCCACCAAGTGAAGCCTGAGAATTGATCATATGTTTGCTGTGGCATTTTATTTTAAATTACGCTAGGCTTACCAAAAGGTATCTCGATTGTGACCAATTTGCATCATAAATCCGTCATTTGGCACCTATAATCTAAATCACATATTGTTCGGGTACAAATACACAATATAGGATTATAGTGGTAATCACTATGCGAAATGAAAAAAATAAATCGCAGCAGACGAAAATTTTGGTGAGGAATATTTAAAAAAAGATTTATAACTGGAAGTTTGAGTGTAACGCCAAATTTTAGGTGACAGATGATTATTGAAATCCTTGTCCGATTCCGGGAGTCTCTACTAGCGACGGTCTGTGTAAGCTCTGGGTGCGTTCGTGATCATAGGACTTCAAATTATCTCCTTCCTCCTTCTCGTTTCCTCTTTGTCTCTTCCTTGGCGGTGCAATTGACACGTTGAAAATGAACCGATCGCAGTGATTTGGCGCATTCGGAGACACGGAACCACTCAAAGAAGTACAGAATACTCCTCCGCGTCTCTTCCCCTCCTTCTCCCTCCTCCCATCCACCCTCTCTGTCATAGGGAGTAATCACAGGTCACAGAGTGCAAATTTAATATTAATTTATTTTAGGTAGTTTGAGCGAAATATCATTTTGCTTAGAAATCAATGAATTTTGTCTCAATTTAACGAAAGATATCTCACCCTTCCATTGACACCAAAAATTCAACCCCTTACCACATGACTTTCCGAGATATTTGCCCAAAATTACCAGCCCTTTTACATGGGATATGGTACGTGTCTGCATTATTAACAAAATGAGGTATTTATAACACTTAGATGTCGTAAAGAAAACTAACAGCGTATAGTGCGTATGCATTCTCGACTATTTGTGAAAATTAATCATATTGTCACCGCAGTAAATTCTTCGGAATCACGAAAAACCTTCCGTTTTGAAGAAGTTTCAAACGCACCGCGCGAAAAAAATGAGTCATGTTGAAGACTTATTTAGATATTTTCGTTTAAATACTTATAATTTCTGCCATATAAAAATATAGTATGTCACCATTAATAATGCAATATTTAATTCATGGTCCTACAGCTGGTGAAACCAAAACGAATAATTCTAATATGGTCTCTATTATGACTAGCGACGCTCGGACTACCTTAAGTAAGCTGAAAAAAGTTCCTGAACCATATTCTTCTCTAAGTACATCTGTTTAAACGTTGAAACTCACCATTCAGGCAGTAATAGAAATGAGGCAAGAATTATTTTTCAATTTCATTACTAAAACAAAGCGCTTACGACTAGAGTTTTCGGCGCACTATTCGAAATTTATACGAAATTACAAATAAATATGTTGTTTTCTTCTAATGGACTGATCGTGACTCCTTGATATATCTTAATAATAGTAACCATGAATTATTTCGCGTTTAATGATCCACGTTTCCGATGTGTACATAACTATATTTCATTTGAAACACTTTGCAAATTTTTTCCATAACAGTTTTTGGATGCTCCTAATTGCCAGGAGTTCCTTAACTTTTCCGAATGCAATTTTTTCCCAAGCATTCCTACTCTGAAGTTCTTGTGTACTACGAATCTGTATATGAACACAAATCGCTCTGACATCAGAAATCATAGTAAAACTCTGGCCTCCACTGGCATATACTGTAAACTTTAATGCTCTGTTGTTCTCCAAAAAAATTGAATGTCGTTTTACTTAATGTTGTATATATCCACCCATAGAGGTCTCTTTTATTAGACTTTCGAGACAATGCACATCATGATGATGTTCTTTTACTTTTATTATTTTTGTATTCAAAGTTCTATGACTACAGCAGGTTTTACCGCAATATGTATTAGTAATTATTCAGCAACATTATATAACAATTATCTAAGGCAATCATCATTTTGTGAATTATGTTGATGTTGATGCGTTAAAATGTGATTGGTGTACCCTCACATTTTTCTTCTTATGTAGCCCTGATGAAGGAATTCATTAAATTCCGAAACTTTGGCAAAGGATGATTTTTTGATTAACTAACACTGACTATACACAATATTTTGAATTGGATTTAGAAAACTAAATATATTACACCATCAAAAATATATTTCTAAACATCGTGGGTACCTCCAAAATCAGGAACAAAGAAACGACGAGTCACAAAAAGAAATCTTGACCATTTCGATAAAGAGTTTTATAAGCATTCCAAATAGTTAAGTGTTAATTAAAAAGGCACTAAAGGAATTTTCGGGATCGAGCTGCTTATTGGAGAAAACGGTCTGACAGCTTACGATCACTGAATCAACCGCATTTAAAAATGACTTCAACGCCTTGGTATTCTAGTGACTTGGTGAAAATGAAGCCGTTTATGTACTTGCCAACGAGAAACAGCATGCAAAAGAAGCAAAGAGCATCTTTTACCATCAATTATGCGGACAAGTCTTGACGACAAATTCAGAGCAATTTCACTCTGCACTTTCCTCCTCATTATAACTGTGCGTTCCACGGATTAATAAAGCCACAGTGTTATCGCCTTAATCCCACCATAATAACACAGTTTTTCACGAGAGGCAGGAGTTAACAGCCTGATCAGTATTCTCAATCTCCCGCGCTAATCGCTTGTAAACGGACGTCTTCCTTGCAGTTTCCCCGAGAGTTTATTCTGTTTTTTTTTCAAATATTATTTCCATCTGGGCACGCCCAAAGCACGTCACTAATTGCTCTCTCATTCCACTGGATTCGAACGCTCTCTCTCTCCCCCTCTATCTGCCTGTCTCCACTTACCGTGAAACTGGAAACCCGGCCCTTCGGAAGTTCGTCCCGAGGGCGTCTTTCAGCCCGAAGCCCCGTCCCACATTACGACCATGACACGGTCCCCGCCCCTGCTTAATCACTCGCCGCTTGGGTGAGGCACAAGCGCGCCTGTGTGTGAGTGGATTCTTCTCATATCATCGAAGACGACTTCTCCCCGATCTATCGCATTCCTCTCTTCGTCCTGTTTCCGGGGCAACTCACGCCCACGAAAATCTCAACTCTCCTTCCGTCAAATGGAGGACAACCACCGCACCACCGCAATGCGCATTGCTGCTGATGGCCATTACACGACAGAAAAACAAAACATTGAGATACGCGTAGATCTACATCTACATCTACATACTACCCCGCGAGCCACCGCGTGGACATGTGACAGGGGGTGGTAGGTCAAGAGACGTGTAAAAATTTTGGAGGTGAAATGGTGACATGTCCTATGAGAGTGTACTTGGAGGAGCTCAGTTTCTATTGTGGTCGCTTATTGTGCGCGGAAAGAACCGGTTTTTGTAAGTATCTGTTCGGCAGTGTATCTCTCTTATTTTATCGCTTCTGTCAGACCTAGAAATGTAGTGAGGCGTCATGATAATATTCTCTGCATCGCTCTGAAACACACCAGTGCTGAATATCTCAAGCAGCCTAAGCCTAGCGTGCAGCCTCCGAGTCTTTAGGCGCTTTCACCTTAATCCCTCTAACAGTTGTGTAACACTATATGTTCGCTCGTAGCAGTTTTTAGCGAAGCGTGCTGCTTTTCTTTGTATTTTGTTAATTTTTTTGGTTAAATCTTTATGATTAGGGTCCCAAATGGTCGCGGCGTATTCGAGGTGTGGCCTAAACAGAGCGAAGTAGTATCTCTTTTTTACTTTTTCATCCGAGGACCTTCCTATAATACGCTTAACAAAACCTAGTTTCTTTAATGCTAGGCGGAAATGTTTTGTATGTGTGTTCCCCACGATATACCTTAAGTTATGGTAATTCCAAGATATTTTACTGTATTTAAAGATCGACGAAACTCATGAGTAATATTATTGAATAATTCATTATATCGCAAAACAAATCCATGCGAATGGCGATTATCTTTGCCTTCGTACGTATGTAGGATCGGTTTATAACGTCATCTGACGTCTTCCGATTTCTAGCCTCCAAGTCTCTTTGTCCTTCCATAGATCTTCTTCCAATCCTCTCGCTCTAATTTCTTTGTCCACTCTTTCCAGCTTTCCTTAGGTCTTCCTCATTTCCTTTGGATTGTTAGCTCCAAGATCTTTCTTGGTAGTCTATCCTCGTTCATTCTCTTTACATGCCCGTACCAGATTAGCTGCTTGGTCATGATGTCCTCCGTTATAAAGTGCTCGACTTTCATCATCTGTCGTATTCTCTCATTTGTAACTCTTTCTATCGTTTGATCGTCCCGCAGCCCGTCTCCAAAAATCCATTTTAGTAGCTTTTAATGTTTGTCTAGTATGTTCCTCTATAGGCCAGACTTCACATACATACGTCATTATACTTTTGAAAATGGCGTTGTGTATTCTTGTCTTATTTGCTTTCGATATTTGTCGATCCCACAGGATGCTGTTTAACCTCCTCAGTCCTGGCGTATTGTATACAATACACAGACTTTTGAATTTTTTCCCGCTCAGCAACGCAAAATATTAGCAATGCCACTTGCTGATAAGTGGACGCATCATTTAGAAGCTTGAGTGGCAGAAATATTAACTCTGCAAACATGGCTTACCACGCAAAACATAAGTATGAAGAATTTTTCAAAAATAATGCTCATATGTCTCGGGACTGAGGAGGTTAATAGCCTAATAACCCTTCTTCCCTGGTTATTTTGGTCTGATATAGCTTCATCTAAGGTCCAGTATTCAGTAATTTTATTCTATAATAAATAAAATTTTATTCTATAATAAAGAAATAAAAGTCTAAGATATTTATAGTGATAGGTGTAAGCTATTTTATTCCATCTTTTAAAATCAGATCCTGCCTCGTCTTTATCTTCAGCTATTTTTTACTTGTTATTTCATCTTTAGAATGGATTACTTTGTTCAAAATGTGAGAGCATATTCATAAATTCACGATCACACTAAGACGGTGAAAATAATCGCTCGGTCCAAATTACGCAACTTGAAAACTGATAAATGTCAATTTTGATTAAATGGATAAACTCGTTCCTCTTTTCATTTTGAGAATATTTCGCAAACACCGAGAATGATGTCTGAAATCAGTTCACTCAGTGAAAAGGTTCGGTTCGGTCCGTGCCGTCAGATGCCTGTTTGCTTTGTACTCGTGAACAAATATTCTAGATTTTATATTGGCATTAATACGTGACCTGTTTGAATTCCAATGAAAATGACCCGATGAAATTGATACATTTTCTTCCCATTAAAATAATATTAATAATATTTGTACATAATTCGCTTATAATGGGTTGTCTTCTGCCGAATACTGAATTCCCAAGGTTCTCATCGTCCGATTCAATATTGCCAAATGCACCTCAAAACTTTGCGCGCAAGATTTGAACATCTAACGAATTTTTGTTTCGTACTTATGGAAGAAATAAGTCGATAACACTAAATGATTATCTCAGAATAAAATTTATGAACCTATACTCACATCATATCAGTTTTTGAGAAAATCTGTATGGTAGAAACAAAAATAATGCATAATTCATCCTTACGAAGCGGGGTGCGCCATAAGGCCCCATGTTTAAAAAACGCAAAATATCTCAAAAACTAAATCAAAAACCCCCAAATGTTTTCCTTAGAATATTAGACCTTAAGTCAAGGAACAAATACTGCAATTATGAAGAAAATCTATACACTTTCGATTTCCGAACCAGCCACCTTTAAGCCCTCGAAATTCCCATGAACCGCCTTCGTAAACTCTTTAAGTTATTTCAACCTTTATCTTGTTTGCTGCAAGTCCAAATTCGTCACCGCGTGTGTATGTGCCTGTTTCATGGGGAGAGGATGCAATGCATTGGCGGAAATACAGATATCTAGGACGGAGAGAGCGAATAGTGAGTTAGTTAGGAACATTCCTCGATAGAAATATGTATTCGGGAAAAATAACAGAATATATAACTGTAAGGTATAGTTGTAGAGAAAGAGAGAGTTATTCGGCGCTGAATTAGTGGGCGGCAGTTGATTAATTACCAAAAGTTTGCTAATAATCGGTGGAGTAGCGAGGGTGGACGGGGGAGAAAAAATACCACGAAAACTGGACATTAACGAAAACTTAATAATGCGTGGATGGAGTTAAATAATTTATTAATTTTTAGTCCCCGGAAGATAGTAAATTGGGTCTTTTACGTAGAGCGTAGTAGATAGATAGATAAAATTTTGGTGGAGTTCCTGCCGGGAGGACATGGGGCACCTAGACCTATTGGTCCTTTGTGCTGACCAACATAATTGTATCATCCGTAGAGTCCAATGGCCAGCAAGCCTGCTACGGAGATACCCCTGACTTCGGCTGGTTCTGGAAAGAGAGACCCTAGATGCCTTATTCTGGTTCTCATTAGGGCCGGACAATCGCAGAGAACGTGTGATGTTGTTTCATCCTCTTCTTCGCACCATCTGCATTTGGCGGAGTCCACCAGCTTCAGAAGATGGAGGTGCCTCGTGACCTGATAATGTCCTGTTAGGAGGCCTACTATCGTCCGTAGTTGACTTCGGCTTAGCAAAATGTATTAACAACAATAAGCGAGAGCATATTAAGAACAATAAGATGCAAATACAGACACCAGTTGCCTGACTGGTTAAATATTCCAAGCAGGTGGAACCAGCGACCCTCGGATTAGCAGGCGAGGACTTTGCCCCGTCGTTATGGGGTCGATTAACGCGGTAAAATGCGGCTACAACGGTCACTTTCTTTCATGTTTATAAATAAGTAATCCTTTGGGATATTTGGTTAGTTACGATGAAAATACAAGAAAAATTCATACGGATTATTCAAATATAACGGTGACTTCCAACTCTGTCAGCCTCCTTATTTTCTGGCATTGCCATCTTTGCGAATGGCTAATTTCTAAGTAATTTTTCTACAGCATACAACTAAGTGCCATAAATAGCGTGGAAGAACTATCATTTCGAGAATTCAAATTGCAAAAAAATGTCTGTAATTTGTCTTTCCTTTGCTGACATGATGATGTTTGGTTTTGTAATTCACACTTGCTAAAGATGGTAATCCCCATTGCGTGTTTCCCTTATTTGTCTGATCAGTGAAACGGTTGGTGGGACAAAGTTTAGCGATTGACCCACCGTATTGTTCCGCACACTCAAGGGAAAAAAACATGAGGCAACTGGGAGAGAAAGTGGAAAATCAAAACTCTAAAGGCAGAAATGGTTATTAATTCAAGGTGAAATGTCGGTCGCCAAAGCAATGGACTAAATGACCTTTTTAAAACGTTCTCATTTCTTAAAAAGAATGTTCTACATCATCACAATTGTGGATTAGAACAGGCTCCCGGTAACATAAAAATAATATCGCTATTTTTAGTTCATTTTAAGAAAAAAAAGCTGATTTAAAGCAACGGAAGAAGCTGAGTGAAGATTATGTTAATTTTAGTCATTTTTATGTCGACAAAGTCCAGGTACTGCAATGTAATGCAACGTTCTATTTATTCTTATTTGCAAACTTCCGTACTGAGTAATTTCAAGGAGAAAAAATCGTTTGCCTTGACCGGGACTCAAACCCGGGTCACTATTAACTTCAGATTTTAGGTGTATGTCTTACTGCGATCTAATTTACCCCCACTTTAATGTTAAGTAAATTATTGATCTTCCATTTCCATGGCTATTGAAGCAGAATTAGTCTACTACGACACTCGCGACACTATTTTATCCATTTTCTTTCATATTTCATTTATATTGTTTCTAAAAATTCACACGCAGCCAAATTTTTACTTCGAATAATCCATAGAAGGTTGGAGAGTAAGGCCAATAACTACTTAGGCGATGACCAGTTTTGGTTCCAGGAGAAAAGGTCAACTCGGGATGCGATAGCGGTGATGAAAACGACTGTAGAGAGTAACATTGAGTATAATCAGGACGTTTTCGCTTGCTTAATTGATTTAGAAAAACCTTTTGACAGGGTAAATTGAAATAAACTAACAGAAATACTCGAGAAAAAGTGAATAGACTGGCGAGACAGGGGACCATTCCAAAACTTATTTGTGACTCAAAGGGCGCAGGTGAGGGTGGCTGATGGTGAACACTAGGTCGTGGGGTAAGGCAAGGGTGCCCATTGTCTCAATTGCTTTTCAACATTTATGCTGAGAAAATGGCAAGACAGTGGGAGGAACTTGAGGCTGGAGTCAAAGCGGGAGGGCATCTTATAAAATCGGTTAGATTCGTGGACAATCAGGCATTGGTCAGCGGATCTTCGAAGGGACTGCAAGGTTTGGTCGACGCTTTAGCGATGCAGTACGGGATATTCGGAATGAAGATAAATCATAAGAAAACAAAAGAAATGAGACTCTCTAGGACAAAGAAAGCTTGGCATGTGATTAAAGTTGGAGAACACAAACTAGATCAAGTATATAAATGTAATTACTTAGATAGTACGCTGAAGGAAAATGGGCATAGTAGCAAAGACATACGGGAGAGAATAGCGCTAGCTAAGGAGGCATTTAGCAACAGAATGGAGCTGATGACATGGATCTTTGGTAAGGATGTGAAGAAGAGGCTGGTGAAGAAATTTATATGGAGCGTAGCGTTGTATGGGGCAGAAACATGGACCCTGAGAAAGGAGGACGAGAGACTGCAGGCATTTGAGATGTGGGTGTGGCGAAGGATGGAGAAGGTAAGGTAGACGGAGAGGGAGACTGTCGAGGAAGTGCTTGAATTGGTGGGCGAGGAAAGGAAGCTTCTGAATGAAATTCGGGATAGGCAGAGTATATGGCTGAAGGATGTAACAAAGGGTGATGGGTTACTGAAGAGTATGATAGAGGGAAGGATGTTGGGTAAGTGGGGAAGGGGAAGTAAGAGAATAGGTTTCAATAGGAATGGCTGAGTATGTAGAAAACCGGGAGGAGATTCTCTGACATTCGACAAAACCTACCTTTACCGGTATAATCCATTTTACAATGTGATTAAAATGTAACCATAGAAAGGCATTATAAACTTTATTTTATGACAAAGAGAAATTCGTTAATTTTAGATATCATTCCATAAAAATTGCCCTTTCAACTATCATTTACTTTTTTGAACGGCTGGAGACGCAATTTGCAAAAGAGAAAGATAATGACTGACTTTCAGAGGTTGTCATTCACTGAGTTAATTTAGAATGAATATTAATCACAAGGGAATAAGATTATTTTGATTGAGGAAAAAAGATAAATATCCAGTGCCATATGGTTATATTTTAGCATAATGAACTCAGAAATTGTAATTCCCCACTGGCAAACAGATATATTTCTACCCAAGTTTCGATGTACTGCATCATCGGGCGAAGGATTTAGGACTAATCGAGGTGAAAACAATCTGTTTAAATAAATGTCGAGGGAAGCAACGACGCGACATTGGCTCGACGGTGTGCGACATCTCTCGCCGCCTGTTCTGCTACGCTATTGTTACGATCAAGAAGAGAATTGTTGGTCAAAGCAAAGCCTTCATCATGATGAATAAAAAAGGCCTCGAAAGTTATACATGCAAGCACCCATTTTATTTAACAAAACCTCAATTGAGAATTATTTCTTCAAAATTTCGATCCCGTGGACATAATTTCCGTTCCTTCTCGATGTCAACGCCCTTCTTCGCCATCTTCGATTTTCTTCTCGAACCCCCGCGTGGACTTAACCGTTGCCGCAGCAACCGATTGGAGGGATGATTTTGTTGTTCTCGTTGTTGATGGCGATGAGTCGTGTTCTCTGGTGTGCGATTGTAATATCCCTTTCTTCGCTAGATCGTCACGGCGATCTTAAGACGCCCGCTCCCGACGGAAAGGCATGGAGGGGGAGGGAGGGACGGTTGGTTCATATCCCCCCTCCCTTCGTCCCTTTTCCACCCTCCCACGACTATACACTTCGCCACCTCGACACGGAAGGATAGCGATCGGGACCCGGCCATCAACATCCATCGCCTCATCCATCATCCATTAAGCGGTTCTCTCGCCTTCGCACAAAAACTCTAGTCGGTCTGAAGAAGAATCAAATCACACGACGAGTGCAAAGACGTGATCGGCCCTCGCCTGTGGCTCACCGCGTTGTCCCGCCCAAACCGGAGAAGCTGACTGGGGATATACACGGTGCCATCTAATGGCATTCAGGGTTCCGTTCCACATCCAAATTTTAGCGTCGCTCCGCTATTTAGGCCATCACACCGGATCTTAACAAAATCAGCTCGCGGTATGTTTAGTCATGGTTCGAACTAAATCACGATTAATACGTGGCAGTAAACGTAATTAGTCATTCTAATGAAGTCTTATCGGGTTTTCCACTGGGTCAGGTCGTTGTGGGCCGACGTTTCGATAACTATCACCGCCATCGCCCTCAGGGCATGTCAGTGTCGAAAATGAAGCCTACACTGTCATGCCCTGAGGACGATGGCGGTGGTAGCTATCGAAACGTTGGCCCACAACGACCTGACCCGGTGGAATACCCGAGAAGACTTCATCAGAATAATACGCCGCGAAAGAACTAAATCATATGTAATAGGTCATATCCACGCTATTTAGATTATTTTGGGGAGTAAACATAGAAGAATGTTTGGGTGAAGTGAAATACCTGGCAATCGATGAAACTTCAAATAGCGTGGAAAAACGCAAGTAATACATTTGGGTTTCTGCATTACAGAGATTAGGACTAATAATAATAATAATAACTTGTCTTTATTGAGCGTAATTAGGACTTTACAGTCCTTTCTCACATTTAACTCGAATTTGACGAACACAAACATCCATGTCCTGAGCCGTGAATAACCTATCCAGGCGGGATTCAAACCCGCGACCCTCGGGTTAGCAGGCGAGGACTTTAACCCGCCGCCACCGGGGCCGACATCAAGTAAAGAGTAAGAAAGGCCCTCAGGTGTAGCAGTGAAAGATGCCACTTTGCTCTGGTTGGGACAATCGGGACATATCTTAAATATGCCGCGAGCATTTTGGATTCAGATCACAGAAAGATTTAATCCGATGAAGTAAGTGATATGCGAAACAAAAGCCGCACGTTTCGCTAAAAACTGTGCCCTGCAAACGGAGGGTGTAACGTAGCCTACGGAGACACGGTGATTAAACCTTTAGCTAAAATGATTTGAAAATTTTAGACTTAGTGAGGTCCATGGTGAAACGGAGGATATTATTTCTAGCCTCGAACTATATCTATAAAACGGATATAGACGACATATAAAGAGAATTACGCTACCGAACTCACAAGCACAAATATTCCTCCATTCCACGTAGCATTAGTAGCTATAAAAAGATTAAAGTAAGAAAACAAGACATATGATATTATGTTCCGTTGGCATAAAATTTTGATTTCGTCTTTTCCCTCAGCGAATTCTTTTTCCTTGTTCTCACTAAATTTTACTGTAGTGTATAATTATTCAATACCATTAGCACTAACGGTGAAGCATAGCACAACCTGTTCGGTGGACGATATGTCTTGGTGTAGCAATGAAACATCACATTAGCATCGTTCATTTATTTAAGGCACAACCAAAATCCGGTGGTTTCTACGAATATAACCTGAAGCCTAGTCAGACTAAATGCGAATTTCTCGAGCAATTCTGGGGGAAAACCTCATGGCGAGTAGATGAAGAAAAGTGATCAGGATGCAAGGCTCGCTAAATTAGACTCCTATGGTATTTTCAGCCCCACGGTCATTCATTCCACATTAACGAAAAAAGGAGTAACAATGCATCTTTACTCTTCATCATGGATAGCAGGGATTTATGTCAGGAAATCAAATAATTTGGTAACCAGGGTAAAGTATGAAATTAATTAATGTAGAATAGAACATAGCGACTTTTTTAAATTAGAGGAATTATGTAAAAGTTTACTCGCATAATTTCTTTTATAACATTGCTTAAAAGTTTAATTAGACTACCATTTCCTGGCTTTTCATTTTTTGGTAATGCTATTCAGCTTTGGGCAAGTATTTGTATAAATTTATGGGGAGGGGTCTCATTTTTATTCATGAAGGATGATTGTAAAGAGTCATAATAGAAACATATTGAATCATGATCACCTGGTAGTTAAAATGCCATGTGACACTAAATGCAACAAAAAGCAAAAAGTTCAGGCAATCACTCTGCAAACTCCCTATGAAATTATAAAATGATACATACTACGTGATAGCTTCGGACATTTTTAATGACTACTCATACATTAATTTGAAAAATAAGATTGAAAAAATAAATATTCTTGAACAAAGCATATTAGTATAAGAAAAATCTGAAAAATCAACTGAGTCTTGAAGGCAGTTATTTCGGTTGCAAATTTTCCCGTCCAATACATCCTAATTTACGCGTTCGGTATTGATGTCGTTAAATTTCAGGCCACTTCATAAAAAGTCACAAAATTAGAACACATTTTAAAAACAGAATACGATATTTAAAATAAACTACTACAAAAATTCCTTTATGTCGACAAGAAAATTTATTTTCAATGTTGAGAATAGTACCATATATGCGCTGATCTTACCATTCAAAACAAGCCTCCAGAACTTTGGACGATTATTTTTTGAACAGAACAGGTCATAGCCGTGTTCACAAAACTTGCGTCAAGTTGTACCATATTTAATAATGAATGAAAACAGATATTTCTGCGTTTTCTGTAATATTTTTCGTAATGGAAAATTATTCCAAAACTTAAAATTCAACTCGGTTTCAGGTCCCTATTACTCTGTAAATATTCCCATAATTTGGAATAAAATTCGGCGGAGTTTCATAGATGTGCAATATAGTATATGGAAGAATTATTTTTGTTATGATCAGTGGAGATATTTTCAAATCAACCTGATTTTTTCAACTTAGGCACCGAAAGGTCAGGACATGAATCACCCCACAAGTTGAATCACTGACCACTTCCTTACAAGATTAACTGATTTTAACACGGATCTTTAAACTGGAATGTACATTTCGACGGGTAGGAAGAGATAAATTGATAAATTCAGACTCCCAAGAACCCGCCTCTCATGAAATTAATGGGACGCATCAATCGAGAACTGCCTCGCTCCGATGTCCACGGAGAGAATACAATTAGGCGTATCTCGGCAAGAGGGGTGTCAACTAAACATCTCGGACTGACTGAGAACCATCCTTCTCCTCTCGAGAAACAAATGAGGGCGTCGCCTTTCCATCGCCTACCTGGACACGTGCATATACTTACCGAAGGCCGATGTGTACATACCACATACATTATATACTGATATGCTATATACGCATTTTAACATTCCAAATTAACGGTTCCTCGAGTGCTTCCAATGTAAATATGTGTTCAACATGTCCACAACCGGCAGAGAAATTGTATACTTTTTCATTCCCGTCACGGATAACCCTCTCTGAGTTATGAGCCAGCCTCTTTCTCTCCCACCCTTCCATCCCCCTCGCTGCATCTTAATCTGGTCCATAACACTCCCTTCTTTTACAGTTGCCTCTCTGTATTTCCTTCCATCTACCCGTCACTTCCTCTCGCTCCTCCCAACTTCCCTCTTCTTCTATACCGATCGCCTCCCAATCTTAGACTTTATGTATGAGCGAGTTTGTAAAATCGATCCGCGCGATGGGGTGCTCTCAGAGCTAAGTTATTACATCAAAGCAACATATATTAACCTCGAATAACCGTGTTGGATGAAGTCATGTACAGGGGCGTAGCGTGTCCATAGTGAAACGGAGCTAACGAGGAGGGAATCGGAGAGTGAGAGATGCAAAACTGCATCAGAAGGCGAGGATTCATTTTAAGGTAGTCCGAGCGAGATAGTTCACTAGTCATTATAGAGACCATATTCGAACAATACGTTTTAATGTAACCGGCAATAGGACACATCAATTAAATATTGCATTATTAACGGTGCAATAATATAGTTTCATATGACAAAAATTGTAAGTAATTAAATGGAAATGTCTAAATAAGTCTTTAATTTGACCTATTTTTACGCGCGGTGCGTTTGAAACTCCTTCAAAACCGAAGGTTTATTGTGATTTCGAAGAATTTACTGTGGTGACAATATGATTAATTTGATATTATAGTATTAAAAAAAAGTTGAGAAAACATGCCAAATATAAGCTGTTAGTTTTTTTGCGACATCTAAGTGTTAGAAAGACCTCATTTTGTAAATAATGTATCTCTGGAGTGCATAGATACACGTACCATTTCCTATGTAAAAGGGCTGGTGTTTTTTTTTGCTAATATCTCCGAAAGTAATGCGGTAAGGGATAAAATTTTTGATGTAATTAGAAGGGTGAGATATTTTTCTATATAATGAGACCAAATTCATTGATTTCTAAGTAAAATAATATTTCTCTAAAACTACCTTAAAAAAATCCGGGTGGCGTCTTGGTGTGCCCGAAAATGCTGATGGTCTGTTGTTCGATTCCCGGTTCAGACTATATTATTCCCAGGGAAACTTATTATTCTCTGCTCATTTTCAAATAGAGCTGTGCGCCGATTGAATAAAATATTGGCAGTGGACGCTGACTCGAGATGGGGCGGCGGCCGGAGGCGCATCGATACGGTGATATTTCTGGCGGAAAGATTCATCAGCCAGACTGTACTCATAAGCACTGTGGCACAATAGCATATTATAACATAAAGTACTTAATGTTTCTTTTTACTCAATGTATTCGTTTTCAATTAATTTCATGTAAAAACTTATCGTATTAAATGTCTACTTATACGAGAGCTTGAAATGATTTTTTGCCATCTATAGCGAAGTTCTTGGTTAATCACGAAGGGAATGATCCAGGGGTCCGAATGATTACCAAAGCCTGAATCACACGATACTTGACCTTGTACAAGTCTAAGGATTCTAGCTAGCATACTAGGGCTTGTACAAGGTCAAGTAGCGTGTGATACAGACCAAGCATACTGGAAATTCTGCATGATAGCTAGCATACTAGCGGGTATCCTTGTTTTCGTAATTCGCGCAATACTAGTTTGATACTTGCTCCAAGTAGGACCTAGTAGCCGCCGAACAATCACCTTTGCTCTTTGCAATGCGGTCGTCAATTTTCGATGTCAGCGCCTCCATTGTTTCTCGTGACAATTACAATTTTCCGCGTTCAAATGAACAACTCAAACCTCACAACAAGACACAATGACTTGGGTACCTGAGGAAATTGAGGTTGAGGAGCTGAAGCGGCTAAAAGCCGTCATCTTCGTTCAAAATCATGCATTTCGATCGTCAAACTCCTTACGCGACTGTACTAGATCAAATATGTACTGAACAGACCTTATGCAAGTTCAAGTATCATTTGATATCTCCTAGTAAGATTTCAAGCATGCTAGGTTTCCTACTAGAAATCCAGTACTCGCTGGCATCCTCGGGCTTGCAAAAGGTCAAGTATCGTGTAATTAAGACTTCAAATCCGATCAAAATATATATTTTTGTGAGAAACTGTGTCCATTTCACAGCTCAAATTTAACTATTACTTCTTCAAATTCGTCTTTGAAGATCCTTCTCTCCCCTAGCGCACTGATAAGTACTGCTGCATGGGTATCAGTATGACTATGATGAGTGATGCTAGACAAAATTATGAAATCAATGATGAAGGGTCCGCAATAATAAGTGTATACAAATACAGTATCCATGCACTAGAAGTAATGGTATGCAAATGGCCACGTGTTACGGTGTCGTCGACATAATCCATCGGCGGCGCACAAGTCTATTTCCAGCGCGTATGTCGCTTTAGTCAGTACCTACATGGCCGGAAGGTTTCCAAAGACCGCAAAGAACGATGTGTCTTCTTTCAGCCGGATGAATCTACGACACGGTCGCAATCGCAAAAGGAATAACATCAAGACCACAAAATCGCTGTGGATGAACTCAAATACCTTAGCCACACCATAATGTCAGTCTAGCATAGCTATTAAATGGACTGGGATTAAAACCAATATTCATTCAGGGGATAAAAGAAGAAAAAAAAAAGCTTAAAGCTCAGATCATACGAGTTCCACTTCCGGAGCGACACGTAGGATATAATTCCGCATCTCTCCTCATCCTCACCTGAAAGCAAGGCTAAGCGACCCACACAAAAATATACACCACTGTGCAAATGAGTAGAGGAAACATTTTTTCTCGTTCATTATAGACGAATGTGCTAAAAGACTGATGAAAGATTGATTCACTAAGGAACATCTCACTTATCGCCACTTCTGCATTCAATTTAATTTTTTCTTCCCTCGCAGTTTTTCCCGGTTGGTGCTTTGCCATCGCGTTATGGCGCCTTGCAGAGTATTTTGGTCTGCAGGCTTCCTAAAGTATCTAAACCGTCCATAGCGTGTCGGCGCGAGCGTTGAACGATGGACGAATGAGAGCAACGACGGTTGGCCGTTCGCGTACAGCCCACACGAATGACCGTCGGAGATATTCCCAACGTGTGCATCTGTCAAGTTTCAATGTCAATGACAACTAGTGTGCGGCGAAGCATAGACGTAGGAAATGAACATCTTTTAGTGTCCTGTCATCGGACCTTAACAACGTTCATTCGTGGTGCCAGGAGTGGGGGTTAGAATTAAATATCAACAAATGCACCACAGTTCACTTCCTGCGAAAGTCATCACAAAAATGCCATACCTATACTGTGGGTGGTGTAAACATAAAATCTTCAGACACAGAAAAATATCTTGGAATTACCTTAACTTCTGATATATCGTGGGGATTACTCATACAGAACATATGTGGCACAGCATTAATGAAACTAGGTTTTGTTAAACGTACAATAGGAAGGTCCTCGGATGAAAAAGTCAAACAGATATACTTCTTCGCTCTGGTTAGGCCACACCTCAAATACGCCGCGAGCATTTGGGACCCTGCTCAAATAGATTTAACCAAAATAAAATTAATGAAATACAAAGGAAATCAGCGCGCTTCGCTGCTTTGAGCGTAAATACAGTGTCTCACAACTTCTAGAGGGATTAAGGTGGGAGCCCCTAGAGACTCGGAGACTACACTTTAGGCTTAGTTTGCTTGAGAAATTCAGAACTGATGTTTTTCAGAGCGACATAGAGAATATTATCATGACTCCTCACTAGATTTCTAGGTCTGACAGATCCGATAAAATAATAGAGATACACGGTACCAAAACTCGTTCTTTCCGCGATCAACAAGCGACCACAATAAAAATTGAGCTCCACTAAATACACTCCTATAACACATGTCACCATTTCATCTCCAAAAACTTACACCTTTACACGGCTGGTGACCTACCACCCCCTGCCACATGCCCATTTGGCGGCTCGCAGGGTATTATGTAGATGTATTGCTTTTATTGCATTTAGTATGATAATAGACTTAAAATGTTCGACAAGAAAAATTTGACACAGTTATGCGAAAAAATAAGGCGAAGTACTTAATTTAAGGGGGACTTTGGGAGTGTGCATCTCCACTCATGAGGCTTAAGACGAATCAACAATAAGAGGAAGGCACAGTAAACACTATCAAACTTCAATGGCGCTGCTGTTGCATCGCATTTTTGCCATCTGGAGCACTTACACGAAGAAATTAAAAATTCACATTTCCTCAAGCATCCCATTTCGCTGATTTGAAAAACAATGCATATCATCGTCCGTTGAGTATAAAGAAATTGATGCGTGCAATTGTTCCAACAGTTGTCCAGCGGGAATCCAGAAATCAAACAAAAGTCAAGGATGCGTAATTGATATCCCGTTACCATATGAAACCATGTGGAGATGTCCATCACGTTCACTGCATCAACGACAACACTTCGCCGTAAATTTCAGTCAATTATCACCTTTTTTGGGGAAATTAGAGGTCGGTATGTTAGATGGGAAGGGATTCGAATCCACGTCGAACGTTTTGGGTGACTTTCCCGGAAAGGCCGTGCTGGCGACCGAAAGCCTCGCGTACTTACCATCCGAAGTCTAATTGACGAAGACATTGCCGACGCTTGGAGGCGCGGGTCGGCTCCAAGCATGTGACTGGGTGAATACGGCGATCTTCAAGGCTCCGGGTTTTGGGCAAATGTTCTTTTAGGAAAATAAATTTCACGACATGTGCTCCTTTCGCCTCCGAAACCCTGGACATTTACCCGAGCGGTGCATGCATCGAGTAGTGCTAGTTAAATTAGCACTTCAATCCATACGCGATGAACGCCGAAGAAATCTTTCTACGGTCCCCGAGAAAGTGGACCATTGCATGCAGGTGGCGCCAATTCTGGGAAAACTTGAGGTCGCGAGGCCTGCGCTAAGGCCGGAACTGCGACATTCAGTGCTCAACGATCCAAAACGAAGGGACTCCCTCGGAATTACGAGATGATTCATTTAAATTTAATAATACGGGATGAATAACGGGGCAATAAATTTAATAACACTTCCGGGACAATCTTATTTGTAACTTATTCGAACAACAGAGGACACCTTTATTCTTTTATCGTTCTGCACTCCGATGGTGTGGGGGGTTAAAAGGTTTATTAAGGAACGGATAACGTTCTTTGTGATAGTTTGACTAGAAAGAATATATGTGGAACGGATATTATTTCAGCATAACCTTCAACCGGACTTTGAAACTTATTATATGTCATTTTCTGGGGAAAAAATATTTTTTTATTAATAATTTATCTCTTTGAGAAATTTCATCGATGTATTAGATTTAATCGACAGATTACTCGGAATAATAGCGTGAAATTGCCACCAAAGCCATTTCGTGACAGCGGGGCAAATGAAAGGACATGCTGACAACAGATGGAACAGCTGCTGTCCTCTGTTCGATTTATTATTTTCAATGTCATGTGCCTGATTTCTTTGTATACGGGTTTTCCATGCTAAACAAGGATTATGAAATAAATTCTAGGGCATAGCGTGATAATTTCTTAAGTTCTGGTCTCAGCGTAAATTTTCTTTACATTGCACAGTATGACAAACAAAAATGGAAGGACATAATCTGAACCAGCCACAGAATCATGATTTACGATTTCTGGTACAAAGTTATAGCCCTAAAAAATGCGTATAGGCCATTGAAGTTACATAGAGAGTGCACTACGTCACCAAACTGGAGCCTAACAATCGACATAACAAAAATATTCGTTCCGGAAGTGACTATCAAATAGAAACCCATAGGTTTCTGTTCCCTACATTTCTATTGTCCCGGGGAAAATATCAAGGATTTTGAATAAACATAACATCCAGGTTATTCAAAAACCACCAAAAAAATTACAAGTTCATCTCTGCCGAGTAAAAGACGAATTGGGACTCAAGACATCGGGAATATACCAAATTTCATGCCAATGTGGAATAATATACATAGGTAAAACAGGTTTCACAATTGAAACGCTCTTAAAAGAACACAGGAGATGCATTAGGTTGAGTCATCCTGATAAATCCGCCGTGGCGGAGCATAGCCTAAAGGAGGACCATCTCATCTCCTTTAGTGATGCGAAATTCATATGCAATGCCAATGGTTATTGTGAAAGGCTATTTAAGGAAGCCATAGAAATACATTTTCAGCCCAATAACTTAAATTGGAACTCGGAGTACTCGATAAATCAAGGGTGGGAACCGTCAACAACCTATATAAGGGAGAACACAGGTGGCCGGGGCATCATTACCCTGATGACGATGGAAGTGTTATCCATCGAAACGTTGGCAGCAGCCAAAAATTTAAACCGGTGTGAATCCTGAGAGAATCACACACTTAATATTCGCCGCGACAATACTAAATCATTTAGCAAACAGATTGTTTAACCCTTATCTTTCCAAACTTTCCGATGGATATCACGACGGAATGGACGAATTAGCGGATGTGAACCAAGAATATCCACCACCTGTTTGGAATTAAGGCGAGTAACTCATGGAACGTATATCGGCTGCTTATTGCTTTGAATTCTACTTAATTTTACATTAGTATTCAACGGTAATGTGAATAATTTTGAGTATAAATAAATTAACAAATTATGTAAGGAGAATCCATATTTAAGAAGTAAGTTATCAATGGTAAACATAATGAAATTGCGAAATTAGTGCTTTAGCCTTCAAAGCGCCATATTCCTATGGCGCTTTGAGGGCTAACGCACTATTTGTGCCGCATTGGCCAGCATAGAAAGTACCCTCTCTATATACCCCAATGGTCTAGGCGCATAAAAGGCTGAAGGATCAAGTTCAGGCAACCAGATTGAATATGCGCTAATATCTTATAAAAACCAGTTTGACGATTAATGCGATAACAGCAAGGTGTCAAAACTACGATACAGGCCATTTATTTAATGGTTAGACTAAGCGGCATCGAGGGAATGTCCTTCGGAGAGCAAGGATCCATGCACAAGACAAACCGAGTATAGAAGGTGTGGGTGAGGTATGGAAATCAAAGTATCGATGATATACTCGCAATGAGTACAGAATGACATTAATCGATACCACATCAAAATACTACCCTGTGACCCGCCGCGTGGGCGTACGGTAGAGGGTGTTAGGACATTAGCCGTGTAAAGTGGTAAAGGATAAGGTTTTGGGTGGTGAAATGATAAAGTGCATTATGGGTTTGTATTGAGTGGAACTCAGTTTTAATTATCTTCACTAATTGTGTGTGGAAAGAACGAAGTTTTGTATATTTCTGTTCGGAAATATATCTCTTTTATTTTATCGCTTCTGTTGGACCTAGAGATGTAGTGTGGCGTCAAAATGATATTCTCTATGTCGCTCTGAAACACACCTGCATGGAATTGCTCAAGAAAACTAAGTCTATCGTGTATCCTGCGAGCGGCTCCCAACGCAATCCCACTAAAAGCTGAGTACTCGATATGTTAGATCGTAACAATTTTTTACGAAGCGCACAGCTTTCCTTTGTACTGTATTATTCCTTTTGAAGGGTAGACGAGGAGTATTGAGTTGACGGATGTACCCACGCTTCGACCAGAATTGGTCCGGTGGTCCCTGATTCGATGACGTACTCCGGCAGACCGCACGGCGTCTACCCGTGAAAGGAAGTCGGGTGATGCCTAATCCCAATTTTTTGGGCAACGGACTCCTCCGGTTCTCAAAAGATGTGCAGTAAGTTTTGGCAAAAGCGAGACTGACGGAGACTCGCCTTACGTTGTTTGGCGGAACCCAACAGATACAAGTGCTGCGGGGAGGCGGAGTCCCATTGTCGTCCTGTTGACGTCAATCCGCCTCATGGTGTCGGCCTCGCAGGGGTTGTGGTTCGCTAACGTTCCGTTCCCTTCCGTTCCCATTTCCTTATCCCACTACTTCCCACAAGGGTATAAGCGAAGGCTTGCAGACCTGGTGGGGGGTTTTTAGACCTTGCGGGGAGACCCAAATCACCTGTAATATTTTTTAGTTAAATCTTTCTCTCCACGATCAAAAGGCTCGCGGCGTATGCAAGATATGGGCTAACCAAAGCTAAATAGTACCTCTCATTTATTTTTTCACCCGAAGATTTTCCTCTGACGAGGGTAGGCTTCTCTGGAACTCGCCGTGTAATATAAAACAAGTCGTAGACCAACCTTGAATTACTACGATTCACACATTCCATGCGGTCATGAGTATGTGATTTAGCAAATTTCGTAGACTCAATTGTAGCTGATATTCCTATTAAATGATGTTGAGCTGCAACCATTGTGTCAATACGCATTAGTCATGATTAGATTGAATAATACTCTGACTAAATGAATTCTCAAATATAAAATGAACAAATCGTTCAAAAAAAGACTCTTTAATGCAATCAAAAATGGTGAGAAAGCTGGCGAATAGTAATGATGAAGCAATCGACTGGGTCTCTAAAATAATCCAATGTTCATGAAAGAGCTGAAACATTCCAAAACTTGAAAGGATATGCACATTTTGTATTAAATCAAAACAATGTTAATCATCAAATTTTCCTCTACCATTCATATTATTTACCCTGCTAAAAATTCCTTACAAGCTGTTCTGTAGAACTTCAGCAACTCTACGGAAATACGTGAGGTTTCCGTTGACCCAGTTCCTTTTCTATCCTAAGGTGTTCTGTAGAACATCGTAAGGTATTCCGCGGAACGTCGTAGGGAATTCCGTAAAATGGCGTTTCAATACTTTAAGGAATATCTACAGAGCGTTTTAAGAAATTCTGTAGAAGTATTTATGAGGAAACTATACAGAATTTGTTAGCAGGATAGTTTCAGTACTAACTAGGGATGAGTCGATTCCACTTTTTTTCCGATTCCGATTCCATCGATTCTTACTCCTAATAACAGGTGGGATATTGATATACTAGTAGCGTACGACAATTACATAAATAAAAGTATTGGTTGAAATAAAATAATAGACAATTAAGTCGCTCAAAAAGAAAGTTTATTAACAATAAATGTTAGAATATAGTAAATATATTCTCAGCTTAGGTATTGAGGTATTAGATAGAAAGTACAAATTGATAGCCTACACGCAAAATTACTGAGACAAATATGATGTGATAAATGAAATTTGAATCGAATATGTATATATCCGGAATCGATGGAATCGGAATCGACTTTAGGCGATCGATTATCGATACCGATTCTAATCCTGAGTATCGGTGGAATCGAGAATTGACATTTGGATTCGACTCATTCTTAGTACTAACGTTTACCGATTTTATTGTTCTTGGGATATTCAGTGCACTTATGAAAATAAAATGTAGGCGCCGAAAAAATTCGCTCACTCCAGGATAAAATTTTCGCCTCTTCCCCCGACAGCGACCTCCCAATGAGAGCCTTCAAACAGCCCAGCTTGGCCTCTGCACCCGTGGCTCGTCCCAATCAACACCTCTCCCCATCCAACTCCCTCCCCATCACACGTATCGACCAGGGAGGCTGGTTTTCACGCCCTCTCCCTCAAACGCCGATACTAGAACTCCCATAAAATAACTTCGGCGTCCGCGATTCGAGGCGAAATTTTATAAGGAAAATAAACGAGACTTTATTCCCGTTTTCAATTAATATTCCTCTTTCCAGAACACGTTTCTTTTCGCATTGAGCGCCGAAGGAGACGGCGATGGGTGAATCATGAAACAGTGGGACGGAGCACCAATTGGTTTCCAAAGCACCAACTGGGGCGTTTTCCTTCGAGTTCTGCGCCCTCGCGGTAACTAAACCCGAAAGTAGAGATACCTCTTATGAGCCCTTGCACGTTTGCACATTTTTGCTGCGGAAAAGTCCAGACTTAAAGGCCAACTTACAAAAAACAAGAAGACGCACGTTCATTACCATTCATAGGTCAACATCCTCATTCTGAGAGATATAAATTTTTGAACACACAAGATATATTATTTCTTTGGGTGCTCAGCTGAAATTTATACCACGGTCGTCGTGACAATGATTTAAGGATCTTAAAGTCGGGTGGAATTCGGGGACCGTTCCATCTGAGTTCCGTTGGACCTTTTCACCGGACACCATCACACCATAAAACAGAGGAGAAAACTCTCAAAGAGTGTTTAATTAAACAAGTGCACCATAAACTTTCATATCTCAATGGTCTTTGAACGATGTACATCAATTAAGACAAAAGTTTGGCAGAACTTGGTCGTGAGTTACATTTATTTTCATCATTAAAAATCATTATTTCATCAAATGCTGATTTTGTTGTACATTAAATAACAAGCAGAATAAACAAAAAATGCCTTTCTTGGACTAAAATTTTTACTGACCTTTTAAATGTCTTCATCTTTTTAATCCTGTTTGTTAAATCGCCATCAACTTGATATTAAACTCTCTTTATAACACTAAGGAATGTGTACCTTGAATAAAATGTAACTTTTCATAGTTTGATAACCTTTATTACTCGATCCGGGTTTTGACATTACACGTCTTCATATAAAGATGATGCAAAATGTCGCCTTAAGATGATTCTAAATACCGAAACACGACTGGATTAATTACATAACTGTGGAAAATCTGTGGTAAGATGTGTCTGATTCAAGTTCATTACACTCTCCCCCGCCCCACCCCAAATTTTAGACTAACATTAGCTATTTGGATTCTCTAATTTTTCCTGTACATGGTTTTTGTGCCCTCTACTCCATGGTAACTTTGAAAATCACCAACACCCAACAATACTTTGTCTCATACTATCAATTTTTATACGGGTAGAGCAATAGTCAGTACATCCGTCATTGCTAAACGAGACATACTCAAATCCGTACAGCAGAGAAACGAAGGGCACTAAATATATCA
The DNA here is from genome assembly GCA_963169105.1 of Ceriagrion tenellum. Lineage (NCBI taxonomy): Eukaryota > Metazoa > Arthropoda > Insecta > Odonata > Coenagrionidae > Ceriagrion > Ceriagrion tenellum. Next base: position 141,755,736 of record OY720637.1, on the reverse strand, counting down.
AGAATAGAAAGCGTTTGTATCAAGTGAGGTAATAGGACATAACAAAAGATATAAAGAAGTTATGAGAGCGAATAAGAACTTTGAGACCTCTGAAGAAGAAAGTAATTCGACTTTCAAGAAGCATTAGGGTTTATCTGAGCATAATATCGCGCCCGATCAGTTAGAGCATGGGGAACAGCCCAACCGCTTCTATAATGTATTGCTAAAATATATACTGAGGGTGAAGAGAATATTGCAATTCCACAAAATTATAAACTTATACGGCCATGGTTCCGTTTTGCTTCGGTTGCAGAGGTCCATCTTCAGGTAAAGACGATGCCTTGCACCTGAAACACGGTCGTTGAAATACCTATATGATTTCGTAGAATCTCATTTTCATTTTCCTTATCTCGAAGAAAATTCACTCAATAAAGCCTAATATTCTTACCAAAATATTGGTTTTTCTGCGCATCTTAACCCATCATGCTTTAGCCTTGAGGGAACAAAAGAGTCAAATCAAATGACTGTCATTCCAACGAGGGCACTCATACTGCTTCAGAAATTTCCCTTTGACTGCCTTTCGACGAATCGCCTCACGTGCCCTCCCCTTTGAATCTTTCCCATATTAAATTTGAAGATATCAATTGCTCGACTACTCTACAGATATCCCCTTTACTTTTTGGAAATACTTTACTTTTTGGGAAATACCAAACTGCACGAGGACGTATCTATTTCTTATCCTTAAATATATCTCAAACGAGCCTAAAAGCAATAATAAAAAAATCGAATCAGTAAATCGTGTATATGTCTCTAAGCTTAAAATGAATTTTCATCGACGGGGTGTCATAAACCTCACCAAAGGACTTTTCTCATTAGATATTATCATAAATTAATTACGTGAATTCGTACTTAAATTGTATTGTAAACAGCAGTTTGATAACTTATGAAGCGAGACTTTTCGGACACCCTGTATATTATTCAGAATTAAACATATTAACGATACCTCCTAGTTCAACCAATGTCTTGCACTTTATTTACACATAAAGCATTCATATAAATCGTCCTCCAATTGTCTCATACTATTTCATCAGTATGGCCAAACAAATGAAGAAAATGCAATAAGCCAATTGGCTCTTCAAGTCCGATACAATGTTTCTCTAGGTAATGCATTTTTACCAATACCTCTTAGTTTTCCTAACTAATTTTCGTAAATGTTTGGCCATTTTTAAATATTTTAGTTAAAAATACACACATGATTGAGGAAACGAGGAAAAATATGTTGAATCGAAACGCACAATAGAAACTAACAGCAATTGTATTATATTTCATTGCACAAGTGTGACAGAGCTCACAGATCATTGTGAAAGCAAATATTGAATAGAAACTAGCAAGTTAATGGTGCTACCACATGGTGTCTAAGGTTCCATAAATAGAGATTTTGTATGAAACATAACTCGAATAATAATTTATGCATGAGTATATACATTAATTTCTCTTATATCTTATGGCCTTGCTGCATGTACTTTCCAAAGTTGAACGTCTGAAGAAGTATTAAGATCATTGGCTATACCCACAAACGGTAGAAAATCAGTATTAGTACCTCAATTCAACGATATAAAAACGGTATGGGAAAGGGAAACATTAACTCCAAAATCAAATGAGAGGGCTGTATTGCGATTTTCATTAAAAACATTCTTGCTAGGTTTGTCAATCACTTACTGTCATGATAAACATTGCGGTCGACGTGCTTTCCATACATGCAATAATTAAAATGAATATCCTCCTCATTCGTAGTAGTCAGCAATGTTATCCAGTACATATTGTCGTTCTGGGAAATAGAGTCGTCAGCTTTTGCGCTAACATGTCATCAATCAATGCGGTATCATCCGATGAAATGATTTTCGTGCGACCAGGATCACTTCTTTACGGGAGACAGGGCTCCTTGCTTTCGGTTGACCCATTTAAATGGCTTTCGAAAATATATTCGGCCGGTTTCGAACGTGAGGAAAGGAGAGGGAAAAACGAAGATGGAGAAATTTTTGGCAATAAAGAAGAGGCTCGTAAAAACGATTAGGGAGGGAATGATGGTTCCTCAGGGCGAGGTCGGGGTAAGGGAGGGGTGGGGTTCAGATAGGAGGTTCAGAGGAATGGCGAATGGACCTTTCCCGAGGGGAGCCCGTCCGATCGAATGAGAATCCAGAACGTGAGAGGAGGGAGAAGAAGCCCTTCGTTTGCATACGCATATTCGTGAGGCGGAAGTCCACGGGCCGCCGATGGAGATTTTCTCCCTTCTTATCAACTTATCCGAGTCAGGTAATCGATTATTTCCGAGTGATTGAATTTCCCGATTGCCCCTTTTGGATGGGGAGACGGGAAGTGAAACACTTTCCAACAAACTCTTCTTCCCTTTCGAAAAAGAAGGAAGACACGCGATCGCCTGAGCCCTCAATGTTAAGGTAGTCCGAGCGAAATATCATTTAACCTAAAAAATCAATGAATTTGGTCTCACTTTAAAGAAAAATATCTCACCTATCCAATGACACCAAAAATTCAATCCCTTATTACATTACTTTCGGAGATATTTGCCAAAAAACACCATCTTTTTTACATGGGAAATGGTACGTGTATACACTCCAGAGAGACATTATTTACAAAATGAGGTATTTCTAACACTTAGATGTCGTAAAAAACTAACAGCGGGTAGTTTGTATGTTTTATCAACTATATTTGAAAATTAATGATATTGTCATCACAGTAGGTTCTTCGGTATCACAAAAAACCTTTCATTTTGAAGGAGTTTCAAACGCACCGCGCGAAAAAATTGAGTCAAGTTAAACACTTATTTAGATATTTTCATTTAATTACTTACAATTTCTATCATGTACAACTATATTATTACACCATTAATAATGCAATATTTAATTGATGTGTCCCACAACTGGTGAAATCAAAACGTATAATTCGAATATGACATATATTATGACTAGGGAACTATCTCGCTCGGACTACCTTAAGCTACGCTAAGCACTCTTATTTTTGCTCTGAGAGATATGGGGCAAAAAATCGATGCAATATGAAATTTAGCGTTTAAAACGTCCATAATAAATAATTATAACAAGCCCTTTGTCTTGAGTTTATCACAGAGACCATTGGGCCATTCTCGATCTACACATTAGTGAACGTGCTCTAGCTTGTAAATATAAAAAGTAGATGGCGTGTTCCCCAATATGGATATTGGCTATGTTTAATAATCGCGTATGTATCTGAAATCAGAAATAAATCATAGTAAACTTAGCGCTAAGAACTTTAAAAGGACTTGCGACAGACTTAGTGCACAAATTACATGGAATTACTACGAGTTGCATCAAATCAAGGTGTGTTCAAGTCTCTGGCGCATAACAACTCTCCAAAAGAGCCATCGTTTGGTAAAAATTTGCGAGTCATTCTAAAAAGAGTAATTAATTCGACTGTAGTTAAGGTATGACAGAGATGAAAGGGAAGCAAAGCTATGAAAGAGTAACGAAAATTTTTGTTTTACACTTAAGAACGATTTAACTTCTCAGAGCTAGAAATCAGTCACGGGGTTCCGCCGGGCTGCGGATAATAGGTTGACATGAAAATATGATGGTTATGTTTTGTAAACGAAACAAGCGATTTCGACCGACATATGAGCACTCTCAGACCAAAAGCGGAGGAAATGAATGGACCTTCCTGGGGGAGTACCTATATTCCAAAAATGCCTCTAAAACCCATGATGATGTTGATTGAGCGCAAAATGTACATCCAGTTTTAGTTTTATCAGAAAAATAGTAAATTAAATAATTAATTAATTAAATTCAGACTTGAGGAGATGACACAAAGTGACATCCTCCGGTTCGTAACAATAAATTCTCACTAGTGGAATCAACAAAGTTACTTTTTTTCTTCCATAATGGACAAATTACACAAAGTCAAGCCTGCCACCGTTTCCTTGGTGCGTCAATTAATTGGTAAGCAAGAAAGAAAGAAAATGAAAATCATGAGAATGAGGAATTCCTTCACACACGAAGGAAGGAATTGAGAATTAGATTCGCTGGAAGGCAATGGGGACCTGAGTTCACCTCGGAAAAGGGCGAGAAAACAAATTTTCCACATTGTACTGGCAGATTCGACCACCCAGATATAACAAGGGAGGTATACAGCAGAACACATTTTAAGAAATAGGAGTAGGCTAGAATAATTTCTATATCCTATTGCAGTCCGTGAGCAAAATAAGATAAGGACAAAGCCTTCGAAAGTTAGACTTGACCCAAAAAATATACGAAACACGCTTCACATACACATGATGTCGACTGTGTCTGCAGCCTAACACCCTTTGTCACTTACATTTTTGGCTCTTCATAGGAACAACGTAAATGGCTATTTATTAGTTCACCTTTATCATTCAAAACATTTCCTTCTCGATATCGTCACTCAATATCACTTTTGAGGTGAATCTTATATTGATCAGAACCAATTTCCGGTTTTTCTACCCAACAGATTGAAAGCGAACCATGAGTTTTCTTTTCGGCCAAATGAAAATTCCATGCTAGCGTACATCACCTCTGGAAAAATGCCATATAATAGCTTTCCTTTGATTCAAACTTTTGAAATTGATTTTATCCCGGGGGTATACAAGCATACCATCCTAACCATAAAACAATTGAGCGAAAAAGGTACAATTTTGATCAGAAGTAATGTGAAGTGACACGTGGATAGAGCCTTCCGTGTGCAATTAGCTCAAGCAACCATATTGCAGGGGATAGTCCGTGCGTACATTTTTATTGAAATTTTAAATTAAGTTATGTCCAGCCTCTATGAAGAAAACTACGGCTTCAACATTAACTCCAGAAATTGAAAATCATCTTTGGTCACGTAATCGATCCAGCCAAATTTTTTTATGATGAGTAGCTGTTCTAATCAATGAAGGAAAAACTTCCATGTAGTCATTAGCATACCTGGATGAAATAAGTATAGTACTTAACACTGGATACATGTGAACCGTCAGGTTCAGTACATTTCACTTACTAATGAATATTGCTAAACACATTTTTCCCTGGATTTGCGGTTAATCCTTGCACAAAAATGCCTCGAATAAAATGCCAATTGTATTTATCTTTAGTAATTCTTACTGCTCAGAATTTCCAGTGGATGAATAATGGAATTCTCTTATATGTGCGGCGTTGAAGACGCCTTAAAGAGCTGACAAGGTATCACTCGCTGAAAACTACAGCACATGAGCTGTTTGGATCGCAGCTTCTTCATAAACTTTCTTAAAAGTTCCCATATTGTTTGAAGGAGTAAGACATGATAAAATAGTTTTTTTCCAGTAAAAACACTTTTGACAGAAATTTCTGTACAAAGAGAACTCTTTTTCCAAACCCATATCCTACTTTATTAATCGAAAGCTTGTATGATGGCATTGATCTGATTAACGAACGGTTAACGGCTTGATTTAATTTTAAAGTAGCTTGCAAAACCAATGTCAATTTACATTGGAGATAAACGACAAAACTCAACGGTAACCGTTTACGTTCGCCGTGGCCTGCTAAATATTCAGTCAGACATCGGGTCACTTTCTGTGGTTCCTAGCTCCGCACCAAATATGGATCTGCACCATGCATTATTCATTCTAAAAAAGAGATTGAGAAGATTTGAAATAAATCATTCCACAAATAATTATTTCATCCGAACAGGATGGAGAATAAAAATGTCTGTAAGAGTTTTAGATCAGTACTAACGGAAAGATATGGATACAATTTATGGTTATTGCAAAAAAGCAAGGAAAAAATAGTATTCTTCAGAAAATGAGTACAATCTAGTATTATGGATTGTGAAAGTCCTCTTTAACCAGTCTTATTGAGCCAAATACTACATTATTCATTTAAAAACATTCATGAACATAATCGTGGAAAACTTTATTTCAAACTCAAAATAATTACTACTCTGCCGCGAATGGCAACTCATGGACACTATTCGCACATTTCCTGAAACCATCCAAATCACGGAGCTTCAGCGGTCTGAGAAATTTTCCATCTTTCTCATGAGCAAACAGTCTTTGAAATTTTACAGAGTATTTTTACGTTTATCGTGAATAGTTGCAATAGGTGATTTTTCACTTGAAGACCAAAGAAAACTTTGGGAATCGGTCAATTTTTTAAAGCAATTAGGTAATGAAGAAGACTTCGCTCGCACAACTCGTTGTCATCTGATTCTATAGAATATGAGGCAAGTGAACTTTCCCACAGTCCTCCTCCTTTCTTTGGTTTTATTTCGGCGAATTCCTTGACGGGCGTCTTGAAGTGACATACCGTCCTCAATTCAAGTTAATTCGTCCTTCTAAACGGTCTAAACTGAGGACGAGGAGGAAACGATAGACAAAGGCGCTCTAACTGCAAGGCCAGAGAGTAGAAACATACGCATTTGCCGCAATCAAGTCTCGCGTGGACGATTGCCCGGGCATGCCAAACCCTCCATCAATGGAGCACGGAGGCCTCTCTTCCAACTCTCGGGGCATTTTCGGGGGAAAGGGGAGGGGACCAATACATCCATATATCATGCCAAATGATTCCATTCCCCGACAGTGCTTCTTTTTTTCCCACAAAAACACACCGACCAATCCATCCCACACAAATTGTAGGAAAGCATTATTATGATTTCCATAAGAGCCGAGAAACTTGAAGCCTTTTTCCGATACATGCATAGGTAGGTAAAGAAAAAATGAGGAGGAATTCGTTGAGATGGGGTAGGAAGGGGAAAAGTAGGGTCTTCCGAAATTGGGGTCAGAATAACTCTGGTCCTCAAAACAAGAGGGAGGGGGACGGGGGAAAGAGAGGGTGTAGGTGGAGGGGAAGATGGAATAGAGGCTCCTTCCCATCTGAAAGTGGAAATGAAGGTACAGGTCGCAGAGGGGATACTCCGCCCTAACGACACACCAAATCCGTCCCTTTTATTCCTCCCTTTTCCCCACCATCGCCTCAGCTACTTCACCCCCCTCCCTCCTTTCAACGCCTCCCTCTGTTCTTGGTCTGCAAAATATGATAATAATAAAGTTTATTTGCAGAGTTAAATGCTCTGGCATTTGCAGATGATGTGGTACTTTGGAGATGATATGAAACTGAAGTCCAGGAAAATGTGAACCGATGGTACAAAAATTTCAAAAACGTACACCTGAAAGTCAGTAAAAGTAAGACAGTGATACTGACTATTGGCAAAGTACAGAATAATATAACTTTAAAACTCGAGAATGAAATACTGCAAAGATTGGAACAGTTCCCTTCCCTAGATAGTGTAATTTCACAGGATGGGTTAGATTCCTGGGAAATTACTAACAGGTTGAATAAAGCGTCAAGTTTTTACCACCAATTAAGGAGTCTTCTTTGGGACACAAAAATACCAAGAGCTGCAAAAATGACCATGTATAAGTCTTACTTCGTATCTATTATATCATATAGCCTTGAAACTTGTACACTATCAACAAGTAGAGATATCGGCAGAATACAAGCCAACGAAATGAAATTCCTAAGGACGCTGGTACAAAAGACAAGACTTGACAGGCAAAAAAATGAAGACATTGGAAGACAGGTTGGATGCAAAATATCATTAGTTTAAAACTGTTCCTGAAAGTCAAGAGATCCAGACTGGGGTGATATGGTCATGTGATGAGGATGGAACAGAGCAGAGTAGCTAAGGTATGGCTGGAAAAGAAAATACCAGGGAAGAGAAGAGTGGACGGACCAAGAAGGAAGTGGATCGACCAACTGAAACGAGACATCCAACTGAGAGGGAGCTCTTGGGAGGAAGTTCAACATCAACAAGCATACCAAGATAAGAGAAGTTGGAAGAGGCTGATAGAAAACACCCGGGAAACTGGAGTTGCTACTGGATGATGATGATGATGATAAATAAAGTTTATTTGCTCCGGGTACAACACCCCTAAGAGCACCAATAATACAATATGCGGTGGGCACATTTGATACATGAAAATACAATACATCGAGTTAGAATGAAATATAACCAAGTATATCGCATACATTTCTAACAAAAAAACTTCAATAAAGTAGTTCAACATAGTATAAATAATATATTATAAATGTTATGCAAGTTTAAATTTAAAAAATAATAAAGATATTTAAACACACTTAGATATTACAAAGCAATTATAAACGCAACACCAATTATTGAATTTTGACATTGAACATGTGACAGTGATATACATTGACAAAGGGAATTAGAATTTGATTTCTGTGTGTTGAAGGTAGTGATAAAGTTTGAGTTTGAACGATTGTGGGTTTCGAATGTTCTTCAGATCTTTGGGGAGAAGATTCCATAATTTTGTGGATCTAACCAAAAAAGAATTATGATATTTTGTAGTTCGGTGGGTGGACAGTAGAAATTGGATGCTTCACTTCTTGATAATACGGGACTGCGGTTGTTTTGTAAACAGGTCCAACAAATGTTTTGGTTCAGAAACATAAAATAAGGTAAACAGGAAAACACACAGCATGTAAATACGCCTGTATTTGATATTTAACCATGAATTTTTTCCCTGTACGAAGACACGTGATCATCATATCGAATGTTGTAGATAAATCTTAGACGTGAATTTTGAATTCTCGGAAGTTTATCGTTGAGTTCTACAGAGAGATCACCAAAAACGAGAGGGCAGTAATCTGAATGAGCGAATATTAGTGTTGTAACGAGCAACTTCCTTGTATGAGTCGGCATACAGGGTTTTTCAAGAGAAAGGTACATTTTTCAGGAGTCAACCAATGTCAACCAACTATTGTCAGTCAATAAATTACTAGGTCATTGAGAATAAGTTTAAATTTATCATTCATCATTCTATCAACCTTGTGTTGCAGTGTCTTTTCCCTTCAGTTCGCTGAAGAGGGCCACCTTGTGGCCGAAATAAGCGTATACGACGCACACCCTCGTCTTTTCCTGTTTCATTCCTTTGGCCAAGCTCATCTCGAGCCTGATTCTCCCAGAAGTTGGGCCATGTTGAATTTGTGAGTGAGTGATTTTGTGAGTGCTTGTGAGAGTGATTGCTCTGTGTGTTTGTAATCATAACTCAGGCATCCTTAACGGGGTCTCTAGAGCCCTGTGAAGGATCCCAATTGAGTTGGGTATGTGTGTCTGTGAACGGTCACTGGCGAGGAATTAACGTTCCCGTAAACCTTCACAAGGGTATTCTGGTTGAGAGGCTGTGGTTGGTCACTGACGCTACCATAAAACCAACACAGTAAATATTTTCTCTTCTATCTTTTGACGAATGGTGCCAATAGTTACGGCCATTGGAGAATTATTCTCACCCTATTCTGTCACCCTATTCAGAGCTCAAGTTTTCTTGATTATGACATTGAAGTTTCTTGAGTTTTGGTCAAAGGTTTCATGATTCAATGCCGAGGTTTTGCCAAATTTTCTTGCATCTTCAGAGCTTTGAATTCTGCATAGTTAAAAAAACATGATCAGAGGAATTGTCGATTGTCGGACAGGGGTGGGACAGAGGATGGGGAAGGGCTAGAGGGTTTAGGGGAGGAGAGAGGTGGCAAAGAAGAGATATTTACTGGTCGAGAGAAGTCTGAATTGACACGTTTAAAGATTGTTCAATAATGAAATCCTCATTATCCTTACTAATATATAAAAATGTACTGGCGTCTGTTTGTCTGTTGCGCCATCACGCAAAAACTACTGAACCGTATAAGCTGAAATTTGGCAGGTAGAGATAAAATATAGTTGGTTGTAACGTAGGCTATATTAAAAAGCCCTTAGGGCCCCCGAAAGCCCCCTGGTGGTCCATGCTAAGCATTGGGTTTGGTGCAGTGGTTTCATTTTTTGCTTTTTAAGAGAACTTTCACTCAAGATAGAGGGCTGGGAATTTTTTTTCGGGAGGCTGAATAAAGAAGTGTCTGATTCCTTCAATTGATTTCCTTATACGATTCGTAACTGTCTGAATATCACCTTTTAAGTTGAATAATCTCGCATTTTTCTCCGAAATCAACAATAGTATATTTCCATGACAACCTGAGATTTGATTTTTAAAGGATATTCACGCCTCTAGCATGTAAATATCACGTTTCTCTGCAGGCCCATGATATCACGTAGAAAGGAAATGGTACAAGAAGGGCCCCATGATAGATTACTTCGGGGGTGTAACGGGGGGGTATAGTGTATAACTTAAGGATGGCCAGTGTTTATAAACATTAAACGAAAAATATAAAATATAAAAAAAGGATATATCAATAAAATGGGAAAATAAGTCGGTCAACTCCTTGTGGTGTTTCTCTGGTTATTCTAAGAACGGCACAAATTTCATCCTAACCCAACCTACGGACGGATATCCAGCTATAAATCTGGTTCAAATATAGACCAATCTGTTTCGAAACTTCAATCGGTTTTGAAATGGCGGAAATTATAATGACGTCACTATATGCTTCATACTCGAAAGAATAACGAGAAATTCTGCTCAATGAAGGACATCAGTGCATTAAAATCGGAAATTGCGCTAAGAATCCCCATAGATTCTTGATTGAGTAACCAGAACCAATGATTATGGCAACCCTTTACGCCAAAGGCGCAGTCCGGGTGACGGTGAATTAATAAGTGAAATAAGCATGGCCGCTGCTGCAAATGCTCCAATTGACGTTGTACATTACTCTCCAATCCTGACTGATACTCAACGCACATATCAACGTTGAATAGGGCAACTCAATTAAGTCATTGAATGCCAATATATGCGTGTACACAAGGGAAGCGATCAAGCTGTTAATTCACTGAGAAGACGGTTCAAGAGAACCGGAAGGACGAGGTTACCATATATCAACCTGAGCGTTATTTAAGTAGTAATGAGTCTGCGTGGCCTATTTGTGGGTTGCCCGTGTATGAAAGAGAACCAACAGCCACTCAGCTCTTCATGTGTCTGAAAAACGGTTAGACGGTCTATTACAACGAACACAAGGTACAAGGTAGGTTACTCACTCCTCAAATGACCAAGCTGACAGTATTCTTCAGGCTTTGTGATTTTCTTGTAAAAGAAGTACAATGTTTTTCAAACCCTTTGAATTTCAATGGGTACCTTCCGTCTGTATTAACTAAAAATTATTGTATATGACTTAACTATGATTTCACTTGCTACTCTACGTTTTGAATCCAACATTAAGGATGGTTCTGTTGGGAGAATAAATTATGAAAAATCAGAAAAGAGAAAAAACTTTAGCATACATTTTTTATGCACACCATGCATGCTCTGCGGATAAATTGATTTGAATACATTTTAGTACACAAATGAAATATAACATATGTGACTGATTAATGTAATTGATCAGTTTATAAGGCCATATATAAAGGATGAACCTTTGGTAACATTCGCTAAATAATCAGTTCTACATCTGTTACAGACTAAATAATTTTTTTGGAATAACGGAATAATTTCGAATACTTCCTCATAATATCAATTTGAATAATAGACTACAAATAATATTCATACAACCAAAGCGAGTTTTTTAGTTAGTTATTTACAATTTAATTTACATGCATGAAGAATAACTACTCGGCCACATTTTTTCTCAACTGATATCAATCCCAGAAAAAACTAAGCATCCAATATGCTCGTGGCAGCATTCATTTGGCCATGTGATGAATTATCTCCCATGAAAAAAGATTCCTTAGAGTAAATTATCCACCCATTGAAATATTCCCTCCTCAGCGCAACATCCACTATCACTTTCCCTGGTTGCTATATTTTTTTAACCAATCAGAATTCATAGTTCAATGGAATTGATTGATATCATTACTATGTTACCCCTCACCATCTGAAGATTATTAATAGTTGTATATACACAACGGAAAGTGATGTCACCTATATATAGCTTGAAAAGTGATAGTAATACAATTCACCATCATCTTCAAATTGCTAGTGCATGGTTACGTATGCAGAAAGTCGCGGGCAAAAAGCACCAACGCTTACCAGGTAATAGGGGTTGAGGACAAGGCATTGGCGCGACTATAGTCTCGCATGGAAATAAGTAGATAAAAAAAGTGTGACCGAGTAACTATTTACCACTTATGCACACTGATTTTTCAAATAACTAACTGCAAAAGTCGCTTTATCTCGTGTCAACCCTATAAAATACGTTGATGAAAAGACTGCATTTCTGGGTTCTAGCGGTCCCTTTCCATTTGAAATCACACGTAGTACAAAATATTCCTACAGAGAAGATTTCAACTTCTCCATTTTGAGGCTGACCAAAGGATCATGGAATCGACCACCGCGGTATTATGACAGCTCTTCAAATAGTAAAACTGGTTCGTAGAATTTCATTTGCTCCCGGTGAATAATTGAAGTAAATCTTCTTGGGTTTGCGTCCAGGTTAAGAGCTCCATCTTCGCCTTCACTGACGTGTCAATTGAAACGCCGTCATAGATGAAGATGGAGAACTTAACCGGGACACAAATCCGAGAAAATGTTACTTCAACAAAAATGGTAGTCCCTGATTTGGAAATGAAGCGAGCGGAAATATAGATCGCGATATACAATATTGCAATATGGACGTATATTATTCTGGGCTTTCCTTCCGCTGGAGAGTTTATAATGCAGTATATTTGACTCCAGTTTCGCTTGGCATTTTATTCCTCGCCTTCCTCGTTGTCTCTCGGCGACGAAAAGATTATTCCAGCAAAGGCCGTAACCAGCCATGCGCGCCAAATACCAAAGTTTTTACCTTCCCGTCCCCATTCAATAAATCCGTTAAAATGGGGATGGTGGGTATCTACATATTTTTAATGTAATGATATATTCTAACAAGACGCAAGTACTGGCGCATTTTTTTCTTTACAGAGAAATACCGTTCCCACATGGATGTCCAGCGGAAAACCGCAGTTGTCACTTCTCACGCTGGATGGGACGGTACACTATGGTAACCTCGGCATCTTTCACTTAGTTTAGTCCAACGCAGACACCAGGTTTAACTCTAACTTTTCCCCAAACCACTCACGTTCATATTCAATCCATCCAATTACCCAACACAAATGACCTGAGTTATCGTTTGCCTTTCAGAATTCACCAACCGAATATCCAAGGTTTGGGTTTATGCGGAGTTTTCGTTATCTACGGATAAGATACATAAAAACAGGCAGATAGAATTAAAATCTTGCAAAGCCTAGTGTATTTGGTGATTTTAGAATATATATAATCGACATATAAAGTGAGAAGAAAATGATGAACAGAGATGACAGGAAACATACCATGCGCATGTGGCGCATTGTAAGCACCAGAAGGAAACGATGGCCGCATCCTGCATAAGAAACCAATGAGGTACGTAGTCGATAGAAGAGAAACTTCCGACGCGGAATACTACAGGAGCGTAAGTCAGCCGGATGAAGCGAAACGTGAAACATAAGGGATATCTGAGCATAAAATTGATATAAATAAATTAAGAATAAATTAATTTACCTAGAAATAGGGGAGACTGAAGGGCTGATGTCATGTCAACTACTCTTATTACTAAATACTTACTAAGGTGGTGGAGGATTCATTCCAATATGAAATTCATGACAACGAGTAATATTTTTTAAATGCTGGAATTATTCCACCGGAAGGCGTGATCCTGTTAAAATAAAACGAATATATTTGACATGCAAGGGGAGAAGATGAAGAATTCTCGAACACGCTGCCAGCAACAACTAACTCACCAAAAGTCAGCTTTACCAGTTCGTGATTCGTTATACGCTATCTGAAGACACGATCTTTTGCATTGGAAAATGAAATCTGAATTGATGACCATGCTGACGCTCGATCTGGTAAAGTCAACCCGCAAAGATTAAAGCTCCTTATAAATAGATGCGGCGCGTGAGTTCCCGAGGACTGGTACCGTTAGATACCGTTAGGATCAAAAACGGTAAGTAGAGCAGTTTTCGCACAATTCTAGCGAGGCTAATCCTCCAAAACGATTGCGTTTATGCTTATGTATGGACAACAAAAGAAAAAATTGTACCTTGATAATGATATCATTTGTCGAAACCATGGTCGGAAATAATAAACCAGAGTGAAATGTACAAAGTGAGATTTTATTTTTATTTTCTCCTCCAATCCTTTCCGTCCAAAATTCACAGCGTTCTACTTAAACGCCTTGATCACGCACATGCGATATCCTAAAATCAGTTGAATCGAACAAGCAAATCGACGCGATATTACTTGATTTTAAGAAGGCATTCGACAAGTTTCCTCACAAAAAACTCGTAGTATATAAATTGTATTCATGCGGAGTTACTAAAAAATAGTGAACTGGATAAGGGACTTTCTCAATGATCGTAAACAAAAGTAGTTATTAACGGTTTTCGCTCTAATATGGTTAAAATTACGGTGTCTAATACCGTGTTCAACAAGGAAGCATGATTGGCCCTCTTTTATTCATTATTTATATTAATGACCTAAGTTCTCGAATTAGCAGTAAATTAAGATTATTCGCAGACGATACAGTAATCTACCGTGAAATAAGCGAAGACTTTGAACTTTGAAGTTCTGCCATCTCACCTTAGCAACGTTCAATCATGGTGCCAGGAGTGGAGTTTAGAATCAAATATTAGTAAATGCACCACAGTTTACTTCCTGCGAAAGTCTTCGCGCAAAAGTGATACTTACACCGTGGGTGAAGTAAACATAAAATCTTCAAATACAGTAAAATATCTTTGAGTTACCTTGACTTCAGATGTATCATGGGGAACACACACACAAAACATATGCGGCACATCATTAAAGAAACTAGGATTTCTTAAGCGCACAATAGGAAGGTCCTCGGATGAAAAAGTAAAAGAGAGATACTACTTCACTCTGGTTAGACCATACCTCGAATACGCCACGAGCATTTGGGACCCTGGTCATAAATATTTAACCAAAAAAATTGGCAAAGTACAAAGAAAAACAGCGCGCTTCATTAGAACTGCAACGAACGAACATATAGTGTTACACAACTGTAAGAGGGATTAAGGTGGGAGCCCCTAGAGACTCGGAGGCTGCACGTTAGGCTTAGATTGCTTGATAAATTCAGAACTGATATTCTTCGGGGCGACACTGAGAATATAATCATGACGCCTCACTACATCTCTAGGTCTGACAGATGCGATAAAATAAGAGAGATACTCTGCCGAACAGATAGATACAAAAATTAGTTCTTTCCGCGCACAATAAGCGACTACAATTAAAACTGAGCTCCTCCAAATACACTCCCATGGGACATGTCACCCTTTCACCTCCAAAACCTTTTACATCTTTAAGGTTTAAATGTGTTGTCGTATATGCTTGTCGCATGATTAATGTTTTTTTTTAAAAAAAGGAGGTAAGTTGGGTTACAAAATTTGTATCAAGGTGGAGCAGCAGTTGAGAGAAAGGATAAGTAATAGGATTGGTAGCGTTACGTATAGAAACGGGTAGCGTTACTGACTTCAGTGAATATGGACTACCCTCCGTGATTAGAGACACGATAGATCGAAGGGGATAATTTCAAATCCGCCCCTAAGGCACAAGGGTGCGCACTCAGGCATCATATCCTGCTCCTGCTGCATAATCACTCAACTGCACTCGCCAAAAATCCCTCGTTGACCGACTCTAAAATACGTCCCCTCGGGGTAAGTAATAACAAGAACCGTTTCCTCTCGTAATTACAGCCTCATGTTTCTAGTTGCAGGTAATTGACCCGATTATACATCCTCCGCTCTCTGAATATTTGAAGTCGACACTAGGGAACATGCTGGAGATCACCATAACGTACGCCAAGGTGAGCGGAGAGAAAAATTGAAATGTGCCCGACCACCCACGAAAGGGACATGGCCTCCCGTCGATTCCACTCTCTCATCACCTCGTTATTATGTTTCCGGTAGCCGTGGGCAGGTGGTCGCTTGGTGGCTTGTGCTCCCGCCGACCCATATCGGACGACCTCCGATTTACATGCGATGATAATTTTGTAAACGCACTGTTTCCACGGTCTCCCCTAGTGTAGCCATGAAAATACGTCTTTAGAAGTTTGCATGAAAAGAGGATAATATATAGAGGATTTTTAGACAATACTCATAGTTGTACCAACCATTATTTTCGAATTTGAAAATTTATTAGTATTATCACAATAGAACGGTCAATGAACATTGAACAGGGATTTCATAAAAATACCCAGGGTACATAATATATCATCCTCAAGTATCGATGCTTAGCTATTTAATTATTTTTTTAGGAATTTGATTCAATTTTTTCTTTTCCTAATGAATATAATACAGTAATTTTATAAACTTTTGTCAAAGCCTTTATCAATACAGCTGCGCCAAATAATATGATGTTTAATCGAAGTTCCTACATCCAGCCATGACGAGGATATGAATCAAGAGCATGTGACCACCAGTCATGTGACTCTATAAGCAATACAGAAAAAATTCTGCAATTGTATGACCAACAAAATTGGTTAAATTGTATATTTTATCCTTCATTTAGTAAATTTATCGAACCATCAGTACTTGTTCTAGACCAAGTGCTTGACATTTCATGTCTAAAAGTAAAGAAAGGTATACGAATTTGATGGGAGCAATATAAAACCCTCAAAATATTTTCATGAAACTGGATGATTTATTTAATACTTGAGTGTTTATTTGAACCTAATACTGAAATATTACAATTGCTTTAGAATATGGCTGGTCTATCATTTTATCCCTTAAATTTGAGCATGAGTACTCCCATTTTTCAAAGTGTTATTACTCACATTTTCTTCAAAGTGGAATCACTTTTCCTTCATTGACCTCTTTCAGGCCCTATTGCTCTTCATGATAAGATACTGTGTCTGTTTATGCTCGGATGGCAAAGCTTTGATTCCTAACGCATTATATGCAGATATTCTTTCCGTGAAACTCGTCAAAAACTCCCTCTCGATGAGTTGCTGATATGAATGGCAGTGTGATTTGGTGTATTCTGTCAAAACCCTTGACACCTTTCAAACGAATTTAAAATTACGCACATTAGATAAACGGCATTTTAAACGATAAAACGTATGGAATCATATACTTCTAAAGTTCTATGCTAAAAATTCGATCGTTTTCATTTTCCATTTACTCTCGCTGGACTCAGTCAAAGCATCTTGCGCCTCCCGCATCACACCTCCTGCCCTTGCGTGTTCACCCTTCTCCCAACATTCCTCGATCGCCACCACTAGGCTTCCACTCCAGTCTGCTTCCACGCTTTAATTAAATTTCTGCTTTAACTCAATTTGGAGCCATACTTCCCAATCAGTCATTGTTCTATCAAATAAGGAATATTCTCAGGCCTCTAAATGTAATTCCGCACCTGTTTGTCTGCACATGAATTATTTAATTCATGTAACTGCTCTTTACGAATCCAGCTGGTATTCCTAGAGAGAGAGAGGAAGTCACGAGTACGATTGTTTAGCAATCATAGCCATGCTATCTTTAACCAAATTGTACAGAATTATTTTAACACTTTAATAAACCTCCATCTCTAACATAATGACATAGGTAAAACTGCACGTAATGGCATAATAAGGGAGGTATGAGACAAGAAGTCCTGTTCGGGAGCTTACGGAATCATATTATATATGTCTTGATGGTGAATGCGCAGCAGAGATCCCAATTTCCGTTAGGCATACGGCTCATTACTTCCACCCCCTGTAATCTGAGAATGCATGCACAGTTGCCACCGTCTAAAAATGGTAGCTAACTACGGGGGTCACCATTCTGACTGACAGGAGTCTCGCAGCTGAGATCGATTTGAAGGCCCATCCCTTTGCTGGAGCACGAACGGGTCTTGCCACGCCTCCGTCCATGGTCCGTGGTCATTAATTTACGACAGTCGCCGATGATTTCCGCGAGTCGATTAGAATTCATAAATACTCTTAAAACGTCTACACCACAATTAACTCGTGATACTAATGGGTTCGGCGACATGCTACTGTCCAAAATGAAATAACATCTTCAAAAACCATAAATCACAGCTTTTAATAAAGTAACACCTATGAACTTTGAAAATATGTGACCAAAGTATCTGCAATATAACGGATGTGGTATAGTTGATTTTTAATATAATTGCCTTTGATAAATTTTTCCCGCGTTTAGTTCACAAGAATTTTATAATGAATATGAAAATGATGCACATCCGAGAAAATAACAAAACAGCCCGCATCACGAATGGCTATGATAACTGGTCATTGAAATGGACTGTATTGAAGTTTCATTGCGTTACCTCTGAAAGAGTATCAGTTTCTTCCAGCCAACATGCTTTTGAAAAATGAAATAGAGATGGACGGACATGAGAGATGGAAAACGCTTTCCTAAGTCTGAATCGCACAGTAGACAAGTGCAGGAATATTAGAATATTTCCAGTACGAAAAAGATGGATGAAACTCAGACAGCTCCGGATGTAGAGTAGCAATGTTAAGATGAGTCCATTCCTAAAAATTAGGAGTATAACACTGCTCCAAAACCCAAGTTCACTTTTTGCACCAGATTGTAAAAACTCTTCGTTCGTGAGAAGGAAGGCTTTTGCAGTGTTCTACGTTGATTTCCTTCATTTTTCGCGATCTACCGCGTATTTTTGTTGTGAGTGACAACAGCTTCGCTGACACTACTGTCAGCGTCTTCAGGTCAAAGATGCCGGTTCATGAGTTTGACCCTCATAATATAGGATCTATTTCCCGCCAATGTTTGGTGCTGCTCTCTTATTGGTCCTATGAGGGCCAAACTCATGAACCGGCATCTTCGACCTGGAGACGTTGACAGTAGTTTCAGCAAAACTGTTGTCACTTACAACGAAAATACACGGTAGATCCCGCAAAATGAAGGAGATCAACTCTTCGTTCAGTCTACCAAACTAATTTTCACGCAAGAACTTTCTCCTGAAGACATCCAATTGCCAATCCAGGTGATATTCTTCGGAGTCACAGAAGGAGAGGTTAGTGGGCAATAGCCTCAGTTGACCTAAGCTGTTGGTCATCTCCCCTAATTGTTGCCTAGCAGGAATATGGCAAATTTTGTAGTACCATTTCTGTCAATGTCACAAAAATATCGCTCACAAATCCTACCACTGCGTGCGTTACCTTACGTAACAGCATTTTAAGCTAGATAAATACTCTGAGGTGTCAGATAACGATTTGGAACAAAAAAATTGAAGCTAAATATTGGATTAATAATTTCCCGCTCGGTAGAGAGGACAGAGGGAACAAAGTAGAAAATTTTAGACTCTTGATGCAATTAAGGTAGTCCGAGCGAGAAAGTTCCCTAATCATAATAGACCCCATATTCGAATTATACCTTTTAATTTAACCTTATGTGACACACGAATCAAATATTGCATTATTGATGGTGCAATAATATAGTTTTATATGACAGAAATTGTAAGTACTTAAATAAAAATATCAAAATAAATCTTTAACTTGACTCATTTTTTCATGCGGTACGTTTGAAACTCCATCAAAACGGAAGGTTTATTATGATCCCGAAGAACCTGCTGCGGTGACAATATGATTAATTTTCAAAAATAGTTTAGAAAACACACAAACTACACACTTTTGATTTTTTTACGAGATCTAAGTGAAGGGAATGACTCATTTTTAATACAAGGTCTCCCTGGAGTGCATAAACGTACCATTTCCCACATTAAAGGGCTGGTATTTTCTGGCAAATAACGAAGGGTGACATATTTTTCGTTAGAATGAGACCAAGTTCATCAATTTCTAGGTTAAATGATATTTCGCTCAAACTACCTTAAATGCAAGAAATGGATAATAATATCACCTCCTGTAGTTAAAATGTTCCTACGGATCCTCAACTCTGGTTATTATTCCATAATTATGATTATTTACCAAGAGGAAACATAGGGCATGATGGCAAGCCGTGACTTGAAAAGAACTAGGTAGCGAATATGGACGCAAATGAAGTTTTTCCCACGTTAGCGCAATATATTGCCCTCAATAAGGCGATCTTTCCATCATAGGCCACCCAATAGGGTCTGAATCCCATATGAAGGCAGCGCCTCCCCTGAACGCACCTTGAGGGTTCCCGAAAAGGGGACTGACTGAATTGCACGTCGAACCCTGCGGGTGAAGGCAAAAAAATCCTCGTGCGTTATTCATGTGCGTTTCTTGCGCTAGGCATTCATTCGTTGTGTGGTCTCCTAATCTTAATGTATTTATTTAGAGAGCCAAAGCATAAATGGTTTTCGGTAGTTTAATCCCTTTAGGGGGAAAGGAGCGTAATAGAGAGCTTAGGGATGGTCTCGAGGGTCTGAGATGCGGGCCCCGATAAGGCCCCTCGCGGCCAGCGCTTAATCTCTTCCTTCCTCGAATTCCAACATTTGTATACTCCAGTAGTCAACCCTGAAATCGTTCCCATTGTCTTCCTCCTCCCTTCCCCTCTCAAACCCCCATGGGAGTATCGTTGAGTGGGAGGGCAGGAAATGCCTGCGTTCGTCTCGCTGCCCTCCCGCCCCGTCGACGATCACCATCGCTTCCGTCGCGTCACTCGCGATCGAATTTCGTCGGCCACATCCCAAAGTCGGTAGTATTGGTAACACGATGGCCTCCAAGAGTGTTCTCAATTCTTTATTAACCCCTTCATACCTGAATTATTATAAGAGTGCAAAAAAATTGTTTCTTTCCAAATTTTAGATAGCTGGATCTGGATTATCCCTCTAAAAGATTTGAAGAAAGTTTAATACATTTTCGACCATAAGTAACCAAGTTAGGTGGTTTAGGGTACAACCATATGATAATGATTGTAATATATGCAATATTTATGAGAAAAACTGTTTGAAAAGACAAATAATTTCTTACTACCAAAATAAATTTCTCGGCATAAATCTTGCCCAAAACAATTATAGCATCAAAAACACTTGGGTCCTAGTGTACAGTACACTAGACTTGCATATTTCTTGCACAAATATACAAAATTGGCATTTAATAAAACTTTTTCTTTCTTTCAATTTTTACCTATATGCGTAATTATCATTTTCCGTTAGAAAAATAATGTTATAACCGGCTTCACTAAAAATATTTAAAATATAAACTGCACTCTCCTGATCTCAATTTCTTCCTCTTAGCCATCATGTTTGTTTAAAATTGCTATTCCATAAATGGACAATAGGTGGCATGGAACCGACCAAGTGTAGTAAGCATAACACTGGAGATACTGTTTTAACCCTTGAAAATAGTATTAGGAGTTTTGATACGCACAAGTTAAGCAATTTACATTACCTACAGCATACTGTACACTTTGAATGAAAGGATTAAGGCAACTGGAGCTGTAATCGTGTGCTCATAATTATTTTTCAGGTAGGTCGACAATAATTCTTTGATAACATTTCATTTAAGTGCATCTGTTTAAGCGCTGGAACGCAACATGCAGGCAGTAATGGAAATGATGCGATCATTTCCATTACTGGCTGCATGTAGAGAAAAACTCGTTCTTACCGAAAACAATAAGCGACCACGATAAAAATTGAGCTGAATTGATATAGGTTGTTTTTAGACATAGCCAACTTGGCGGAGATATGTCTAAAAACAACCTATTTCAAGTGGAAAGGAGAATATTACGAGCAGACAGAAGGAGCAGCAATGGGATCCCCCATCTCTCCGCAGTTGCCAACATATACATGGAGGATTTTGAGATGATAGCTCTGGAGAACGCCCCCTACAAACCGTCAATGTGGCTGCGGTATGTGGACGATACCTTCGTAATATGGAGACACGGTAGAGAAAAGCTTGAGTTCCATCATTATCTAAACAGTATTGACGTGGACATCACATTTAAGAAGGAAGAAGAAAGCTGCGGGAAGTTACCCTTATTGGATGTCCTCATTACAAGAAAAGAAGACGGAACCTTGGGACATTCGGTATATAGAAAGCCAGCCAGCACCAACAGGTATCTCCTTGCCGGATCACACCACCATCCAGCACAAATCAAAGGAGTGATGACCAAAATGATCCACCAATCCATCACTCTCACTGACGAAGACCATACGGACGAAGAGTTAAACAAATTGACGGAAATTCTAATGAAGAATGAATATGGAAGAAGATAAATCAGGATGACCATCTCCCGTAAACTAAGACGACGAGAATCGAGACAACTTGACGAAGAGAAGACCGAGGAGCGGAAAAAAGCCTTCCTGCCATATATCAGAGGAATCACGGACAAAATATCCAGAATATTACGAAGGTATCAAATAAGCACCATCTTTAAGCCACGCACACAAATAAGGGATATTATCAGAAATGTGAAAGAAAAAGATAAAATGGAAACAGAGGGAGTATACCAATTGAACTGCAGCACATGTGCTCAAGTGTACGTCGGTGGAACTGATCGGACAATAAAGACAAGAGTCAAAGAGCACAGTGCGGCAATTCGACTGGGCTACGCCGATAAATCAGTAGTTGCAGAACATGCCGCCCTAGGGCACACCATTGACGTCACGAACCCAAATATTCTTGCCAGAGAAAAACATTTCAAGACGAAAATCCTCCGGGAGGCATTAGAAATTAAAAAGCATAACAAGAATTTCAATAGAGACTAGGGACAAAAAAATAAGTGAATCATGGCTTCCAGTAATTTCTAGAAAGAAGAGCAACGCCCAGAAGACTCTCCACCAACACCCACCCTCTCCCCCTCTTGCACCACCGCGACGATATAAATTGATGCACAATAAAGGCAATTAGGTCATTCAGCCCTGATGAGGTCTCCGGCAAAGGAGAAGAAACGTTGGCTTTTTTAAATCTTGACGCGGGTTATTCCAAAAAAAACCATCACTGCATGTTACGACTGGGGTTTTCGTTGTGTGATTCGAAATTATGACGAAATATCCTGTTTTAGAATTGGTGTTAGAATATTGGCATATTGATATTGGTCGGCAACAGTTATAATAACTTTACAACATCGGAGACTAATTTCAAAAGACAAGTATTTATCTTGAATACATTTAAAGGAATATAAAATGTAAACCCCCCAGATTCGAGAGAAGACATCATGGGGTATAAATTGAAATGGTGTAATTTTCGGGAGAACCGTGTACTTTTGCTACTAGTGACAACAGCTTCGCAGTCGTTTCAGTTGGCGTCCACAGGTCAAAGTGCGCATAGAATAGATACTTCCATTTGTAGAAATTCAAACCTCTGACCTGGCCTTACAACCTCTCGTTACATATGTTTGTGTTGTGAAAATCAAGGTTAATGCGTCCTGCCATTGATAATGCTCTTGCAGTCAGTAGTCATTATAACCAGTAGTCTAGTGAGTACAACAACACATGGTCTCAGAAGTCAAAACCACGTCCTCTGAATTTTGTGAGCCTTGTTTCCGTGCGTGATTGGCAGGGTAGCAGCAAATGAATAGAAGTTCATTCCGTGTATTCAGCAGTCTAATGCTCTTTTTATTTTAACTAGAACTTTTTATTTGAGAACCATTCCACACCGAAAAAAACAAAAATATGTGGCATAAAATCTATAAAAAAATATTTCATAAATCGCCATGACGAAACTATGTTAATTTTGGTCTCGGTCTGACAACTCATTTTCACCCTTTTCTACAGTTTGAGTTTGCCACAAACGGCATCCCAGTAAGTATGGTCAGCAAAATCGGTACATTACGGTATTTACATAGTCTGGGGACATTTATTCCTTTGCAATGGAAGCCACTCGATATATACCACATACAATAAGCGAGCCATCAAAAAAACGATCGCGGTTATTCGTATTATCATAAAAATTCCATAAAACGCTTCATACAAATAATTTCCTCAGAATGAGTGACAAGCGGTAAATAATTTTATGGTTAATATGTGAAGTAACTTAAAAAGCTACACTTTTGAGGAAAGACGCATCAATCTAATTATTCTGTAAGGAAATATCTCTTAAGTCTTAGTTATAGCAAAAAGCTATTAAAACATTTCAATTTCCTAATTAAGTCACATTTCTTAACTACATTGGACTCCGACTCTTTTCTTGGCCGGAGAACTGTCTATTTTGTTGAAGCTTTTCAATTTAATGGCCTCAGATCTTAAGTATCAACGATTTCGAGATGAGTCAATCAAACTCAACGATAATTTTTCTCACAACACCTTATCAGTGATGAATACAACTACGCGTAAAATTTAGCACTTTCTGTTAATGACATTTCATTCGGAGAAAAGTCGCAATAAATCAATTAAAGTTGCTCCCTCAGGGGGAATGATTATTTTCTGAGGTAGATTGATCTGATGTCGTAAATACCTCGTGAAGTAATAGAAATCCACTTCTCTCCACTGGCAGTGACCTGAGAAAATATCCATTCACACATAATAGTAAGGGCAGACGCATTTCGAAGAATAATTTCATTGAATAGAACTAAATTTGGCGCCATATACTCTGAAATAAATATTCTTCAAAATATAGAGACAACAAATCAAGCCAGACATTAATTAAGTAAGTTGGTACATCTTATTGATAATTCAGATAATAGCTAGGAAAAGTGTTATTCTACTCATGGTGTCATCCTATATATTTTCAGTATTCAGATAAAATTAATCTTTTTATTGAAAAATCGTATAAAATATCCCACTTGGATCTTAAAATTCAAGCCATTACGCCAAGTTTGTATTATATTTTCCAATAAAAAAAGGAAAACCGTAAACAGGTGAAGTTTATATGGGGGTGAAGATGGTACTGACAGAAAACTTTAAATTCTGGAAGGAATAAGCGGAATAGCGGAAGAGGGTGGTAGACGATGACTGTTGGTTTATGTGCAGAATACTTGTTGACATAACCAAACAGTGCTGAAACTACGATTCAGAGTTTCATCTTCAGTTGACTACACTAACTTTGTCTTCAGTGTTCTCACGTTATCACTATATCATGGCCAAACTTCAACTGCTGCGCCATCCTGGATAACTATGGCGCCAAGTATGTTTCATTTCTCAGGACACTATTTGAGAGCATTAATCCGTTGAGAAAACGTAAATATATTCATTAAATTTTTTATTTACCTAAAATGTCTGAAAAGTGCTGTTAGAGGGTGAATACGGTACATCGAAATTTTATGTGAATTGCATGTTATCGTCGTTCTAGGTACTGTTTTTCTGGATGGCACGGACTAGCCAAAGAAAATTTCAGGCGATACATTAGGGAAATGAAGTATTGATAACATTTCGACGTAATGAAAGAAAATTTGTGACTTTCCACAAAGTCTAATCATCTCGACGTAGGTTTCGACAAACATGTGGCATTACCAAGTTCCTTTAGGTTCCTTTTTGGAGGCTTTACGTTTCAAAAAAGATACTGTGGCTAAATTGATATTAACTAGCAAAAATGAACCATGTACCTTAATAATGTCATTATTTTGTCAAAACCTAGGTCGGTGTAACAAACTGTGGACATTTACAAACTATTTTTCAATTTGTGATAATTTTATTAGCAAAGAAAAATTGAATACAGAAAACCTTGAGAAGGTGATGAAGGTGAACGCTACAGAAAGATGCAATGTGGTTGCAATGGCTTTGAGAACAAATGAAAGCTCTGCTAAGGAAACTCTGATCAGCTCAGAGAGTTGGTAAGGTGTTTGCCAAATAGCAAAGAATCTGTAGCAATCAGGGTATGAAGCTAATGGAGCGAAATTGAAACAGAAGCAAATGTCTACGAGTTTTCAAGGAAACTCTTGTGTGCCACCTTCACCTCATTTCACGGAGTGAAGGTGGCAAAAGTGTAACACTTTTTTTTGAGCCTATAATGGTTGGGTATCAAATATTTAAACATAAATTCATTAGTGCATAGATTAATTTCCTCAGTAAAAATTTCTTTGAAAAAAAAAGAAAGGTTAGTGCAGGGAGCCTAAAAAAACCCAAAAGCTGTACCAGCCTATCCCCAGATTCCGGGATGTAGTATACACAATATCTGTATAAAAAATGTAAAGCGAGGAGCATACGAATTGAAATTCCTAAGAACAGGAAGACAGTATCCTGACTATATTACATTCATTAGAAGGATTCACGAGTTGTGAATCCCAGCAAAAGTTCTCGTTGATTTCGTGGTGAGAAAAAAATAAGCATTTCCAAAAGGATACTCTCTATGATGTGTAATCACGACGTCCTAATAGCACTGCCTCACACTTAATTGCAAATTCATTGCACATTCACTCGCTGTAGAGACACTCGACATGAGAGGTTATTAAATGCTTGGACATAAAATGATCTCTCGATCCTGTTTCTCAGCGCCTCCTTCTCTTCCTATCCTCCTTCTCAGCTCCTATAGCGCGGCGGCCGTGGACGGATGCCTAACCATTGCCCTCGTTCATCAACGAACCCCATTCTCTGTGAATATGCGATATCAACAGAGGCAAAAGTCTCTCCTTCCACTCAGTGGGGAGACGGTCGAGGGAGGGGAGTCCGATTGGATGTCCAGTGGCCTCTCTGCTCTTGATTTACTTGTGAAAGTTGACCATAAAATCCATGTGGCCGTTCATAAATTGAGTCATTTAAGAGGCGGTGTCCTCTCTTAATCCAGCCTTTCACTAACAGCCCACCGCCAATCCCGAAAGACACCCCCCTTTCCCATTTAAAATGGAGGTATGCAATTATTTGGGGGATTTCTTTCATTTCCTTTAATAAACATTCCTGGCCTTAAACCCCGTAGTCAACTTACACGCTTACCAAAAATATATTATTTTCACCTAGTAAAATTCCAAAAATAGCTTTTTACCCTCAAATGCTGTGCAGAGAAGAATATTGGGGGCACAAGAACCTATAATGCTTTTTTCCAGAAGTATTGATACTACATACATTTTAATTCAACAAGAATAATTCAACTCTAACTAGGCATATGATCCCAAAAAAGGAGGAAAAGGAAGGAGCAAAATAAAACTCTTAAATACATGCATCGTGAGTCCACAAAGATCTGGATTTTACAATTGCTCACAACACGCTTATCAACATCGTCATTCCTTTGCAGTAAAGCCGGCATAAACTTGGGCAAGGATGAACAATGGATTCGGCTAACTATTCCACACAGGTCATTAGGGTCAAAAGAAATTTACATCATGCAGCATATCACCAGTTTTTTGCATAAAGTACATATGTTCCAGTCTCAATACGCTCAAGTTTTATAAGTCCATAAAGTTATTTTCACAAGTTGTCAGCATAATTCATCAGAAATTGATTGAATCTGGCACATTCTCGGGAGCAATTCTGATCTGGTATTTTTTCGCTCCGACATAAGGGAGTGACCTGTAGTCGAGTGCCAAAATATGTAGCTCTACATTAGCGAGCCAATTACTCCCAAAATGCCAAAAGATGGTCGAAGTCTAATATATGACTGAGATGCATTTCTCCTTTACTAGCAGTCTATATGGTCAGTACGGTGGAAGCAAATGGGCAGAGTAGTAAATACATGAAGAAAAAAAGAGTGATAGCGAAAGTCACATTTTGCAGTTGAATAGAGATGCCTAGATTAAGGCTACCTAGATTAAGAATATAAAGAAGAGGCAGCAGGGAAGCATGATATGGAGTATATTGTACTATGAAGCAGAAACGGGGAAGTAAGTAAACGTAGAAGAAAACGTAAAAGTCAATAATAAGAAGATGAGAATATAATGGAGGTGCTCGAGATTTAGGTTCGGAGGAAAATGGAGTAAAGTTTGGGGAAGGAATGAAAGACAAATGAGGAAATGCTTGTCATGGTGGATGAGGAGAGGAAACTTCTGGTGAAGATTTAGAGGAGACAGAGTAGGTAATTGGAAGAGGTAACAAGGAGCGCGTGGGTGCTGAGTTCTGTGATATATG
The DNA here is from genome assembly GCA_963169105.1 of Ceriagrion tenellum. Classification (NCBI taxonomy): domain Eukaryota; kingdom Metazoa; phylum Arthropoda; class Insecta; order Odonata; family Coenagrionidae; genus Ceriagrion; species Ceriagrion tenellum. The sequence goes on along the minus strand of OY720637.1, from coordinate 141,727,955 downwards.
GAAGATATTGGGCAAGTGGCGAAAGAGAAGGAAGAGAATAGGTTTATGTACTGAATGAGGATGGGTATGACGCATGTCGAACTAAAGGATATGGTTGTGTTGGAAGATAGAAATCTAAGTCTGAGAAAATCTAGAGGATTCTTTTTCTATTCCATTTACAATTACCTTACCCGATATAGCCCTAATTATTACAGTAAATAAGGATACATTCATTTGAACGGCGATTAAATTTCATAAAAATCGATAAACTCGAAGCATTTTCTTCAAGAAGCCAAAAGAATCGACCTTTAGCATTCATATTCGGTAAGAAAATTGCCATGCCAGAGGCAAAAACACTAGCACCGTCCGCGAATGAAATCTCCCTTTTTCAAAGTTACGACTATTAAGCCTACAAGAAAGGAAAAACCTCGACAGAGAAAATGAAGGCTTGTAAATAAACAGCTGTAAAATGTCAGACGATTTCGACGACCCCGATATTCAAATATGGCTTCCTTTTCTGGCGCGAAATTTCCACCTCCCTGGTCAAGTCCATCGAGAACTAATCCTTTAAGACATTGCGGTATTCTCGATCGATGTACACGGAAGTCCCCACCTGCTCGATTAAGAGATCCCCAACGCAGAAGAAATGAAGGGAGCGCACAAGTCACCGGATTCCTTTGGTGGCGAAAGCCAAGGGGAAATGGTAAAGTCGTAACTCGCAGCGGCAGAGGGCGAATAGTCGACCGAGAGCGAAGCCAAGGACCTAAGGGACGGGTAGACCATGTGGCCGCGCGAGGATCGATGAATTACGTTTATTGCCTCCACTTTCAAACTCCTCCGTCTTTCTCTTTTCGCACACTTGAGGCCCAATTCTCTCAATTCCCCAGCTCGCTCACTCCAGAGGAAAGGCCTCCTCGGCTGCGATTCAAATTTCAAGTATGACACATTTGGAGATGAACGATTTTAATTTTATTTTTGGCGACGTAGTCCTGGAAGAGTAATAACGGGAGTGAGCAAAACATATCGAAATCAAGGTCTCTCCACATATGGCCAACTTTCCCTGTTCCGCTCAGAGGCCCAGGACGTTGAGTTGAGAACTGCCCAAAGGAACTCGAGTTCAAATTCTGGGAGAGATTCGCATGCGTGCGTCTTGTTAAATCCTTAGGTCGACTGCGAATAAAGAAACTTCACATACAACTGAGGGTATTAACGCCATTATGGATATGCAGGCAGTAATATCAGAATAATATTACATTGGGAAAAGAGGATAGGGTGGAAAGAAACCAGAGATCGAGGTTTGCGTTCCCATGACTAAATTACCCATGAGGTCCAAAGTGCCATGCTCCATCCTACAGACGAAGCTTTAAACCCTCTATGCCCTCCATGTGGCACCAAAGGAGAGTCGAGAACCTGGTTCTTCAGGGTAGGAGGCCAGTGCTCAACCAAATCAATTCCTCCTGCTGAAGCAATCCCGATCCCCCTCCTAATGGTTAAATATTGAAATTTAAAATATTTCAACTGGAAAATCATTCATTGCTTAAATAATTTACTAGAAGGAAAATATGTGTCCTTATCTATTTGACTACAATTTATTAAAATGTTCTGATTTGTTAATTAGGCGATCTAGATAAAAATCTTCTGATTTGATTGACAGGAGATCTGGATTGGTTCGAACTGGAGTTGACATTTTTCAAATGTAAACTTCACCTTTGCCGTCATTTGGTCAGTAGGAAACAAGTCAATTATTCTTCAGCCTGCTAGATGCAAATAGAATCTAATATCTTTAGACGGAGACCGGTACTTAGAGCAGCATTGTATTTATCCAGGATCGTGAGTGCAGACCTTTGGTGGTAAACACGCGAGACAAGCATGATGGATGTTCAGCAGTGAAGACCAGGCTCGTGAACTGCACTCCACAGTTAATTATTTCCCCTTCCTTCTGGAAGCCACGTGGCTTCAGAGAGATGCCTGCCGTAAGATGCATGTCCTTAGGGTAAGGAGTGAGCTCACAGACTGCGCCATAAGTCACCACTAAACTGAGCGAGTAAGGGGTCGCTATACACGCCACTGCCTCCACCTCGCTTTGTCAGTGACAGGTGTCCGGGCCTCCTGTTAACGGCTAGGGGCAGCGCTGGGTCGACCGCCTATTCCGGTGGCGTCAGGTGCCAAGTTATTGCTCGCCTCACCCATCACAAACCTTCAGGAAGCACGCGTCGGGACTTATGGACCTCTTCACGTATTTTTTTTCTCAGCGTCTCCACTATAGAACGAAAATTAAAAGAGTAAAAAAAACAGCCGATAACTTTAACTTTATCTCTTCTCGATCTTCAGTTGCCGGCCTTTCCGGATATTTAGCCGATAGTTCTGAGTAAAAGTTCTCCTTTATTTCCTCTCTTAGTTAAAGCTATTAGTTTTCACTCGTTAATGGCGCCGTAAAAGCCGAACTTCGCGACGACATACGTCTCTTTGGGTGAAAGAGGTCCCTCACTTTCGATAAGGAAGGCATTTCGCTTCGGCGCGCGCCCAGCGATGGTTTTATTGTTCTCAGCGATCGCCAGCCGGGAGAAGAGAAGGACAGGCCGGCGCCACCGAATGAACCACTGTGGACTCCATCCTTTTTTTTATGCTTAGATTTGGAATGACACTCAACAGATTATGTAGCCAAAAAGTGTTCGGTTCAGAGCAGAGTTGGGGCCGAGCGCGCTCATTTGATCGTGCGCTCATGAGCACGATCAATTTTTATGAGCTTTGCACTAGAGCGCGCTCACTTTTAAGAAATTGAGTTTTAGCGTAAGCGCGCTCCAATTTTTTATAGTTTGAGTTTAAAATGGCGCTCATTCTTTTGCTCATTTTGAAAATTCCCAAAATTGTTCAGAATTCTGGTACATATTTAGATTGCAAGTTTTGTGCAGTTCACGCAGGTAAAAATGCTGATTCCCAGTTTCGGTTTTTCCTCTGCTCCGACCCCTTAGCACTTGGAAAATCCCAAACACACCAGGAATAATCCGTTAAGGAACCCGAATAGTGGTCTGAGAACGGCCCATTTGCCCCCTCCTGTGAATCCTTTTAGCGAGAGGCCGACCAATACTATTGTTTTCGAGTGTTCGTGGCTGGTGAATGTAATAGCAGCGTGCCTACATCCGTGCTTTCGACTTACGTGGATACGTGATTCGAAAAAGCAGGAGCAGACAAAGGAATGGACAATGGCGGCAGTCGGAAAAACGAACCGTCAGTCAACAGAAAGTAACATGAATAATGTTGATGATGACTTAGGAATTTTTTTTAGTTTTGAATCCCTTGAAAACAAGGATAAAATTGTGGAACGCTGGTTGTTGGAACCAACAGACGGCACATTAGTATTTCCTTGAGATGAAATTAAGAAAGCATTTATAACATTTAACACCTCGCTACCTTCAAGTGGTGCTGCAGAGAGGTTGTTTAGTGTAGCGAAGAATGTATTAACTATAAAAAGGACTAAAATGACAGATGCTAATTTTGAAAAGCAATTACTTTTGAAAGTTAATAAAATTATTTGAAATATGAACTTGTTGCTAGCATAATTTCTTTAATTTTAGAGGCAGTGACATTTAAAGCTAACCGAAGATCTTAGTGTGTTATTGAAAAAAAGGAAAACTTCAATTACAAAACTTAATATTATTTCTTCTCTCTAATCATTCAACTTTTTTGGGAATTGAGCTAGTTTGGAGGTTTGAGTTGAGCGCAGCTCACTTCTTGAAAAGTGAGTTGGAGTTGAGCTGAGCTCATTTTGAAACTGAGTTTCTTCAACTCTGGTTCAGAGACTTGGTCCAATTGCAGCCATGCCAGGTTTTCACGGCCGTTTAATCATTTTTCTCGCAATCTCTCTTCGGGGATAAATTGGAATCGCAAGTGGTTAGCAGCATTGAAGTTGAGTCGTTCTTCGTTTTCCACGTTTCCCCACCTTCTTTTTTTATCTTTACTATCCCTGCATCTTAAATTTTTCATAATCTTCCTCTCAACATGCCGTCGTGGGCTTTCCCTGGGTCCTTCACATAAGTATCTTTAGAATTATCTTGAGTCACCTATGTCTTAATAAATATTCCGGATTAATAATTGATTTCCATCAGCTTCTTTTCTCAATTTTTTTCGCATACTGGCCGTTTTTTACACTATAAAACCACATATTTTGGCTTTCCTTGATTGATTCAGTACTATTTGAAGTGATCGATCGAGTGGTAAAAACGTGTATCCATATACAGATACTGCATATCAAGAATGTTGCACAACAGGTAAGAGAAACAATTCAAGCCATTGTCAGGGTAATATAAAGGTAAAAAGAGGCCATTTTGGCGCGAAACAAGCGTATATACAGATATTTGATTCCAAAGCAAATCCAATTTTGCTAACAATATTACGTGTGGATGGTGTCTTTAAAATGCCCCGAGATAGTGGTCTGGCAGGTCTAGTAGAGGCAATCATCAAAACCTGCCGTCAGGAATTGTCGAAAAAGCACTCCTTATCTTACAACAAATCTGAACTCTTTGGCTGCTATACTTCAGCCACTTAGTAAACTGAGACATCTTATATTTTGCATGAAAATCTGCAAGTCTGAAAATGAGAAGCCTAAACGAATAAAGCCATTATCATTGAATCAGTAAGATATTTAAACCTGAAAACTTTGGCGAATACCTTGAATAATGCACAGTTTACTTTACATGTGTTAGGAACATAGTAGGAATAAAACAAATGACGGATGATTAAGTAGGGAAAAGTAGTCAGCCATCATTACTCTATTCCAGCTAAAAATGCTATGTCTATTCCGGACGAACAAACAGCATCTTAATGCCGGATGTGTTATTAACGTGGAAATGATAAGCTAAATCTGATGAAAAATCGAGTCAAGTTACGTTATATCCAATGCAAAACGGTTTAATTCATAGGATTATATTTGATTGATTGCATATACCTGATCTCCGGACGAAAATTCCCCTCCTTCTGATGCTGGTGTGAAACCAATCACGCCCTAGAATCTCTACATACGACTTTAATACACTCCCCAACATGAAGGAGAGTGGCGGTCATATTTCATTTTGTATATTCCGTCGGCTGAGCTCATTCCACATCGATAATAAAATCCCAGAAAAAACACTGCGTCACGAAAGAGGATTTATGACGCCACGAGACTCTCCAAGCACATCCACCTTGACCCGCGTTATAACGAAGAAAGCCGGAACACGTCGACCGGTAACGGAATGAACACTCGGGCCACACGTTGGTTGGCGAGGATCTTAAAACAGTTGCCGCATCAATCGTCTTCTTTTTATTTTCAGGTTGAAAAATGTCCATCTTGTCTTCGGCGATAGGCTGCACGTACGAACATCCAACGGTGTCTTTGATTCAACGGATGCTTATGAGGAACTGGGGATCACAGAGGGGAGCATTTTTAACATCATTCATCATTATTTTGCGCTATTCCGACTCCATCTCCACGAAGTGTGGAAGATATTCATGCATGCTATTAAAACCCATTTCACTATCGGATGACGCACCAAAGGGAGGCATTCAATCCTCTTAAAAGTGGATTTGGAATGCTCTGATTGCAATATTTCTCGCTCCACGAGCAAGAAGATGAAGAGGATTCAGGAGCAAACACGTTAGCCGTGAAATTGGCGGGATCCGAGGATGCTATCATTAGGTTACCAGGCTGCCTAGTGCGTTCAAAACCTGACCACCGCAATAAGTAACATATTATGCTTAGAAAACTCAACAAATGGATAAGTAAAAGTGTAACATATTTCACACGCGGACATTTGCAGTTTCCCTGCAACTGCAGCAGGAAGGATAGAATATTTTTTACAATCACTTGTCAAAGTATTTCGATCAGCTGCACGAGTAACTTGTGCTGGTCGACGCTCAGAGCACAGGCCAATGGAATAAACAGTCGCTAAATCAGCACAGATTCAGCACGTTGCCCATGGTAAAGAGAGAATGACTACGTTAAACTTCTATTTAAACTTGATTATGTTAAAACAAATCATTAGGTACTTTCTATTTTATACCAGCAATATTCTGAAATCGCCTTGGGTCCTCTCAGTTATGTTTCAGTTGATTGAGTATACTCTATCACTTTTTTAGTTGCACAACAATTGATTCTTAAGCATTCTCTCGATATTAAATATCTCCATTGAAGATATGCTGAAAAACATCTTGGAAGAAGAAGGAGGAGAAAGTATTGGGGGAAGAAAGGTAACATACATAAGATTTTCTGATGATTAGGTGATATTGACCGATGATACTTTAACGCGTCAGAGAGTTGATTGTTGGTATATGACACCATTTGAAGAAGGAATGAAAGAGAATGGGATGAAAATGATGAAAAGAAAGTTCGGAAAACAAAATTAATGAACATAAACCGTAGAAAAGATGTGAAAGTAAGAATAAAAGAAGGAAGAAAGGTACAAATCAAAAGGTATGTATTCCAAGGGAATATGCAAACAGAATTGGAAGAATGGGGTAGAAAGTTAAACAAGAATAGCCATGGAAAAAGAAGCTTTTCAGTTAGAAGAATAGTTTACTATGCATCATACAGATGCTGGAGTTAAGCAAAAACTAGTTAAATGCTATGCAAGAGTGTCATGACGTATGAATGCGAAACGTTGCCCATGTGGGAGAGAAAGCGGGATAGAATTGAGGCATTTGAGATATGGACATGGAGAAGGCTGGAGGAGATACGTTGAACAGACCATAAGGTATAAGGAGGTGCTGAGCAGGGATAGAGAGGAGAGATAACTCCTGAACACTATCAGGAAGAGAAAAGAGAGAATTGTTTGAGCATGTACTAAGAGGGAAGAGGATAATAACAACCGCTCTGGAAGGATTGGGAGACGGAGGAGAAAGAGTTGAGGAAGAAAGAGATTGAAGGAGATGGATAATAAGAAGGTAGGAGGATAGATTTCACTGTTGTACAACATCATCAGTTCCCGCTGTGGATTCTCAATGACCCGGCTTTTGCCAGCTAAATCACTTGATTTCTCTGCATTAGCCTGATTTACTGATTTATCCTCCATTTCTGATTTGAAAATAATCATTCATGGATTTCATCAATACCCTCAAAACTAATGCTAATCCCCAATTCATTGCTTGTCATGATTCAGAAGTAAGACTGGTGCCCTAGATGATGTAAATTAGTTGGCAAGAGGGAAACTAGGCCATCATTCAATCATTCTGTACTTGAAATAATTTTAAGTCCGAAGAATGAAAATTTCAATTGGATCTTTGCAGTATATTTTTTTAGTTATTTAACTTCTCTTCCCCTGAATCATTCCTCAACTCCGTTGGAGATACAAACGAGGCTTACTTGCGTACGATACTTAGAATTTACTTCTAGCCTTCCATGTACCTTGTACCTTCTTAAGCGATAAGCTCTTTTGTTGCTACTAGTCTATCGGGAACAGAATCAATTACCCAAACGCAAATGCAGAAACAGTCGATAAGGTAAGTTGAAATCCCGTTCTATTCTCCACTTTAGTTGATGGAGAGTGAATAGCGTCATCAAACTGTAACCTAGCAACCGATATAAACACCATATTTTATTCCCTTGCTCTTCATTTGTTTGCCTTGGGATAGCATCAGAGAGCATGGACGGACGGACGCATTAGCGGGTATTAGGGAGAATGATTCCTGTCTCATGAAAGTTTAAGGTTCACAGCTATCAAAACGTGTATTGGTAACGTGGCGATATTGATTCCTTTCGATTTAACTTTTATTTTTTCTACTGGGAAAACGAATCAATATAAATTTATATTCATTTAGAAAATTAAATGAAGGATGAATCTTCAAGAAGTATACACTACATGCTTATTTCAAGTGAGTTATCGATGGAGACCATCGAAAAATTACAAAAGCAGCTCGTAAGCGCTAGGGTGGATCGGGGGGACAAAGATGGCGGCCCACATCACAGCTTGAAGCATTGGCTTTTTATTAATCTACCTCAAAGATATTATCCAAGAAGACCGCGATTTTGATCTTTAGATGGGTACAGGGGATTGATGTTTGCAAACGAATTATCAACTCCCGAGGCTTTTGCGACGCAAATCACTAAAACTTGACGTCGCGAGTGAATTGACTGCGAATGGTGGGCGGAGAGGAGAGAAAATAACAACAACCTTAGCCAGTTTGTTTAACTTCAAGCAAGAAAATGAATATAACAAACAAATATTACGATTGAAAACAAGCCCGTAGGCTAAATACCGTGAACTTGATCTATGGATTACGATCACAAGTCACCACTCCAGCAGGTCCCTTCTCGTCCGCGGTCAGTTTCTAAAGAGGCCGAGCACAGCGTTGAGACGGTTGAGACGGCTGGCGATTGAGGGGGGTCAGCTGACTAACGCAGGAGTTGGGGGTGTGGGGGAAATCCTTGTCGGGTCGTTGATTGGCGGATGAAATGGCGCTATCATTGAGTCGGTCCGAATAGTGTGTGCCTATATCACTTTCAGTAAAAAAGTGAGCTGATTGTTCCATCGCGGACAGCGAACGCGAGACTGCGAATCGCGAGGCCTAAATGTGCGATGGATAGTCGCGAACGGCGTTTGCGAGTTTTTGGCGTTCGCGAGTATTGAGTGGTTTTTCTGGCAGAAAGGTTTTTGAAAAGTGGGAGGGGGAAATTTGGGCACACTTTTTTATATAGTGTTGGGGTTAGCGTCACCTGTTTAGCACAAGTATATGCACACGCAAAAGTAACTCCTTTACATATAGTACCGCAGCCCTGCACGGATGAGAGCTTCTCAAAGTATGTGCCATAGAAAATAGTTAAAAGGGGTAAAAAATGCATCGCAACGAGGAAGGCTGGCGCCATGAATTTCATTACCACGAATGGACCGTATTTTACGGGTGATAGGCCCGTCCACAAAAGGTCCTCATAACGACCTTGCGTCGTCTACTCAATGATTCGCGGCGCCATCTGCCGCTGGCTTTCACCGATGGACGAGCCCGCAGTTCGGTCCGCTTAGGTTCGGCCCCAGCGCCCAGAGAAGTGGCGGAAGAGAGTGGATAACTACTCGCATGGAAATGGTGCGGGGACGTCACGATTAATTGACTTGGTCGTCAATTCAACGCGCACCATTCAGCGAAGCGGAAACATCTAATCACTTTATTACTGAATTTCCAGATAGCGAATGACATAGACACAGACTAGTTTTTTTTTTAGTTTGCAGAGCGCCTAGTCGTAGAGAAATGTACTGCACCCGACAATCAAAAGTTTGAATGTTGTAAGCAAAAAAATTAATTGCCTCGCCTAATCATACGTGGTTTTAGGCTGACGAATGACTTCTGCCTCTTTTTATGCATAAGCAAATGGCAAAATTGATAAAAGCTAAGAGAATTGTATCACCAGGCCTTGAGAAAAAGACAAAAAACTTGTGGGGGAAAAAAATCAAGGTTTCAACGTGACTGTCTTGATATACACCGATTAATGATAAGATATTTGTAAAGATTAGTCGGGACTGTGACATTTTTATGTTTTCACTTACAGATGCCAGGCTGGGTTCGCCAGGTCACTGTATTCCCATTAGCAAGCGCGCAAGGCTGGATCGGCGTATTCACATTTCAGAAGCATCAGAGAATCTGCAGAGAAAAATGAATGTGTTTCTAACAGATCATAGAGACGTGCCTTGGACGATTTTGCATTGGTCAATCAAGATCTTGGTTCTATGGGTACCGTAACCTGTTGGTTGTTGGTTCCTGGGTGCGCTAGGAGCCACGAAAATGCAACAGCTCTCAAGGTACCGCGGGACATTTTCACCTTCATTACTGACTCATTGAACGCCTGTGGCCTATTCTCGTCTTCTATTCTCAGGAGCCCAGGTTTCTACACTAAACAATGTTACGCTCATTATTAAACTCAGTTAGCTATGTTTAAGATACTCACGCAAGGTCCCAGTTTAAAACTCAAAGAGAAAAATGTTTCTTGTGATAATTTATTCTACAACGAAATTAGGTCCCCGTCATAATCTCCTTCCTAATGCTCAACGCTGCTTTTTCCACCGCCAGTCCCCATCAAATGACATCGTCACCTTACCTATTGTCCTCCAACATATAAAAAATTCATAAAATCGTTCTATCATCCCTCGTTTTTGCCCCTTCGACAATTATTTGATTACAGATAAAATTTCAGTCTATGGATTCGTAAAAACGAAATATTTAACAAAAATATTTCCATACATAGACTTGAGGTTAACCTCAGTGACAACTATATAAAAAGCAAACGGTGAAAGTCGTGGAAACTAGCATGCCACATATGGACCCGCCGTGTATTAAAATGTCCATTTTGCGAGCCCTCTCGCTGGGTGGCACGGAGGGATTGGGCGGGATAAGGAGGCGTAGGAATAGTTTTACCACCAGCTTCTCGCCGATGCCTTCGATGAAAATTGCACGTTAAATGGGCTCTGCATGTTGCCCACAGAAGCTTAACTCATATTCCACAGACTTAAATGTTAAGGCGAAATTTATAGTTTAGGCATTGGAATGTATCTGAAGAGAGACAACAAAAGCTATCGGAACATGTGAGAATAAATGGATTCTCATTCACACTACATTCATACATACCAATCACGTCGTTACCTTCCCAGGTAGGCACAGTCACTAAGTTTCACTCATAAATACATATTTGTACACCTAACTCTGCTTCAATAATTTCATCCATACTGACCTATCCTAGCATACCTCTTTTGCTTCATTTACCCCCATACACTGCTTCATACACGCTCTCCTGTTTTTAAGACTCCTAATATTCCTCCTCCTTAGAATTTCCTCAACCACATTTGACCACAACTTTCTCGGCCTACCTCTACCTCTCGCACCATTCATTCTACTCTCATATATCTGTTTCGTTATTCGAGCCTCATCCATTCCCTCAACATAGCCAAACCAACGAAGTACACTCCTTTCACATATTTCCATTACTGGAGCATCTAACCCACATTCATTTATTATCCACTCATTCTTGACCCTATCCATCCTACTTTTGCCGCAAACATTCCTCAAATAACTCATACCCACGGCGTTTAGTTTACTCTCATGTTTATCCTGACATACCCATGTTACACTGCCATACAAAAAAGTGGGGAGAAGTATACTTTTGTACATACGGTTAGGAAATCACCATATGTAAGCTCATGGCTGCATAGCGTGTGATGATACTCGCCGCATCACTTTATTCCTATGTGCTAGTGCGCAAGGTTGGACTGCGCCGCGTGATCGCAGAAACGAGTTCATTTTCGGCGTCACGGACGGTAGCAAACATTCTCGGCGTATTCACATTTCAGAAGCTTCGGTAAATTTAGTTATATCATTGCTTACGGTTCAATTGCGTCCCTCGTCACGATTTTTCAACCCAAAGGCAGAAAATTGGTAAAAAATAGGGTCCCACATTTTTTGTCCTATTAAATGAGCAAATATCCATTCGTATTATTTAGCATTAAGACATGTCAAAGACTGATGTCTTTTCTTTGAAATAATATAACTTTTTATTCCAAGTAACGTAGGCAATAGCTTCGGCAACGTCTTCATTTTGGAGATTTTCAGTGAAAAATGAGTTCCGATTTTTTTGGCATATTTGTTCCAATTTAGGCCCTTGCATATTGTTAATGCGCAAGAACTGTGAAAGATGAAATCACACATATTCCGAACCATTACACGGAAAGTCGTTATGCCAAATGTCAGCAAAAATAATAAAACCCATTTTTTAATTTTTGATCAGCTTTTTTCGATTTCAGGCCACTGTGCGCCCGTGGTTCCTTTCCGTGAGTGTTCACATCTCTGATAATACATCTCGAGTCGCCTTTTACTCTGAAACACATCTGCTGGTCACCGTAGCCGTTTGTTCTGGGCTCTATGCTCTATGTCAATGATTTTACACTCACATTATACTGTGCGTGACATTAAACGAACCGTTACATAGTCTTCGCATTATTATATCGCTTCTCACACTTGAACATTTTGTGTTCAAAAAGTCTTTTAGCATATTCCCTCCCAACAGACCCTTCGAATTAGTTCCAGAAATCTTTGAATACCGTTATTTCTTGGATTTTCTTTTTTTACACAGAAGGGGTGTAAACTCCCTCAAGTTTTCTTACCTTCATCATTAATAATTCCTTACTTCGCAATCGGTCCCCTCATCTTCGGTCAGAGGTTTCACCTTCTCTACTGTTCATCTACATCTACATACTACCCATCGAGCCTCCTCATGGGCATATGGTAGGGGGTGTGAGGTCACCAGCCATGTAAAGATGTAAAATGTTTGGTCGTGAAATTGTGACATGTACTATGGAAGTGTATTTAGAGGAGCTCAGTTTTTATGGTGGTCGGTTATTGTGCGAGGAAAAAACGAGTTTCTGTACCTATCTGTTCAGTAGAGTATCTCTCTTATTTTATCGCATCTATCAGACCTAGAGATGTAGTGAGGCGTCATGATAATATTTTCTGTGTCGCTCTGAAACACACCAGTCCTGAATATCTCAAGCAGCCTAAGCCCAGCGTGCAGCCTCCGAGTCTCTAGGGGCTCCCACCTTAATCCCTCTAACAGTTGTGTAACACTATATATTCGTTCGTAGCTGTTTTCAACGAAGCGCGCTGCTTTTCTTTGTATTTTGATAATTTTTTTGGTTAAATTTTTATGACCAGGGTCCCAAATGCTCGCGGCGTATTCGAGGTGTGGCCTAACCAGAGCGAAGTAGCATCTCTCTTTGATTATTTCATCCGAGGATCTTCCTATAATACGTTTAACAAAACCTAGTTTCTTTAATGCTGTGCCGCATATGTTTTGTATGTGTGTTTCTCACGATATATGTAAAGTTATGCACGATATATCTGTTATTTCCTCCCCAAGTTCATAGGTCAGGTCGAATGCATAGCCTATCCACGTATTCACCCCACCTACCCTGGATATTTTCTGTTTTATTACAATTCTTTTACATGTCCAAATTCTTTTTGTATCCCTGACCAACCGAAAACAGTGTCACATAAAACCTTTCTAGAGGCACACAATTGTAAGACATGTATCTTACTTTCATTCATTCCCAAAAACATAAAAAGTCTCATAATAGTTTCAATATAATCATAAGTAGTCATCAACCCGATGAAAGACGTTCTACGCTTCTGCACTCCGTTGCGTCTCAAATCGACGATATCTCCATGACATGCAATCGTGTATCTCCCTTCAAACACGTCTTTGATTTGACGAGGTTTGCTTTAGATTTTACATTCTCGTTTTTTCACCGCAACACTCCTTTCACCCTATCTTTCATTCCATTTCAATTGATTTGAGATTGCTTTTATTTCTCTGAGTCCGTCCAATATGTTTTCTTATCTAAAAGCGACAGTATCGACGTCTTTTTTCCGACACTCTTGTGATTGGTCATCGGTAATTCTCTCCGTCCATTTTGCACATTCAACTTTCCACGACTAATTTTAACGAGGGAATAAGTGCAAAAAAATATCCTCAAGGAACATTCGAAAGGGTAAGCGATCTTAATTATGAAGTTTTTTCGCCGTTTTTGATTAATTTAAAAGATACCGTATCTAAAGTTAGGATATCTGAAATCATTGCATGCAATGCTGCACGTGTCCGTTTATCTCGCCCGGTGCGAGAGGATTTCACGCTGCTTTGCTCTTCCTTCCACGGATCGCCTCAATGACCACGCTCTCCTCAAGCGTCTTCATTTACACAAACACACTCACAGGCACACGATGTGAAATCTCATAAGACGGTTGAACAAGTTGGCATTTTAAGCTAAGGTTAAAAATGAAAATAAAAAACAATCCATTAAATCTAATCACGAAATTTTTAAGTCTTAAACTCTGTAAGCCATTTAAAGTAATCCAAGCGAGATAGTTCCCTAGTCATAATGGGGACATAATATTCGAATAATACGTTTTAATTTCACCAGCTGTAGGATACATCATTTAAATATTGCATTATTTATGATGCAATAATATAGTTTTATATGACAGAAATTATAGGTAATTGAATGAAAATATCTAAATAAGTCTTTAACTTGACTCATTTTTTTCGCTCGGTGCGTTTGAAACTCCTTCAAAACGGAAGGTTTATTGTGATACCCAAGAACCTACTGCGGTGACAATATGATCAATTTTGAAATATGGTTGAGAAAATATACAAACTACACGCTGTTGGTTTTTCACGGCATCTAAGTTGTCATAAATACCTCATTTTGTAAATAACGTCTCTCTGGAGTTTATACACGTAACATTTCCCATGTAAAAGGGCTGGTATTTAGTGGCAAATATCTCCGAAAGTTATGTGGTAAAGGGTTGAATTTTTCTCTCCTCACGCGTCTTCATTTATACAAACACACTCACAGGCACACGATGTGAAATCTCATAAGACGGTTGAACTCGTTGTTATTTTAAGCTAAGATTAAAAATTAAAACAAAAAACAATCCATTAAATCTAATCACGAAATTTTTAAATCTTAAACCATGAATATATATTATGGATTGTTGACTCGTCGCCAAAAACTGTTGTCTAGAATTCCGAAAACAGACAACTTTTTGGATTGTGTCACCGCCTTGTGATGAAAGACGGCATTTCAAATGTAAATACAGTCGACAGATTGTAAATTAGCACGTCTTACCGATTTTACTTACCAGTAATCATAATTCTGTGTATAAAAAATGTAGTGCCATACTCAGGATGTAATTACACATTTTCTGACGTTAACAACAAATAACGACGGCCATTTACGATACAACTGAAAAGACTTTTTTTCTAAGTAGCGCCAAGGACTGGGTGAACTATATGTGGTAATGTAGGCAACATGTAGCCTAGGCAACAATATCAAACATTTAAATCCATTATGTATATTAACGTCTTAAACCATAAGCCTTTTAATTTCCTAACTATGCGAGAAAAATAGCCTCCAGAATACAAAAGTTCAGATTATGCTATCAAATGTCCGCAATCCTCCATTGCGAAATTTAGCGGCGTCTGAAGACAGATTTTAGTACAAAACCAATAAACCGAATTTTAGGAAATAATATTTATCACTTCGAGGCACTTAAAAGCTGGATAGATCAAAACTTACTTCTAAAAGGAGGAAGCCTCATGATTATTGGTTTTTAGAACACTCATTAAGAAAAATATTGCTGATTCCAGCATTTTCATGGAAAATCAACCACATCAGCAGACTGAACAATTATTGCAGCCATACACACGACGCATTCTCATTTTGTCAAACACTATATTTCGCAATGTTGAAACACAAAATTGTGCAGTTGAACTCTACGTGGCTAGGGTTGAGAAAAACAAGTTTACCAACCCCGTAATATTTTGCTCCGGCCAGTTGAATGCACAAACGGCCTTAACGGTTATTAGCTGCCAAGGCCGGATAATAATTTCAAATCATAACAGCAGTCACATTTCAAAGAAGCCATGAAACATACATATCATCCACGCCTTACCGCGGATCCCCGAGACGCCGACGCGAGAATGAACAGTTTCCGGAAACGCGAAAACGAGGTGCGTTTCCTGGCTCCCAGGGCGGCGCCTTCTGAGTCCAAGATGGCCGCCCCCGCCGCCACCTGCCCAAGAGTGTCTTCACGGTGACCAAGCACGCTTCCCCGGCACCCAAGGTGCGGCGAAGGAAGGCAGTGTGCTGCGACGGGAAACTATTACGCTTGTGGAAATAGTCCCTCCTCGATTACCGCAGTGAATTGGTCGTCAACTGAAGGCGCGACGATCGGCGAAGCGGAAACGTATATAAGCCCTCCATTTACGGCCACTCATCCAGATAGCAAATATATTTCGCTTCGAGAGGATGCGTTTTATTGTCCGCTACCAACGTTAAGGCGACAGCACGCGTCTGCCGCGAGCGAATCGAAGACGGAACTTGAGAAATTAAAATTTCCGGCAACAAGAGGTTGGCATCTGCGATAGAGCGTGTTCGATTGGATAGAAACTAACTCTTGACTAGACGAGGAAATACGGAATCAATTGCAGGTGAAAAAGATGGGCAGTTTCTGCCAATACGATGTACATATTTTCCGTGAAGCTACGGGTCCGTGGTAAGGTGCGAACTCATTCGGCAAAGAGGAAGAAACCGGGGTCCTCATTGGTATGCACACACACACATACACATATATAGAAGATAGTGACACAGGCCCTAAAAAAATTAACTAATAGACCTCGTATTTTGAAATATGAACTGTGCTCAGGAATTATATCAGAAAACCCGACACCTTTTAGCTGATTACCAGCCAGAATAGGTAGAACCGCTGCTAATACAGCAAATTATCTAATAAAAATAGCTAAAAGCACCGTATATAACGAGTTCACGCTTTTCTCAATGAAAATCAAAAGAAATGTAGATTATGCAAAATCCTTAAAGGAAACAATGACAAATAACAAAGATCTAATTAAAATAATTCATCCAAATATAGCTAAACTTACTTGCAACAAATTCTCCTACCGAAAATGCTTCCCACATCCCTCTTTGGGGCAAATGTATAAACTGTCCATTTTGCAGTTGGTCTCCTTCCAAGCTGAAATAAATTCAAGTCGATAGAATCAGAAAATATTAAATAAGAGGCACTGTATTTAAATCTAGTTCAAATTATATCTCAGGAAATATGTTTCTAATAGCGTGAGGCTGGTCAAGGAAAGCAAATATTATACAATCAACAACTCGAAGGATGTCTTCAAAACAAAATAGGGTCTAAAGAATTTCTTCATTGACGGTTCAACAGGGGAAATAAGCTATTCCTGCAGTCTACTGATGCTAAGAACTGGCGACGGGCAGCAGAGCTAAGGTAAAATAACAAGGGCAGTGTGCGGTCAGCAATACGCGGAGGGAAGGAACAAAGGTTGTGGTTGCATAAGCCCCTTCGGCGGGGTTCCCCTGTGCGTGCTGGAAGCACTTCTGTTAAAAAAATATAATTGATGAAAATGGCTAAATCTAAATTATGAATAAATAAGGTGAAGCCGAGAGAAAAACCCTACCCTAGCCTGGAATATTAAAAATAAACACTCATACACATGTCGAATCCTCAAAGGGACAAGAGATACACGGCAGATGCACGTCATAAGTTTTCGAAAATATGTGAGTGACATATGCAATACAGTTAATAATAGACTCAGTTTCTCCTCCAGACCACTCCTAAGCATAAAACATTGATATGCAGAAGTTACTGCTATCAATAAAAATTAAAAACTATATTTTCAATTCCGCGTTGAAATCAATGAAGGCAGTTTGGGCGAAATATCAATTTACTTAGAAATCAATGAATTTGATCTCATTTTAAAGAAAAGTATCCCTTCTAATAACACCAAAAATTCAACACCTTACCACAGCTTACACCTTTCCGAGATATTTTCCAGAAAATACCAGCCATTTTACATGGGAAATGGTATCTACGTGTATGCACTCTAGAGCGACATTATTTACAAAATGAGATATTTCTAACACTTAGATGTCGTAAGAAAACTAACAGCGTGTAGTTTGTATGTTTCCTCAACTATATTTGAAAATCAATCATATTTTCACCTCAGTAGATTCTTGGGTATCACAAAAACCTTCCGTTTTGATGGAGTTTCAAACGCACCGCGCGGAAAAAATGAGTCAAGTTAAAGACTTATTTAGATATTTTCATTTAATTAGTTACAATTTCAGTCATATAAAACTATATTATTGCACCATTAATAATGCAATATTTTATTGATGTGTCCTATACCTGGTGAAATTAAAACGTATAATTTGAATATGGTCTCTATTATGACTAGGGAACTATCTCCCTCGGAAACCTTAATTGCAAGATAAAAATGCTTCTGTAACAACAAAGGACATAAAAAATAAATCAAAGGAAGACGTGAAAGAGTTAGACTCTCAAAAGATTAGATCCATAAATTATAATTTTTAAAAACACAATCGATATCTTGATAGCGGGATAAGGTAGAATGAATGTCCAAATTTCAGCAAACGGAAGAGCATAATCTTGGCAGAAATAGAAAATAATTATCCAAGGCATCGCACAGTGGTCGGAAATCGAAAACCACCGGACAACATTTCAAAATGACCATTTTTGTCCAGACTTGACACCTGGCTCACCTGACTCCCAAATGATTGCTGATTATGGATTGTTAAGCCATTTTCCTTAAGTTTTAGCCATTACTGGGATACATAGACTTAAACATGACCTAATTTCTAAGGAGATGCCCATTTTCCTTTTTTTCGAAAATCTTTAAATTTACCCAGATGGTGATGCAGTGGAGGGATTTTAATGAAATATGAAAGATTATCTACTGTCAACACAATTCTTTACCTGTACATTGGTAAAGTGTAAGAGATTTTTGTTGATATTTGTGTGCTATTACGTTACAAAATGGCGGACGCTTTTTTCAGGCAAAATTTTACATGAAGCAGTCATTCTCTTTCGTTTAAGGAAAATGGTCACGGGGATATTTCATCAGGGTATTTATTAAACTTATTTTAACGCTATTTTGTGTAAATATTGGAAAAAGGCTTTCGACGCCGTGTGTAAGATCGATTTTTCGATGGGAAATGAGACCGTTGGCCTCAGCCGATATTCTTCCGCGAATCATCAATCAAATAACTGGGAATGTATTTCTTCTCGCTCTTTTAGATTGGAATGTAATCCGCTGGAGAAAAAACTTAAAGGTTGTCAGTTCGAACAGTAGGGTTGGCCGATAGTCCTGGGTGGAGCATCTAAGTTTAATGTTTACATTCGCCAGCAAAAAACAATAAAATGAAGGTGTAAATTGATTGAAAAAATGTACATGTTTATCAAACTGTGTGATAGAAACAAAATTAATTATTAAGTTCAAAGACGTGTCTAGATATCGGAGTAGGGCAAAAATGATTTTTTGCCATCTATAGCGAAGGTCTTGGTTAACCACGAAGGGAATGATCCAGGGGTCCGAATGATTACCAAAGCCTGAATCACACGATACTTGACCTTGTACAAGTCTAAGGATTATAGCTAGCATACTAGGGCTTGTACAAGGTCAAGTATCGTGTGATACAGACCAAGCATACTGAAAATCCTGCATGATCGCTAGCATACTAGCTGGTATCCTTGTTTTCGTAAATTGGTGCGGTACAAGTTTGATACTTGCTCCTAGTAGGACCTAGTAGCCGCCGAACAATCACCTTTGCTCTTTGCAATGCGGTCGTCAATTTTTGATGTCAGCGCCTCCATAGTCCGTCGTGACAGTTACAATTTCCCGGGATTAAATAAACAACTCAAACATCACAACAATACACAATGGCTTGGGTACCTGAGGAAATTGAGGTTTCGCTCGTCTAACTCCTTCCGCGACTGTAGAAGATCAAAGATCTACTAAACAGACCTTGTGCAAGTTCAAGTATCGTGTGATAGCTCCTAGGAAGGTTTCAAGCATGAAATATTGCACTAGAAATCCAGTACTCGCTAGCATCCTCGGACTTTTAAAAGGTCAAATATCGTGTGATTCAGGCTTAAGATTGGATTCGGAACGAGATATCCACGAAGACTTACGTCGGTGAATGGCCAATCGGCAACCAATGAACAATTATGACACCTACACAATGACTATGAGGATGAGTACGCTTTAATGAAGAGAATATGAGCACAGTTACTCTTTTTATTACAGATATTAGAGATAACTATCCACTTGAGATTTATAGCAAATATTTTCCTTCAATCATCTTAACTTTCATGGTTAATGTAAAATGTAAACACTAAAAAAATATAGGGAACTAGAAGAGCAAGAGACAGAAGAACTGGGAAATATTGCCAGTTGATTAAGGGATACGTCAAAGGAATTTCTGGAGAAGAGACGTGCGGAAACTAAAAATTGTGGTTGGGGAGACTAAACTAAAAATTAAGGAGAGACATTTTGAAGCCAAAAATCTTTTATAACCAGATATTGCCGATTCCTTTAGCGAAAATTCATGAAATAGAATAGCAAGATGTGTCTATACTCTTTTTATAGATAAGTTAATTTTTTAGCTATATTTATCTAATCAAAATGACTAATTTAGCATAACTGATTGGAATCTTAAAATACCATCGGCAACTGCTGACATACTTCTATGTATCAGAGTGACTCTTTGGTATTCTAACTAAATTTTTTGGCTAAAGGATATGTGCTGTGAATATTAAAACACAGGATACACAAATCGCACGATTCCAAAGTTTTTGAAGAAGGCTTTTTGAAGAATACTGCATGCAGAATTGCGAAACTAAGACATATATCGCATTCCATATTTGTCACCGTAAATGGATCGCACCAACTTAGGATTCACGAATGGGAAAGTTAAAGGGATGAAATGAATAACACAGAGAAGCATCAGGATTCTGAAGATCATGTTTATGTGTATCCAACTGAATCAGCAAGAACTCATTATTTCCAAGTTGGAGTATGAAATGCTAGCCACTACTTCCTCATGGGGGAAAGTTGTCTCCGCAGCAAATTCGTGGCGTACGACTTCAGACATGGAAAATTGAGCCAATATTTTTTCGAGAGGGCTTGCGATTTTGATTTTATCAGCCAGGATGAATTGCTATATACGAAACGCAGTACTTTTTCCGAAAGAGAAAAGAAAAAGATGCTCAATATTGGTGGGGACGACTCAATACTTCGTGTCAGAGAAACGAAATCCGTCCTTAAACCCATTTTGTCGAAAATCAAATGTTGTGCAGTAAAGCCACATTTTACAAGGATTCCACCAACAAAATTACTTAACCCAGAGAGTGCTTCTTGTAGGTTATTCCTTTAGGAATGGAGGATGCAACACGCATCAGCCTCGAATCTTTCCTCGTCCGACGTCACAATCATCGGCTCGCCCTGACTCCAGCGTGCGAGTCCTCAATCGATGCCTGAAGATACTTAGAAATAACAATTGGCGATTGAACAGCCGTATTTAGGTAGTTTGAGCGAAATATCATATTACTTAGAAATCAATGAACTTAGTATCATTTTACAGAAAAATATCTCACCCTTATGATGACACCAACATTTCTACCCCTTACCACTCGGAGTTCTTGGCCAAAAAATATCAGCCCTTTTGCATGGGAAATGGTACGTGAGTGCACTCCAGAGAGACATTATTTACAAAATGAGGTATTTTTAACACTTAGATGTCGTAACTTCTTCTGTAACATGCTTCTGTAACAACAAAGGACATAAAAAAGAAATCAAAGGAAGAAGTGAAAGAGTTAGGCTCTCAAGAGGTTATATCCATGAGTTGTAATTTGAAAACACCAACGGTAAATGTGTCCTCAAACTGGTGACATTAAAACGTATAATTCGAATATGGTCTCTATTATGACTAGGAAACTATCTCGCTCGGACTACTTTAAGAAGTACTCCACCGACCGCCCCTCTTCGCGGAATACCAAGAGAAGAGCGGGAGGCAAACAGCAACGTGAAGGAGGAACAAGGGTGAACCTACAACTAGGGAGGCAAACTTCTTAAGGAGTTGAGGGAGGGATTGGGGAGGGGGAGGTGCAGGGGAACAATGCAAATATTTGTCGTCGAGGAAGAAGAGTAGAAGGAGGACCCTTTGCTCTCTCAAAATTACTCAGGAGCCCAAATGCAGAAGAGGAAGAGAATGGCAGCGCGGCAAAGAAACTGACGAGGGAAGAAATTTAATCCGAAACCTTTTCTCTTCCACTTCGCACCGTTTCCCTAAATACATCGCCATGAGAGGACTCGCTGCTAGACCGTCTTCTGTTTCAGACTTTCTTACATTATTCCTGCTCAATCATCCCCAGTCCCACTTTTATACCGCATCAAATTCTGCCCCCAGAATAAAATCCTGATCAAACACATTATGCAATGTGACAGAAGTGAACAAAATAGAATGGAGTAATGCAGTCTCTTAAAGCGATATTTATGGCTGTAATGAAAGTATTCTGAGCCATAAAGAGACTCCGTTAAATGCGGTTCATTTTCGTCCTCTACCTCTATCAGTTCCTTTTCTATATTCTCTCCATTTTTTATCGCCTGGTGACATAACCCCAGTAATCAAACTCGTCTGCGACTCCCTTGAAAAGAAGTATGTTTTTGAATGTAAATATTTAGGTACTTTCATCTCGAATCCAAACGCGTATGAAACCAATATTTAAATTCCAATTCAATCCATCTACTTCCGTTTAATCATATTCCATAAGTAAAGTAATTTGAGATAAAGTATTCGCAAAATGAGACTAGACGTCATTTTAGATTTACTGCTAAAACAATTTAAGTTGTTAGCTCCAGTTCCCCCTCATAGAGAAAAAATAGAAGACATGGTAAGGGAAAAAGAATAAAACTATGATTCATGGCTAATATTATAGGGAGATATTATTTAAAAATATGTTGTGACTCTGGGAGTCTTAACTTTGTTGAAAACTTTTAAAAATTGTACATTTTAACTAACGCGACGGTTTTGATCAGTTTTTTCCATGACTTATCATTCTAAATGCGTGTATCTCAAGCTCGGCTAGTGATGACAAGCTTATTGCCCAAGTGAAACCAAAGCGTACATTAACTTAGCCCGTCTCTGCCTCAACAGTCAATGGCAGGATCTTATCTCAATTCCCCATCTTTATATGCTGGAAACTCTAAACAGCTCTATTTCACAGATAAATTGCACAAATTTCAATTTGCACACACATTAAAGAGCATTGGTGCATCATGATTAGTCGATAAGTGAAAATTGACCTAGGGATAGCATTGACCTGGCCAGGATTCAAACCTAGAATTTTCGGATCGTTCGAACTTCGGTCATCGAGACATTTCAATATTTCCCACACTATACTCTGTGTCAAAGTTTATGCTATTGGCCTAATTAACTATGCATTAGTAAAAAAACAAATTTATAGTTGCAAAACAAGTGTTTATCATCTCAGCATTGGACGGCAGTTCTCATGTTAGAACCTTTTCTTGGTTTGCTCGCCATAGCCATACTCATGAAGCATAATGGGAGACTTTTAACGCTATTGCCTTTGGAGAAACCTTACCCACTATATCGCACAGACACTCACTATAAAAATGAAAGAGTACTAAAAGCGATTTGGTCCCCAATGAATTATTCAAATTCAATCACCAGCATTGAACCGTGTCACGCGTCGCTTTCATTGGTGCGATTGAAGGCGTTCAGGGTTTCATCGGGACTGTTTACAGTTTGGTACAATTCATCATCTAACTCATGACCAAACATTTCGTCGGTGGCTGTTAGCCTAAGTTATCAATATTTATCGTTGATCTGACGATGTGATCGATAAATCTTCACCCATATATTTAGAAAATTGTGATTTCAAATTAAGGCACTCTGAAAGAAAGATGTAGTTGTTTCAAAATTAGTGTAGAATAGTGCATTTCAGGACTCTTGCTCTCCAGCAAGGGACAATAGCCATAGAGAATTCAATCAGTAATCTAAAGGAGAATCCTTGCATTCCAAGGATTAATATGCAGGTATTAAACGGAGGCCAGGAAAGCGTCGTGACTTTCCCAGGAAGGGAACTATGGTGCATTGGCTGATATTTAGTTCTTACCCCCACTCCTGGCCCACGAATAAACGTTGTTTAGGTCAGATGACAGAACTACACAGTCCGCGTCTTCGCTTATTTCACAGTTGATAACTGTATCGTCTGCAAATAATCTTAATTTACTGCTAACTCAAGAACTTAGGTCATAAATATAAATAATGAATAAAAGAGGGCCGACCACGCTTCCTTGAGGAACACCGGATGTGACTTCGACCATATCAGAGCTAAAATCATCAATAACTACTTTTTGTTTTCGATCCCTGAGAAAGTCACTTATCCAATTCACTATATTTCTATTAACTCCGCATGATTGCAATTTATATACGAGTTTTTTTGACGAACCATATCGATGGCTTCTTGAAATCAAGGAATATCGCGTCGACATGCTTTTCCGATTCACCTGATTTTAGGATACCATGAAGGAATAGCGCAAGCAGTGTTTCGCAGGACCTGCCCTTACGGAAGCCGCGACGACTGCTATGTAAGATGTTACGATTATCCAGGAATGTCATAATATTGCCAGCGTCAATGTATTCAAGGATCTTGCATGAAAGTGATTTTAGCGATTTAAGCTGGTAATTTCCTGGATCACTTCTATTTCCCATTTTTAAATATCGAAGTGACGTTGGCCATTTTCCAGTCTTGGGGCACCTTGCCTTTGGATAATGATTTGCTAAATATAATTTCTAAGAATGGCGCATTTGTTACGCTAACTCCTTGAGAACACGTGTAGGTATTCCTTTTGGATCTGGAGACTTGTTACTTTTAATCAAACAAAGCTGTTTTTTTTATTATTCCATCACGTTGAATTATGTCAGCAATCGGCTCGTTAAATTCAGAAAATGTCTAAATTGTGTATTGCGTCATCCTTAGTAAATACACTTATGAAGAAGTGGTTTAATAAATTGGCTTTGTCGATACTGTTGGTGACCACTTTGCCGTTTGTGTCCAATAAAGACTACTGTCGAAGATTTGCCCTGGAGCTCTCTCGCTTAAGACCAGAATGACTTGGGGTTTTCATCTAGTAATTCACCAAGGATTTTTTTCTTAAAGTTTTTTAGAGTAGAGCGCATTAATATCTTCGTTTTTGAGCGTCAAGCAACCTGTATTTTTCTCGCTGCAACCTCCGTTGTTTTGTTACTTAATAGAATTTTTATATGGGTTGTGTAGTTGCCTTTGTCTCCTGAGCTTCCGCCTCGTTTCGTGGTTATACCAACGAGGTTCTTTACTCTCTAGTTTGAAAATTTATGAAACATATTCATCGATTCCTTTACATGGTATTTACAAAAAATATCTCCATGATACTTCGGTGCTCTCGTTCTCCATTATTGCTAAGAATTTCGTGAATGAAGCTTCTAACGTCTCTCCAAATTGTACATAATCGCATTTTTCAAATAATTAGACTACGTTTAGGTTTTCCAGGGGAATCTACTGTTGTTTTCAAAGTCGTGAAATTACTCTATGATCACTTATGCCTTCGAGAATATCGACGTGTTTAATCATTGCAGATGGACTAACAGCTAAAAGGTCTAATATTTTCCTCACTTTCGTCAGTCTAACTTGGTGGTATTCCATCATTAAAAAAATTTTAAGATGTCAACTTTTACTAAAACCAGGATGGTTTTAGTAAAAGTTGACATCTTAAAATTTTTTCTAATATTTTATTACCCCTCGTAGGTTCGTTTACTACTTGAGTAAGAGAATGGCGTGAAAGTTTACTAAGTAAGAAATCGCTTGTATCACGCTTACTTAAACTTGTTTCAACGCTATTCATTTTCCAATTTATAGCCGGGGGGTTGAAATCACCGGTAGTTGTCACGCTTCTGTTGTCGTTCGAGGTAAATGATGTTAATAAAGTTTCTAGTTTGTATAAAAACTGTCTAGGTATTTTGGCATCTGGTGGTCTGTAAAATGAATGTACGTGTATATTTCTTTTGTTTTGTTGCTTAATAGTACACCAAACGCTCTCAATTCCATTGTCGTCTAATTTGTGTGCGGTACTATTCAAATACGATTTGGCTGCTATGATTACTCCACCACCAGTCCTATCTAATCGATCACGTCTATCGATTCTATATTCTGTCGGAAAAACTTCGCTATTGTTAATATTCTCTACAAACTAGCTCTCTGTTCCAATTACTATATCTACGTTTTCAAATATATGCTCAACTTTTGCGCATCTGTTCTTTACGCGACGGAATTTTACTATTACTAAATTTATATCGCATTTAGCTTGACGAATGTCGGTTCGCTGTTTTCTGTAATTGTATGTTATGTTTTTGATGGTCTCTGAAACCATTGAGAAGCGAGTTTTTCTTTAAGTTTTGCCGTTATCTTGAGAGCGCGAGCTAAAATTATTTTTGCTATGGAAGTAATATTTATTTAACTGTGCTTCCCCAAATTATTTTCGCTATGTAAGTAACATTTAGTAAATTGTGCTTCCCTAAAGTTTATTCAACAATGAAGGCCCACGTTACACAGATTTACTCGGACGCTGTTATCGGGTCTATACTTTCGAATCCCATGGACTCTCTAGCCTAAAAATATCTAAAATGCTCGAAAATCCTATAAGCCACCCGTTCTGATGCCCAAGTGGAGTAATGCACCCCAGAACTGTTGAGGGGAGCCCAGTACAATCCGAGCACCGGCCGCAGATCTAAAAATTCTGCTCCTATGCTGACACAGAATTCCCACAGCCTCCTGTTCAGGCATACAATCCTGCTCCAAACATTGTGACCGTGGTCTGTCCGCGGAACAACACTACAAATGGACAGCCGCAAATCGGTACCAGATGCCCTCCGGACGAGTTCTGCCTCTGAGTTTTAATCCCTGAAGGAATTTAAAAGCTCGTCAGCTCCACGCTCGGACGCATCATTGGTGCCAACATGGGCCACCACCAGCAGCCTGAATCTCTAACCGCTGTGCATATCGCAGCCGTGGTGTTGCGTACCAGTCCTCCTGGCCTTGAAGAAAATCAAGGAAGTTAGCCATAATAATATTGAGAGGCCATCGTGATGTTGGAATGAGGACGTACGAAGTACTTTCACACATAAGAAAGCGAAGTTCAAAATACGGAAAACTTCAAGAGAGATAAATTGCAAATAGAAACATAGTAAACTGAGAGAGATGCTCAAGTAGATGTATCGAAGAAACACTCAAGATATAATACGAATTTTATTAAACGTCTTTTCTCGTCGAGAGAAGGTCAGTAGATGATGTATCGATTTGCAAGAGTTAGAAGTGAAGCAAGTATGAATGTGGATATGTGAATCAAGCTGAACATAAATACAGGTTAGCTGGCGAAAGGCAATGGAAGCAAAGACGTACGGGAATGATATATTGAAGACCAAAAGAGTTAAGAAAATCGCTGAGATCTGGAAGTACTTTCTCTCAGCTTGGGTGTGACACGAAACATTCCAATGACGTGAATTAAAGATGCTTTATATCGCGTAAAGGGGAGGAAAGCAGTGAGCCCGAGTAATGTAGGTAGTCATCCTAATGATACGGTAGTTAGTACCCGGAGTTATCAAAAATTACGTATTTTAGAGGAAAATAAAATACCAGATTAATCATGAGAGAACTTCATTGAATTCTGATATTCAAAAAAAAGGACGATGAGGAGAGCTTAGTAACTACAGGGGAGTTACGCTGAACAATGAAGCCATGGAGGAAGGTCTTATAGTTAGACGTGAGAGTGAGAATGGTGTCTAAATCCTATCCGTCACCTGTATGGATTCATCCGAGGGAAATCAAGCACTCATTCAAGTTTTGCGGTTACAATTGCGGTTGTGCTAGCTAATGATAAGGTAGCTTGCCGTATGCCTGATTTACCAATCAGTATTGGAATATAGGTGGGTCATTCCTCGTCAGATCAGCAGTGAGTTGACCCTTGGTTTCTCCGATTCGAACCAAAATTTTTGAGCAATAATAAACATCAACATATATAATATTTTTACATATTATGCATCACAGAAAAGTTACAATTAAATAAATAAGTTTTTCCTTGGCTTTAATTTTCTGATTCTGTGCAAATTGTAGGACTGGATAATGTTTAAACATTTTCATCCATTAACAACAAAATATGCGTTTTTACAAATTCTGCTTGCCATTTTGTGCCTTAATCAACTCTCGCAACCTTTGGTGAGAAGTCAATGTTGTAGATTTCGCAGTTTTTTCCTAGGCTGAGTTACAAAGTTCATGAAATTGACAAAACTGCTAAGTTTAGGTAGTGCGGTGTCGCTTATTGTAGTAACGAGTCTTCATTTTTTGTTAAATTATAAAATAAAAATATTAATGAAATTAAAATAAAATTATCTTTAAATTAGTGTATAAAGTATTGCACTAATATTTATACAGACCAAGATATAAATTCTCTAATTACAGCGGCACATCATTTTAACGCCGACCCTCGTAGCGAACGAGTGCGTAGTCAAATCTTTGAAGTAAAATATCTCCGTTGTATATGAACTGTCCACAACAAAATTTGTTTCTAAGGTAAGACAAACTGAAACTGAAAAATGACTAACGTGTCAAACTATAACATAAATGTCAAAATAAAATGTCTGTATTTTTGTTATTAAACTTTGAACATTTGAATTTTAAACAATTTCAATAAAATTTAGTTTATTTACAAAAATGATAACACACTGTTTCTGTACATTCTTTTTTAAACAAAATAAGACATCAATCGTTCCTCTAACTATTTGCATTTAGGACATATAGCATAAAGAAAAAAGGTCTAAGCGCAAAACGGTCGAAACTTTGATCGTCTCTAGATCTGCCAAAAAAAATTTTTTTTCAAGAACGCTTCTACAAGTCTTTATTTAACGCAAGATGAAACCCACACAAAAATTAAGTATTTTCTATTTTTTTCCTCCTATGGGGAAACCCAGAGCATAATTTAACTTATTCTATTCTAATCTATTCTATAGCGATGGAGTAAGTTTCTTCCAACATATTTATGCAATTTTGACGGTATTATCCACTAATTTCACGTAAATCGTGGCCTCAATGATGCCAGGTGAATATTCTCTGCCCTACACTTTTGAAAGGTATTATTTCCGTAATTGTAGCCCAACTCCTCCTCAGGGTCTCTTATGAATTGACGTTAAGCTTGAGAGGAGGAATGCATATTCCAATTCACGAATGAATCACTAAATATTCTTCGTCCGGGCTCAATTCAAGATGGAAAGAAAAAAATTAATCATTATCCTTGATTGCGCAGCCTAAGATTTACACAGCACCAAGAGTAAATAATACCTCGTATGACCCTGAGCATAAGGTAAGGAGAAATAAAGATTATTGATAATCAGACAATCTGAAACATTGCATATTGGCTTGACTGGGTGCTTTAGAATATGTAATTAGAACGACAGCTAATGCAAGCTCTTTCGAATGAATATATTCCTGTTCCTGCCACCGGGGGCCGCTGCTACGTGGCGTAGGCGTTGACAACCCGTGCGATAACGGAAACACAAGCCTCCTTCAAGACCCTCCCTTGTCACGGTTCCACTCAGAGAAAACTCTGAGGAATGCGTGGAATATGAATTGTCTTTCCATACGAGGTCACGAACATTTTCTGGGAGGCCAGATGCGTAACTAAACGTAAATACCGTTTAAAATAAACCCTTTTGACTCCTTCACAATGCACGTCTAGTAAGTCGTGACATAACGGATTCGTTTTAATTTGTGATAAGTCGCAAACCGGGAGCTATCGACTTCACTTATGTACGACCACTTTTAGAGGACTGGTTGACAGACATATCCCTAAGCCTCCTCCATCCATATCCTCTTGGGCCGGGACGCGCACATGATGGGCAAATGAACTGCGCGCGACATCAGGTTCTTAACTTCCAATGTTTTCTCTCCGTAAAAGATCTTTTTATTTTCAAATATTTTAAGCCGTATATCCTTCTCCGCCCACTGGATTCCAGCCACATAACAGCGCCGCCGTCGACAATCACCGGAGATACACGGCCACGAGCCCTTGACTTGAACCAAAACAGCGATGGAACCGCGTGATCTCTTTTGCATCTAACAAGATATTTACAACCAGCAAGCCACCTCGAGGGTGCATGGAACGGGGTGACTTATCACCGGTATGTACTACGCTGTACCATAGTAAAGTAAATGACACTGTCACTATTGCTGCATTAGGAAAAACATCCAACACCCAATCATGCGTCTTCTACCTACTGCATGAATTTCTACAGCACGAAAGGCTGAACAAACCTATACTGCGTAACGCCATGCGATTTCAAGTGTTAAAATATCTTTTGTTCTACTAAATGGTATCATTAACACCATTTTGGCAGAACTTTGATAGTGAAGACGGTGCACGAGTAACCAACGCCATATTTTCCCCATAGAGATCGTTCTTGGGACCCAGGGTCTATTTAGTGCCAAAACACAAGACAAAGGCTTGCAATTTCTTGATATTTCTTTATTTTACTGGAAGAGCACTAAAAATACCAGGTGATCAGCATATTATCTAATAATTATTCCTGATTTTTGCTAAAATTATCAAGCCATTAAATAGCCATTTAACATGTCCTGTGAGAATGTACAATGTGCAATCTAATCATCCATTAAATGTGCCCAACAGAATCGACACCCATTCTCCAGACCTGTTGCGAACATATTCTGGCCTATGACAGTCTTCATGAATAAAAATACCCATAAAACAGAGTTAAAAATTTCAAGATAGTTGAACAAATAATTGTTGAAGATAAATATTTCGTGAGGGTTACCAAATTCACTGGCTCATTTCAAGCATAACAATTTTCGTAGTAAATACTTCCCCAAACACCAGCCCTAAATCAATATGAATTAATAATTGAGATAAATATATTGTCAAATAAAAACAAAGGAATGACAATTACTATTTCTATCTTTCTAGAAGAACATATTTCAAACAAAGGTAATATCAGAGAAGAAAAATGCTTCTTGATGAATTTACATATCCCTCATCTCTTAAGTGACGTAGTATACAATAGTTCAATAGAATGGAATATCTAGTATACCGGCGTCTATCATCTAGAGGTGAACCACTGTAGGCAATAGTGAAGGTATAGCTGGTAAGGAAGCGTATGGCCCCTGCTTAGAAACCCATTTTAACCTAGGTGAGTCTATTACTCATATCTACGAAGTACGATGCAAGCCACATGAAGTCACGTGTGGCACGGGGTGAAACTCCCTCCGTATTCCTTCGCTCCTTACGCTCCCACGAAAATGATGACTCTCTCCGTCCGCTGATGCCCCGTTTACATCACTAGGCTTAGAGTGTTAGTTAATATGGCAGCTTAAATAACTTGCATTTACACGGCACTCTTTTACCCTTGTTAACATGCTGGCGGCCTCTGGTGGAGAGTCAAGAAGGTGATGAAGCTCACCTAGCCCACAGAGCCCACAGACCAACAAACATCGCAAGTCGCGTTTCATTGTTTCCTGGGCTATGTTCACGATATTCACGGAACTTGTATGGGCGAAGAAAAGGATTGAATACGCAAATGCTTCACATGGTTAGCCTTCTCATTCATTACTATTTAAATATATACATATCATTTCATGTCTAAACATCACTTTATGTATCGAAAGATGAAGATTGAGAGAAGAAATGTCCTTAATAGAACGACGTCTCACTATGCTATACTTTACCATGAAGATACCCCGAGAAAATTACGTTATTATGTCTTTTGCACTCTTTTATGATAGATAGAAACAATTCAATATGTTATCTTGACATTCAATATTTGAAAATAACTCCCATTTCGAGTCCTTACCTCAATATATGCAATGCAGCGGATTAAACGACTTTTTCTGACAAGTTCTGCCCATGACCCGTCCTCGATTGCGCTTTAAAGGTAAATTTTGAACTAAATATACGATTCATCATTCACTAACGCATTAAAATACATCAAGCAACGTGGCACGGGTGTATGGAAACGAAATATGACAATAGAAACTCCCTTAAATCATTTTACGCATCAAGTATAAGCTGCAAGTGGACTGGATCACTTAACTACTATTCTAACTAAAATGCATTTACACGTGTTAAAATGATGGAAACCAGCGCTAACCCTAGAAACTACAGCGTGGTTAAAAAGTTGATTAGGGTCAGCGCCAACCTGCGTTCACGGGAATTTTTACTAGAGTTAAGAGTTGACCTGGTTAAAAGCTAGTAATGTAAACAGGGCATGGGGGTTTTAGGCGAGTGTTAGAATCAATTCTTTGAGAATTCACACAGACCACACGCGTTCGCTGGCAGTCTCACCTTCCCCAGTCTTTCACTGCTCCCTGGAAATTACTTTCTCTTCCGCAACACCGATAAGCCTACTGACAGCAGCCTCACGACGTTGACATTCCGACCAAACCTCACTTGCCATTACTTCTTCCGCGAGGAGCCATCCTTGTGATTTTCCACCGCCACGTTTCCTCCGCCCGGGGAAAGCTTCTCCCTTTCGCTCTCAACATGTCTGCGCATCTAGCAACGAGAAGCTTCATGTAATTTTGGGCAGCATTTTGTCCCTCTGGGAAAAACAATGAGGCGACGATGGGTCGCGGGAGCTGGCTGCCCTTTACGAGCGCCGGCATTATACGTCCCCGGTCCACTCCTCCCCTTGTCGCCGTCGTTGGAGATTTTACGACCCTCTTGACCGAAAACGATAAAGAAGGACACGGCGGAGGGAGAGGGCCGCTGGCCCCTCCCCCTCCACGCCAAACCGGGACGTGGCGGAGTAACAAATGCGCATCAGATAGCGCGATGGAGAGAGATCTCACTTTGCAGCCACAAGCCGGCGGCGCCTAACCCCGGCCTAATTTACTGCCGGTGAGCTCCTCGCTTGATTTGCGACTCCAAAGGGCTGTGTCCACTGCCACCGTCCATGGGAGAGGACAAGGAAGGGTCTTTCTGGGAATATTGTTGGAATGCTTCCATTGGCTCGGGTCTCCGCTTGTTTTTTCCGGGACAGACTGAAGAGGGAGCGCCCTGAAGGCCAAAAGAAGTTTCCCAATTCGCATTTCCACTGTGCTTCGTTTTCCAATTCGCACCATCGCAGTCTTCCGGATTCTTTGGAAGCAGAGGAAGGAAAACTATTTCTCACAGAAGTTTTTCTCGGGCACCCGCGTCTGGTGACGTAGACTCAGCGATGATTATGTATTGTTTAATTTTCTTGAGTCCCAGGGGTCGCATTAAACATAATTAGTTTGTCATAATTAGTGATGGTTTTGGGATAACCCGCCTCAAGATTTAAAAATGCCAATGTTTCTTCTCCTTTGCCGGAGACCTCATCAGGGCTGAATGACCTAATTGCCTTTATTGTGCATCAATTTATATCGTCGCGGTGGTGCAAGAGGGGGAGAGGGTGGGTGTTCGCGGAGAGTCTTCTGGGCGTTGCTCTTCTTTGTAGAAATTACTGGTAGCCACGATTCACTTATTCTTAGTCCCTGGTCTCTATTGAAATTCTTGCTATGCTTTTTAATTTCCAAGGCCTCCCGCAAGATTCTCGTCTTGAAATGTTTTTCTCTGGCGAGAATTTTTTGGTTAGTGACGTCAATGGTGTGGCCTAGGGCGGCATGTTCTGCAACCGCTGACTTATCGGCGTAGCCCAGTCGAATTGCCGCGCTGTGGTCCTTGATTCTTGTAGTTAATTAATTAATTAGTTTGGCAATCACTGAGCCCATCAGGGTCACCAAGTGAAGAATTTTGACGACGCTATGAAAGCACATAAGCACAACCTCGTATAAGAATGCTGATTTCCAGATGATTCTAGCCCCAGTGTGTCCTCAATAGATTCACATTAAGGTCAACAGTACTTTGGGAAATACCTTTGGTCGGAGTCCAAGAAGGAGTAAGTTTCACATAACTCAAGACAGCGTGGTAATCGCGCGGACAGAGAGTTTAGCAGATTGTTGGTGTGGACGGGTACATATCCGGGTAAAATCGATTCCAGCGATACAGACACTATAATTAATTAGTTTGGCAATCACTGAGCCCATCAGGGTCACCAAGTGAAGAATTTTGACGACGCTATGAAAGCACATATAGTATGCGAGGGAATGAGCGGAATCGCTCAACCTTTAATTTAATCTGACAGTCCGGCTTACTCATGAATGGTCGGAGATTATTGCGAATCGAGAGAGGCATGAGCAATAAAAAATTTTTGAGAATGGCCGAGAAATAAATTTAAGTTTTGGAGCGATGATGGCAAAAATAACTGTTTATTTAATCGAAATAGTTAGCGTGCGAGAAAATTATTAGTAAGACAGGACCAAAATGGTGTAGGTATTCAACAAGATGTGTCCCATATAGTCGAAAAAAAACCACCAATGCGTCCAATTTAAATGCACTTCTCGGTGGATATGTAATATATTCCAACCACTATTCCGTGCCAGTCACGCTACACGTATGTAACATCTTTCCTGCAAGCAATAGGTTTATTTGCGACTCTTCTCAGTGGTATTTGTTGTGTCAAGCTTTCCTTTTTTCCTTCATCTACATCTACATGCCACCCTACGAGCCGCCTTATGGGCGTGCGGCAGAGGGTGTTCGGACACCAGCCGTTCAAAGATCTACATCTACGTAATACCCTGTAAGCCACCCAAAGGGTGTGTGGCAGAGAGTGCTTCCACACCAGGCATGCATAAATTATACGGCAGAACACCGAAACTACATTAAACCAGGCGTACCACACATGCAACGCGCCAATTGAAAATCTACCAACCAAGAAACTTTATATCGTCAATCGTTTTAACATGCAAGGAATACAAAGACTGCTACTACTACAGATCAAAATATGACGCATAAATAATAACCTCAATATTTACACCATGCATAAATAATCATGACATCACACTGCATCTCTAGGTCTGACAGAGGCGAAAAAATAAAAGAGATACATTGCCGAACAGATAGGTACAAAAACTGGTTTTTTCCGCGCACAATAAGCAGCTATAATAAAAACTGAGCTCCACTCAATGCAATCCCATTATACATATCACCAATCCAACTCCCAACTCCTTATCCCTTACATCTTTGTGATACATGTACATCTTCGTAATACATGTCATCGTGCATGTAAGGGATAAGATTTTAAGGCGATTAAATGGTGACATGTGTTATGGGGTTGTATTGAGTGGAGCTCAGATTTTACTGTAGTCGCTTGTTGTGCGCGGAAAGAACGAGTTTTTAAACCTATCTGTTCGGCAATGTATCTCTTATTTTTTCGCCTCTTTCAGTCCTAGAGATGTAGTGTGACGTCATGATTATTTTCTCTGTTTCACTCTAAAACACACAATATTTGAATTTATCAAGCAAACGAAGCTTAGCGTGCAGCCTCCAAATCTCTTGCGTCATTTTTCTTCAGTAATTTTTCGTTGATCGGTGCGGAATGCGGAATAATTCAAAAGGAAACAAATCCTTAACCTCGCTTCCAAAATTACGCTTCTGAAAATATTCCTCTGGCTTCATGTTTTAGGGGTGCATAGATTTTGTTCCCGCATATTCGATAATCGATAATCAATATTTGTAAGTTCCTGTTTTATCTATCGAAATCTTCCGATGCTAACATATGAAATGACATGCAATATTGAGACCAATAGCAACTATTTTTTCTGAGAATGCTAAATAATTATTTGAAATACTTGGAAATTTGATATTTAAATACCAAAACCAAATTGAATAGCGACCAGGTTTTCACTGATAACGTCTGGTCAGGTTTTAACGTCATCGCCGTATCATGAATTACTTAATGATGGATCCCCTCTGAAATGCTGGGAACAACCTCGTATAAGAATGCTGATTTCCAGATGATTCTAGCCCCAGTGTGTCCTCAATAGATTCACATTAAGGTCAACAGTACTTTGGGAAATGCCTTTGGTCGGAGTCCAAGAAGGAGTAAGTTTCACATAACTCAAGACAGCGTGGTAATCGCGCGGACAGAGAGTTTAGCAGATTGTTGGTGTGGACGGGTACATATCCGGGTAAAATGGATTCCAGCGATACAGACACTATAAGATTAATCTGATTTATGCAAAACTGAGGTAAAGAAATAGTCACAAGAAACACATGGGCTATGTGCAATTAATAAGTGCGAACGTTCCTCGGTATTGGGGTTGGTAATTACCCCACCCTCATAGCAAACTTGTGACTGAGACTAGAGTTCTTGTCATGTACTTTTTTGAGGACTAGAGAATTGTTCTCGTTACAGGCACAGTTTGAGTTGTAACGTCCTGCCTAAAGTTAATCACAATGGCAGCTAACGAGCAAAGTCCAACGAAGACAAATTTCTATTTGTAAAGCTTTTTTAAAGAATTTGAATGCTTGTACGAGTCCATTACTAACGAGACACATACTAAACAAACTACTAATTGAAGAATTACTGGAACACGGATTTCAATATATCAGAAAATTGATAACTCCCTCTTTGTGCCCCTAACGCATCACCATACCCTAGTATACACAGATACATATAAACAAAGAGCTTGGAATGGCACAAATATGGCCGAAATGTAAATCGAACAATAAGCATCAAAAGCCGTCACTAAGGACGCGTAATTGGGAATACCAGAGTAAATAATCTAATAGAGTAGGAATCTAGGGACGCTTGGGCAAACAATTGAGAAAAAAAAGAAGGCAGTCGAAGTTAACAGACGTGAAGGGAGGAGAGAGAGAGGCGAAACTGAAGGAAAATCGACGTACGGAGGTATACTGAGGAAGAAGACGGCATAGTAAGATCGCGGAAATAGCGGCAGTGGTTTGGGTTGCAGCGGAAGTTCAGGAGAGGACGAGAGAGGAAAAGAAAATAAGGCCAGCGGAGGGAAGGAGACTGGCCGCGCGTACGGTGGCAGGAGATCCGGGGAGGATAAGTGGAAACACAACCAATTATTCAAAGAGAAAAAGAACTTTCGCACCAAAATAGTCGTTATATTCATGAAAAAATAGTTTAAGTTTTAATTCTGTTAAACCTCGCAAGTTAAGTTTCGAAATATGTTTGTGGAGAAAAATGTTCAAGGTGAAGTGGACGGATAGAATGAGAAATGAGGAAGTACTAATGACAATAGAAGAAGAAAAAAAACTGCTGAGGGAAATAAAAAAGAAGAATACAGCTTGGATGGGACATATATTACGCCAAAATATACTTTTTAGATGAATTGTTGAAGGAAAAATAGAAGGGAAGCGAGGAAGGGGAAGAAGAAGAATGGGAATGCTCGATGACATAAAAAATGGGCAAAGTTACAGGCAAATGAAAGAAGATGCTGAGGACCGACTGCATTGGAGGGCAATCCAGTTGAAACCTGTCAGAAGACAGATTCCACTAAGAAGAAATAAATCTCGCAATCTCGCACTGAAAATCTTTTGTCTCTTCCTAAAAACCTATAGTAACTAATTGCCTGTTTTTCTTTTATAACCAAAGCGATAAGAACCTATTTTTTAACCTAAATATCTCCAATTTTGTATTGTAAATTGGGCCCAATATAATTTAACTAATAATTGATTGCTGAAGATAATTTGAAAAGAGCTATTCCTTGAAAATAAATGTATTTGATGGTGTTTGATGTGTTTAAATGTGTTGTTGCATGTGCTTGTCGCATGATTAATGTGTTTCTTTTTTAAAGGAGGTAAGTTGGGTTACGAAATTTGCATCAAGGTGGAGCAGCCGTTGAGAGAAAGGATAAGTAATAGGATTGGTAGCGTTACATATAGAATTGGTTAAAAGATACTATTTTAACTCAAATTATACAAAAGGCACTAAGAATACATGCTTACAGCATTGGAATCAGGGATATACATGGCCATACTTTAGAAGAAGTAATACTTTAATGGTCGAAATTATTTAGAAGAATTAAAACATTAAAGGTAGCAGCATAAATTAGGCCTCTTGGTGCACAGTCCTATATCCTTCTAAGTATCCTTTGACCAGGACTTTCTTGTTTCACCTGCGTGTGAACGAGCATTTAGTCAGAGAGTCGGAGGGCAATTTTAACCTATCCGGGACTATCCACGGAGTTCCACTTTTACGGAGTCGCGCACAATGCACAATTGTGCGAAATTCCACAGAGAAAAAAATCATCCGCCTAGACCGGGATTCTAACCCGGATCCCTCGATTTTATAGCCAGTTAAGCTACCGAGGCATTCTCTTCCCCTGTGGATTTTAGTGACCTTTACGGGACCAGATATTCTCGACTGCCGGACATACAATGTAACAACCAGTCGCTACTGAGCGCTGAGCGCCACTGCCCACGAGGAAAGATCGTACTATGAACACAGAGAGGCGTTCACTCTATTTGACAGATTTTAAGCTATCCGGAAATAGCCACGGAGTTCCACTTTTAAGGAGTCACCCACAATGCACAATTGTGCGAAAATTTATTGTGAAAAAATCATCTGCCTTGTCCGGGTTCGAATCCCGGTCAAGGTGGATAGTTTTTTTCTCTGTGGAATTTCGGTGGGCAATCTTGCTAGATGACCATCGGAAAGTATCTTCTAATTTCTACCACTGTCAGAGAGATTCCTTTTCCAAAATTAAACTTCATCTGCGTCGTATCCAGTACATGGCATAGGAAGTCACTAAATATCGGATTAGTGCGGTGCTGGGATTACTCTGACTTTCCATCCCACAAACACGGGTCTAGCGGATAATGCTGAACTGCATTTCGATCCATTCTTGAGTCTTGAGTGGAGAGCACTCCCGGCAAATACCTCTATCGGATAGGATGTTGAACTTTGGACCTATTGTTTCTTTCTATCAAGTGCAGAGTAATTCCTGCGCCGGGATTCTCTCCGTCCTTTCTTCTTTCCCTAAATAATCCTACTCTTGCCAACGAATCAGCCCTCAGTGGTCTAAACGACCTCTTCTAATAACTGGATCATAAGGGACCTTTCTGAGAATCCTTTACTCTTCCAATTCCCACTTATGGATCAAACCCTTCCTGTTCAGTGACAGTCCCTCCATCACGTGCAGGGCTTCCGGTCAGAGGATTGTTGAGGAATTTTCAAGTATCAGGTTATTTGAGAGGCACTGTTCGATGTTGGTATTTTGAGTCGGTCGAGGGGGCAATTCCGAATATTCATCAAATGCAATTCCGCCTTATAAATGATGCGACCTCAACTGAAATTGCGAATTTAATTCGATTCTCAACGCTGAAACGGCCATCGAGTAATAAAACAGTCATTTCTCCCACGGTCCAACATAACTTCGCCACAGGTTAAGTGGAAGTGGTTTTTTGGAAGAGGCGTCTCCATTGCAAGCGGGGAGAGGGGAATCATCTGTGTCCTCCGACACGCACCAGTTAGCGCCTCTTACGGATGAGAGGTCCGTCACCCCTCCCTCCCACCTCTCCCGAGACGAGGAACCATCGCCGAGCAGGTCAACACCACAGTCGCCCGTGGGAGCGCCACTCTTGGACAGTGTTTCGGCGGCGGTCGAAAAATGAAGTGTAAACAGCAGATTTTTTTACATTTAAAACAGGAGTTTTTTTGCCTCCTCACGGTCAGCCGAACTGCTCAAGCCGTCTCGTTCCTGTTTTCCTTTCGATAACCTCTCGGCTGTTACTCAGAGAGAAGTAATTATTTCTTATTATTTCTCCCGTCAGGGTGCAGGAATGGATAGGTAGAAAGATTCGAAAGAAAGTTACTCTCCTATAATCCACACTAGGATCGCTTTTTCCTTCTTCACGGTCTCCCCCATCAGGTCAGCATTCCTCCTACCTCTTTTTTTATTGATCGTAAAATGCCTATATATTTTCCTCATTTTTTCATGGTAGCCAGCATTCTTCCCCACAAAACGGCCTTTGCCATGCGTTTCTTTTTACTCTCCATCCACCATCGAGAAAAAGTAACTTCAAATCTTTTTAGGCACAAAATTGAACGGCAAGATTGTTGAATCACCATTTAAAAATTATTTTCCACACGAAAGTTATGGTTGGGCAAATGCCTGTCAAAATGGACAACGCGAACGATTTGACAACCAATGCCTGAACCATGAATATATATTATGGATTCGGATGTTTGGAATTGTTGCCTAGGCTACGTGTTGCTTAGGCTACGTGTTGCCTAAATTTCCACTTTTAGTTCACCCAGTCCTTGGCGCCACTTCGATTAGCCTTTTCAGTTGTTATTTTAAATAGACGTAGTTAATTGTTGCTAACGTGAGACTGTGATGAATATTCAATAACGGTCGAGGAGATATGAATTACTCGATGCTTTGAATAATATATTGCTATGTTTTGATCTAAAAGTTACTTTGTAAATGCTAGAGAGGAAATATCTATTACAGAAAATGTGTAAGAGGTTAATGAAACGTCCATTGTGTGCCGACGACGATGTTTGCCAGACTCTGATTCTAACTTGAATGCATTAAGCCCGTTCGGCTTAAATAAAGAATTTAGAATGCCTTGTTTAAACAGAACTTGCTTCGTACCAGGCTGCAAAACAGGGTATGCGTCTATGAGGACCCAAAATAGGAGACTTGGATTGAATTGAAATAAGAATCAGTTCAAGGCGGCGGTAAGTGCATTCCTTTTTACCTACACTGCAATGATGGCCATTGGAAATACTCATTAAGTTACCTCGCATTATTATTAAATTTCCATATAACAATATTCATGAAGTTCTAAGAAGTTTATTGTGCATTTGTATAATTAAAATTGGAGAGGAATTAAATATATCTGTAGACCGGACGATATAAAAAGTGTATAATTACGTCCCGCATGTAGCACTACATGTTTTATCAACTGCCTACTGCGTGATGATTAATTGTTAGTAAAACCCATGTATATTCATGGAAAAATCGGTGAAACGTGTTTATTAACAATATGTCGACTGTATTTACATTTATACTTCCGTCTCTCATCACTAGGCGGCACCACTTTCCAAAAAATTATTTGTTTACGGAATTCTAGACAACAGTTTATGGCGATGAGATCACACTCCATAATATATATTCATGGGCTGAACACTCACCTTTGCTGTTGTCGCGGCAGTCTGGTAAACAGAGTAATCATCATGAAAGATTCATCTAAGATCAAATTCGAAAGAATAACTAAAATATAAAATTAATTAAGACCAGGGATTTTTAGCATCATAATGCAACAAATACACACATTATTTCTGTCAATAAACCGAAATTGCCCAATTTTAATTTTAGAACAGCATCATAATAGTCACATGTGATGATAAAATTTCATCTATCAAGGTGAGTAAAGGTACAGTTTCACTACAACGTCCAGCTCTAGTTGTCCATACATTCTTAGGTTACCATAAAATCTTTCAGCGATGGAGAGAGTTGGAAAAGGAAGTTCTCTAGTCTACTACTCCGCGATATCTACTGCGTCATGGATTAATCTGTTGACAAGGCAGCGATTTCAGCGGCCAGCAACGGAGAGATTAAACCTTGTGTCGTTTTGACTTCGAAATTTCGCCTAATAACGGTTACTCAAGAGAATAATTCACTCGGCAGAATGAGATGACTGTTTTGAGTCGAGGTTCTCGACCGGTCACATTGAGCGTGAGAACTCACGGACGGGATGTGTCGTGCTCACGCCAGAGAATGAGAGACTATGCGTTTGCACCTGAATTATTTGTGTAAAATTAATGTTAGAATTCTTCCCCCAAATAAATGATTGCTTTATATCGCAATATCAGTTTCTTCGTATACATATATTGTAGCTTAGAGCGAATTTTCAAATGGCATTTTTGGATAGGGCATTTGTTAAAAAGAAGGAACAAAATCACAACGAATTTCCAGCGTAATCAACTGCGCTATGTTAGTAAAATCTTCTCGGGTTTGGCACCGGGTAAGGCTATTAAAGGCTAGCGTTATGACGAGAAACTCTCTAATCGTCGTCAACCATAGCCCTGATGACGATGAGAGCGTTTCTCGCCGAAACGTTGGCCTTAAATAGCCTTACCCG
Organism: Ceriagrion tenellum; assembly: GCA_963169105.1. Taxonomy (NCBI): domain Eukaryota; kingdom Metazoa; phylum Arthropoda; class Insecta; order Odonata; family Coenagrionidae; genus Ceriagrion; species Ceriagrion tenellum. Next base: position 141,686,536 of record OY720637.1, on the reverse strand, counting down.
GTGCCAAACCCGAGAAGATTTTACAAATATTATTCGCCGGGAAAGTCTACGATCTTTTAACTGCGCTATGCATAGTTCCAAGAGGAATACTCCCACTTGGCAAACACGGAAATCGAAATTCGTCTTGGTTGATGAATTTAATCGAACTTCACCTTTTGCCATTAAGCTTGCACATATCCTCTTCACCACTCCTCGTCTATGATGGGCCACCAAATTAACGCATCAGTCAGCGGATTACTTACCTGAAAAAAACTACGCGATAATTCACCTCAGAGGCTCAATAATATGAGAGGTCTTCGCCATTCGCTACCACAGGGGTGAAGAAATGGTTTAGATTTTTGTTTGGGGTTTCAGACCAAGAAAATGGGGACAAGGACGAAGTCTCTGTCAAGATCTCAGAGGAAGCTGTTTATTCTCATGATTAAATGTAACCATCCAAAAAGTTCGCAGCCCAGCAAAGGGTTTTTGTCGATTGTCGATTTTGCCATATATTGGTTATACCATTACCAATTATTACCACATTATTGGTTATTGACCATATATGGGGGTAAACATCGCAGTCAAAATGATGGTTCGAGTTGTATAATTGTGTAACTTCTAACAGGTCAATATCCCTCGTTTTCCGTCCGGATTCTCGTTGTAGCTACTGAATTTATTTTGCGATTCAGAATCAATGAATTACTTTAGGCTCCAGGCAATAGATGCAGCTATTTTTGGCACCAGTCAGTGACTTTTTACTGCCTTCTTTTCAAAAGTTCTCTATGATAAGATTTCTATCGTTCTTTGAGATGAAGTTCGATAGTTGATGCCACGGCAGTATATTTTTCAGGGAGAGATACTCGAATTAGAATCCGCCATGCGATTTTGATGAAGAGGTTTTCCTTCAAGATCTGAAAACAAGAATTTGCCCCTATCGCAATATTTGTCGTATCCCATTTCATACGTCGAAAATCAGTTTCCGTGGGCAATTGAGGCACACTGCAACCGTGGAATATGCAAATATCCACGCAATCTTAAGGAACATTTGAGCATTCAAAACACAAAGAGGAATATGCTGTCAGTTCTTTGGCCCATAGGTCGATCATGAGCCTTCAATAATGCTCACGCATGTAAATGATGCACTGGATTGAAATAGTTAAATCCACGCAAGAAAGTACGTTTCCCTCAGGCTACAGTCGACTTGTTTTGAAAGGAAGCCAGGATAGAGTCGGAATTCGTGCGTCTCTCAGGTTCAACAACACGAGGACGATGAACCCAATGCCAACAAACAGCGTGTGACGCACTTATCCAATTACTCTGAAGAGGCGTTGGTCATCGCCGAAGCTCCTTCGAGTATATTTCCATGCATGCACTCTTGGAGTGCGAATGAATAATTGCGGCACATTAGCTATCAAGTAAAGACTACCGTTAAAGTTGTCGGAGATTGAAGAGAAGAAAACTTGCGACCACCCGACATTCGGCACGTCCTTGGCTTTTATAGTATGATCCACTCATCCTCACTCAGTTCTCAAGTATCATATCTTGAATTTCCATTTCGGACCGGCCGAGTAATGTCTTTATAACCTAAATGACGAGATACGGCCCTGGTGACATCTCTCTGTCATCTTAACTCCTATGGATTGTCATTTCACATTACGGCATCCCCCGAGTTAAGAATTTAATCCCGCAAAAATGGATACACTCCCGCGGTGATGCGGTCCTTCTCTCAACACAGGTAATGGCCCTCCACAACCATTTTGCGTTTACAAGCAAAGAGTGTCAGCTCCGTCCACGGAAGTCGTAAAGCGAAGGCATTCTATCCGAAGGAAAGAAAATATGTTCGCGCCGTGCGGAGCCATTGAGGAGAGATAATCTTTCATATACAATCGTGTAATGTGGAGATTTCTTCTCATCGGAGCGGGAAATATCATGACCGCCCAGGGGCGGGAGGGGAAGGGTGTGGTCGACCGGTTTCCAGGGAGTCCCACAGGGTGCAGTGATGGGGCCAAGGGGATGGGGGTATGCAAATGAGTCTCTCTCCCAATCCCACCTCGAATGGATTGGGGGTGAAGGGCGTTTAAGGGGGAAACCACTCTCTACATTCGTCTGGGGGTGACTCGGAGCCACTGGCTTCCCCAACTACACTAGCCACTAACTCCACCATTGCCCGAGCGGAGCGCTGCCCTTACGTCAGCCTCGAGCGAGAATTCCCAATTTTCAGTCCTCGGCCCTCCTGAAATATTTTACCTTGTCCTCCACACGATCCCCCCCAGGAATCCAACAAATTAGTTGAGGAGCCAATTTACACCGTTGCCAACACAAATACTGAGATAATCACGGAGTTTTCACTCATTAAGGCGGCGTTTGATACGTTATCTAATGTCTCAAAGAAACATCTGCACATTAATCACAAAAGAAAATAATAAGAATGATAATCGGTGCAAAAAGAAATGGCTTTTCTTATCCTTTATTTAAATTATTGGATATTTTACCTCTTAGATATTTATATGTATACAGAATACTACGCATGCTCTATATTAGAGGCGGAAATGTAGCTGGCTATGTTAATGTCTCCTACCATGGATTGAGGTCAAGGAATAGAGTACTTGCTCCAAAACCTAACAATGAAGCTTTTAGAATGTCTTACTTATATTGTGCAACTACAATGTTTGATCGCCAACCATTCCACGTTGCAAAGCATATTAAATTGTTTCTACGAGACTTGAAAACATGGTTATTTTCTATAGACAATATTGAAAAATATTTCTAAATATTGAACCACAAAGTGAAGTGATTAATGTATATTTTGTAAATTTTTTGTAGGTTAATACTCTGGTTCATGACCATTTGTAATTAATGTTTTTTTTGTTCTTGTAATGAGCACATGATTTTGAAAAAATACTGTTTCTCCACTTTATAGAAATCAATGTTGTAATGTTCTATTTTTGGCCGCACCAGCCAGCTGTTTCTTTTTTTCCTTCTTATCAAGATAACTTTATATGATGGCAACTCTAACACTGGTTGTTTCCCACAGGGATGTCTATATTCCACCATATGTTAATCTATTTTCAAAGTTATTTGCACTAAAAGTTAGTGGAATTAATATTATCTATCTATTTATCTATCTTAATCCTTCGAACTTTTCAATACGTCAGGAAAGGAAACTAATCTGGAAAAAAGTTTTGAGGAATTTCTTTTTAATTTTTAAGCATGAATTGTCTCGCACTTGCTCTCACGGCGATCAGGGCTTTTTTTAATGTTCCCGGTATAAATTCACCAGAAATAGGAATAATCTTCTAATCCCGCCTCAAATGAAAACATATGTGATAAAGTTTGTAGATATTGGGTGACAGAATAATTATTTGGACATGACGACTTGTGGCTATGTGGCTCAATGAATTATTCATCAAAGCGAGCACCGCAAATTTGAGTTGAGAATCCTTTCCAGCAGTCATAAAGCCTATTCAATTTCGCATGATTTAAGAAGTCTAGGGTTTGAAAAACCTAGCTGCACTACTTCACTGAAAGAATATATCTATATAGTTGTAAAAGAAAATCCTTCGTCAAAAAGACTAACGAATGTTTTAGGTATTCCGTGTATATAATGAACTTCATTTCGATGTAAAAATAACTATTCTATAAAATCTGCAATGAAAATAATGAATGCAGTATTAACAGTTATTGTGAAATTAGTGTAAATATAAATGATAGATAATTAAGTAAATTGCTTTCTGCCTTTCCGAGCTCAATTAATTGCGTTGCTGAATTGCGGTGGTTCAACGCAGGCCGGAAACTAAAAATAAAAATATCCTGGTCTGAAGATCCTTAGAAATAGCTTCCCTAGGAGAAAGCTTTAAAGAAAGCTCACAAACAATGGCCTAATTTTAAGGAAAATTATCTCATATTCAAATGATCCCAAAATACCTGCCATTACAGTAATTTTTCGGGTCATTTGCCAAAAGTAGGTCGGTTCACATAGGACATGGTACAGCTGTGCACTTCAGAGCGTCATTATGAAAATAATGCGAGATTCTGACGCACGCATTGGCTGATAAATGCAATGAGGTAGATTTTGATTTTTTCAATTATTTCTATACCATCATCAATCTGTACCATCATCAATCAATTGTTATACATACTATCATCAATGTCACCAAATGATATGTCATTACGTTATTGACTTCGTACTTACAAGGAATGATCAAAAATCAAATCAAAATCTTAATGTGGGCTAAATTCGTACAAAAAAAGAGAAAATCCAGGCAAGTGAGTGCTGTCACGACGAGGCAGCTGCAGTGGATTCAGATCTCCCGTCAAAAGGATACGATGGCCAGGATAAGAAATAATGTTTCAGTATTACACTTCGACAAACATGAGAAAGATTCAAAGGTAAACGTTTAAACAATAAGATCGTGTTGAGTGAAAGATGGGTAAGATGGATTTATTAAATGATCCATCTAGCTGGATTCAAAGCAAATATCTGACTCTTTGGGTCCAGCTTTATTCGCAGTTAATTCTCAAATCACCCCCAAAATAACGAAATTTTTCGAATCCTTTTATTTTAATTTACTTCATATCGTCAAAAAGAATTATATTCATCGCACCAGAACTCACAGGGGGTAAGAACTGGGCAACTATTGATCAGAACGCCTTCGGTTTAAAATCAGATCATACCTGTGTCTTTTTCTCTGAGCTCAGATATTCCCAGGAACCGTTGCGCTGGTGACTGAAGTGAATAGCAGTGGAAATCGCCCTCACTTAAATATGAGAATGACTCAGCTGGGCCAAAAATATCACCCGGTTAGATTTACCGGCTCAAATAAAATCGGGGCTCGGTTAAAGAACGGTGCTGCGGTGATAAATGTTTATAGCCACCAAACCTACTGGAGATAACCGTTAATATTAAGGAGTATCACCGAAAACTCGCAGGCAGAGCTTCGGCAGGAATACGGGTAGCATGATATAAGTTTCCAGAAGAGTTCTAGACTACCGCAGCACTGTCATTCGAACTTATTAGTGCATACGACGAAAGTGGTGTTTCAGTATCTGATAAAAATCATACTGGTCCAAAGTAAGAGACCATATGATCCTATCTCTGTTTTCGTCAGACAGGTCAGGCTAGCTGTATTATTTAAGATTTACGATGAGGATTTATCCATCTCGACTACGGAAGGGATTTTTCTATCTCCGCTATTAAGACTAATTGGTGCGCAGAAAATCATCACTATCGATATCCTATGGAATGTATGGTCCTTTGTCAGTTGTTAATGTTAGCCATGGCTGTAGTTCCCAGCCCCAACACAAAAGTGAACTCAAATTACCCCTAAAGAAAACTGTCAATTCCAGCATTTCCAATATCAATATTTCTTTCGGATTCCCCGCTCCTTTCTTCTCACCCGATGTAATTTGAAATTCCCGCTTTTTTCTCAAAAATATTATCATATAATGGAATAATCATCAGCAAGAGAAAAATGAAGCTCTTTGAGGGTTAATAATTATCTTTGGTATTCTGTTGTATGCAAATTATAATATTTCTCAAACCAACGACTAAAATTTACTAATATCATAAGTGACATTACTCATTTCCTGGGGATCACATATACAGAACATATGCGGCGCAGCATCAAAGAAACTAGGTTTTTTTAAACGTATAATAGGAAGATCCTCGGATGAAAAAGTCAAAGAGAGATGCTACTTCGCTCTGGTTAGGCCACATTTCGAATAAGCCGCGAGCATTTGGGACCCTGGTCAAATAGATTTAACCAAAAACATTAATTAAATACAAAGGAAAGCAGCGAGTTTCGTTAAAAACAGCTACGAGCGTACATATACTGTCTCACATCTTTTATAGGAATTAAGGTGGGAGCCCCTAGAGACTCGGAGGCTACACGCTAGGCTTAGGTTGCTTGATAAATTCAGAACTTTTTTTTTTCAGAATTTGCTGTTGAAGTTGCTTGATAAATTCAGAATTTTTCAGAGCGACACAGAGAACATTATCATGACTCCCCCACTACATCTCTAGTCTTACAGATGCGATAAAATAAGAGAGACACACTGTCGAACAGTTAGGTACAAAAACTTGTTCTTTCCGCGAACAATAAGCAATCACAGTAAAAACTGAGCTCCACTAAATGCACTCCTAGAATACATGTCACCATTTCATCTCCAAAATCTTACACCTTTACACGGCTGGTGACCTAACACCCCCGCCACACACCCATGCGGCGGCTCGCAGGGAATTATGTAGATGTAGATTTCTTGTCCAGGTTTATAAAATTACATAATGATTTAATTTGAAAGTTAAATCTTAAAGAAATTGTTGCAATCTATATTAATGCAAATAGCTTCTGTATAATTGGCGACAAACTAATGGTGCAGTGCACGTTTGTGAAAGTTAATGGCACATTTTGGTGTATATAGGTGATAACTCATCCCCTGCCACACATTCCTGCGGTGGCTTTGTGAGTAATATGTAGATTTAACAAATTTGAACACTTAGGAAAATTGTGTGGAGGTATACCCAGAAGCGTATTAACGTTTCGCTTGCGCTCGAGAAGGGTAATTAATTTATTGTAATGATATTCCACTTATCGCTTTCGCGACTCTGTGCGAGCCTTCCCATTGCTTTACGGAACGCTTCATGCAAACCTCGCTGACGCTTCTCATGTCTCACGCATTCCTTATATTACTCTTTCAATATCCCTCATTCAAAAGAGATGTGCGTGCATGAATTAAAATATGTTTCAATTATTTACAATTTTGTAACATGGCCGCCGGTTATAGGTTCCTCGGTACGTAACGAAATATAAGACATCTCGTTTCATGAGCATGTACTTATTAGAACTTGTTTCAACAAGTTCCATTAAGCACGTACTCACAATCAAGTAAAATGCTCTGTACTTTCTACAATATTTTGATCGTACGACCCGCTCTACCGTTTCACATTATCGTCAGGCATAGAATGTTGGTCTAATATTTGTTTATTGTTGTGATAGTTACGCGTTGGAGGTGAAGAAAATACTAAATTTTGCTACAGTCCTTGATCTTGGTTCCCCTCCCTTTCCTCCCTAAAGTTATTGGATTGGATATTTGGAGAGGCGACCTACAGCTAAGGTCATTTGCGCCATAGGGATTTGGTAAGGGATGAAGGGTGGATAGAAACCCGGCGTCGGCATTAGTCTGCTCTTAACCATAGGCGCCAAGGGGACCACGGTTTAATGTTTAATCCGACAGACGGAGTACTGTACTTTGAAGTGCCCTCCACAAGATACTCAAGTAGGGATCGGGTTTCCTCTGAAAAACATCCTCCTCTTTTTTCGCAGCTCGTGATTTCATCTTAAGAAATCTTTTGGTATCTGCGATGATTTTTTTAAGAGCAACAGTTACGCCGTGCTACTCTGCCGGCTTTATCAGGCATATTGTTTCTTTGCCGTTGATGGTTAGGCATTTATAGGTCCGAACAACAATGGTCTTCTTTAAAATTTGAAATTTCGGCTGTTAATTCTTTTTAAAGGCTCAACTTGACCGTTTTTTCTTTTCCAAAAGTCTCTCCCACGTTAATGGAAGTTTATACCCATCATCTCTGTTCAGGTTATTAGGTCTTTTTTCTATTTTAATAGCTTCTCTGATGAGCCGTGGATAATAGCTGCTTTCTTTTGATAGAATTTTCGCGGACGTGATGTCTATGGTATGACCCTCTTCCATGCGTCATGCAAAATCATCGCAGATACCAAAAGATCTCTTAAGATTAACATCCTCCTCTGCAGGGATTTGAACTCTGGCCGCCCGTATGGTTAGCCAGTACTCTAGCCACGACACCAACACGATTCCCCCTAAAGTTATTATTTATTCATCCACACAACGTAATGACCACAATAATAAACACAAATCAATCAAATATTCCGAACTTGATGATGCCGTGAAGTGGTAAACTACTAAAATTTTCTAGAAAAGTGTACGAAGTGAAGCCTATGATAGTTAAGTTTAAGTTCTAAGAATATGGACCAATACTACGCAATAGCTTCCTCAATATTAAGCCTGAATCACACGATACTTGACCTTGTACAAGTCCAAGGATACTAGCGAGTACTGGATTTCTAGTTCGAAACTCAGCATGCTTGAAACCTTTCTAGGAGCTATCACACCAAACTTGTACTTGTACAAGGTCTTTTTAGTAGATCTTTGATCTAGTACAGTCGCAGAAGGAGTTTGACGAGCGAAATGGATGATTTCAAACAAAGACGAAGGCCGCTGCAGCTGCCGTAGTATAAAGTCACGAGTGCCTACCATTTTAATCGATTAAAACCTCAATTGCCTCAGCCATTGTGTATTGTTGTGAGTTTTGAGTTGTATATTTGATCGCAGGAAATTGTAATTGTCACGAGGGACTATGACTGACATCAAAAATTGACGATCGCATTGCAAAGAGCAAAGGTGATTGGTCGGCGGGTATTAGGTCCTACTAGGATCAAGTATCAAACTACTAGTACCGCACTAATTACGAAGACAAGGATACCAGCTAGTATGCTAGCGATCATACAGGATTTCCAGTATGCTTGGTCAGTATCACACGATACTTGACCTTGCACAAATCCTAGTATGCTAGCTAGCATCCTCGGACTTGTACAAGATCAAGTATCGCGTGATTCAGGCTTCAGCAGCTGGTGGTGGTGGCGGAGTGGTAATGCACGGTAAGGACCACTCACGTGTCCGTGATGAGAAGGGCTCCTCCGATGGTGGTTGGATGGCTGGAAGAACACGAAAGGGGATGGAGAGAGGGAGGTGGTGGCGAAGCAAAGCCTCTTGCCCTTCCTCTGACATTATTTATTCTTTCGCTCCTTTAATGCATGGTCGACTTGCTCCGCTCGCGGCGGTCAAACTCAAGGGGGGAGAAGATATTAGGCATGTTAATCTATAGCACGCGAAGGAAAGAAGTTTAACTGTTCATACCGTGTCCATTTCATCAGAGGCTAAATCAGAAAAAGATTCTGGAAATATGAATGCTGGACAGTGAACTCCCGCCACCAGCTTTTTGGTAACGCATATTCCGAAAATTGGCTTTTTTTCCAAGCGATGGGGGCTATAGTTGGCTAGGCACTCAAAAAGATGCAGTAATGGTCCAGTCCATAAAGGAATAAAACTATATAACCTTCTTCCTAAGAGCATAAGGAATATTAATTCTTTGGGGAAATTCAAAATCAAACTGAAACGTTTACTACTTAGCAAAGTATTTTAAACTGTGGATGAGTTTGCTCTTTTTCTGAAACAACAAAAGGAAATGTAATTGTAATGTAATGCAAATTTATATCTGTAACAATTATGACATCTAAAACATTACATGTATATTGTGTTTGTATTCTATAAAATTGTTATGTTTACTTATTGTTATAAAGCCTATTAAGTGCTCAAATTAAACTCGTTAAAATATACTGGATTATGTTCTTTCTGGCAAAGCCTATGTCTACTTAAATGTATGACCAATCAGGTGAATAAAATTATAAATTATAGTTTAAGATTTTTTCGTCGCCAAATATTGAGTCAAGAAAGCAGCCTCACTCAGATATAGGCCTCAGAGATAGGACTCACATGTCCTATTTTTTTTCATCATATCCCACCACCTCAAGAGCTTATTATTGCTTGCATTTATTGCAAACTGCATGCATTTCTTCAACATATAATTGATTTTTTAAAACTATGTGGAGTCATTTAAATTAAAAAGACACTCCATATTCGCAATGACTAGAGTACAGCTTCAGAAATAAAAACATGCATGTTGCAACCATATGAGGCATTAAGGTAGTTTGAGCGTAATGTCATTTTATCTAGAAATCAATGAATTTGGTCTCATTTTAAAGAAAAATATCTCATCCATCCATTGACATCAAAAATTCAATCCCCCTTACCACATTGCTTTCCGAGATATTTGCCAAAAAATACCTACCCTTTTATATGGGAAATGATAGGTATGGGAAAATGGGAAATAATAGGAATGACACTTCAGAGAGACCTTATATTAAAAATGAGAGACTTCCTACACTTAGATCTCGTAAAAAAATCAACAGTGTGTAGTTTATGCATTTTATCACCTGATTTTGAAAATTAATCATGTTGTCACCGCAGTAAATTCTTCGAAATTTGAGTAAACCTCCTTCCGTTTTGATGGAGTTTCATACGTACCGCGTGAAATAATGAGTCAAGTTAAAGACTTATCAAGATATTTTCATTTGACTACTTACAATTTCTGTCATGTAAAACTATATTGTTGCACCATTAATAATGCAATATTTAATTGATATGTCCTACAGCTGGTGAAATTAAAACGTATAATTCGAATATGGTCTCTATTATGATTAGGGAACTATCTCGCTCGCACTACCTTAAGATCCCTGCTCTTAAAATTTTCAAAATTTCCTTAAATATATGCTCACACAAATAAATAACTTCTTTAGTGGAAGTTTTTATAACAATGAATACATACCGAGTACCTCAGTATTTAGAATGAGCATTGGAATGGGTCCAGCAATAGAAGAGAGAGCTGAGTAGTGAAATCCCAAGCAGCCAATCTGAATCATGAAATGTTCAAATCTACTCGGTTCTGTCGATGCAAAGACATTGATTCAATCACAAAATAAATGAATCGGGAAATGCTAACATAATATACATGCTAAAGTACAATAGTTGAATTCATAAGAGATTGAAACCAACTTTGCTTCAAAATTTTAAGAGAACTACCTGAAACAGTGCGCAGGTCGTCATATGTCTTCAACAGGACAGCACAGTGATTAAATGCTTTCATCATTGTGGGAATGAACTTGACCAAAGGAAAGTGTGTTCCCCGGTAAACGCCTGAGAAATATAGTTTTATATTTATATTGATTATATAATAATAATTTTTACATAGACCGCAGCAGAATTTATGACCCATTTCATACATTTTATTAGATTAAAATACAAACCCTTAGATTGGAATGAGAAAAATCTCTCAGGTGGGTGACGAACTCGTGAACTGTTGGTAAACCAGCAAAAATTTTATCCCACCTCCAACCAGGAGACTTTCTGTGCACATGTGCGGAGTCCACTTTGCGGAATAATTAATTTTCCTTGACTGAGATTGGAGCTCAAATCCCACGCACCACATTATTTTAACTCATTGTATCATCAAGTCTTGTTACACTGAATGTTTTACTTGAGATATTTACAATGCTGGCATTTCCGCAGCTACAACAACACGGTTCAAAACACAAATCGCAACATCAGTTTCGTAAAATGTAAGGAGTTAATGATGTGAACAATATTTAGAATCACTCAAACAAATTTTGACAGGTTAACAGGTATTTAACATTTTCTAGAAACAATAAACAGCATATGAAAAGCAATTGCTTGAATATGGGCCAGCAAACCTCCATCGTCTATAGAAGTGTCCTTTTTCACAAAAATACAGTTAAATTAGGACAAAGAAAGAACATAATTCAAAAAACACCAGTAAATGCCGTAGAATGCACTCTCTCTGATAATTGCCAAAATAAAAAATATTTGTGCTACTTGAAGTCACGAGATTCGAGGGATACTGCATTAATAATAATAATAATTTCTTTAACACTTACAGGTTTCCCCAATTACAAGTGTTTTAATATATGTTTGACGTACACAAACACCCATGTCCTGGGCAGTGAGTATTCTACCCAGGCGGGACTTGAACCCGCGACCCTCGGGTTAACAGGTGAGGACTTTACCCCGCCGCCACCGGGGCCGACAAATTAATTAATTAAGGACAGCAATGCCAATGCTCTTGCGCTTTGCGCCCATGTTCTCGTAATCAACGCCACCTTGAAGCATATGTGTATCAACTTTAGAGACATTCAAAGTGCGTCAGTATAAGCTTTGGTAGCATTTTCAGCGAACTCACCCGCTCACGAGATGTGCCCTCAAAAATCCGCAAATCTCGAAGCATATTGAGAGAACTCCCTCAGGGCTTCCTGACTCTCTCACTCGTGTGTGTTACTCTATCGGCTCTTTTTGGCCAATCAATGACTTCTGGAATGTGCCATTCGGCATTCTGGTGGAAATATTCATAACGGAGGCGTGAATAGCAACCCCGGAGAACCGTTCTTTGATTTCTAAGGAGAGGAGTAATTCACCGTGTGAGGAGAAGTCGATTGTTGGTGTGCCCACTGGGGACTTGAAGAGCTCTGGCGAGGAATAAGACGAAGGGTGGTGATGCAGCAGGAGGAGAGGAAGGGAAGCGCGGAGGAGAGGCCAAGACTAATGTAAGTTGCGGGCGGCGATCGAACGACGAGAAGAAAGACACAGAATGGAGGGATGCTGTGTGACGCTGCATCCTGTCCATCTCACACCTTTGTCCGACCAATCATGCTCCATTATTCGCGGCGCTGGGTGTCATTTATCCGCATGGACGGCTCTTCACGGCGAGTCACAGAGTCCAATCGTTTATTCCACTCAAGCGCGCAGCTAGCGCAACACCTTGGCCATATGTGGCCAATCATCTCCGTCTCCAAGGCCCCAGATTTGTGGATGTGCGATATGGTGGTACGTCAACGCCATATTTTTTTCATCGACCGGGCGGAGAAAAATAAGTTGGAAAACCCATGGATTGAAGAAGGGAATCGGAGAAACTATTTGGTATGACAGCACAGGAGAATATAGAAGCCATTAACCCTATGAGAAACTTTACTAGGCCCCCTAGTGAAAGCTGGAACATTCACAGTACCCATGACGTGATATCACGTCATCAGCACCAGCGTAAAGACAATCATGTGAGTGGTATCACGTCATGGTTGTCTTTACGCATGGTTAAAATACGCAATCGTCCATATTAAATGTATCAGTTGTATTGGTCAAGTACCAAAAATGTAGTTATTTGTGGCAGAGTCGTCATGGAATCATAACTACTTATCTAGCATAATTGCACAATGGAAATGATTTTCCAAATAAGTTCTGCAACATTCATGAAATTCTTCGAAAAATTGCGCGCGATTGCAGTCTTAGGTGAATAACTACTAGCAAAAAACAGGCTTATATTCTGCGCGAGTATTCACCGTATACTCTCTTAATTTATCCATGCAAGCACCGAAATTATTTTTCAGATAATCGTACTCACTACGAGAATAAACACGATGTATATTGGTTCATTGATATTGACAAATATTTTGGACATCTTGAGAGCTATCGACGACTCGAAATGAGCGACAATTTTCAGCACTTACTCGCGAAAAATGAACGTCACCTACAACGCTTAATTTATACTTAATGGCCGATATTGACCGATATCCTTAATAATTATAATAAATATATAATAACTCATATATATTATTTCTCAAAGGTGTTTTTTGTCACAACGCCATAACTCCCATAATTCTTCATAAAAATTAATGATTCAAACATCATTTTAAAGCTTATGTTCCCCGCTATTGACGAAAAATAGACAAATGGTTTAAAATTAAAGTTTTTGTTAGAAAATGATACAGTGCCATCTGTTGAAAATATAATCAACTAATATGTTGGCTATGGATACGTGTTTAAAAGACTGTAGAAGGCGCCATCTATCAACACATCGTTTAGTTAGATTGTTTACATTCTACATGCAATCAGTGTGATCGTTTACCGTTTACGTTATGCATCCTTAACACAAACATAAATAACATATTATTGTCCACGGGAAGAAACAGGTAGAAGAACACGAAGAAAGAAGGAAGAAACAGGAAGAAGCTGCATACTATGCAAAATATTCGACAGGTAGAAGAACAGGAAGAAAGAAATAAACAGGAAGAAGCTGCATACTGTGAGAAGTATTCGCACGGGCCAGCTAGTATAACTTACAAAAGAAAGCAGCGCGCCTCGTTAAAAACTGCTACGAGCGTACACACAGTGTCTCACAACTTTTAGAAGGATTAAGGTGGGAGCCCCTAGAGACTCGGAAGCTACACGCTAGGCTTAGGTTACTTGATAAATTCGGAACTGATATTTTTTTAAGTGACATAGAGAATAGTATCATGACTCCCTCACTACATCTCTAGGTCTGAAAGATGCAATAAAATAAGAGAGATATACTGCCGAACAGATAGGTACAAAAACTCGTTTATTCCGCGAACAATAAGTTACCACAATAAAAATTGAGCTTCACTAAATACACTCCTATAATATATGCCACCATTCCATCTCCAAAAACTTACACCTTTACATGGCTGGTGACCTAACACCCCCTGCCACACGCCCATGCGGCGGCTGGCAGGGTGTTATGTAGATGTAGAAATTACTTTCTCCTGTCAATATTGTCCCCACCTTAACAATGTTTGGTAATGATGCATAATATCAATAGCAGTGAACCCATACCTCCCAAAGTACGATTCACAGCTACAGAATTAATACGGAGCCATCGAAGGACATTCCACATCACCAATTTTTTCCACCGCCGATGATTCAAGGATTTACGCAATTGATCGAGGATAAAAGTCTTCGGGGGAGTTAAAATCGCCACTTTACCGACCCGATGCGGTTCTCAATCACTCTCTGGGAGGGATGCCGAACGCCATGGGTGAGAAAACACGTTTAATGCGACCCAAAGAAGGCGCTGTTTGGAAAACGCTTCCCGCCTCAGGTTAGAAGCAATGGACCGACAGAACGGTCTGTCCATACCATGGCGGCGTGATACTTCCTCGTCGGCTAATCCAACACAGACGCCGTGGACAGATGCAGATACGCGCCATAAAAGAAAATTACTATTTCGCGTCATTTGCATGGAAATAGTTTAAATATATTCGGTTTCAAGCTTGATACTCGGTAAAAAAGGCCGGAATAATTTCATCTCCTAAAATTAATATATTTCATAATTTTACGAAGACACCGGTAGTAACATTGAGCTGAGAATATAAAATATTTTCTTGGTAATGTTAATAATATAAGTAATATTTCATCTCCTAAAATTAATATATTTCATAATTTTACGAAGACACCGGTAGTAACATTGAGCTGAGAATATAAAATATTTTCTTAGTAATGTCATTCGACCTCTCCGATGGGATGAGACATATTAACAGAGCAGAAGTCCTAACGTCAATTTGAGAGCATGACGGACTAATGTAATATTGTAGACCATCAGATCGAACATTTCTAGCCACCCGGATGGGATTTCTTTCACATCTGATAGTCTGAAATAGCTTTTACAATCATGTATTTTAAGTTAATGGTATCTTAAATTGGATAGTTATAACTATATGCATTAAAAATTAGGTAAATTCTGACCGAGCGTGATTCACGTTAATTTTGTACTAGGATTGGTTTGGATATTCGGGGATGAGACCGACGGTTGAGGTCATTTGCGCCATAGGGGATAGGTAAGGGAGGAAGGGTGGATGGAAACTCGGCGTCGGCATTAGCATGCTCTTAATGAAAGGCGCCATGGGGACAACGGTTTAACGTCTCATCTGACAGACGGAGTACTGTACTCGAAGTGCCCTCCACAAGACACTCAAGTAGGGATCGAGTTTCCTCTAAAAAACATCCTCCTCTGCGGGGATTTGAACCCTGACCTCCCGTGTGGTTAGCCAGTACTCGAGTCACCACTCCAACCCGATTCTCTTTTTCGTACTAGGTCTCTGAATTTTTTCCTTTATGTAGAGCCTCAGAGATGTCCCGACGAGTCATTATTATAAAGAGAAATTTTAGATAATATTTAAAAGGGTAAGTAGTGTGGATCACGGCTAACATCAGTCGGTACCTTGTGGAAATTGGTTACAAATATCATTCCCTCATAAAGATAGAACTTTATAATTATATTTTCAAACTAATTTAATTACACACCGACCTACATTTTGACAATGCCCTGCTATTTTAAATCTTGGTTTCTAAGGTTTCACCCTTGAGAATGATATAGTATTGTCAAAACCAAGTCGGTATACGAATATATAAATTGCGTGGAAATATAAAAAAGTCCTGTTTATTTGAGATTATGATATCTGTCTGTATCACAGTTATTCTCTTTTATGTTTCGTGTGTTTCCACTGAATTACAACAGAAAGAAATTCCTGGGAAGATCTAAGAGTTACATCGCGTGCAGTTAATTGATCGAATAGTTTCACTTTCTCACAAGGCTCCTTCGAAATTTAAGATATTTGACGAAATAATTGCAACACAACGAAACCACTGTAATTTCCTCAATGCGCTATTTCTCTCCCGAAAGTTCAGTTTTGCTAAAACTGTGGTTTCCAGGCCAGCAATCGAGAAAACGAGCAATTATTACTGATATGGGGAAAACAGCCTTAGAAGAGGGGTGAAAGGCATTGACTAGACCTGACCTGAGTGACAGGTCTGACACTTCTCTAGAACCGCTCTCGTCTTTATCCTCTGGGAAACCTTCGTGTCTTCGGAGGCAACTCCCGAGAAGACTGAGGAGTGGAATGGAGAAGGGGCAAAGGAATGAGGATAGCCACTCGAGAGCGATATTTGGATATCCAATCGGAGATGTCGCTCAACACCAGTCTTTAAACCTCCCCTAATGACGATGGGATGTACGCGATAATTGATCCGAATCGTTTTTTTTTTGGCGATCGAAAATTACCCGGGTGGGAAAAAAGGTCGAAATTAGGTCGCTGCAGAGTGGGGAAGGACGGGCCGGAGCATTCGCGGTCAGTAATTGAAAGGCGTCCCTGGATGGAGCCGAAAAGGGACCAAGTGGGGCGGCGGTGCCCACAAGGGCTCGGCGATGAGTCTGCAAGGACAAGAGGATCAGGGTCAAAGGGGCTCAGCAGGAAGAGCGGGGGGGGGAGGGTTCGAAGCTCACCGGCTGACTCCAGAGGGAGGGGGGAGTGTTGTGGAGAGGGTATTCTTATATTCCCTGAAAGAGACCCTTGCCGTCACGCTCGGCCACTCTAGTGGTTCCTGTTCGCATTCAGCGCGTGCTCCTATGTGAGGTGGTGAATGAATGCGTCCTAAAGTCCGGTTCGGCCGGAGATTTCAACGCCCGCATGAGCAGAGACTAGGATTCAATGGGCAAATTCAGGGCAAAGGGTTAAAAAGGGTTACAGATGGAAATAAGAAAAAAATTTTAACCAGTAAACATATGAAGATGCATATTAGAAAATCCTTAGCAAAAACATTTGTATAGAGTACACAACTGTATGGAAGTAAAAGTTGGACTATAGGGAAATTAAAAAGGAGCAGACTTGAGGCTGCTGAAATGTGGATATGGCGGAAGATGACAAGAACAAGCTGGATGGAAAGAAAAACAAACCTGGAAGTTTAAAGGGAAGTCCAAGAAGGGAGAAGGTTATTGGTGGAGATGGAAAAGAGAAAAATAAAATTTATTGGACATGTCTTCAGACACAATGCAATTACAACAAACATTCTTGAAGGGAAAATACTAGGAAAGAAAGGAAAAGGACGGCCGAGGAAGAAATATTTGGACGAGATCTAGAAAAAGATGGGATGCAGCAACTACGTGGGACTGCAGAAAACGGAAAATGACAGACATTGATGGTTGCATCGACAAGGCATCAGCCTTTAGGATATTGATTGAGAAGGAGATGGGGAAGAAACACTTTTTGCTACAAATAGCACAGGCTGATGGACACTTACAAGTGCACAGTGATGATGCTACAACTTAACCCTTTGAGTTCGGCATGACTTGATATCACGTCATGCCGCACTCATAGGGTTAAACTGCTCTGCGATTGAAGACAGGAGGAGAAAGGTTTTACTGCAGTGAAAGTGTACATCATATACAGATTTTATTCAAGAATTTGAGTTGCATCAATAGAGTAATCTTTAAGACGTAAAAAATTACTTATATGACCGAAATTCTCATTAAATAGCGCTATTATATAGTTTTTGCACGCTGCACGCTAAAAACCCTCTCACACGCGAAGATTTATTTGTACAATTTTATAAAATGTATGACTGAAAATAATAGCAAAAGCAAATTAAAAACGCACCGTTACGTTTCCAACACTGTATGAGCGTGAAAACTTCCTCATTTATAATATAAATAATTTCTCTTTGAAGTGCAGAACCAATTCATATCCAATTGGATACGGCTATTATTCTCATGGGTAAATATTTTTAAAATATGATAATAATTTGATGTTTTTTTGTATCATTTTGTAGGTGAACTCATATCATTTACGATGACGTTTATGTCCTTGAACTATACGTGCTAAGGTAGGCTCTGGCTACCGTAATAGCTAACTGGCATGTTGGTTTGCGATATTTCATTCATCACATAATTTCATTCATACTGTCATCATTCTGAGGAAATACCTCAGTAAGCCTCATTCAAAGAAATTATCTGGCACGGATAAAAAGTTACGTGGCCATTTGTTATTGTGACGATTTGTCGGTTAGTCCAATACTTCAATGCTGTCGGGTGTTTTTGGTACACTCCTTATGATGTCAGCATTTTACATATGCTATTGATCATCGACTGGTTGGCATTTCCACTGGAATCTAGTAATTAAGTAGTAGCATTCATAAATAGGTAATGTGATGAAAAGTGCTAGTTACTTGATGAATTTCTCTTTAAATCTACATTGGACAGAAAGGAAACATTTTCCGAAATCGATGATAAATCTGAGATCTCGCGACGCCTTCCCTCCTCTCATCCTCAAAAAAATATTTCCCATTTACTGACCAACTATTCAAATACCAATGAAGTCTTCTCGGGTTTTCCACCGGGTCAGGTCGCCATGGGCCGACGTTTCGATGGCCATCGTCTTCAGGGCATGTCAGGGTCAAAAATGGAGCCTCCTTATATGCCTGGCGGTTTTCGCGCCAGATTGGTCAGGTTGAATCTGATTGTCTAGCGCTGATCTTCTTTCTCTCCGCCTTAACTCTGCGAAGGACTGGGCTCCAAGCCTCGCTTAGCGCGTAGCCCGTGTCGCGGTTAAAATTTTCCTTCTCCATCCGGAACTCTACGGCTTCCTTCGTCAGTCGTTCCCTGTATCCGTGGGATCGGCTAAGTAATTTAGTGTCGTCAAACTAAGAGGTGGTCCTTGCTTAGACTATTGTTCAGGATGGCATAGTCGGATGCTCCTCATGTAGCACAAAATTCCCTATTAAGTTCAATGCATAAAGTTGTAAATATGATTTCAAATGATTCTGGTGAATTATCGATACCACAATTACCCATTTTGGGAAGAAAATATTAATTTTGTGCAGTGTAAACTGAGTACCGATTTGACTCTCAAGAAGCAAGATCCCAAGATATTAATTGGGTTCATGGTGCAGACATAATGGTTTCGTTTTCGTCGTATTTTCATTATATGCATTTCGTAAAATTTTATGATTAAAACTCATTTATTATGAAGAAGAGTTTCAGTGCATCCCGTCAAAAAAAACTACTAAAAATCAGCCGTTTATTAAACCGTTCCGAATGAGACGTCTATGAAAGCCATTAGTTGTAAAGTACTTTAGGCAGCCTCGTTTCTCTTGACATTAGAGTGTGCGTAATCTCGTCAAGTCAGCGGTGAAAATAACGATTGGATTACGTAATTTTTTTTGTTCTACGAATTTGTTTTCTAATTGGAAAACACATTAAGAACAAATAGATGCTAATATATATTGGTATATATATATATAATACATACATATAACACATCATTACACAAAATAAGAAGGCGTGAATAGTTTTATATCAATGAATTTATACAATCATAATTTCTGCAATATCTACTATTAAAATTTCAGCTATTTTATTTTTACTATCAAAAGAAAACACTTCTCTGCATTATTTACAATTTCCAAAATTTCTCTGTAAACTTTTTTCTGAAGCTTGGACTTAACAGTTGCAACGTTTTTATAGCCAAGGCATTAAATTCTTTTCTACTCGACAGCATTGTAATAGGAATCATGGGTCTCACCCGCCTGCCCCACCAGCCCACTCTTATGAGGAAAAATTCCCGTAACTTTAAATCCACCTGCACAGTTCTGATACAGGAAATATCAATGCGCTTCTTACACTACTGCATGAGTTATTTTTAATGGACAGCATAGTTCCTGTCCCCATATTCAGACCAAATGGAGTATTTTACATGACTCATGTCGATAAATCTGTATATGAATTGCGACGTATATCAATTTATGAAAATCGTTGAAACCAATGCACTCAGAAATAATAGGGATCTAGATTTCAGGTTTTACCTTAATGAAAAACGTGACATTAGACATTTCAGGTCTCTACATGGTCATTTTTCCACAAATATTTCATAGGGAGTTTGACAACATCAGCGCAGAGCAGCAGCAAGAACCGATATTCTTTATCTTTTCCACGTTACCACAGCACAATATGAGGTCCTGAGATACAGTTATAATAATACATAGATATCGCAGTTCCATTATTTTACGTCACTGAACCAATGCCAACTGATGGTCTTGTTCTGTGACACTTTATCTTATGACCTCATCAGCATGTACTGATGTATTCTCTTGATCGCACTTAAAACTTTGTGAGGCCAAACCTAAGTTAGGGGTAATAAGTTCATAATAAGGGGTAATAAGTCATTGCTTCCTTTTCACTAGAATTCACAACGTTATCTTGGCTCAGATTAGCGATAGTCCCGGACACTTTAGACTTGAGAAAGTTAAAGAATATTATGGCAACGGTGGATTGACTATTCGCGTAAGAATTAATGTTGTAGTGGAATGTTACCTTAAGGTCCATCATTTTGACTCGTGGATAACTAAAATATTCCGTTATCAATATGGTAATGCGACGAGGGCTACCAGCGGTTGGGGAAATAAAGAGTTCTCTTGACAATTACCGACGGTGTTAGGAAACATATTCAGCCAATGTGGTTCTACGTTGCAGCAGTAGGTATGGAAAGTATGCGGATAGTGAAAGATAACTTATGTTCCACTAAAAACACAACAATTTCCTGAAATTATTGCAGGTCCTCTATTCAGTTATTAGAGATCTTCTAACCTCCATTACGTTGGATAAGTACTTGAACATTTTTCTGCCATCCATTGAATATGCGTCATAGTGCTGTATCCATAAATATTAATAAGATACACAAGGCGATCATACGAATGCGGAGAGGAAGACGATTTCCCTTAATTAGGAAGGAAGCCAGTTGATACACCACTAAAGTATCATATTTAAATGTAAAGTTGTGTACGCTAGGATACTAGCTTAAAATTGCTGTACAAACGCAGAACTATAACATAGTACCAAAATAAATTGTATGCATCCAAAATATTACGCTATCGTGTTTCATTTAGAAATCGCAATCCAGTAACCGAAGGGTAATTCCCGAATATTACGTTGGTATTCCGTTCCACAACGCACCGTATGAAACTAATCATAACCTCTCACCCGCGGGTTTATCGTGACATTATGATCGAGACTACCTGAGAGAGCATTGGAGGAGCGAATCCGAGATGAACAGACGGCCAAGGACACGACGTCATGAGAGGTATAGAATACACGGCGGTAGGTCGCGTGCAGATCGAATGGATATGAGATGATGCTCCCCCTTGCGCCTTCGAGTCGCAATTGTTTCTCGGAATAATTACCAGTCGAGGCGCGCGCCCATCACAAAGTGGCAGGCTGCCATTAACTTAGGACGCGGCAAAAAAAAAGAGGCCGAGTCCTAGCCGATCGGTTAAGTACAGGTGAATATGGCTTCCAAGGGATAAAATTTCTCCTCGCCCGCTCCCTTGCGTCGGCCCGACCGCAATTTGGCGCCGAATTGGACGCTGTCAACTTTAAACGGGAGTCTTACGGGCTTACGAGCCTTCCGCTCTTGACTTCCCTTTCCTCCTCCTAGGGATTCAGAAAAAAAACTTTATCAACGGCGTCTATGCTCATCAGTCATCAGAAAAATGCCATACCTATTCTGTGGGTGGAGTAAACATAAAATCTTCAGACACAGTAAAATATCTTGGAATTACCTTGACATCTGATATATCGTGGGAATTACACATACAGAACATATGTGGCGCAGCATTAAAGAAAAGAGGTTCTGTTAAATGTATAATAGGAAGGTCCTTGGATGAAAAAGTCAAAGAGAGATGCTACTTCGCTCTGGTAATAGGCCACACCTTGAATACGCCGCGAGCATTTGGGACCCTGGTCAAATAGATTTAACCAAAAAAATTAATAAAATACAAAGAAAAGCAGCGCGCTTCGTTAGAAACTGCTACGATGGTACATAAGTGTCTTAAAACTTTTAGGGGGATTAAGGTGGGAGCCCCTAGAGACTCGGAGGCTACACGCTAGGCTTAGGTTGCTTGATTAATTCAGAACTGATATTTCTCAGAGCGACATAGAGAATATTATCATGACTCCTCCCTACATCTCTAGGTCTGACAGATGCGATAAAATTAGAGAGTTACTCTGTCGAACAGATAGGTACAAAAACTCGTTCTTTCCGCGAACAATAAGCGACCACAATAAACATTGAGCTCCACTAAATACACTCCTATAATACATGTCACCATTTCATCTCCAAAAACCTGCACCTGTACTCGGCTGGTGACCTAACACCCCGTGCTACACGCCCAAGCGGTGGATCGCGGGGTATTGTGTACATGTATATGTATGCTCATCCGGAAAACGGATTTAGATAAACGAGTATCATTCACTCAAAATGCTCGAAGCAAGTGGCTGGTGCAGAAGTTGAAATATGCATTACATATTAGTTAAACCTAAGACGTTTATATATTTTTTCTTTAAGAATCATAATCTGTGCCTTCCTGTGGATAAATGATCATTTCGCATTAGTGACGATAATTTATAGGACATGATTTACAACAATAAACTCACCATCCCAAAGGAAATGGAAGATTATAGCAGATATATGTATATATAAAAAAGACTTCAAATGGTCGTCCGTGCTATCTAATTAGTATTGTTGACAACACATCATTGACCATTTGGAAAACATAATAATTAATTCTGACCCACCAATGGATAAAAACTACTTAAAGGAAATGACGGAAGTTCTCTCTCGGCAAAAAGTATGATAAAAAAGTTCTATCAAACTAACAAATGAAGTTTATCGTTGCAATTAATCACAGCTTAAATAATTCCCCAAACAAATCACTAAGTTTCCGGTTGCAAAATAAAAACAGTCAGTTCATCATCATAGCGAGTTCATCAATGATATCTAATTGAGATTTTGATAAAACGCCTGCTTAGCTAGGATAGTTATAATAGCTTAATTACTAGCCAAAAAACTAAAGGATACACCATTAAAAGTTTCGAAATCATTCATAAAAAAGAGATGTTTCATATAAATCTCTCCCAAGAATTACCTAGTGGAACTACCAAGACATAAATGCCCATACAAATGCTATGCTCGCAATGAACACGTCCTGAAATATTTAAATGCTCCTCATTTAATGTTTTGGTTACTATTCAAATACATATACGAGCGATATTTACTTCAATCTACATTTCTATTCTTTCCTTTGTTGACTGATGTGAATAGAGGCTGCTAGAACCAGAATTGAGTTAAATTCTTCAATGACCAAATATCAAGAATCTTATTATTATTCATGGAAATAAGAACAATATTACCATGAATGAGGCTACATAACAGGATCTTGGCGTGTCTGGAATGCCTACGAAACAAATTAGGAGTTTTTAAATCAAAACGTTAGCTGTCATATATAATTCATACATACCTACATATATTTTTATGGGCCGGTCAGCAAACCGTCAAGATTTACATATTCCACTTGGAACCTGGTCCGCAAAGGCGAAGAATATCTCCATTCGACGGGAGTTGAGAATTGCCACGTGAGATGGGTCAAAGGTCAGATGCGTGCCGCCCGCCGGGAAAGGCCCCGGCTCGTGTCCGAAGCCGCCGGAAGGCACGGGGATGCCTTCGCGAAGAAATGAGATGAAAGATCATCCCAATGCGAGAGCCAACAGTCGACTATCTCGCTGTACAATATCACGCTCCGTTTCCTCACAATACTCCGACACAGAAGGTTTTGTATTTTCACTTAGAAAATCAAGTCCTCCAGCCATATTTAACATGGTCATGGCCAAAATGAAAGATAAAGATTGTACTGATCAGCGAAATGACAATCATGACAGGTATAATGAAATACATTCTCAAAGCTGCTGAAATAAATAAGATGCTAATTACAATTTTACAGAGATTTTATGAACTTAACGAGGAGCATGTGAAGTTGCACTTAGCCGGCTAATACTTAAACAGCGTAATTTTTAATTGCAGCGATGACTGGTATTTTCGTAAAAAGACTAACTCCCGTTGAGAACCATCGACATTTTTACAGACATTATTCACTTCATTGATATTGCTAAGCACTAAATTTGATCGGAAGGACAAAGAGTACCATGAACCGGGGTGAGGCCGACACAGCTTTAATTGTTTCAAAATGTCCAGTACTCAAATTTCTATTTCATCCAAGGAAATTTTCTCTGAAAAAACTGAATTTATAATCCAATTGTTACATGCTTGAGGTTTTTGGAATCTAATGTCTACAAGTTCAAAGTAAAATAGTTAAATTTGTTAAAGAGTAAATTTGTGAAAATAGTTACAACATTTTACGTTGCATGCTCAAATAAATTGGCTTCACCTTATCAGTCTCCTGCTCGGACTCCCACAGACTCAGTACACTTGCAATATGCCTCAACAACTCCCAGTGCATTTTAGATGTTTCGTTTATCCACAGACGTTTAGTTTTTCCATAGCAAAGTGTTAAAAACATCTCAAAACCATTTCACTCTTCCTTGCATTTTCTGAGGTGATAGATTTGCTCACCTACTCAAGGTTTTATATATCCAAATTTTCGTCGGTAATATTATTATCACAAAATAAAAGATACTAAGTAAACTTCCACTCAGATTTTCGAACCAGCCAAGGTTGCGACAAACTCATGCCACTAGCAAAGTACGTGGTTTATTTTTGTAGGTTAATAAATTGAAATAGATATTAGCGAAACATTTGATGCTTAAGCATGTTATGCTAAGCATACTATGAGATTGCAAAAATGAACCTATGTACCTAGTATTATACTGTCACAGGTTTGTCAAAACCTAGGTCGGTATTATAAAGCAATGTGGAAATGTACAATGTAACATTTATTTTGTGATAAACAGATAGATACATTATTTCCACTTGGCATCTCCCGATAAGTGTTGCTTTATTTTCTCTCCTAAGTCTGTCGCATCTAGAAAAACAGTAATTGGAACAACGAAAGCATGTAATAAACATTTAACTTCGATGTACCATAACCAATTCACTATCTCCACTTTTTAGACATTTTGAGAAATAAAAAAGTTGCAATATATAAAGTTACGTTATCTCAACTGATAATTATCTTCAAATAGCTCCTTGAGTAAATCGATAAATGCTTGGAGGTATTATTAGCCAGGACGGCAGAGCAACTGAGGTTCGACGATGTTGTAGTGCTAACGCTGAAGACAAAGAGAGCGTGGCCAACTGGAGATCGTACTTTAAGGTAGTTTGAGCGAAATATCATTTTACCTAGAAAGCAATTAATTCGGCCTCATTTTAAGAAAAATATATCACCCTTCTATTGACACAAAAAATTCAACCCCTTACCACATTACTTTCTGAGATATTTACCGGAAACCACCAGCACTTTTACATGGAAAATGGTACGTGTATACACTCCAGGGAGACATTATTTACAAAAAGTGGTATTTCTAACACTTAGATGTCGAAAAAAAACTAACAGCGTGGAGTTTGTATGTTTTCTCAACTATAT
Organism: Ceriagrion tenellum; assembly: GCA_963169105.1. Classification (NCBI taxonomy): domain Eukaryota; kingdom Metazoa; phylum Arthropoda; class Insecta; order Odonata; family Coenagrionidae; genus Ceriagrion; species Ceriagrion tenellum. The sequence goes on along the minus strand of OY720637.1, from coordinate 141,660,841 downwards.
TTGAAAATTAATCATATTGTCGACGCAGTAGGTTCTTGTTTATCACAAAAAACCTATCCTTTTTGAAAGTGTTTCAAACGTGCTGAGTGAAAAAAAATTAGTCAAGTTGAAGACTTATTCAGATATTTTCATTTAAATACATACCATTTCTGGAACATAAAACTACAAAACTACACCATTTATTATTTAATATTTAAATCGAGCGTCTCACACCTGGTGAAATTAAAACTTATAGTTTGAGTATGGCCTCTATTATGACTAGGGAACTATCTCGCTCGGACTACCTTAAACTCTTTATGGGAATGCCAACACGTTTCCAGTACAAGGACCAACGACCCTCTTCCCTCTCCTCTGTTCTACCTCCCTCTTCCGATTGTCTGTCAATTCCCTCCAGATTCAAAATTTCTCTGCATATACTATCTTTAATTACCGACTTCACTCCGGATGACGGTGATAAAACTTTTATCAAGGGAAAGAGTAATAAATAATTAGCAGGAAGTAAAGGAGTGGATAATATCAGCGGTAATGAGGTTGGGTTTTAAGTAGTTCTATGCATTATGAATTATGTTAGCCCTTTCTTAGTAGCTTTAACAGACTTAAAATAATGTGAAAATTAGGGATAGGGTGTGACAGATTTTTGATCACTGAACTCATTTGAACTCCGCGTCAAAACCAGTGGATTTGTCACAGGTGTGATTTAGACCGCATACATTCTATACTTGTTGTGAGGGACGAGTTCAGGAGCGACTCCAACTATTGCGGATAGAACCTGGAGCGATACGTTTTTATCGTAGTCGCTTATTGTTCACGGAAAGAAGGAGTTTTTGTACCTATGTCTTCGGCTGTGCATCTCCCATACTTCATCGTATCCGTCAGATCCATAGAGGTAGAGAGGCGTCTTGATAATATTCTCTGTGTCGCTCTGAAAAACATCAGTTTTGAATTTCTCAAGCAAACTAAGCCTAGCGTGTAGCTTCCAGGTCTCTAGGGACTCCCACTTTAATCCCTCTAAAACTTGGTGAGACACTATGTGTACGCTCAAAACAGTTTTAAACGAAACGCGCAGCTTTCCTTTGTATTTTATTATTTTTTGGTGTAATCTTTATAACCAGGGTACAAAATACTCGCGGCGTATTCAAGGTGGCTTAACCAGAGCGAAGTAGCGTCTCTCTTTGACTTTTTCATCCGAGGACCTTCCTATTATACGTTTAACAAAATCTAGTTTCTTTAATGCTGTGCCACTTATATTTTGTATGTGTAATCCCCACGATATATCAGAAGTTAAGGTAATTCCAAGATATTTTTCTGTATCTGAAGATTTTATTTTTACTCTTCCCACAGAATGGGTATGGCATTTTTGTGATGACTATAGCAGGAAGTAAACTGTTGTGCATTTGCTGATATTGAATTCTAATCCCCACTCCTGACACTACCAATGAACATTGTCAAGGTCCGATGACAGAACTTCAAAGTTCACGTCTTCGCTTTTTTCACCGTCGATAACTGTATCGTCTGTAAATGATCTTAATTTATTGCTAACTCTAGAACTTAGGTGATTAATATAAGTTATGAAAAAAAAAAGAGGGCCGATCACACTTCCTTGAGTAGCACCGTATGTGACTTCGACCATATCAGAGGTTAAACTATCAATAACTACTGTTTGTTTTCGATCACTGAGAAAGTCACTTATCCAATTCACTATTTCTTTAATAACTTATATAAATAAATACAATTTATAAATGAGTTCACTGTGAGGAACCTTGTCGAATTCCTTCGTGAAATCAAGGAATATCGCCTCGACTTGCTTTTTCCATTCACCTGATTCTAGGATATCATGGAGGAAGAGCGCAAGCTGTGCTTCGCAGGACCTGTCATTACGGGAGTCGTGCTGACTGCTATGTAAGAAGTTACGATTATCCATGAATGTCATAATATTGCCAGCGTCAATGTGTCAAGGATCTTGCATGAAAGTGATTTTAGCGATTTAAGCTGGTAATTTCCTGGGTCACTTCTATTTCCCATTTTTTAATATCGTAGTGACGTTGGCCATTTTCCAGCCTTTTGGCTCCTTGCCTTCGGATAATGATTTGCTAAATATAATTTCTAAGAATGGTGCAATCTGTGGCGCTAACTCCTTGAGCACGCTTGCAGGTATTCCTTCGGAATCTGGGGACTTGTTACTTTTAATCGAACGCAGTTGTTTAACGTATTAATATCGATTAAATTATTCCATCACGTTGAATTGTTATGTCAGCCATCGGCTCGTTAAATTCAGGAATGTCTACCTTGTGTATTGTGTCATCCTTAGTGACACTTGCGAAGTAGTGGTTTAATACATTGGTTTTGTCGATACTGTTGGAGAGAAGAGTTTTGTCGTTTCTGTCCAATAAAGACCACTGTCGAAGATTCGCCCTGGAGCTCTCTCGGATAAGACCAGAATGACTTGGGGTTTTCATCTATAAATTCAAGTAGGATTTTTTTCCTTGAGTAGTGCTCATAATTTTTTTCGTTTTTGAGCGTTAAGCAACGTCCATTTCCCTCGCCGCAAGCTCCGTTGTTTTGTTACTTAACTTAATAGAATTGTTATATGGACTGTGTAGTTGCCCTTGTCACCTGAGATTTTCCCTTGTTTCGAGGTTATACCAACGAGAATCTTTACTCTCCCGTTTGAATTTGTATGGAATATATTCCTCAATTCCTTTACGCAGTAACTCCAAAAAATATCTCCATGATACTTCGGTGCTTTCGTTCTCCATTGTTGCTACGAATTTCGTGAATGAATCTTCGAAGGTCTCTCCGAATTTTATGTGTAGTGGGCATTCTGGGGCCACTGGTGCCATTCTGTTGTCAGTTTTAGTAGTTCAACTGCATTCCTTTGTTATTATGATGTCCCGAAATGTTTCCGTTAAAGTCAACTGCCCCGTTAAAGGATAACAAATGTACGGTGAGGAATGTGTAAATTGAAGTCATTGTATCAAATTGCATCACACACCCTCGCAAGCTTTCTCCATGGGCAAAGAGGAACAATTACGCGTGAGTCAAGAAGGGTCCAGTCATCTCACCATAATGAGATTTGTACTCGGTAATTAAGAGTTTCGTGCTAGAACAAGCTTCCGCAGTTTTAAGTATTAGCATTATTTTATACATGCATGTCTTTTTCCAAGAATTTCATATTTCATCCATTTGTTCATAAAATAACCTTACTTCACCAACTTAACTTTTATAAACTAGCAGAGTCACCTGGGTTTGCATGAGTAGGAGTTACAATTTTAATGAAGTTCAGTGACCCCAATCCATGAAAAAAAGAGCTACACCAAATAAATTTTTACCTCAAAAAATGGGATCGGATAAGTAGCTCATATGCCCGCTTAAACTGGTTGAAATATAAACAACGTCCCCTGAATCACCTCACTTGCCTTACTTTCAAAATACTATCCTCTGCAAACCCATCTTATCTGTTCCAAAGATTCACTTGGAAAAGAAATATCCACTCAATATCTAACAGAAATCACTATGTTGAAATTCATATCCCCCAGCACGGAACTCCTCGCCTCAATAAATCTTTTATAGTGACAGCTGATAAAATATGGAACTCATAACCATTAGAAAAAAGAAACTCACAATCAATACGTTGTGTTCAAATCAAAATTGTACGAGTTACTAATAAATGACGCATGGCAGTTCCCTGCATAACTGATAAAGTTGCTCTATTAACTTACGTGAAGTGGGAAATAGTGCACATATTTAATTTCTAATTGTATGTATAATTTTGTTCTTTGCCACATTTTCGAACTGTGATCTCTATTATAGTTATGAATGTAATAACATGTACCGAACAAGGATGTTTTCAACATTCCTGATATGAATGTACATTGTAAAACTGAAAACATGGGAATTAATATTTAATGGAATTGAAATGTATATTATTTTTTTGAAATTATTTCTTCACTTGTTTTTTTCTTTATTTACTTTTACACTTTTGTAAATCATGTAATAACCATGTAAAATATCTCATGGGCCAGAAAGGGCCAAGATAATAAATGAATTGAATGGAATCTCTGGAAATATATTATACGGACCTGTTCCAGGGCTCCACGGGCACAAATATAATCACACATGCAAATTTTCAAGATAATTCGAGAGGCGCATAAGAGTGTGAGTATATAGAAAGCACACATCCACCAGCCAAAACACACATACCCAAATAAAAAGCAAGCAACCAGCGTTTCATCAGAATCATCATATTTGGTTAATGTGAATTTGGTCAATGTCTGGTTGGGAGGCGGATTCAGTTTATATTTTTTCCAATTTTTCTTGCTTTCTCGGTTTTATTTAAACCTTTTACTAGCCTTTAATCATTTTATGATCATTTTTGCCAGGTTTTTTCATACATAATGTAATAATGAAAGTAGATATCGTTAGATTAATGCTATCACTTACATCTACACATTAGCCAATGAGCAGCCGCATGGGCGTGTGGCAGGGAGTGGTAGGTCACCAGCCGTGTAAAGCTGTAAAATTTTTGAAGGTGAAATGGTGACATGTACTATGGGAGTGTATATAGAGGAGCTCATTTTTTACTGTGGTCGCTTATTGTGCGCGGACGAAAAGAAAGAACGAGTTATTATACCTATCTGTTCGGCAGAGTATCTCTCTTATTTTATCGCATCTGTCAGACCTAGGAATATAGTGAGGCGTCATGATAAAATTCTCTGTGTCGCTCTGAAACACACCAGTTCTGAATTTCTCAAGCAGCATCAGCCTAGCGTGCTGCCTCCTAGTCTCTAGCGGCTCCCACCTTAATCCCTCTAACAGTTGTGAGACACTAGATGTACGCTCGTAGCAGTTATTAACGAAACGCGCTGCTTTCCTTTATATTTTATTAATTTTTTGGTTAAATCTATTTGACCAGGGTCCCAAATGCTCGCGGCGTATTCGAGATGTGGCCTAACCAGAGCGAAGTAGCATCTTTCTCTTACTTTTTCATCCGAGTACCTTCCTATTACAAGCTTAAAAAAACCTAGTTTCTTTAATGCTGTGCCGCATATGTTTTGTATATGAAATCCCTACGTTATATCGTTGTAAGTACACAGTAATCGTTACAGAGCTATGACGGGATGTCCAATTTCGGCACAGCTCAGGAATGGAAAAAACACTCTGCTTCGATTTGTTTTAGACCCAGAGCCTTTGGTGTGAGATTTCATTACCTGTGATTTTGTCACAGGTCGTGACAAAGGTTGTGTCACTTCTCCGGAGCGTTACAAGACCGGACCGTCACAGCTCAGGAACTGCTATAGGGACAAAATGGAATATCTTAAATCGGAGAAACACGGAACAGTGTTATCTAAGAACTGTGATTTCCTGGACTCTGTCAAAGCACCAGACGAGACTCAGACGACCGATGACATAATCACAGGTCGTTAAATCACATTCAACCTCTTGTGACTATAGCCTAGTTCAAAATAACTGGGCAAGATATCAATAAAGTTTTAGACTAAGGTGTGGAAATTCACAATGACATGATTACACCACCGTTCGCTAGCCCTCTAAATACTGACCGCTTACTGGAGTCAATTACTCAACGAAACAGGATAAACCTGGCCAACAAAACGAAGATCCGGGTTTTGAATATCGATCTAGAATGATTTTTTTGTGCCTTGTTTACAATTTTTAGTGCAATTCGTTACATCCGCAGGTTTGGCTGCGTATCGCGTTTGCGTTATTACCGCGTTGAATATTATTTCAATAATGCTAATGGGCCAAAACTCTTAAATGTTTACCAATCCTTATTTTTAAAGTTATTTTCAAACGATGTTAAAGAAAGTTTCAGTGACTCTAGTTCAACGCCTTCTCCGGGAAGTTCATTTTAGCTCATCTAGCTTAATAGACAACAGGAATTAGTCAACTGATCGACGGATATGGGCCCAATTTACAATAGTTGAAATTTCTTGGATAGCTGAAATAAGCTGAAACTTTCAGCAGATGTATCTGGTAGCATCTCGGATACCAGGTTTAACTAATCAATCATCCAAGCTCGCGGTAACTTGAACAAGACCTCTAGGCCAGTAGGAAAATATCATTTTTACAACCACACTGAAATATGCCAATATATCAGCCTCTTGTTGCCCTACTATTTTAAAAAATTATTTGAAAAAAATTAGAAGCCAATTATCACGGCGTGAGGTGGGCTAGGTTCTTCAGAGAGGCATTGTTAATCAATATGGAAGTTTTGAGGCACGGATTGCGTGAAATATATATTGGTATATAGCTTTTATGTTCCCTCTATTGTTTGAAAATTTGTATTAAACTAACCAATAAAGTTCTAATAAAAAGTTCAGAATCTTCATCAGCGATGGTGTTTAAGCGTACTGCGGGGAAAAAATGAGTTAAGTTTAATCATCATATATCTGTAATTAGATATGCGTGCCCATTCAGTCAATCACCGAGAAATTTAATGAGGATTTCGAAGATTTGGCACCATTAACAAGCGTTCTTTCGCATAAAAACTTGAAAACCGTTGATTTTTATTGTTAACTTCAAACAGTTATAAAAAAAAGAGAAAACCCCGCTAAAATCAGCCTAAGTTAAGTATGTTTAAGGATCCGCGCGTCCTCACTTCCCCTTCCGCTCACTCAGCCTCCATCCTCCCTCCGCCCCCAACTCCCCCGCCTACTCCTTCCGCGCCAACACTTGACTCCTCGGGCCAGGAGCAGCACGGCTCCCCCTTTCACAAACAGGTGCGCCCGGAGGAGGTGGGTGGGTGCGGGAGAGAGGGAATAATGGAGGATTCGGAGGGAAGTGGGGGGTGGATTTGGGTTTGGGGGATGGGGGGTGGGTGGCAGGGGGCAGAAGCCACTTTCGAAGACCTCCCCCGAGTATTGGGTGTGGGTGATGTGGAAAGGGATCCCGTCATCATGTTGCTCTCGAATGAGGCACCCTTTGGCCACCCCCCACAACACTCCACATAGGTATACCGCCGCTCTTCCCCCCTGAGTTGCTGCGCGGGTGGAGGAGAATTTCAGCTGTGGAAGGTGGGGAGGAGGTAGAGAGGAAGGAGAACAGAAGACACGCGCTCTGCGGCGGTGTGACCACCCCCGAGTGGAGGCAGCGGGCGGCGGTGGGAAGCCTTATGTTCCGTGGGGCAAAGGTGCGGGGGCAAGGCGGGGCGCATTAAGGCGCGGGGGGGCGTGGTGCTCGACCTCCCCTTTCCTCGCCGATCCAATGATAGCGAGCCTTTTGACCCTGGCGCATGCGCAAATCAGCTTCAGTCTTCAGGCGCCCCATGTGTCTATGTTTCGGGTCGCACAGTAACAGTGTTCGGAAATAAATACATACATACATACATACCAATCACGTCGTTCCCTTCCGGGGTAGGCAGAGTCACCAAGTTTCACTCACAACCACACATTTGTACACCTAACTCTGCTTCAATTATTTCCTCCATACTGACCTATCCTTGAAAACCTCTTTTGCTTAAATTACTCCCATACGCTGCTTCATACACGCCCTCCTGTTTTTAAGACTCCTAATATTCCTCCTCCTAAGAATTTCCCCTACCACATTCAACCACAACTTTCTCGGCATACCCCTACCTCTCGAACTATTCATTTCACTGTTATATATCAGTTTCGTTATTCGACTCTCATCTATTCACTCAACATGGCCAAACCAACGAAGCACATTCCTTTCATATATGTCCATTACTGGAGCATCTAACCCACATTCATTTATTACCCACTCATTCCTGACCCTATCCATCCTACTTTTGCCGCAAACATCCCTCAGATGACTCATACCCACGTCGTTAAGTCTACTCTTATGTCTATCCTGACATACCCATGTTTCACTACCACACAACAAAGTGGGGAGAAGTACACTTTTGTACATGGCGATTTTCGCTTCCTTAGACAGGCACTCATTCCTTGATATGCTCCACATGCTACCTACCACTTTCTTTCCAGCATTCGCGCGTCTCTTTATCTTCTCATCCATCTTCATTTACCCCCATACGCTGCTTCATACACGCCCTCCTGTTTTTAAGACTCCTGATATTCCCCCTCCTAAGGATTTCCTCAACCACATTCAACTACAACCTTATCGATCTAACTCTAACTCTCACACCATTCATTTCACTCTTATATATCAGTTTCGTTATTCGACTCTCATCCATTCTCTCAACATGGCCAAACCAACGAAGCACACTCCTTTCATATATGTTCATTACTAGGGAATCTAACCCACGCTTATTTATTACCCACTCATTCCTGACCCTTTCCATACTACTTTTGCCGCAAACACTCCTCAGATAACTCATTCCCACGGCGTTTAGTCCACTCTTATGTCAGTGGAAATAAATTAATAAAGCTACAGTTTGGGAAACATGGATAATGCAATGAAAAAAATTATATCTATTACATACCTGGTGAAGGTAGTGAGTAAACCTTTTTCTACGGGAAAATGTACTGCTAAGCATTTAACCGAGTGTGAGACAAGTGATGCCATCATTTGTGATGCCCTTTGTAATACTTCAAGGATTAAATGCAATATAACATCCCTGCCGACCGGCATCGGTAGAGGACGTATGCTTACCGTACTTTTTTATAATCTTGTCCTATAAACATAATGACATGGCAGCGATATCTGTTGGTTCGTCATAATTTACTAACAATTAGGCTCATAAACGAAAAATCTCCAGTATGCAATTGGTTCAATCGTCGATTAAAATCAATATACTTCGCTTTTAGTTAACCACAGATATGACTTATGAAAGGAAAAAATTTAAGTAGAGGCTAGTCATTGGATAACAATATAAGTAAAATGACAGCAGAACAAAACTTTCAAAATGGCACATTTCTTGCGCTTTTTCCCTATTACTTGCATCACTAATTCATCGCAGTGAAGAGGATTCAATCAAACTCTAGACTACCAAAAATGCGCTGTAAACTAACGCTCCAAGTAGGATCTATAGCGTCGAATAAAAAAAATGAAAAATATGCCTACTCAGCATACGTTTTCTGGTCACAGGTTTTTTTTGTGTCTAATTCAAGGAACGTCCATTTTATCCCATTTTAATACGCCATTTCCGGTGAATTCAAAGAAGAACCCATGTCCATTAATGCAAAATACCACCGGACGAAGATTAGTGATTTTTATGAGGGCGGTGCAGAGATTACTCAAGTTAATTCAACTTCACAAGGGTGCTGCCTGGCGAAAAAAGTGAAACCTCTGAGATGAGGGAGGAAGAATTTTTCCAATGAAAACGGATTACTTGTTCCCATATTATCCGTTATATTCTGCAACTGTCTAAGTCAGCGTAAATAATTGAAGGAGAAAAGTTCTGGGTGACATAGTGGGTAAATACAAACATTTCAAGTCATAGGATTTGCTTGTATAATTATCGAATGAAAATAAAAGGTAAAATTCAAAGAAACGAGAAAATGGAAGAAGCATGTTTAAAATAGGCGTGCGTAAGAAGGTAGTACCTGTAGGTTCAAGGATGTGACAAAATTGGCCTTGAGCAGAAGAGAATTGCAAACTACATCACCAATCTTCGGATTGAAACACTTTTGAAGTAGGCGTGACATTTGTCTGTATGGATTATGAAAAATAACATTAGGAGGGTTATTTAATAAAAAGAGGTTGAGCAATTTTTTGTATTGAAGTTGTGTATTGATCATGTATTTGACTACAAAAGCTCTCTCTCGACGCTTGATATTTTGTCCTGCAAACAAAAGCGGACAGAAAATATCAACCATTGTACATTGAACTGGGCATATTTACAAGGAGGTTATTACACTTATTTTCGAAACTAAGTGGAAAAATAGATTCCGCAGAGGAATATGTGGAATAGAACGCAAGAGTTTTGGAAATTCACTATGAAACAATAGAATAACTCTCGATAGTGTTACATACCACATGTTGCTAACATTACGTTATTATGTCATATATGTGGACTCATAATCCGGAAACCGTTGATACGAGAGTTTCACAATAGCCCTTTCATCAAGAGCCAAATATTAGTGTATTTCTCGGCCATTCACTCGGCCATGTTATTCTTCATCCATGGGAGACTCTCGAGGTCATGTACGTACAAAAAGTGAGACTACAAATTTCGCATCGTTCGGTCATAGCGATTCTCATTTTCATTCCGTTCAAGATAATTTCACAGTAGATATAAACTGATAAAGACATGGAAAAACAACATTTTTTCACTATTGTATTATATAAACAAAGAATATCATGAACTCTTCGCTCACGCAGTTACTTTCCCAAAACGGCATTGGACGCGATGAAAGAAGAAAAACACAACTGTGGGCTCAAGTGGTTTGCTTTTATCATTATGAAACTGTTGCCCCACATCACATCTGTATTTAATGGGCATTGGACGTGATTTCTGACTGACTGAGTTTCTGTCCACTGCGCAATATTTTTGGCAGGGTCTAATATAAAGTCGAGAAACCGAAGATGCTGTGAGGAAAAAATGTACCTAGTGTCCACAACGGACATCTTCGCTGATTAGGTCTCATTGAGGCACGTTTACGGGGACGCGCCAGGGACGTGACTACTATCCGTTGCAAAATTCCGTCACCCGAGTTTGAAGACTTATATCTCAGAGACAGTTAAACAGATTTTAAAATGAAGTACATAAAATCAAACCTTGATTATTTTTGTGTTTAGTGATGGTATACAAAACTTTTTACCGTCTATATTGATTTCAACGAGTGCTAAAAAACAGAATTTTAGCGCATTTTTCCGGGTACCGGACGGATGCATCGCATTTACGGCTTCGTAATAACAACACGGATCAAGATATCTATATTTTCTTCCCAAATATTGTAGCAAAAATTTTACTTAACAATCATACGAATTTTCATATTATGTAGTGCATTAGCGTTTTAGTTATTGATGAAATTGAAAGAATGCGTTATTTTCCGTTCCGCGCATCCCTGAAAACCGCCGTTTGAATCTTCTTCAAGCTATCGAGTTCATCATCATGTTTTTTTTAGTAGTCGCATCTTTCCTTCGCGCTCTATCTTAGGCAAACTATATCCAGACTTCCGGGCGTTAAAGGTGATAGGTTCACCGTTTAACACTAAGCTCAATTCACCTCCACTCCAGCAGCCGACGCACAGTGGTCTAGAAAGCCCGATTTTCCGGACAAAAGTCGATTTTCTGAACTTGTTCCAATGACTCCAAAATCATGTCTAATGGAAAGATAAATAATCATTTCACAACTTACGACACTTTCTTCTCCAATAACACACTTATTTGTTTATATATAGAGCTGAATTTAAGGTCAATTTATCGTAATTCAATTTATGACATTTTTAATGCTTTTTTGCTCCGTCCATTAAATGAGTCTACGCTATATTTAAAGTAAAAAATTAGTTTTAATGGCATTTTTTCCTTGTATTTATTGAGTTTCCATTGTTCATTTGTCAACTAGGTCTCTAAGTCCCTTGTGACAGTGCTGACATTAGTCTCAGACGGAAATTCTGATCGTGTGTGCAAAGTTGGCAGAACAAAAAAAACCATCCACTACCACCCTGTTAAGCAATGGCATAATGAAAAGGAAAAAAATCTGTATTTAGTTAATGTGTAAAAGTCTTTTGCCTTTTACTGCCTTTTTCCTAATAGCTCGCCGAATTGTCTTAGTTCGCCGGGCCTCTGGAACGCCATATCACGGGCAGGCGACAATTGTGGTCATACAGAGGGATGGTCGTTTATTGTTTCTGTGATATTGTATTGTTTAGTGTAATAGTAGTTTATTTATATTGATACGAATGTAGGGGGTATGCCATGGTGATGACCATTCAGATCAATATTTGTTAGACACAAAGAGTAAATTGTTGAGACTGAGCCTGTGAAAGATAAAAATAAATCATAATGAATAAAATTGAATATACTTGCTCAATGATTTTGGAGTCATTTGAACAAGTGCGGGAAATCAACTTTTGTCCGGAAAATCGGGCTTTCTAGACCACTGTGCGTCGGCCGCAATTACTCTCATCGGAGTTCCCTCTCCGCCGCCAGCCGGCGCCTTCCTCTTCCCTTTCCTCACCCCTCCTAGCTCCTCCTCAGGAAGGTGAGGCGAGCGTGCGCCAGGAGCGTGGCGATTTGAGTCTCTGGTTGGGTACACGCCCTTTCGCCAGGGAGGGAAGGAAGGGAGCGCTCTTGGTGAGGAGGGGTCAGGCAGAAGCGGAGGGTGAGAGGAGGCTTTTAGCGGGCGCGAGCCCTCTTCTCTCTTGTGTTCGCCGCGGCGGCGGAGTCCGAAAAGAGCAAACAAGAGCGGCGTGCACTCCGTCCATTAGGATTCCGCGTCGGCGACTCTCCGCCCGCAGTGTAAACGAAGATTAAGTTCGCCCCCTCCCTCCCCTCTATGACGGAAGAGGACTGACGACGCTAATTAATGACCGCTCGAGCCGGGAGGGGGACACTTTCCTGCTCCTACCCTCGCGACGAGAACTCCGGGCTCCATCGACGGAGCGCGAGTGGTACGCCGCATTATTAATCCATCCTACATTGTAAAAATAGCCAATGGAATAACCAGCTTCACGTTCCATGTTTTTGAAAATGAAAGTCCGTAATTTATAATATTGAATTTTCCAAGGCAGTGTCAGTGGTTTAGGGGAATCGGGTTGGTGTGGTAGCTAGAGTACTGCATAACCATACGGACGGCCAGGGTTCAAATCCCTGCAGTGGAGGATGTTTTTCAGAGGAAACCCGATCGCTACTTGAGTGTCTTGTGGAAGGCACTTCAAGTACAGTACTCCGTCTGTCGGATGAGACGTTAAACCGTGGTCCCCTTTCGTTAAGAGCAGGCTAATGCCGACGCCGTGTTTCTATCCACCCTTCCTCCCTTAACTGTCCCCTATGGCGCAGATGACCTTAGCTGTCGGTTGCCTCCCCAAAATCCAACCAATCAACCAGTCAGTGGTTTACATGGTCAGGATCAGGGGTTCCCAAAGAAGGTGCTATCACACCCAGGAAGGCGGTGTTTCATCCTGGTGCGGCGAATGGAAACATGCGAGCGGCATTGGGGCACTGGTGGCCACGTCCTCACCGAAAGGTTCCAAACAGACATGTTCTGGAATATATACGCTATGTATCGATTTGATTCGAAATAAGCATTAGTTTAATCATAATTACTTAAAGTTTATTTTCATAATCCTCCTGATTTCATCATAAGGTGCATGATCTTAAACCTTAAGGTTGGGGGGCGTTGGAAATAGGATTGTGGCAGCAAGACTCTCGAGTTAATTTGGTGGCTCGAATTTATCGGAGAAAAACTAGATGATAGATTTTCACGAACAACTATAATAATAGAAAAATGTATAATTACCCTAAAAATCATACATGAGGTATTTATATCTACAATATTACTATCAGTGTTATTAATATGAATTACTGCTACTCTCATATCCATTCCTCGAGCATAGAGAAAATCCGTACACTAAAGTCTTTAATTAGTGATCTAGGAACCAGATTCCAGATTTCATGGTATCTGAACTCCAAACCGCCCTTCAATAGGAACCAAACAATGGGATACATTACCCGTCCAAGAGCTGGTTCAAAACTGAGAACACGAAAGAATCCCAATCAAACGCTGTAACCATTCATGATACGAAGCACTTATTTGAATTGTACGAGCTAGGAGAATCGAGACCTTGAATTACTTAAGAGACAGAGATGGACTCCATTATTGAGCGCCTCTATGATATGTTCCGAAGGAAGCATTTATAGTTTTAGTATGCAATCAAAGCTTTCATTGCTATAAAATATCCAAGAGTTAAGCTCATACTATATATACTGCGTCGGCCCCGGTGGCGGTGGAGTGAAGTCCACACCTGCTAACCCGAGGGTCGCGGGTGCGATTCCCGCCTGGATAGAATATTATCTGCCCAGGACATGGGTGTTTGTGCCTCGTCCGTTGTTACTGTTATTCATCTGACGTAAATGGGCCCATTCTGCTGCATTCGGGATAGTGAAGATAAATATGAATCTTATCACTCCTATGTAAAGGTTTTTGACAAAAACTGAGAGATTGCAAGTCTCACAGTCAAGCGAATCGCAATTGCATTTAATACAATCGCATGACCTCTGCGAGATAAGCTTGAGGTATCCAATAGATATTATTGATGGAGTTATTATTTTAAATAAAAGATACCGAAAGACGTTTAGAAAATTTGCCGTATCCAGTACCGAGAAAATATGCGTCCGTCTGTAGGTCATCTTTTCCTTTCAGACTTGTATTGGGTGTTTCTTTCTGAAAAATCTCTTATTTTACCACTAAAGATTACAATTTGCTAAAAACACATTCTGACCCAAAGAAGTCTGGTCATCCCCAATGGAAAAATGCTGATAGCACAATGCAATTTCCAGATGAGGCGCTATATTGGTAATATGCAACTAAAAATATTAATCAATTCTTTCATGACAAAAAGAAGTCAGTTCAATAGATTACTTAGTACCAAGAGATTAACAAAAATTTCAATTGGAACTAAGTTGAGGATTCTCCATTCAAAGCGGTTGAAAGTTCAAGTCTCAATTGGCCTGTAGCCACTCTCAATTAACCGCTAGTTTCAAATTAATCATGCTTGCGTGAACTTTACCTTCGAAATTGAAATGAATAAAGCTTGTAATCATTCAATATGCTACAGTTATTATTTTCATGTCCAATGTACAATGTTAAGCTGCAAAGTTCCGAGGTCAAAAGTACGACTTCTCAGGGCTTAAGCTTGACCTGTTTCATGCCGTGAGTACAGCCTTCTACCAAAGAATGTGAACCCAAAGATATTAGCCGTTCTCATTTTATTTTACCTAAACTCTCAAGCGTTCGAAATTAGTTAAAAAATTTCAATGAAGGATATGAAATACACTTTAGGATTGGACGTACGAATCTTGAGCAAAAGGTTACATTGATGAAAAAGCTGGCTTCCGTAATTAAAATCAAAATATGGTCAACTAAATGGCCAATGTACGGCACTTCCAGAGCAATAAATAAAGGAAATGTTGCGCGAGCAATAAAAAGAGAAACCAATGAGTAATTTATAAGGAAAAGGGTTATTCGAGCTAACAGTTACAGCGTTCATTTGAGCTAACGTTTTATGCGGTAAATAACAACCGCTGTTTTAATGTGCGCTGCCGATCCACAGCAAACGCTTCTCAAATTACCAAGTGCAACGAAGTCAACTTGAGATAACCCGTTGCTGCGCATAGTGGTCGCTAATGGTACATCATCAATATAAACTATAAATGCGGGAATAAAGACCGGATAAATGGACAAATAATTGAGTATTTTATTCGGCCATCAAGGCTCGCTAAATTGAGCAATTTCCTGCAATTACTGAGGCTGCTTCTACGCAATTCAGGTGATAACAAGGAAAGGTGAAGTTTGCAATAAAATGACTCTGTGTAAAGCCTGAATCACACGATCCTTGACCTTGTACAAGTCTGAGGGTGCTAGCTAGCACACTAGGATTTGTGCAAGGTCAAGTATCGTGTGATACTGACCAAGCATATTGGAAATCCTGCATGATCGCTAGTATACTGGCTGGTATCCTTGTTTTCGTGATTGGTACGGTGCTAGTTTGATACTTGCTCCTAGTAGGAGCTAGTAGCCGCCGACCAATCATCTTTGCTCTTTGCAATGCGGTCGTCAATTTTTTATGTCAGCGCCTCCATAGTCCCTCGTGACAATTACAATTTCCCGGGATTCAGCGGGTAAAAGCCGTCGTTTTCGTTCGAAATCATCCAATTTGCTCATTAAACTCCTTCCGCGACTGTACTAGATCAAATAGCTACTAAACAGACCTTGTGCAAGCTCAAGTATCGTGTGATAGCTCCTAGGAAGGTTTCAAGCATGCCAGTCAAGGTTTCGCACTAGAAATCCAGTACTCGCTAGCATCCTCGGGCTTGTAAAAGGTCAAGTATCGTGTGATTCAGACTTAACAATCGGAGTGAAAAACTTGCTGTTGCAGAAACAACAAATAATGCCAATGGGGTGGTAGTATTAATTGAGAGGGTGGGCACCCTGCGGAGCGAATAATTAAAATGATGAGGACGCGATGCGTGCGGTAGGGAATCAAAAAGTGCCGACGCCGCCGCTGCCGTAGGACCTCCACCGCGGTGTCCCGACCGCTCCGGCCGCCTTTTTAGGGTCTCGGCATCACCTTTCCCGCGGCGTCCTTGGCGGCTCCATTTCCACCCCTTCTTTGGAGAGACCATCACAACAGCAACCCTTCCGCCTCTCATCGTCCGCCGTGCGCACACAAATGCATTGGCATCGCCACCAAAACACCATGCCATCAATTCAAGCCTCCTGTCCACTTCGATTTTTTAACCCCTGAGCCAAGACACATCCATCCCTCTTTCTCCATCACAAATCCTCATCCCTTCCCTTCCCTACCCCACCCTCTCCACTTAGCCACCTCCCCCACTCCCCCCTCTCCCTCACCCTCCCCTCGGAAACATCCAATTTCACAGCGACCCTCCGTCCCACAGCCATCATCCACTCCCCATATGGCGCCTCAAGGTGCACACACCTTCCTTCTACCCTCCCTCCGGTGGTGCTCGTGCCACACCAACCCCCATCCACCTTCCCCCACCACGCCCAACCCACCCCCCACCCACCCCAGATGGACACAACAGCCTCCCGCAGCGGCGCTCGAGGATGAGGAAACTAGTGTCGAATGTGGCCTTCGCTAGTTGCCTCCGTCGCCGCCGAAACATGGGGGAGCGCGCACCCTCCCGCACTCCAAATACACAGCTCCACCACCCCCTCACCCTCTCCATTGTTGAGCGCACGTGCAAACCCGCAACACATGTCGCGACGACCTGGGTCCAGGCGAGTGGGTCAGAGGCAACCCTGGAAATTGAGCTACTCACGCGTACATTTGAACGATACCTTGATCGCTATGTAAAATGTGTGATGTTTTTCAATCAATCCGAATAATATTATTTTTAGTTTTTGCGAGAGATGAACTGTATGATGAGGGCGAATGGTGACTTAATTGAACAAATGGATGATTTTGTGTACTTACGTAAGATGTTTGCGAATGACGGACGGATGGATGAGAAGATAAAGAGACGCGCGAATGCTGGAAAGAAAGTGGTAGGTAGCATGTGGAGCATATCAAGGAATGAGTGCCTGTCTAAGGAAGCAAAAATTACTGTGTACAAAAGCGTACTTGTCCCCACTTTGTTGTATGGTAGTGAAACATGGGTATGACAGGATGGACATAAAGAGTAGACTGAACTCCGTGGGTATGAGTTATCTGAGGATTGTTTGCGGCAAAAGTAGGATGGATAGGGTCAGGAATAGTTGGTAATAAATGAATGTGGGTTAGATGCTCCAGTAATGGACATATATGAAAGGAATGTGCTTCGTTGATTTGGCCATGTTGAGTGAATGGATGAGAGTCGAATAACGAAACTGATATATAACAGTGAAATGAATAGTGCGAGAGGTAGGGGTATGCCGAGAAAGTTGTGGTTGAATGTGGTAGGGGAAATTCTTAGGAGGAGGAATATTAGGAGACTTAAAAACAGGAGGGCGTGTATGAAGCAGTGTAAGGGGGAAATGAAGCAAAAGAAGTTTGCAAGGATAGGTCAGTATGGAGAAAATTATTGAAGCAGAGTTAGGTGTGCAAATATGTATTCATGAGTGAAACTTAGCAACTCCGCCTACCCCGGAAGGGAACGGCGTAATTGGTATGTATGTATGAATGATATCTTTTGTGAGAACTTTTACCTCGAAGTTTCGAAATTTAGACTGAAAACACCAAAATTATCACTAATATTAGTTCGGTTACAACGACCAGGTTTTTCGGTAAGAAGATGTCGCTTGCAATGAAAATGACATTAAAGCGTCAATATGCCAGTTGAATGCTCTAGGGGTCCAGAGATGCCTCCTCTGAGGCCGACAAAGTGGGAAAATTCAGTACAAATAAGAGGTTGTGCAGATCCTCGCTCACCTGACCAGCAATGCTTACCGAGCGACCAAGTATCTCAGGAACTAACTGCATTTTGCGACCTCTCATGGACTGTGATAAGGAGACCACATAACTTTATGTTATAGCCTTCCTTAATGGAGCTGACTTTTCTGCATGCACTTTTCTCAAGGACAAAAAGATTTCAATTGTCGAGCACCAGCCTTTTTACTTCATCCAAGGTTCAAGAATAGACCGCATCGGGTTAGCTGATTTACCTTTAATAAAACACACAGATTACAAGGATTTAACGTACATGCAACTCGACACTTTACATGAACGTACGTCTTCCGAGCCTTTTCCGGTCGTCTGATTCAAATTTTTCCCCACTTTTGTTTTTAAATGACGACCAACACTTCGTTGAAGTCGAATGAGGCGATGGGGATAAAGCCGAGAACAATTCCGCTATGAATGAGGTATTCAGTGAACTATTCAGCAAACGCAGACACAGAGCATCTGAGACCAAACTAGACTTGACTTAAACTTTTGTGATTTCTCAGAGATACAACGTAAGCGAGTGGGCTTTGGCACATGTTACATCAATAGTACTTCACGTGACGTATTATATCTTATATTTAGTGACATAGCATCCGCCTATATTGTGGTTAATAGCAAAATAAGACGTGTAAAACTATTTTCCCTCGGAGTATAAAACAACTATTCTCACTACTTTTAGAGGGATTAAGGTGGGAGCCCCTAGAGACTCGAGGCTACACGCAAGGCTTAGGTTGCTTGATAAATTCAGAACTTATATTTTTCAGAGAGACGTAGAGAATATTATCATGACTCCTCATTACACCTCTAGGTCTGACAGATGCGATAAAATAAAAGAGATACATTGCCGAACAGATAGATGCAAAAACTCGTTCTTTCCGCGAACAATAAGCGACCACGATAAAAATTGAGCTCCTCTGAATACACTCCAATAATACATGTCACCATTCCATCTCCAAAAACTTACACCTTTACACGGCTAGTGACCTAACACCCCCTGCCACACGACCATGCGGCGGCTCGCAGGGTATTATGTAGATGTAGAACTAAGGTCTACAGATTAACATCAAATTACATTAAAGTCTTTACTTTGATAGTTGACAGACTGAGTCTAAAACTCACAAAGGCATCATCAGAGAAGAGCATCTATCACTCATGGCTGAACCTAAGGTTCATTATGCTGGTAAATTCACATCATTCTCTTACTCGGCACATGATTTGACCACGGCTGTTTTTAGCACACCATGAGCCACCTCGAAATTGGTTTCAATTAGTTTGATGTTCGAACCCCAATACTGGCTGATAGGGAGGTATTATTCGAAGATTAGAGGAATAAAAAAAGAAAACCTATGCGATGGGCTGCTTACCTTTTGGAATGTCAGTGATCTGCCGTTCCGGGCTCTATTCACACATATCGACGGCGCTTGCGCAAGGCCCCATTCTTACTCAGGTACCATATTTTTGAAACTATCTGACTGTAAAAAGCTTCCAGTGATGTCATTTAAATCAATAAAATTTGACTAATCTTATGACAGTCCAGAGAAAAGCTCACTAAACTCAGTAAGGACCTGAGGTATTTGGTCGCTCGGTATGCGTCGCTGGACAGGTGAGCGAGGAGCTGCACAACCGATTAATTGTACTGAGTTTTACCCATTTTTCGACCATGGGATAGGCACCCATGGCCCCGCAGGGTCATGAAACTAGCACAATGACGCTTAAATACAAATTTTCATGACAAATGACCTCTCCATACCGAAAAATGTGGTCGCTGTAACCGAACTAAAATTAATGAAAATTTTTGTGTTTTCAGTCAAAATTTCGAAACTTGGAGGCAAAGACAGAAGATATCATCCGATTTGAAAAAAATATCTGCAATGTTTATGTACCGTATATGAAAGAGACAAAAGGCAAAATAGCTTTAGGAGTAGATAACATACCTTCGGAGCTGCTCAAGAATTTAGGAAAGGAAAGTTGGCAAGCTTTTTTCAAACTTATACGTGGGATCTACGAGGAAAGAGTATGGCCAGAGGAATTTGTGGAAACAGTCTTGATTCCTATCCCAAAAAAGAAGAATACATCAGACCGTAAGAACTATGGGACAATCAGTTTGATTTCACACGCAGCCAAAGTTTTACTCCGAATAATCAATACAAGGTTGGAGATTAAGGCCAATAATTACTTGGGCGATGATCAGTTTGGGTTTCGGTGGGGAAAGTCAACTGGAGATGCGATAGTGGTGATGAGAATGCATATAGAGATAAACATAGAGTATAACCAGGACGTTTTCGCATGTTTCATTGATTTAAAAAAAGCTTTTTACAGGGTAAATTGGAATAAACTCATGGAGATACTCGGGAAAATGAGAGTAGATTGGCGAGACAGGAGACTAATCCGAAACTTATACATGACGCAAAGGGCACATGTGATATTGGCTGACGGTGAATCAGAGTGGGCAGCTAAAGGTCGCGGGGTAAGGTAAGGGTGCCCGTTGGTGCCATTGCTTTTTAGCATTTATGCAGAGGAAATGGTAATGCAGGCATGGGAGGAACTTGAGGTTGGAATCAAAGTAGGAGGGCATCTGATAAAGTCAGTTAGATGCTTTAGAATGGTACTGCGGGATATTGGGAATCAAGAACTGTAAGAAAATAAAAGTAATGAGATTCTCTAGGACAAAGAAAGCGAGGCTTGTGATTAAAGTTGGAGTACATAAACTGGAGAAAGTAGAATAATTAAATTAATTACGTAGTTCGCTAGAGGAAAACGGGCATAGTAGGAAAGATATCCAGAAGAGAAGGCTAGGTAGCGAGGCGTTTAGTAATAGAAGGGGGCTGATGACGGGGACGTTGGGTAAAGATGTAAAGATAAGGCTTGTGAAGACCTTGATATGGAGAGTAGCGTTGTAAGGGGCGGAAACGTGGACCCTCAGAAAGGAGGACGAGAAAAGACTGCAGGGTGCTGCATAAGCGGTTGGAAATGAAGACTAACGAGGAAGTGCTTAAGATAGTGGGCGAGGAAAGGAATCTTTTGAATGGAATTCAGGATAAGCAGGGTAGATAGCTGAAGGATGTAATAAAGGGCGATGGGTTTCTCAAGAGTGTGATAGAGGGAAGGATGTTGGGCAAGCGGGGAAGGGAAGGAAAGAGGGTAGGTTTTATGTACAGGATGAAGAAGGGTAGATGGTATGCTGAGGCGAAAAAGGATATACTAGAGCGAGATAGGACCCTGAAAGAGTAGAAAACTGGGAGGTGATTCTCTGACATTCAACAAAACCTACCTTAATTGGTAGAATAATTTTTAAAAATTACTATGTGAGTGGGCCACTTTTGCTAGGTATTAAATATTGCTCCGAGAAAAAGTGGCAAAACGGCCAACCATAGGTGAAAACGTCATCAACTTATTACATTGTCCCGTCACTTCACTATTTCACCTCCCAAAACCTTATCCCTTACATATTTACGCGGCTGGTGCACTAACATCCCCTACCACACGCCAATGCGGCGGCTCGCAGTGTAGTATGTAGATGTAGAAGAAAGGCAGCTGTACATACATACATATCCGGATCCCGTTCCAGCTATTGCCGGGTCTGGGTGTTAACGATTCCTCTCCATCTTCTTCTATCTTCCCACCATTTTTCTTCCTACTCTTGTTTTCATTGCAACCCTCTCTTCTCCACGCTCTCTTGCACACCTTCTTTCCATCTTTTTCTAGGTCTTCCTCTAGGTATTTTTCCATTTAGCTGTAGTTCTTCCATTATTCTAGGCATTCGGCTTACTTCCATCCTTTTAATACATCCATACCATTTAATTCTTACCTTTTCCACTTTATATCTTATACTTTCTTGGTTCAAGTCTGTCCCTTATATCTATATTTCTTACTCGGTCTCTTCTTGTCTTCCCTTGATTTTGCTTTAGAAGAAAGGCAGCTGTAAGGGATTTAAATTAATTCCACCTCAGTCGGTGGAAAGATCAATGGATCTACATTATGTGCAATTATTCGCCTCATTATCGTCATAGCAATTTAAGCACGTTTTGTCGGAAAAATATGAGGCATTCCCTCTGCCAACCAGCCGCTGTACATTATTTAAACGCAGTTTCTTGAGATAGTATTTGTTTGAAGTCTGCTACTTGTAGTCAGAGTAAATAGCACTCGGAACGAGTATCATCCGTCCGAATTTCAAACGATCCCTGCGGCGCTCAACTTCGTAGATAAATCGGGGACTGGTGTTACCGGGAATCAGCCAGGTATATACATGCCAGGTCAGATACAGAAATGAAAATAATGTCAGATCAGATGCTTTTCAATGAATCACAGGAAAAACATTATATACTTCCCAGTACGGAAAGCAATAAACAAAATATTCCATTAGACCTCAATTGATAGTTGAACCCGCCCTCCCAACGCTGGTTGCATCGTGGTAATCCATGTGAATGAACCGGAGGCACCCTGTGTCCGGCAATCTATCACCGCTTCATTTTCGGATTCGTTTAGTGGAGAACCGCGGCTACTACCTGGATGGGTGTGGTATAGTGACCGGCCATCGCAGAAACCAAACATGGTCGTGCAGTGCAAGAACATTTAAAGAAGGGAGAAGGTCAGTGCACATGGGTGCAGAGAAACCAGTCAGTTGTAGCATACAGTGACACAATTGAGCAGCAATTATGAGAGGGACAATAATAGTGTTTGGTGTTTCTCATTAGTACAAAACAAACGGAATATTTACCATAAGGGGGTATGTCAATGGGCAAAATACTAGAGCATTAAAACAGATAGATTGTTCTCATCAAACGACCGTCGCTCTTCAGAGATGCAGAAAACCCGTTGTACGTCAATTGAAAACATCGGATTGGATGATAAAAGGGATGAAACCCTTCTTAAATTAAGCTACGTTTTCATGGACGCGTCATACGCGCACGCGCGCTACGAGACGCGTCATTTCTTCGCGTGAACCGTTCGCATGCAAGCGAACCTACGCGTAGGCGAGCCTACGCGTAGGAGGTACCTACGCGCCATCTACGGCAGAGAATAAATGGTAAAAAAGAAGCGTATTCGATATCTACATCTACATAATACCCTACGAGCCGCCGCATGGGCGTGTGGCAGGGGGTGTTTGGTCACCAGCCGTGTAAAGGTGTAAGTGTTTTGGAGATGAAATGATGACATGAATTATAGGGGTGTATTTAGTGAGCTTAATTTTTATTTTGATTGCTTATTGTTCGCGGAAAGAACGAGTTGTTGTACCACTCTGTTCGGCAGTGTATGCTCTCATTATATCGCGTCTGTCAGACCTAGAGATGTAGTGAGGAGTCATGATAATATTCTCTATGTCGCGTATGATATTATGTAAAAGAGATTACCACCAATGTTAGCTTTGAGAATCGTCTGAAATAAAAGTTGTTCTTACCTTCCACTCCAATGGATACTCCTATCTCCCTCCACGCCTTCTCCCTTACATTTATATCCCTGTATCGATAGTTCTTAGAATTGTAGAGGTACGTGTACTTCTCTCGAATGTCGGAGATGGTTATTTCAGCCATAGAACCTACACTTCGCTGGTCAGCCATGGATGTGATTCTACGCGTTCCACGTGACGAAAGTTGAAAATATTTCAGCTCGGGCAACGCGAATCTACGCGAACATACGCGAACTCACGCCAAGATATCCGGGCTTCTGATTGGCTGAGGATCTCCCTTTCGCGTCTCTTCGTCTGAAACGCGTTCATGAAAATGTACCTTTAGTGTTTGATTTCGGCGTGTCACTTGATTATTCAACTCTCATTCGCTCCAAAGAAAGCCTCATAGAGACTTCAACTCTTCCGGTGGCTGGAAGAAGATAAGACGAGGACATAGGAAAATATCTACTTAGTGATTCTTTAATTTAAAAAAACCTCCACATATCCAGCAGCCACCAATTTCGCAGATGGTCGGAGCGCTCGCATCCGGTCACATATGGACCCCATTTTCGCGGAACCGGCGGGCGGGAGGGGCAGCATCACTACCGGCAACCGACCAATGGGTCACCACCCCTTTCCCTCCCGTTTCCCACCGCAGACCCCAAGTCCGTCCTCAATCCTTTTAGCACTTAATCCTCTTCGGCCTCCTTTCATGAATTTGACATGGAGACCATCATTTCGTCCCACTCCCACGATACAGTGCTCTTCCACCCACGCTGCACCCTGAGTTAAACACGCGCTGACTCGGAGGCGCGAAATTTCATCCCCCTTCTTTCCTTTTAAATTTGACATTCCCAAAAGCTACTGATAGAAAATAATGAAAAATGCTCAAGTTGCCCACTTAGTGAGCTGATTATCATTTTTTTAAATATGGTGACTTTCCGTTGCGCCTGAGGTATTAGCGCTTTCAGTAAGTCAGTCGGATATAAAAGTTAGTAAGATAAAATAATCAAAGAAAGTAAAAAAATTCAAGTGTACCTTCGTATAACCCCTTGAAACTGTTAGCGAAGTATCGCTCATTGATAACGGACGCATTGACTGTCGAATTCGAGAATTCAAATTCATATAATATTGTCAATTCGTATGCATTCGACTCTTCTTATCAGTGAATGGTAATCAATACCTAAACTTTACTTGTGATAGCGAAGCTGAGAAAGGCTATAGAGCCAATATTAGCATATTATTCGGCAATTACTATCTTCTCCACATCTAAAACCTTGCCAATATTAGATTTATTTTAGAGATATTTCCTATGCTCCTCTTCAATAGTCTTCGCGAAAGTTCTTCACGATTGGCCTGATGACTTGGCATCGATATTCAATATTTGCTGTCGAAACTATAGACCTGTAAAAAGTATGACTTCACTTGCAGTTTGAGTATTTTTACATCGGTCCAAAGGGAAAGGTTATGGAATGTTAGCACATTTTTACTTTAAACAGATACTAACCCAGCGATTTCAAATTAAAATAACTGCTGATACGAGGTTAATTAGTTGAGTTATTTTGTGAGGAATATATCTGGAAGCAATTGCCGGTATCGCAATGCTTTAGTGGACATGGCATTGATGATGACGCAGTATTGTATGCGAAGCTTCTACGTTTGCTCTGAAATTCTGCTGAATATCTGGCTCGATAATATTGCTCTATGTTTTGGTTGAGACTATTTGTTACGGCTGATAAAAATTATCATGACCTACTGGGTAAAATTCCACTCTTTTATAATGACCTGATCTATTTAAATGTCGGTAGAGTCATTGAATAGAGGTACATAAATCCCTGTACCTTGATAATGACGCAAGTGACGTTGACATTGATCAAATCGTTAAAGTGCGAAAGTGTATTCATTAATAATGCTTAACGTAGTGAATTTCCATAAGGCGAAGGCTTACTCCATTAATATAGTTCACGCCGATGCTTAATGATTTGGGAGTATTCGTTTCAACATTCTGACTGGCTTCAGCTGTCTTCCGGAAAGGTAAGCTCAAAAGGATAATTGTGCGCTGCTGAAAGATGTTTCATCCCCGCGGAGCATCTGGATAATATATTTCTTCTGCGGTTTAGGCTATTTCAAAATCCAGTTTTACATTAGTAATAATTAACTATAGAGAGGTCCCGCCACGACGCTTTATGTCAAACCAATTTCGCTCAATCCTTTCCTTTGCTTTATTTTAAAAATTTCATTAACTGTTGAAATGCCTTGGCTATTAAATAAATATCAAAGAAAAAGTGCAAAACACGCAGATTATTCGGGAAATATATTATTTATGATAACTTCAGTCAAGCCATAGGTACCAGCTAATGTGACCCTTCAGTTACATTTTTACTGCAACAGCAAATAGTCGGTGAGTAAAGTATAAGTAAGTTAATTTATAATTATAAATGTATTAGTAAGTAAGTTAATACGATAAGAAGGAACAATTTATTTGCATTCTCTTCTTTAAGTTTGGTCGCTACTTACAACAGTTTACCACAAAAAGGGCATATTTTTATAAGGTAGAATTATAATACTTTTTTCCATAATTTTCCCATTCCGACTTATTACACCACGTAATTTAGAGTTCGGTTTACGAAATAATGAAATTGAAAGGTGTGATTTTACCTCTCGTATCAATTAGATTGTGTAAAATTCGATAGTTAGCCAGAGTATGAATTGAGTGGCGCTTGGACCATGTTGCGGAGGAACCACATTCAGAGAAAATGGACTGAACAACACATTCAAATTATATTACCAGTTATGAAACACTGCGAACAATCTATAATTCAAAAAGATCTAGCACAGGAAATAGCAAAAAAAATTTCTAATGGCCAAACGTGCTACACGTTCTGATGTGAACTTCTATTGGACGCCACTGCAGTGAACTGGTAGCTTCGCGTTTGCGAATTTTTCTTCGTCACTATCATCTCCCAATTAACTTTCAAGTTCACATCCACTTGAGTCACTCAAGGCCGATTTGAAATACACTGCACATATTTTAGCCGAAACTAGCGATTCCATGATTCCTTCCATTTCTTCACGAAATTGCGTGAGAATCAAGCGCACGTGCGACCATAGTCCGAGAAAGGTAATATTAGATCATTTGCCCTCCTTCTTCCTGAAAATACGCGAAATCTAGGAGTCTCAAAAAGGATAATTTTTAGATAACTCATACACTAATTTTTTCCTCAGTCCATCATAAAATTCTTCTAGTCTTAAACTGAAGCGCAGACATCAATGAATGCAGTTATATATTCCATACTACTCTATATATTACTCCTCTGGTGCATATTCAACAGAATGAAATCGCCCCACCGTGGAAAGTCGACCACAAAGGGTCATTTTCATTCCGTCCGCGCTCGGTGTAGCGTCGCGTCGTGTCGCGTCCTCGGCCCAGTGAGCACCAGCGGGTGGAAGGGGCGTCGGAACCCCTTCTGTTGGCACTTGCGAATTGGTTCTGGCTGGGCGCCCAAATCCTAGGACACAATGGTCTGCCAGAGAGTGGAGAGGAATGGGTGATACGGCTTAATGGGGGTCGCGTGGCACGCCCTACGCCACCAGCCCAATATAATTCCCCTCACCCTGACTTCACCCTAAAGTGGCCGGATGATACGGATCTGTGTCGCTCCGGTGACCAACAACATCCGATATAAATTAGATAATCAGCATTAATCGCGTCGGACCCACCCCAACCGTCACAGTAGACACAGTGGCCTCATCCCTTCTTTCCCTCCTCGAATCCAAGCTCGCGTGCCACACATTATCGTACCTGAGGCACGACTCCCCACCTCGACTCCCACTTTGGAGACCGCAGTCGGCGCGATTCGAAACAACTGCCAACTCCTCTCCGTCACGGTACGTTTGTGTCAACTGCCGTCTTTAAATGGCAACCGATTTTGAATTTCATGTAGGATTGGGTGTTCAGTAAAGGCCAGCAGGATGTGGAATTGCGTCTATTTGAAAGAGGAAATACTCCATGGAACACAGTACTTGAAGAAGTATTGTTGCCACATTACTTTCAAGAGTAAAACTGCCCAAAATTACTGCTAAATAAAAGCAGACAAAGGCTGTAAATATGCGCTCATATGTGAAAATTTAACTCTTAATTTTTCGAGACTTAAAAGTTTGACCTTTGCACTCAGTCGGAAACCCAATGGCATTATTTGTAATAAATAAATTAAGAGTATAAATGGTTCTTGAACAAATATCAAAGCTGTTATTGCATAGACGCAAAATGAATATGCTGAAATAATGAGATACATAATTTATGATACCTAATTACATTAAGCTGTAATTTTCATGGTGAACTAATGCAATATTTCTTCAGCTTCAATGATGTAGAACTAATGGTATTGGCAGTAACTTGGGAGTGGAATTCCTTCATCATGAAATGATGAATTACTTAGTTTTCCACATAAGATTTTTTACGTTGTAAGAGCGTAATAAATCTTTCGTGGAAAACTAAGTAAATCATCATTTCATAATTCACTGATGTATTTTTCTAAAGGGATACCTGAATCTACTGGGGTATCGCTCACTGACTTTAATGGTTATTTTATCATACAAGAAAAGACAGTGTTATAACAAACTGCTCATTGTGTAACTAGCACAGTTTAGAGTAAACTATTAACAAATCGACCTTCCCCCAAATAAAATCTTCCACTTATGAATTTGCAAGGTAAAACTTTGATATGAACTTTCCATTTACCTCAAAAGAGCTTTTAGGATGTTATCTTGGCCTATAATTGCAATTCTTACTATGGCTATTTTTGCGTAAGGCTTAAACTATCACGGATAACTCAAACCTAGTACCAAACTCCTTTTTTCATTATTACTCCCTAGATTTACAATTCTCATTTTATGGATACGGCATCGGTGCAATTTCTTTAGCAATAGGTGCACTACAGTTCATTTATTAATGTTAAGCTTGAATTCCAAGGGACCACGAATATGTTGTAGAGATGCGATAGGAGAGTCCAAATGTCCGTATTTGCAACCTCTTGGTAGATGACTATAACTTCAGCCATCCAAATTAACTACTAACACAAATATAATGAAAAGTAAAGAAAACTTTGTAATTCCACAAACTTTTCTTTGCTTAATTTTCCTTACTTTTCATTATGTTAAGTCGATTCTATGAAGTCACGCCCAAGACAACGAATTATACTAACTCTAATTGTATTATTTTCATATATTAGGGGGCCAATAGCGTTTCCATGCGAGAAGCCATTTCAAAACCAGTTATTTGTATAATACTCTCATTACTATTCCCTCACCAGGAGTAGTTATTAAATTCACTTAGTAAAGAAACTTCGTAGTTATTAAATGCCAATCATGATTAAATGGCAATTCTCTGATCGAAACCATGGCCATGGAGGTGATATAAACTGCCGGGTTATTATAACTGCCATCTATGTTTTTGCCTCATCTTTCGCTCTCAGTCGTTTACTTTTATACCGGAAAATTAGACCGCCATACCTCAATTGGGAAACTTCATCAGCCGTCCACATCCCAGAACAGGCGCACCTCTCGGCCATCGCTCCCCGCTGATGCCGCTCCATTCATCTATGGCGACCTATCTCGTTAGGGCAGGTGCGTGCGGGGTGCCAGTATCCCCCTTCAGAGCGCAAACAAGGCATCCCGTGACAAAAGGGAGCTCAAATGCTCCCCCGTCTTCACCCACTGCCGTCAAAACAATGAAGCTGAAGGCTTTGTTTTGCGCGCCCCAACGGCCTACCAATTGCCCTCTCACTGCAGTGGTGACACCTGCTGTCACTCGGCACCACTGACGAGGCCAAGAGAGTATGTGGTAGGTCAAGGGTAGTTTGGCGACAAAAAATAGCGACAAATTATTGCTCCCGTAGATAAATTGTGAAGTTCGAATGGTATATGTAGTGCCAGCTTTCCAGCTTAAGTAGCCACTATTCAATCGGCTAGAAGTAACCAAATGAGCCATTACATCAATAACTGCACACAGACACATAATAATCACTTGTCTCTCGCTCATCCGCAATATGCAGATGATTGGATTGGATATTTAGGGAGGCGACCGACAGCTAAGGTCATTTGCGCCACAGGAGATATGCAAGGGAGGAAGGGTGGATAGTAACCCGGCGTCGGCATTAGCCTGCTCTTCTACATCTACATCTACATACTACCCCGCGAGCCGCTGCATGGGCGTTTGGAAGGGGATGGTAGATCACCAGCCGTGTAAAGATGTAAAAGTTTCGGAGGTGAAATGGTGACATGTCCTATGATAGTGTATTTGGAGGAGCTCAGTTTTTATTGTGGTCACTTATTGTTCGCGGAAAGAACGAGTTTTTGTACCTATCTGTTCGGCAGTGTATCTCTCTTATTTTATCGCACCTGCCAGACCTAGAAATTTAGTGCGGCGTCATGATAGTATTCTTTGTATAATTTCTCTCTTAACGAAAGGCGCCAAGGGGACCACGGTTTAACGACTCATTCGACAGACGGAGTACTGTACTTGAAGTGCCCTCCACAAGACACTCAAGTAGGGATCGGGTTTCCTCTGAAAAACATATATGCAGATGAAGTTTCGAATTTGTACCAATTAGGCTGAAGTGCATGAAGCCAGTGTGCAGGCTTCACACGGAAAATAATCCGTACTTTTCACTCATTGGAGAATTCATCTCCATTCGATATCTAAAATTGCCCTAAAACCATTACGAACGTAATTTTTTTATTAACACGAAAGAAAAAGTTTTAGTGGAAGGATTATTAAGTCACATTTTAGGATTTTTAAGGTATATAAGTCAATATTTAAGAACTCTTTTTGTTTTTAGCACCTATGCTCTTCGATAAATTACCAATTGAAATGTTTAAAATGTAGCTCAATTAATTCGTTTAATAGTACAATTAAAAATTAGTTTACACTAATAAGAGATGTAAATACTTTGCGTAATATTTTAGAATAATGGTTATGGTGAAATATTGCAATCAATGTGACATTTTCGTTAGTAATGTTGTTTATAAAGCTGTTTTTGTAAAAGAAACTGTCATAACTATAGAATAATTTACCATGTAATGTGTAGGTTTTAGAACGCTGCAGGAAGCGGCTTGAGTATTGTAAAAAAGAGTGAACTCATTTTTCTTTTTTAATTTTCATTTTCTGTAATGACCTTGTCTTCGTATGACAAAAGTTTTCTATTGTTCACTGACCACACTACTAGAAAACGTGGTCAGTTAATATCCTGGCCTATAGAATATTCTGGAAAAAGCCTTCAAAATTAAGGTTTCTGGAAGTACGACCATGCCTTGAATGGCCTAAATTTTTCATAGAAAGCCAAGGTAGCAAAGGTCTGCGATTAGACCCGACAATATAGAGTCCTTGATAGATTTCCGGTTCGGGGGAATTTTTTCTCGAAGCCATTTGTGCACTTTCTTCACAGTAATTTGGCCGAAATGAAAAGCATCAGAACGATTTGGAACTTGGCATTTTGGGTAAAATTTCTGTCTAATTTTCACTCTGTTTGTGAAATGGACAAAGATTACAGTTAATGTAATTTTTATGGGGATTATGACGACTCATCAAACCGAGGGAGAAAATCTAACACAGTGCATATACTCGCTACATATACAACAATTTTTTTACCAGGTGACACCTAAATCAGATTCCCAATCACAAACACTAATTGTCTTGTAGCAGGTACCCGAAAAACATTGCTCGTTATAATGTCTCCCAATTTCATCGCAAAGCACACAGACACTGCAGTTTCACGCATTCCAAACCCGTCCAATGGTCATCTATTCTCAATATAGGGGATTAAAGATCTCCACGCAAATTAACGAAGGAGACAGACGTGAGGAACATGTGCAGGAACGATTGACCAAACGTCTCGAAAAATTATAACCCGAAGACGTTTTGAATTCAATTTCTGCTTTTCGGCAGTCACGGAAACAACTGTTGCGGAAAAAAATGTTTACCCGAGAGAGAAGCTCCGACTATTACGACCTCCCGCCCCTTAATATACAATTTTCGAGGTACCGTCCGGCAGAGGGAGGGGCAGGGGCAGGACCCTTAGGGGAGGGTTTGCGCATGCGTGCCGGAAGATGATTTGTCCCCCACCCCTTTGGTTTAATTCGACGTCATCAGAGGCGTATCCTGGGGGAGGGGTGAAGAGGAGAGATGTAATTGGCGCTGCCAGCAGCCCGCCGCCGCCTTTTGTCTCACCGCCGAAACTGCGAGAGCGGCGGAAGCTATGATAAAACAAAACGCGACGTCAGCTTTTTCCATCGGAAGAGTTTCAAACGCCGGCCATTAGCTCTAAATCCCTCACTCAACGTCAGAGTCCCGTCTCCCTGGTGACCGAAAACATCGGCGGCTCCCTCGCGTCTTTTTTTCCGAGTGTCATCTGTTTCGTGTGCTTTCCGTACCGCTCTTTTGTCTTCTTCTCCGTGTTTCCGAAAGGTGCCAGGGATATCGCACTGCACGCGATACGACTGCTGAAAGGGTTTCCCAGATTCTGGGATTCCAGCATGAGCAAGTTCAGCTGAGTGCAAAACATTATTGAGTGAGATGTGATTAGGGGTAAATTTGTGTAAATGTCATTAAACAAAAATATTAACTTTTACAATCCACAATGGTAAAAAAGCAACGGCACATTCCGGATTTTTTCCGCATCATTCAGTACGTTTACCAATCGAACTTGGATCGATATGAACTCGGACCGATCTGAACATTCTAAGTCAGCCAATCCGGATCGTGTCTGGTTTACCAATGCGAGATCGATGTATATATCGTTTTGAATCGGTTCATGTCGATTTGTAATCTCAGACTGGCAGAGAAAGCGTGTCTAGTTAGCCCGCTTCTAATATCGATCCCACTAGCCCATTGAGTTTACCATGCCGAGCTGAACCGGTCAAATCGATCTGAGTTCGATTGGTAAACGTAGTGAGTGTCAGGTGCTTAATTACCCCTATGAATGGTGAAAGTTGTAGTAGAGTGGAGTAGTAATATTCCGGATTATTAAGCACCTGATAAGGATTCAAAGGAATTGAAATCCGGATTGTGCCGTTACTCTTTGCTTTTGTGGCTTGTAAAAGTTAACATTTTTGTAATATTAGATTTACAATATTTGCCCTGATCCCGTAAGAATGGTAACTGACAGACATGCATAAGAATACTGAACATAGAGAAAAGAATAGGGAAAATGTGTAAATATAAAAATATGTAATTGAAATGAGATAATATGACATTGACAAGCTCTGATACTCCAAACAAATACATGTGTAGCGGTAGCACATAACATTAAGTATTTGGCGCATAAATTCAGCAGAATTAATTTTAAATAATGAAATTCCTTCTTTTATTAAATTTCATACAACATTGGGAACACATCTTTGGTGGATACGATTTTACGTATTACAAACCCATGGATCGGAATCTCACCCCTCAGGAGCATAGTTAAAAAAACAGCCTTCTAAAGGCAAACATTTCCCACATTTCATGGAAATTATGCCTTCAACCGAGTGATTGTTCTTCAAATCCGTAAGTAAAAGAATGCAAATGAGGAACTTTCATTTGATAAGCCGTTGATTCATCCTTCCGTTAGGAAAATAAGATATTTTTCTAATTGCTGAGGGATTCTCCCGAGCGATGAAACGCTCTCTCATTTGATAAATTTTTCCCGGGCTTCAAACCGGTTTAGATTAGTTAGTTCTGCCGACGTTTCGGGCAACGACTCGTCACCCATCCTCAAGGCAAGAATGTAACATTCTAGGGTCCGTCTGGGTCCGTCTTTCCCTCCTCCCGAGTTGTCGTGACCTTCGACACCCTCCTCAACATTCTTGCCTTGAGGATGGGTGACGAGTCGTTGCCCGAAACGTCGGCAGAACTAACTAATCTAAACCGGTGTGAAGCTCGAGAAAAATTTATCAAATCTATTCGCCGGGAAAGTGTCAAAGCTCTCTCTCATTGTTTGTAAAAAATATGCCCATGTCTTTGAGTGTGTTGCTAACGTAGAAGAATTGAGCATTACTTTCCGACGCATTCCCCGATCAGTGTTAGCCATGTCTTGAAGCAGAGGCCGTTTCGAATCAATGTACCACTCCGACTGCCGTCAGCTCGCGCTCCTCGTGCTTAGAGGGCGTGATTTGAGCCGCTTCGACTCCGGACACGTCCGACCCGACGCCCGGGACAGGCCTCGACCACTCGGACAGACTGCCCCGCAGGTTGGGCTGCGGGCTAGGAGGCTCCGTGTCGTACGATCGAGTTCTGGACACCCGGGAAGTCCTCATCTCGAGCGACCTCTTTTTCATCTCCTCAGAGACGGGCCTCGGCGGGTGAGAGGCCGCTGGACCCGTTGCCCCCACGCTCACGTCACGCTTGGAGGGCCCGGGCGCGCTCGACGGGCCCAATCCGTGGGCCTGGCTCCCGGCGGCCTTCGCTTTTTCCGCTCTTCCGGGTCCTCCGGGTGACTCGGGTGGGTCCGTCTTTCCCTCCTCCCGAGTTGTCGCGACCTTCGACATCCTCCTCAACGGAGCCGCGAACTTCACGGCCGAGTACCAATGTTTCTTGGACTCCTTCGGCTTCAGGCTGGAGTGCTCGCTTTGGGCCTCCTTGGCGGGGTCGGGGTCTCCTGGAGTCTTAGGGGGATCGGGTTTCTTGGCGAGGGCCGAGAACCACGACTTGGACGAGGGTTTGGATTTAACGTCCACTTTCGAACCGCCGGGATTCTTCGCGTCCTCGTCGTCCATGAGACCTTTTGCTTCCTCGTCCGTCGCCTTCTCATACTTTCGATCATCATCGGGTCTCAGTAAAATCACCAGGCCCACTAGGAGGAGCTGTGGATGGGGGTTGAATTTAGAGTTTATCACAGACACTGAGTGTATCAACTAGTTGTTTAATTTATGGAAGAAATATATAAATAATTTCACTGCTAACAGAGTCGTTAGGAATATCATTATGATACTATATGCGGAAAGATAAGATAATAGTGAAACCTGTTTGAAACATAAACTCATCTACACCGAAACCAGTGATGCGCGCATAAGAGTCGTAGTCCTGGCACGGATTTTCATCAGCATTATCACCTCATGTTCGATGGAAGCTATCGAACGAGGAAATGGAATCTGTAACAGGACCTGGTTTGATCGAAATTCCAGAAAATAAATTATGCGGAGAGATTTTAATAGAAGCACGTAATGATAAAATCACATCGAAAAATATTTGAGATTTAAAATATTTAGCTATCCGTAGTTTGGATAAAGGTATTTGTAATATATTTATCTAGTAAACGAAATTAATTGACTGCGAAGAATCTTACATTAAATGGAGGAGAAGTAAATTCGCAAACGGTAAAGGTGCACAGTTTGTTTTATGAAAGAGTGTTTTTAATAAATTTTAATAAATTTTAATACAAGGTGCCTTCTAGATCCTCGTTTGCACTAATCACTTCACAACACAGCAGCTCACTTCCCATCCATTGGTTACATTCCCTGTGCATTAGGAATCGCACTTCCAAATGGATAGGAAGCAAAGATGATGTACCCTAAACAATAAAAGGACGTCAATAACGACTATCCGTGATTATTGTCTAGTTTTTCGATTTCTAGTTTAGCCGTCAAATAAGTATATTTTAAAGTTTTTAACTAACCTGTGATAAAAAGCCTACGTTTTTAGATAGTTATTTTGAACGAATTCAGCTGCTTCAAACTAAACATTCAGCCGCGAATGTTGCTCACCCACAAAATTTTGGCAATAAAACAATTCACCGGTGTATATCCTTCCATTGAACGTTGTTTTTGAGTGGTTAAGTGGTTCATGTGTTCCGATTTGCGCTAGTTTCATCACCGTGAATGGAAAGTACCCATAATTGGGATGAAATTAAAAACTTATGAGACACAGCTCCTTAATTGCTACAAGTGAATTGTATTCGGTCTTTCAGTCAAGGAAAGTAGGCATTTCATCTCATGGGCGTAACAAGTTATTCACTGTCTTTAGGGTACGACCCTGAATTAGGCGGAATACAGCCTTAATACTTTTACGGGAGAACGATTCAAAGAGATTTCGATGAAGGCAGCTTTTTCCGGAGATTTCATTAGTCAAACGGCCAGGCCTCCACATCTGGGACAAAAAATGAAGCGATAAATCAATTCTACTAAAAGCTGTTGGTGATTTGAGGAGGATCAGGTTGGAGCGGTGGGTGGGGTGGGTCCAAAGGACGCGGATTTAGTGATCGCCGAGATTTTTTAGAGAAATCCGGGTATACGGTTGGGAGCTATATTGAGAGCTCTTCCATCGCAGTACTGCATTCGTTGGAAGATATGTTAAGATGTGAACCCATCGGTACCTTTTAACTTGAGAGTGGGGAAATCCCGATGCCGGGTTATCTTTCCGCTCTGCCTTCAATTCTACATCAATCCCTCCCCAGCCAATCTGCGAACCTATTCTTAAAGGTGAAAAATACTTCAGGTGTTGAACGCATCTTCAAATTCCAAGGCGTCAATCTGATTTTGTTTCCCAAGTATAATTTGAATGAGAAAGTTTCTATTCACTCAATGGAAAACGTAAATTAAATATTTCTTCATAAGATGTCTATTTTATTCATCCCCTTGGACTCCAAAATGAAGGATAAGAATGGTCTAATCGTAAAAGGTATAGCTCATAACCGTTTATTCCATAAGTGTTTAGGTATTCGCATACATAAAAAGCATTTTCCTTCTTACTTTGCCTCATATCACGTTCACATCATCCTCTCTTCTTTTCCCACTTACTTAGAAACCCCTATCCCTACGCCTCAACCAATTGCATCCAATCATTACATAATGTGCTATGAACTGTAAAGAGATTTGAGGTTTTATCGGCAAATAATTTGAGTGAATATTTCTCGGGATTCACACCGGGTGATGCTGTTGAACACTACCGACGCATCGACGGCAGACTCAGCCGCCGTCATCAGGATAATGACAGCTGGAGCAGAGGTGCTATGCATTAGATTTCTCTGCTCTATTCAGGCTTTTGACGACTTACTCTCTCGCCCTAAAAAGCCCCCTCCGTAAGACTCTATCGTATTGCCTCAAAATTCCTCATATCAGCCAAATGAAGGCTCACACTGACACGCTGTAGGGCTGAACTACTAGTCTTCAGAATTGTGGCTTACTAACTCCATTCTTACAAAATAAAATATCTCAATTCATCACGTTCCCTTGACCATTGAACTCTAACAAACAATCCACTGCGTGATACCCAATTTTGTAACAGAAGTTAGGAAAAAATCATTAATCAAAGCCTTATCTGCCATATCCACGTTCTAAACATAGATTGTACATGGGCATGACCGTCCACTGAAAAAACTCACAAAAAACATCTTAAATTCTAAATTTCACATTGCTTTCAATGTGGACATAAAATAAATGAGCTCTTCAGCTTTTTATACAATGATTCTAAATTGCCATTCACATTAGGAGCGTCTGAACAGGAAACGACCGACAGCAAGAATTTTCACTCCTTGACGAGAGATTCTCGTCCTTACCCTCATAACTAGCTGAAGTCTTGACTTTGAAATTTCCATAAGTAGAATTACAGTGCAAAAATGTTTCATAAAAATGCTAATTACAGTAAACAGGTTGACAGAGATGAAAAATATCAGATGAAATACTTCTCTAGGAGGAAAAAAACTCCATTTGAATAAATTTGGCCGCTAACATAGCCCAAATACAACCATTGGCTATCTAAACGCGTAGCCCAGAGCTTGAGATAATGGAAACCCATATTAAACCACTCATACATCTACTTTTTAACGTTCAGAAACATCAAACATCTCTCAAAGCTATTTAGCCTGAAAAAGAGTTCCAAGAATGAAGCCTAAACAATTATAAGCAATGATCTTTCTATTTATGCATCCAAAAGGTAAGCAATCTGGATAAAAACATCTAATCGCAAAGTCCATTAATCACTGATTGTTTCAATTATTAACTATTTTCATTTCTTCTACAACCAGTTTTGGTGTATTTTATTCGCATAAGTTGTTATGTGATGCATACCCACCTTAAAAATTTGCACTTCCATACACTCAAGATTAATAAAGTCTTCTCGGGTTTTCCACCCAGTTAGATAATTCTTGGCCGACGTTTCGACGGCTACCTCCGCCATCAAAAC
Organism: Ceriagrion tenellum; assembly: GCA_963169105.1. Taxonomy (NCBI): domain Eukaryota; kingdom Metazoa; phylum Arthropoda; class Insecta; order Odonata; family Coenagrionidae; genus Ceriagrion; species Ceriagrion tenellum. Next base: position 141,623,313 of record OY720637.1, on the reverse strand, counting down.
GTCGGTCAGCAATTATCTAACCTGTTGGAAAACCCAAGAAGACTCTCTAGCATCATTCGTCGGGAGAAAATTAAATCATACTCAATATTAAGGTAGAAGCAGAAGTTTTTTTTTCCAAATATCCTGAGATTAATTACGCAACACTACCGTTACGTTGGATAAGTAATCAAAACCTAACCACCAATTCAAATATGGAGTAGCATTAAGCGGCGAACGAAACCACTTCAAGCATGCGAAACTGTAGGCCACAAGTGCATCCTGAGGATCATCTAACGAGATATCAAATAAGTATAGCAAACCTTGTACATGCAGAGGAACAAATGGAATTTGGTGATGACGCTGTACTTGGGGTACAGCCGTTCTTCAATGTAGCGGGCGCAGCCTTCGTTGTGCAAGGCTCCGAGGCCGAGGAGGTCCAGGGGGTCGTTGATGCAGGGAGAGCGGGGAGGCGTGCAGCAAGACTCCGGCACGTCGTTCGTCACGCTCCGATGCCTAGAAGGGAAGCGGAGAAGAGGGGAGAAACAGTCGGCATCGGAGGTCATCACCAATTTACTCCTGTGAATCTGACATTCTGTCAGCACGGTCCCCTGAACCCATGACAGTATGACTTTCATCGAAACTTAGTACGCAAGAAGATTGATTTGTAACAATTGAATTCTTAGATTTATCCACATCCACATATGACCCCGCAAGCCATCTCAAGGGTGTGTGTGGGTAGTGAGTTATCGGATTGGATTGGATATTATGGGAGGAGACCGACGGCTAAGGTCATTTGCGCCATAGGGGACTGGTAAGGGAGGAAGGGTGGATAGAATCTCTTAACGAAAGGCTACAAGGGGACCACGGTTTAACGTCTCATCCGACAGACGGAGTACTGCACTTAAGCGCCCTCCACAAGGCACTCCAGTAGCGATCCGATTTCCTCGGAAAAACATCCTCCTCTGCAGGGATTTGAACCCTGGCCGTTCGTATGGTTATCCAGCACTCTATTTACCACACCAACCCGATCCCCGGGGGAGTTATCATCAACATTCAAGTCTCATTGTCAAACATTATGCTCTCATATCGATCGATCGCGAGAAAAAAGGACTTTTTAGAACAAAGTCATCATAGAAAACCTCGTATTTAAGGGAATATTATTATTTTTTTAAATTCTTTTATTCTATTGAAGTATACACTACTTAGTGACTACAAGTACAACAAGTCGTATTATTGTCAATGCGAGATGGGAAGTAGTTTCCTCCGCCATGTAGCCTTCGAAGTTACTCTAATGACGTACAAAAACTATTGCTATCCACTGAGTAAAAAGAGTTCAGATTTAGCCGGGGGTGTTTTGATGTTGGGAGAAAAATGAGACCAAGACTTCAAGCCCAGCATATGGATACCATGATGACCAACAATGACCAAAATGCCAACATTTACTCAATAATTACCCTTCTGACTTATGGATGAAGTACTCTCGATTGAGGTATCTGAATGCGATGCCTTCCATGGCCGATCACCCAAAGTGAGAGCGTCCCAAAGAACTCTAAAACATCAGCCAGTAGCTGAAGCAGTCAACTGATCCATCAGTCGGATCAACTTTTCAGTTTTTAAAAGAAAAATCTCATAACCTGATGCCATTAAAACGACACTTTCTCTTCCGGCATCTCCAGTCTTGTTCCTAGCAGCGTAATCTTAAGTGGGAAACATGGGAAACTTAGAACGGTAGTATGAAATCGTTTCAGGCGAACCATTGTGGAAGTATTCTAGGCTCATAATGGTGAGAAATCCTGTAGAAAATTTCCACTCTCTTTTAATACGTATCGACCATGGCTTCGGCACTTTATATCTCAGGGGACACAATAATAGTGACACTAAGAGGTGAAACTACTGTCAGAACAGATTAAGAGAATGTGTAAATTTACTGCACAAATGTTCACAATTATTGAGTTTGTTCATTAGGCTAGAATCATCGTGTTATAAAATAAAAGTCGTAATATTTTTTCTGCACGTGCGACACTGGGACTGATTTTTTTTAATCCAGACCCTCCCCAGCTGTGAGGAGCTTCTCCAAGTCGATTACTCACTTTGCTCCGCACATGTTGACGTACCCGGGTGGGCTAACCTCGCTGGGCACGAGGCTGGGCCTGTCTGTACACCACTGCACGATCAGCCAATCGGTGTACATTTGGGACCCGCAGCACTCGCCCGCCTGCTGCACCCAGTCGATGGCCTGGCGCGCTCCGGGATCCGTATTGTATTGCCTTATGGCCAGATCGACGCCAGACGGATCAGCTGACGCCAGCACGGAGCAAGTGAGCGCCATGCCGAGGTTCATGCCGGCCAGCACAAGCAGCGAGATCCACAAGCACTGAAAGGGAAATACGTCGTCATCAGAAGCACCTCGAGAAATGTCAACACCCAGCCGAGTTTACCCTCTAAGTACACCGCAGGGGTCTCCATTGAAACAAAATGAAAATATGCTCAGATTTTTGTTTGAACTAAACACGGGGTACCCGAACAACCGATGGATAGTTCAATAGGGCAGTCCTTAATCTAAACTCTCCATTTCTGGGACATCTTTAAAATTCCTCGCGTATTATTTACCCTAGGTCCAGGTTCAAGTTCATCTTATTCGAGTCTACAATCAGGATTTTGGCTGACTCTGCTTGCCGGACACTCAGTTGAGTGTATCATGTCAGAATGTATTCATTTCCTGAGGGTCACGGTGTCCTGGGATATGGAAAGGAGATCAATACAGAGGGTGTTTTCTAGAGCATGGGTGTTAGTTACCGGCTTTAATTCCAAATGTCAGACAGATGGGGGTTTGTGGTTTATGCGAGATAGCGTGGAAAAGATTGGTGCTGCTGGCGAGTTTCAGCTTTCTTGCGTACAATTTGCTCGCTGTAAACCCCTCTTTTAAGTTCCTTCAACTCTTTGCCTCTCCTGATGTCGTCCAATTCTATCCTTCCTCTCCAACGCACCCCAAGTGATCTCTCATCAATCTCCTTCTTAAACTGACCCTCGCCTCTCCACACGCCTCCCATCCACCACATCCTCTGCTTTCTCCGAATCTCCACCAGAAACTTCTTCTCCCTCCGGTTCCATACCCAACTCCTCCTTGTTCGTATACCTATCTACCCAGCTCCTGGGATACTCTTCACTGTTCTCCATCTGTCCTAGCAAACTCTTATTACGAAGTCTTTTGGGCCTGCTCAAAAAATGTAAGCATTATTATTTATTCACGCGGAACTTTTTCAACTTCGATCATCCATATCCACGTAGTGATAATTATTGCATATAAATAAACTTCATAGCAGGATTGAGAGGTGATTATTAAAAGGATAACCATCAGCCATGCAGTACTCAAATTTTCATCACATCCTATTCACATCTTCTACCATGAATACCATATACAAATTTTTGCTGCAGGGTGTGATACTGTTCCCCTTTCTGAAGCCAGATTACTTAAACGTCTTCTACACAAAAATTTAAAAAAGCGGAAAATAGAGGTAGAGTAAGTGAGTAGTTAAACGTTTTTTTTATAAATAGTGGTCTCTCATAAATAAGTGCACTTTCCAAGTGTGTTTTTCTGCAGCTATATCACAAAGAAATAAAATCTGTTAGCACCGATTCAAGGCTAATGTTCGGTTGAATTTACTTTTTTTTAAGGAAAGCCTTCCCAATCGAAGCAAATACATTTGAATTGTCCGACATATAGAAATAATTTCTCGCTTAGCAATTTCCACATTTTTATTATTACCGACCATGGTCTTCACGGTTCCATTTCAATTTCTCTCTCCAAAGGGAAAGAGATATTTAAATGGAACTGAAAGAAGATTTAAATGGAAAGGAACTAGATGGATTTCATTTTGCGTTATTTTCTCCGACTGAAATTAAATAGGGGGGCGCTTAATAAATCGTAACGTACTTCCCCCATTTAACCTAAACGGAGTCGAGGATTAGCGCGATGGAAAAAAGCGGACGAAACCTGAGAACCTTGACATCAGAAACGGAACATATCAACTACATTTTGAGTGCAACGCGTGGAAATGTAATGTGCAGAAAGGCACGACACCAGCGTTAATGCAACATAATATAAAAAAGAGATACTTCTTTATAATATAAGAACGCTTTTAAACAAAGCATTAATCGTACGAATACACGTCGGATACAATAAAATGAGTCATCTTAGGAAGAAAATTGCAATGTTTTCGACGAATGGTTCACATAATATCAAGGCAAGAGTCTGCATTCAATTTACTTGGGAAAAATATAATAACTTTAGAAATAAAAAATATTTAGGAAAAAATGCACGCTTTAAAGAAGAATTTCTGAAAAATCGCTTAAGTAGAAGTAATTGTTGAACTCAAATGAAAGGTTTCAAATACATACATATCCAAAGACGAATTTGGAACATGAAAATAGAGCAATGTTTCGTAGATTTTTTTTCGAATTCAATACCCACTCTAAGGTAAATGAAGCTCTAGTGGGAAAAGAGATTTCCATTTCATTTCCGATTAATTCATTCTTAGGTAAAAATTCACCAGGCAAGTGTGTTATCGTTGTTGTACATTTGAGACATATTTCCGTTTCGTAATAACAATCCTGGGACGTAATTGTTCCTGTTTTCGATGGACATACCTGTGGGGCTTTCTTCTCGAAGTTTTTCCATCCCTTACGTGTATGCCCATACTTCGGCATTATATGCGGATATTTCTCAAAATCTTCATCTTCAGATTCTGCTTTGGCTCCTCGCATTAAGCTTAACCTGGCCTTTTTCATAATTTCGAGCGGGGGACCGTTATTGGCAATGACTGCGAAGCCGAAGAACGTAGTTTTCATGGCGATGAATATCTCCAAGATGAAACCTTCCACGATGAGAAATATCATCACTCCCGGCCCTGCAACTGGAGTTCCGAGCCAGAAGAGGTCTCTTCGTCCGAAGTACATCACTAGGCCGGAGATGCCCAAGCTCACGGCGAGTAACACGGCAAATATCCCCATGAAAAACGTCACTTGCCCGAGGAATACGCGGACCCTTTGAAAGTTTATTGTCGTGACCATTGATAAGATCTGAAGTAAAGAAGTAATTATTAGATGAGTTTTGAATACATACATATAATATAATATAGCCCGAGAAATGCACCGTAATGAGGAGAAAAACATTTGTCCCAAGATTAATGCCTTTGACTTTTACGTCGTTCCTTAGGTATTACGCATTTTATTAGATTTGTTATGTTTGGCGTTCGAGAATCAGTAACAGATCAATTGGAACATATTCGTGGTCTAAAGTTTCACAGTTGATTATTAAAATGGCTTTTCTCGCAAAACTATAAAACTCACATCCATAGATGTTCATAAATCTTCAAACTTCGAGAAGCGAAATGCGAGCTCCATTTACTTAGAAGTACCTTAATGATAATTAGCTGTGAGATAAGTTTCACCATATTCAAAAACAAAACTAGTATGAGATGAACTCTCCTGGTTGACATTGAAGAAGGACAACTAAATGATTGGCTTGATTGGCCTTAACCAAAGGGTACAATAAAAGACATTGTTTATTTTATTCATAACCTTGTTGGAATCTGGTCTGTCTTTGGATGGACATCAATCATCAAACCTCTTACGATTATGAACAAAGAAAACCGTTTTTTATGTGATTATACGCGGTGGTCAACCGAGCTCACACTATCAATGATGGACGGAGGGACAGTCATTTTCACTTTTATGAGTTTGAGGTCGTAAACCAGGCAGAAAATTTGTGTTATATCATTAGAGAAAACTTTGCAGAAAACATTCATTGCAAATACGAATGCCATGCAGATTGTTTCGCAAAATTTTTGCCATTAAACTAAGTGTCTTATGTGCATAGAAGAGTTCAAATTAAAACTTACCTAGACAGACGTTGAATTTGATTGCCATTTGTCAGTATCCAACTTCCTCATTTATCATCGCGACCAAACGTTCGCCCGAGACAATATGTCTAAAAGCCACTGAACGTTTAAGTTTTTTGTTAAAATTCTTCAAAATTCTTGTTCTTCATTCTTGAGATAAGACTTCTATTTAAAACATTAAGTACACTGAAGTGTGGAAATAACAATGCGCTTGTTAGCACGAAAAAATATGAAAACACTAGGTTGCTATGCATTTGTTTACAGTAAACATTTGTTTATAAGTGCACTACCTGTCGAATTATGTTCCTGTTCATTCTGTCTCTGTATTTTCCACCGCGTAAAATATAGGAGAGGTAATTAATTACAATTTTGCAACTATTTGAAAAATTTTCACAATTTATTTCAATGAACTTCATTCATTAAGCAAATTCATTTTCAAAAAATAGTGCTTACATTATGCCGAGTCCAATGAATATGATATTTATCATGAGCAGGCGACTAAAAATATCTACGACGAAAAATAACGAGTAAAACACGTTTTAGGCAAAATTTTTGAACAGTCGGACATGCGGGTAAATAATTCACATTTTCTCAGGTAAAATGTGTAATTTTATACTCAATTACGCACCTTTCCATATGTCTCTGAAATTCCGACAGATGATGATGTGGTGGCGGTAACCTTATTTTTTAAGATAAGTTGACGTACGTAAGTGCTACTAATGCATTGGCCCCGTGCAAAATGCGAAATGTTAAAACATATTGCAGCCTTATTCACTACTAAATGGAAGATTGAATTTTGACCATTACTTGTGCGAAATTCTCAGCGAAAAAAATCATACCAGAGGTACCCGCGTGCGAGCGCTAAGCGCTACAGCTCATGGGGTAAATCGGCACAAACTCGATAGATTTGGGTTCGAATCGCACTACAGGTGAATGATTTTTCCGCTGTGAATTTCACACAGTTGTGTGGCTTCTAGCGGTTAACTTCATTGAAGTTACTGCGCCCGCAGCTCTTTGAAAATGTCCGAAGTAAACAGCTTTGTGTTTCAAGTTAGGCTTTACCCCGTGGACTGCAGAGGTTAACGCTCGTATACTGGTGATTGTGGCACTGCATACACGGTACCTGTGAGGGCAACTTGCTCCTTAAAACCCCCATTGAGATTCACAGTGGAAAAGAATGCCTGGGAAACTTAAATGGTAAGAGCACTCGGCGGGAAATCGAGGGATCTGAGTTCGAATCCCAGTGCAGACGAATGATTTTTTCGCTGTTAATTTCACACAATTGTGTGATCACTATCGGGTGACTCCGTGGAAGTAACTGCGCGGCTAGATCCGCAGTTATTCGAAAATTTTTAATTTCAAGGTAAGAAAAAAATAGTCTATTTCATCAGGCTAAGTACTAGTTTCTCTAAAAGATTTTCATAAATAACATTCATATAAGAACTACCACTGTAGTTATGTTGACCACTGTCGACATTTTGACACTTTTCGATGTCATTCTCAGTCAACTTAAAATTCTTTGTCACTATAATAAGTGTTTTCACTACTCTTCCCAGTTTCATTCAATGGAAAAACTCGATTATTTTCTTACGTCAATGATATTTTCTACACAAAATTATTTCATATCATACTTTGAAAATAACCTCTATACATAAGGAGCTCATTCGTTTCAATTCGCTTATTGCTGAAATGTTACTGGTTTGTTGATGAATTATTGTTTTTTCTTTACTTACTCTTCAAACTTTGATACTTGTATTTTCGTATAATGAATTCGTCCCGTATTCTATCCATCGGGTGTTGAATTAAAATGTATACATCTTTTTCGTGTAAGTGCGAGCTGGCATATGCCATAAAACTTTCAGTCATTTCTTTGGATATTTTTCGTACAAATAATTTGACCTACGCCGATACGTATATTCAAAGAAGTGCAAACTAAATAAAAAATTTATTTGAAGATGACAGTGAAGATTTACTGCCCCTATCAAGGTGATTTATGGCAGCCGTTACACCTTATCTGGTTATAATTTTCTCTATTTTGGATCATTCTGAGGAGGTTTATATGCATTATAATTGTGAATTACAACTCACTATACTTGCATACAAGGGTTTCACTCATGTCGGGTATTACGAATAGACTTTTAGGGAAATATTCCCTCAAGTATGAACTTCTTCAACAAACTTTCAAAGTGACGATCAAAATCCATAAAACAAGCATAAACACCTTGAACTATACACCAGATTCCCTTCCATTCCAGGGAAAATAAAACCATGGTGCATAAAAAAAGATTGAGGGCCATTTAAGGCCTCAGCTGCTAGACTCATGAGGGAGCCACATGAGTGACACGCAATGCTTTCAATTCTGATATTCTGCCTTAAGTTGCAGGCCCACCGTCGTTGTCACCTCTCTCTTCTCTCCCAGGCCTGTTCCTTGAGCTCATACCTCCTTAACGTCCATCATTTTCAGTGTCTTCCTTCCTCAACTCTTTCTGCCCTGTTTACCGATCTTTCCAGAGCTGTTGTTATATTTCCCTTATGATGGCTTTTACGGAAAAAATTTCTAGCACCAAGATTGAAAACGAAATTTTTTCTCAGTCGCAGCACTGTGGCTTTGATTACAAATGACACGTGGCATGTATATGCTAAGTTTCTGACAAATATTACGACACTCTAAGGTCTTAATCCATGGTGATATGAGCTACACTCCATTACCTACACCTTTGTTTTTCACAAGAAAGTTGACACCATGGCAATAATTGCCCAGGGTGGCAGAAAAATCTGTGCAATGGATACAAAACTCTATTAACCATGCTCCTGATTGATGCATTAACCACCTTTTCCATTGTTCCCTTTTCAAATTGAAGATGGACCTCGAGGCGATCCAACAACTAGGCACTGGATACCAACTTCGCCGAAGGGTTGACCTTCGTTCATCCCACGCTTCCCACGGAAATAATTCGAAAGCCGCTGGACTGCTGGTAAGAGAAAAACCTCGGAGTAGGAAACATCCTACTAGGCACAAGAGGTGGCGCTGCCTACACTCGGCCGTAAGCGAAAGTCACGTAGTAGGATACTACTCCGTGGCGAAGGTGAAGCCGGGTGGGCGAATTGTCCGCCATATTTAGTGTCCCTGACATACTATTAGCGTAATAGGCGTAAATCTAGCTATTTACACCTTTTTTGTTCATAAAATGTTAAATTATGAGAAATGGGGTTAGTATCGGTTAGGCAGATGATACAGAATATATTGTCAACTCCTCCAACGTATCTCATGGAGAAACAGGCAGGTAGGAGCAATTAAAAGCATGTCATCTGCTCTTGATGGTATGTGTTTAGTGCCTTCCAAATAAAAAGGAGTGAAACACCGGAAGAGGTAAGGGAATATATCTAAAATGATAACAATGCAAATGGTTTATAACATTAAATTTACTGGCCGTTAGGGAAAAACGAGTAAATTACGGCTTTTTAGTTAGCTATACCTATTAATTGGCAAAAGATGCAGACTTACAGAAGATTTTCGTCATTTTAGACAGCTATAATAGTAAATAATAGCAATAAACTTTAATGAGTGATGATTTATAATTCATAATAGGGTCACTGACGCCTCGTAACGCGCATAGTACTTCCATTCCAATAGCTATTCCGTTTGTCGTCCTGTGTTTGAAATCAAAGGTTCATTGTACATTGGACTTTTGGCTTGGTAAACATACATACATGCCCATCACGCCGTTCCCTATCGGGGTAGGCACAGTCAAAATGTTTCACTCATTAATACATAATTGTACATCTAACTCTGCTTCAATTATTTCCTCCGTACTGACCTATCCTTGAAAACCTCTTTTGCTTAAATTACTCCCATACGCTGCTTCATACACGCCCTCCTGTTTTTAAGACTCCAAATATTCCCCCTCCTAAGGATTTCCTCAACCACATTGAACCACAACTTTCTCGGTCTACCTCTAACTCTCACACCATTCATTTCACTCTCATATATCTGTTTCGTTATTCGACTCTCATCCATTCTCTCAACATGACCAAACCAACGAAGCACGCTCCTTTCATATATGTCCATTACTGGAGCATCTAACCCACATTCATTTATTACCCACTCATTCCTGACCCTATCCATCCTACTTTTGCCGCAAACATCCCTCAGATGACTCATACCCATGGCGTTTAGTCTACTCTTATGTCTATCCTGACATACCCATGTTTCACTACCACACAACAAAGTGGGGAGAAGTACACTTTTGTACATGGCGATTTTCGCTTCCTTAGACAGGCACTCATTCCTTGATATGCTCCACATGCTACCTACCACTTTCCTTCCAGCATTCGCACGTCTCTTTATCTCCTCGTCTATTCTTCCATCTTTGGCATACATCTTACCTAAGTACACAAAATCATCCACCTGTTCAATTACTTCACTATTCGCCCGCATCATACAGTTATTCTCGCCATTCTCCATTTCAAAAACTACTACTTTTGTCTTGCACCCATTTACCTTCAATTCCATTCTCTCCGTTGATTCAAAAAACTTATCTAGGAGCTTCTGTAATCCCTGTTGACTGCCTGAGATCAAAATAGCATCATCCGCACATAGAAGAACTCGCACGTTTACATTTCCAATCAAAACACCGTTGTTTTTACTACATGCGTCTCTAACACATTTATCCATAAATACAGTAAACAGCCATGGAGACATTAGGCATCCTTGCTTTACACCACGATTTATTACCAACCAATCACTCAGAGCCCCGTTAACTCTTACACTTGCCTTACTATTGTCATACATCGCCATCATAACATTCAATATCCGCCCATTCACTCCATAGTCCTTCAAAACCTTCCACAACTTCTCTCTATTTACTCTGTCATATGCTTTCTCTAAATCGACAAACGCACAATACACTTTCTTTCGGACGCTCATACATTTTTCTATCACTTGCTGAAGTGCAAAAAGTTGGTCACTACATCCTCTCCCAGGCATAATCCCGCACTGCACACCCCATATTTTGTCGGAAGTAATATTCCTCACTCTTTCGATTAATATTTTACTGAGCACTTTTCCCGGGATAATCAATAAACTAATGGCCTGATAATTATAACATTCGGTCTTTCCTCCCTTCCCTTTGTACAACGGAACAATTATAGCATTCCTCCAATCCGCTGGAACAACAGAAACCTGTAAGCATAAATTGTATAGTTCACGCAGCCTACAAATTATTAATTTACACCCACACTTCAACATTTCACTGGATATCCTATCTATGCCTGCAGCCTTCCCATTTTTCAATATCCTCACAGCCGTTGTGACCTCCTTCTCACTGATATCCTTTTCCATCATCACATTCTCACATACCACTTCACAAGGCTCATTCTCAACGCCTGCAATATTATTGTACAATTCTTTAAAATACTCCCTCCAGCAGTCCCTGATATTGCTCTCGTCCCACATGATCTCTCCACTTTTGTTCTTTACCGCATTCATTCCCCTACCTTCACCAATCTTAACCCTTTTTATTCACTTCCAAAACAGCTTTTTCTCACCTTCAAAATCACTCTGCATTTTGTTAGCTTCATCCGCATGCATTCTTTCTTTGCTCTCTTTCACAACGATTTTGCATCCACTCTTTTTCTTTCTGTAAATCTCACATGCTTTAGTACGCTCTTCCTCTGTTTTGGCAGCAATCATATCCTTGTACGCCTCATTCTTTTCTCTGACTGCAATTTTCACTTCTTCATTCCACCAAGCATCACCTTTCGTTCTTCCTACCACTCCTTTTCCACATGCACTTTCAGCACATTCCACAATCACTCCTTTAAACACTCCCACGCATCATTTACATTCTCGTTTCTGGTATGCTCGTCCCATTCTCTCTGCTTCAACGCTAGAGCATCCTCAAGCATGCAACCGTACTGCATTCTTACCTCGCTGTCTAGCAACCTTTCCACTTTTACTCTCAACTGCTTACGCGCAACCATCTTCCTTGGCACCCACTTTCTGCCCAGATTCACTTTGGAGAGTACCAAATAGTGGTCTGTTCCACATTCAGCAACACTCATCACTCGCGTGTCTCACACTAACTCTCTCAATCTCTCATCATACACGGTAAAATCATTCATGATTTTACAAGCACCCCTTTGCCAAGTATACATATGTATTCTCTTATGTTTAAACCATGTATTCGACACTAACAATCTTTTTTCCAAGCACACACTCACCAAGTTTTCACCAATATCATTCACTCGAGGGTCACCAAATGGCCCAACCACTCTCTCAGATGCATCCCGACTCACACCAATCACCTATCCATTCATGTCACCTAGTAAAATTATTCTCTCACCAGGATCACATTCATTCAAAACCTCTCTCAGTTTTTCCCAAAACTCATCTTTCACACAGTCACTCTCTCCATCCACTGGTGCATAGCACGCCACAATCACAACTCCCCTAATACCTACTTTCATGCGAACCCAGAGCCATCTAGGGAATACTACCTCGCACTTCCTTACTAGCAACTTAGCTCTCTCATTAAGAATGAGTCCTACACCTTGACTGCCGTGTACATTATCTTCAACTCCTGACCACAATGCCAGACTACCGCCATCTAATGTAACAGCATCCCGCCCCTTAGGCTTAGTTTGGTAAAAGGACATTGGTAAAAGGACATTGGCTTGGTAGGACAAAGGACATTGGCTTGAAAAAGGATATTGGCTTGGTAAAAGGACATTGAAAATGGCTAAACAGCCGAAACTTGTCGTTTATTTCTAATATTGTTGAGGAATCGTCTTCAGAATAATCGTCCCGTCTCACGATCTCTTACGGAAATCAGTGTTCTTACAGTCACTCAATATGGCGGGAAACTTTCACCGTGGCTTCACCTGAAATTCGTCTCGCCACCTCTGTTGAACTATATACTATAAGAGGAAAACCATTCGGAGGAAACGAGATAAAACAAACGAATGGTGTAATTGAGACGGAGGAGCGCGCGGACCCTCGTCGCCACGTGACGTGCTCAAAGAAGGAAGCGAGGGACTCACGGAACCGTTAGCGCTCAAATTAATCGCCACGTGTCAGTGAGTCCAGCGGTTGAAAACAGAGTCATCAGCCGCGAGTCTTAAACGCTCACTCCTCCAACCAACTAACCGCCCCGTAATTAAACTCTTCCTGGCGGGAACAATGCAAACTGCATTAGTCACGTGCCTGGGTGAATGTGTCCGTGTGTTGAGTCTATTGGTCGCCACCGCCGCTTCGTTCCTTGCCTCGGTAACAGATGGTCCGCTGAGCACGAGTATAACGCAAAATTAAAACTCAATGATCATCGCATAAGTCAACCTCAAGTGGCGTCCACTTCACAGTCGGCTCGCATTCCTCGGATCTCATCAACGAAGAAAAGAGAATGAGATTTGATGACACACTCGCACACACATGGCACACGTTTGAGATGGATTAATTACATTCTGAGCTCACTTATCTCCGCCTAACTTCCTGGAAATACAGTTTCCGATTATACTCGTCTGTATTCTGAACACTAAAAATTTCAAATAAAATGTTTTTGAATTAGTAAGTTCACATAAGAATTAATTCGGAAAACGAAAGACCAATTCAAGCATTTATGTTACAATAGGATTCGAACAACACAGAATAGCTGGTTTATTGCACGCATCAAAACAAGGATCGGATTGACAAAGAACTGGATACATAGAAAACATTGTACTCAAAACCAATGTGGAGATGATATCAGGGAGTGCATAAAACTTGCTCAATGCATCCAAATTCACTTGTAATTGGGGAAACCTGCAAGTGTTAAAGAAATTATTATTATTATAAATAAATATATATATATATAATTAATCGTTCATTCACTCAGACCGCACAGCAGCAAATACATACATATAAACCATCAGTGGTCAGAGCAGTGGACGCGAAATCCGAAGGTCCGTGGTTCGATTCCCGGTCCAGTCGAATTTTTTTCCGCTTGGAATTGGCCGTCATTACATCTTCACACCACCATTGTGTTTGTCAATTTTATATGTTCCTATCCACTTTCTTTCTTCCTTTCTGCTTGAATATTTATATGTATGTATTTGCTGCTGTGCGGTCTGAGTGAATGAACGATTGATCGTATGGCCTGAACGGCACATTTCCTACTTGGGTTAGCGTACCCCGAAACCCCTGTTCTATATCTTTCAGCACTGTCTGTGTGCTTGAGTTATTCTTTCATTTCGCCTTCTCTGTGTCTCTCTCTCTCTCTGCCAGTGGGTGAAAAGCAGCCCCAGTGCCATCTATTGGCCGCTGTCGTGGGTCATGCCTTGGGGAGTGTTTGTTCATATAAACCCCCCGTCGATTCTAGTAGTTTATTAATAGACTGGATAGCTCAGTGGTCAGAGCAGTGGACGCGAAATCCGAACGTCCGTGGTTCGATTCCCGGTCCAGTCGAATATCATGTTCTATGAGGCTAGGTATTACAATAGCATTGATTTGTCAAAAAAATCAAATTTGCGCGATGCAAGTTTTTCACTTTTATTCATTAAAATCGCAATTGAGAACACATACGCAAATTTTTACACAAATCCATAAAGTAATATACGCACAACCTTCATGTGCGTTTTCACTATGTATACGCATCCACTCCAGAATCTAAATACTCCTGATATAATGCTCTTTCCCCCACACTGTGGAAGTATTCTGCTCTCTCCAGTTTCTTCTATTTCACTTCAATGGTCGGCCTCGCTATTTTATCCTAAGTGCCACCACAGATTAAAGACCTATGGCGTTTCGTACGGGTCATTCTCTCGAGTAAAAAAAATAATGAAATAGTTTTTGTCACTCCTCCGCACTCCGCACGCTACTTCTTTTATTTTAGGTAGTGCGAGCGAGATAGTTCTGTAATCATAATGGAGACCATATTCTAATTATAAGTTTTAATTTCACCAGCTGTAAGACCCAAATTAAACATTGCATTATTAATGGTGCGATAAAATACTTTTATATGACATAAATTGTAATTAATCCAATGAAAATATCTAAATAAATCTTTAACTTGACTCATTTTTTTCACGTGGTACGTTTGAAACTCCAGCAAAACGGAAGATTTATTGCGATCCCGAAGAATTTACTGCGGTGACAATATGATAAATTTTCAAATATAGTTGATAAAACACAAAAACTACACACTCGATTTTTTGACGAGATCTAGGTGTAGGAAATGCCTCGTTTTTAATATAAGGCCTCTCTGTAGTGCATACACGTACCATTTCACATGTAAAAGGGCTGGTATTTTATAGCAAATATTTCGGAGTGTAATGTGGTAAGGGGTTGAATTATTGGTGTCAATGGAAGGGTGATATATTTTTCTTTAACATGAGACCAAATTCATTGATTTCTAGGTAAAATGATATTTCGCTCAAACTACCTTAAGTTTCAAGGTATGAAATGCAACGGAATCAAAATCGGGCGATAAAACTGTTGCGTTAATTCAACCATGCGTCCTGCTCAGCGTTAAATGGCTCGCTGCACGATATAACGACGGAATAAGACCGGAACCGAAATAAGACACCACTTTGATCGAGTGCCGCTCGGGTGATCCTTGACACTGCATGTCATGGAGATGGAAGGGAGGGGAGGGATCGGTCACTACTGTCCCTTTATCCGCTTCAACCCTTTCGCTTTCGTGAGACAACGTAATTTGCTGACCAATCCTCCGTGCTTCCCGCCGAAGCGGCAGTTGGGGGAGGGGATGGTCTCCGTCCAGGACACGCGGTTGGCGGCATCTTAATACCGCAATGGAGAGGATTTAATTGTACCATGAAGCAAGAGATTGATTACGACGCGAGCATTTGGAGACCCTGGTCAAATAGATTTAACCAAAAAAATAATAAAATACAAAGGAAAGCAGCGCGCTTTGTTGAAAACTGTTACGAGCGTACACATAGTGTCTTACAACTTTTAGAGGGATTAAGGTGGGGGTCCTTAGAGACTCGGAGGCTACACGCTAGGCTTAGGTTGCTTGATAAATTCAGAACTGATATTTTTCAGAGCGACACAAAGAATACTATCATGACTCCTCACTACATCTCTAGGTCTGACAGATGCGATAAAATAAGAGAGATACTCTGCCGAACGGATAGGTACAAAAACTCGTTCTTTCGGCGAACAATAAGCGATCACATTACAAATTGAGCTCCACTAAATTCACTCCTATAATACATGTCACCATTTCATCTCCAAAAAACGCACACCTTTACACGGCTGTTGAACTAAGTAACACTCCCTGTCACACGCCCAAGCGGCGGCTCTCAGGTGATTTTTTAGATGTAGATGTAGATGAAGAGAATACAGAGGATAGAAGAAGAGTTTGCCGGAACTCCTGGATGTAAGGCCTGGTTACACGACACATTAGCCCGCATTAATTAATGTGTGAATGCTAAAATTCCTGGTAAGACCACACCAACTTGTACGAATGCATGAATGCAAAGACAGAGAAACAGAAACAGCTGTATTTGGTTCATGTATTCACGCGTAAACTCGGACGGGTTAATGTATCGTGTAATCAGATCTTAACAGAGAGAAAATGGGAGGAAATTAATTGAGAGAGAGAAGGAGTGAGTCAAGAGACGAGAAGTAATGTTTTGTTGATACCGACTCTGAATTCACTGAGGACAATGGGAAAATTATCTAATACAACTATCTATTCAAGGGGATTTCCATCCTATACGATTACTTTTAATTGTCCCATTAGTGTAATTAACAGTCAAAATAAGCCCTCGTTTGGAATGAAATAACTTTGTACTTTTCCACATGGTTTATTATCCTCAACTGGTTTCAACGCAATAGCGAAATTTTCAAGAGGTTCCTAAACGACGAGGCCATCAGTCTCACACATTTATGCCCTTAGCCAGAGTAGGGGGGTGGGAAATTAGGAAAAGGGAGGTTGAGGAGGGAAGTAAGGTGAATAATTGCAAGCTTACTGGGAGGAAGCAAGGTCAGTTTTTTGAAAAGAAAATCGGTAGAAGGAGGAGGGCTAACTCTAACAGACAAAAGAGGTGAGTTCATAGGAACAACTTCGTTTACCATCTTCTCCTTGTACAACCTGTGATATGCCCTTATTTCAAAGTTTTCCAAAAAAATATAATTTGGCACCTTTGTCCCCAAAATGTAACACATTCACATTAAATGTGGTATAAATGTGTGAGACTGATGGTCTCGTCGTGTAGTAACCTCTTGAAAATGACGCTATTGCGTTGAAACCGGTTGAGGATAATAAACAGTGTGGATAAGTACAAAGTTATTACATTCCAATCCATGGAAACATTCCACTAAGTAAGCCCGTCGACGACTAATTTTAAAAATAATCCCTCCATCTTAATCA
The DNA here is from genome assembly GCA_963169105.1 of Ceriagrion tenellum. Classification (NCBI taxonomy): domain Eukaryota; kingdom Metazoa; phylum Arthropoda; class Insecta; order Odonata; family Coenagrionidae; genus Ceriagrion; species Ceriagrion tenellum. The sequence goes on along the minus strand of OY720637.1, from coordinate 141,606,062 downwards.
TAAACTCGTGTGGCCTACATTTGTCTTTACCTCATGGCTTCAGCAGTAATCTTTTTTTCTACGCCGCCAACCATTGTGCATATAAAATAAGGTTATATACGAGAAAACAGTACTTAATGAATAAAAAATAAGGATTTATGTGGGCCATTTATTATTGATTAAGCCGGGTAAGTCATGAACGAACTATTTAGAATGGCTGACTGGCATGGCTGGAGTAACTCAAATATCTCGGTCAGTGGAGCAAAGAAAAGCGGAATAAAGTGATGCAATAACGTGTCTGGAAAGAAAATTAATACAAGCATAATGTATCCGGAAATGATATTTTTAGAAAGAGTTATTGCTATATCCCCTAACCAGATAACTTTCCTGTACGCAATTGCACAAACGCCCTCAGGTTTTAGTCGCCTCTATAAAGGAGCGACCAACAGAAACGAAGCGAATAAAATATGGACAAAGACCGATGGTGTACTTTATCAGGAAAATAGGAATGTTAAAATAAAAACTTGTATAGTTACAGAAATATTATCGCAATGAAAAATGGATTCGAGAGCAACAATAAGCCAGCATTCGGGATTATGCCTCTCGAAAACGAAGGATTTGAAACTAGTGACAAAAGAAACAGTTGACAGACAATGGATGACATTCCCAGTCCCGAGTTAATCCAAAGTTACTGCCACGGATTCACCCCACAAATACAATCCCTACTAGTTTATTTCTCCTTTCAGTGCACTACTTTTCCTGAGGCATTTTCGTGTCTGAATTTTGATAATGATTCATGAGATGATGATTCGTAATGAGACCTTCTGGACCAGAACCGAGCACTCCGCGGTCTGCGTGTGGTTAACCTCATCGTGGAATCATAAGTCGCACCCTCCTTTCGGCGATGATGCCGCACATCCTCCTCTATATTGGGTTTTGTAGGAATATGAAACCAGCAGGAGGAATTTCCTCCTTTAGAGGCATCTCCTCCACTCCTTCTGCGTTACTGGTCGCACTTGTTTTCTCTTCATTAAGTTATTTGCTCATCGTGCCGCGCCCACATCATGACGCCATGAGCCCCGCCCTCCTCTCCGCCTCGTGGAATCACCGTTGCTTTCTTTCCGTTCCTCAGTTCCAGCCTCTCTGACGAGAGCCCTCTTTTTGTTTCTATACGCCGGATACCACGATGTGCACTTACTCACTCCTCTCAGCTAAATGGATCATCGTTTATCGAAAGGTTTTATTGAGTCTCAACTGTTTGTCTGAATCAAATCTTGGAATTGAAATTTATCCTACTTTTGTTGTTTGTATCTGATGTTGTGGTCCTCTGAAATGATTTCCAAAGGACCCCTTCTGGTGACCATGCAATTATCAATGTAAATAATTGAGATCAATAAATAATTACGCGTTCACTAAAGAGTTTGCTTTAGAAGTTGCTGGTTGAGTGGGTCAAATCTTGTAATTGAAATGAAACCCACTTTCTGATGTAAAGGGGATCGGGTTGGTGTGGTGGCTAGGGTACTCGCCTACCACACGAGCAGCCAGGGTTCAAATCCCTGCAGAGGCGGATGTTTTCCAGAGGGAACCCGATCCCTACTTGAGTGTCTTGTGGAGGGCACTTCAAGCACGGTACTCCGTCTGTCGGATGATCTGTCTGTCGGGTGGTCCCCTTGGCGCCTTTCGTTAAGAGGAGGCTAATGCCGACGCCGGGTTTCCATCCACCCTTCCTCCCTTACCTATTCCCTATGGCGCAAATGACCTTAGCCGTCGGTCGCCTGCCCAAATATCCAATCCAATCCTGATGTAAAGCTCTGAAATTTTTTCCATGGACCCTCTTTTGGTTAAAGTACAAAAATCGATGTAAATGATTGCGATTAATAATTAATCACGCGTTAAATTAAACGTTTTCCTGAAAATAAGTTGTTTGCTTAAAATCTAGTAAACAAAATTTAACCTACTTCCCGATGACTTAGAGATATGAGTCTTTATCAATAGACCCACTTCCGGTGATAATATATCAATTGATTTATTGCGACGCTAATTAATTAACTACGCGTTAATATTCGCATCCACTCTACCCCACTCCCCTCTGAATGTGACATCTAAATGACCACTATAGATGCGACCTCTCTTCACACTTCCAATCCTTACTCTGAAGGAATTTCCACTATCCGTCTCATTTTCTTAATCAGCTTCTCCTAACTCTCCTAGCTCTGATCTTCTCCTTGATCTTTCGAGTTTTATACACACTTATAATGCCTTCTCCTATAACGACAACTCTAACCTCCAAACTAAAGGCTGTGCCATGGGTAACCTATTCTTCCACCCTTCCTATGCTAACCTCTTCTTGAGTGCCTTTGAGCAATCTTTTCTTCCTTCTTGCTCTCTTAAACCTCTTATCTGGCTTCGCTAGATTGACTATATTTTCGCTCTGTAGCCACACGGCATTAATTCTCTCAATACTTTCATCTTCTTCCTCAACTCTTCTTCTGTCTCATTTACCTCTAATATCTCTTTTTCCAACATCACCTTTCTGGATGTCGACTTATCCCTATGCAACTTTAAATTCAACACTTCCGTCCATCTCAAACCCACCAATAAGCACCAATATCTCCATTTTATCAGCTGTCAACCCTCCCATACGAAGTGACCCCTCCTCTACTCTCTCTCTCTTTATCTATTCGTGCCCATCGCATCTTTAACAACCAGAACTCCATTGACATTTGCCTCAAATTTTCGCCAATCTCTCCTCCTCAGAGGCTATCCTGAGCGCCTCCTTCCGAAAAAAAATCCTAACACAACCCTCTTCTTCTAAACCGCTCCCTCATAATAAGTGTCCTTCAGACAAAATTTCCCTCTGTCCCACCTATTTCCCTGGAGTTTACTCCCTCCGACGAATCATTAAAAACCGATACCCTATCCTATTTGACAACCTCACCACTTCTAATATTTCCCCCTTCTGTCCCTCTCTCACCTTTAGACGCCCCCTAACCTTTCCACCCTCTTTAGAATCACCAAACCTCTTTCCAAATCTTTACAACTACTAAACCCCCTTCAACCCCGTTCAATCGCCCGCCGTGCAATACTTGAAGCATGCTTATCACTCAGCCTCTGCCTTACAAATTCCTTGCTTTTCCTCTTTCTTCCATCCCATCACCTTCCTGCATCACACATAATATTATTTATATCTGACTCTACAAATTATGCCCTAGTTTTTACAGACTTTACAGTTTTCCCCGCCATTTATTTTTCCTCCAGCGGTTTCAACGATCTCATGTTATACTCATCACGCTTTTAATGATGCTAACATTTTTACATTGGTAGAGGCAAAATTAATGGCGCGGAAAATTATCAAGTTAAAAAAAATTTTATCTAATGTAGTATTCCATCAATTTTGCCCGTCAACGATTACTGTTCTTTAGATTCATGTAGTTGTGAAAGAACCAACGAGAGAGAAAACTGCAGACAACGGTAAAATTAAGGGTAGAGAAGAAGAGAAGGGAAAATGTTTTAAGAATAATGAATCATCAAAATACATCCACTGCTGGAAAAAGATAAAGAATAATGAATCGCAGCTCTGAAGATATTGAGTAATAGGATTTCCAGTATTCAAGTCAAATAACTTCCATACGTTATTGGTGGATGTGTCACGAATGTGAGTCACTCGTGAGAGCGGCTAGCATCAATTCTTTAAATATCGTCAGGAGAAAAATCTGCAATTGGAGAACTTCATAACTCGAGACTTCGACTCAATAGTATAATGGTTGTAGATCCCAAACGTTCTTCACCCTCGCGTATTGTTTTATAAAATAAACACAAGACTTTGAATTTCGTACTCAGTTCTCTCTAGTTACGCCCCTCATGAACTCCATAAATAGCGGAAAGCACTAAAATTTTTCGTACGAGTCTCCTTCCGAAAATGCGGGGCGTGAAGTGGCTAAAATTTCCTCACGTAATTATTGAACGCCCCCCCTTAAAGGGAGTGCAGAAAGAAGGCGTGGCGCAAGGGCATGACTTGGCCGTCCTCTTATTCCCACACAACCCCCTCTCGTCCTCTTTGCAACCTCCCGACCTCAAAGGACGCCGAAAAATGAGCTGATTCCCCCCAACCCTCCCACTCGGGCTGATTCTCGCCCCCGCAACTAACAACCCCCTTTTGTTTCTCGGGCGCCACCTAGACGCCTCTCTTCACCTATCCTTCCTCCGCCAATCGTAGGCAACCTCATTCTCTCCCTTTTCCCCCTCTCCCGAACCCAACATGCAATCAAGAAGCTTCCCTCTTCCTTGTGTGCTGCGTGTATTTATCCTTTTATTAAACTGGAAACGGACGGGGGACTATTTGGTAAAATATTTACGTGTCAATAATCACTCCTGATTAGAAGAAAGATTAAGGTTTGCAGTTGTTTTTACTTATTCAATCAATTTAGACGTAGTTGTATCAATATTGAGGTACCTTGATGGTTCTAGGTTACCTTCACCAGCCTACCAAAAAAACTGTTTCATAGCAATCAAAATTGAAAGGACTTAAGTGTAAATGAACCGAGTTTTTCTTACGTCTTACGGTACCACGAAGGTTCACCTGGTTCCATCAATTGAATCATCGCTCTACAGCACCTTTTATTTATCCCAAAAATCATAATCATTCTTTAATTCATTCCGTTACAGTTTAAAATGGTTTCAACTGTCGCTTATGGTTGCGCCAAATATCAGCAGTGATTCAGTGTTCTAAATGTTTATAATCCTCACTCAGACAGTCTATCAAATTTCTGATTTACAAGCATTACTATCCTCAACCAACCTGAATATTAGTGAATTGCACTTAAATGAAAATTATAAACTTTGTAATATTCCACCAATTTATTTTATGGTACTATACAACTATTTTACAGTACCATAAAATAAATTGGTGGAATATTACAAAGTTTTTCATTTTCATTTACGAAATGAACTTCCACAAAGTTAAGCCTGAGATGATAGAGATGAATTATACTTCTTTAATGTGCAACGTCTTAGTCAATTTTTCAATTAAAATATTTTCCAAACCTTGTGGTAACAATATTCACTTAATACAAAAAATTAATTGTTATTTTTAAAAATAAATTGTTATATCAACTAAATATTATTTCTTATTTATTTAAAGACGGAAGTATTCCATTTCACGTCTGCAAGTGTGCGCTGGATGATATACTGCAGTATAAAACAAGTCAGCGATACAAAATGGAAAAGTGATAAATCTCATGAGATATGAGATTATGAATTTTTATATAATAGAACTGCTTCCATCGATGACTCAATTATCTATCATTTTTTGTTGACCTTTGTTGGAAAACGCTATCAAACGCTACCTATCGGTGTCTAATATCCAAAATTAAAATACGGCCCTTCATATTTCGCGGATGTGTCAATTAATATGAGTTTATAAAATGAATGAGCTGTTATTATCACCTTCTATTCTTTTTATTTATTAGAAAAATGTCATGCTACAAAGAATCTAAGAATCTTTGCCCTTGAATTCGACTTCCGTAAACTAAGGTTTGTTTTTCCGTACAATCTACAAGTTTTCGAATGAGTATCAGAAAATGGCATTATCTTAAAATCACCGATGACTAATATGTACCTCAGACCATAACTGTTGGTGGTAACCTCCAAATATTCAAACATTGCAGACACTTGCGGTAACTTCATCAACCGTTGGATATATTAATGCAAAAATTTAGAAAAATCGTTGACGTGAACTCAGCTCCTATTTACAATAAGCCATCGAGCCACTCTTGGATGCCCAATGCCTCATGAATTCGGGGGCGGCGTAGAGGATTGTGGGATCTGTCCTTGAGTAAAATTGTAATAGATAGCCTTCATTAAAACTTAATTGTGTATTAAATCTACTATCATTCTCACATAACAGTTAATTCTCGGGTATTTTCCAAAATAACCTCTGGATTAGGTGTCCTTCAAAAGTGGAGTGCTCTGCACACTAGCTTTGTAATCCGTTAGCATATGCTCCTATGTGCCGCCTCCCCTCCCTCCTTCTCCTCCGCCTTCTCTCACTACCATCCAGCTATCTGAATGGTACTTGCTTGACCATACTAGGGTACATAAAAAAGTAATCAGCAATAGAATGCGTCCAAGACTGAGGCGCAGTTAACGGTAAGAGATTCAGCTTATTTGTAAACACGCCTGTTTCGGGAAGGTCATCAAATGACCAAAGAGTCCGTAGGGGAGACCTTTGTTTAAATCTTACGATTTTTTAAAATTATTAAGTTTCATTTCTTTCTAAACAAAATCGATAAATTTCCACTGTGCTGCTGTCTTGGACGGACTCTTGTGGAAGTAATTATGAAGTATCAGTAATATAATATTGTTTTAAGAACACAAACGACTCATCAGCCGGAAGACATCTGGCGTATGGTAACCACTGCCTGAACCGATTCCGCGGTGTCAAGCGATGGCGACTGGAAGCAAGGTAGATGGTGTTTGGCTGTCCCCGACCGCCCGAATTGCCCCTGCTGTCCCCGACCGAATTGCCCCTGCTGTCCTCTCTTCTACCGTCCCACTCCTTCTCTCATCCTGCCCTCCGCCCCTCGGGGGCAATAGTAGCGAGGGAGGGAGGCGTGCCCCGGAGGGACGGGAGGCGCCAATTCCGGGGGCTGATTGAACTCAGCCACGCCCCTCGATTGGCTCCGCACTTGAGCGCCTCCACCCCTTTCCAACGTCCTAACTCCCTTCTCCTCGTCGTCTTTCTCTCGTTCCATGCCTGGCAACACTCAGAAGAGGAAGCGCTCAATCATCCAGTCTGCAAATGGGAATTCACCCAACAAACACTGACTGGGCGTAAACAATGAAAAGGGAGGGCAGAAGAGGGTGGATGAAAACATGTGTAAAACACGACGCGTTTCTGACGTAAATAAGTCTGTAAAATTAGACTGACAATCGGACACCAACTTTAACTATCTAAAAATGTAGACTAACTATCCGACGCATCCGTCTAAATTCAGGGTGTGTCGTTAAAACTTGCTGATATGGCTTGGTAAGAAATTAAAAATAAGAAATTTTTCACGATCTTACGATTTAAACAAGGGCTACCATCGTGGGTCATCATCGGTCACGTGACCCCCTTCCCAAAATGTATAGAACATGATTACCATGATTGATTAGAAAATAAAAACTATGCAAATTCCACTTAGAGAAAATTTAATTCACGACCCGGGTTTCAACACATTATGTCATCTTCTGGTGCAAATTACAGAGTTTAAGTCAAATACATACACAGAAAGTTGGAGGATGGAGGAGAGGACCAATGAATCCCCATACCCCCCCCCCACTCCCTTTTCCTCCCCTCCCTATTCTCCTCCACTTTCTGTGTATATATTTGACTGAAACTGTAATTTGCACCTGAAGATGACAAAATATGTTGAAACCCAGGTTGTGAATTAAATTTCCTCTATGTGGAATTTGCATAGTTTTTCTTTTCTAACATGGAAAATTCCACATTATTCACCCTGCAACCGTACGGTTTATTACCTATTGGGTAGATCTCTCACTGTCAACTACGCTATTTTATCATGGGCTGACTCAAAGTAAGGTTATTCTGTAACTTTCGAGCCGATGGTTTTTGGATGTAAATGGACATAAAGATGGTGTATTCGAAGGGATTGCTAAGCGACACCCTCAACTATGTAAGCAATTCTCTAACGAATTTCACAGACAAGTCGCGATTATTTGATTCCCGATTTGCGGATGTTCTGTATCCGAATCTGCTAAAATTTTTAGATTACTTCGGAAGTTAAAAGAATAATTCCTCCAGGTGAACGCTTTCAATTTGATCGTTCCGTTATCAGAGCTAATCAAAATGAGCAAGGTTACAAAATCATAAACGAAAAACACTACCCGAAGAAATTGTCATCCGTTATTTCCCCAAAGTGGTTATTATAAAACTTTCATGTCAATACGTAAATTTGTAATGTCACACTCCCTGAAAGGGACAGTAAAAATATCTAAGAGTATGACTGGCATCCTTGCCACCTTAGCACCACAAAATAATTCTGAGGGAAACTCTGCTTACTCGCACTCCCAAATTTAGAGTTTTAGGAACGCAATGAGATATTCAAATCTTCACTGCCTAAATTATAACATAAGTTTGCATGAAACCAAAATCAGAGTATGACCTAATGTTCGCGCCAAAAAAAATACAGAATTTTCTGTTCAGAGGTTTAAATTAAAGCGCCCACATCGGTGCATCACACAGCATATCACATATTTACTCAAACATGTTACAGAGCATTATCAAATGCACACGAGAGAAGCATACCAATATGCCATCTAACCTTTCTCTCTGGCATATCAATATGCCAGAGAGAAAGGTTAGAATTTTGCGAAGTTCAGAATCTGTTGCCTTGGTCTGTGTAAGGATGCTGCATTTTGTAAGTGTAAGCATGCTACCAACTGATGTCTGGTTTATATTTTGAACGCATTTTTACTAAGTTTTGTGTTCCCTATATTTTTACTAAGTTTTGTGTTTCCTATATTTTTACTAAGTTTTGTGTTTCCTATATTTTTTGCAAGTGGTTTTGCGTGTATCTTTGTATGGCCACTTCCTTACTTTTCATTTTTTCTCAATAATTTCATATTCTCACATCGCAGCTTGATCGAACTCTAATAGATGTTTTTTGTATTTTGAATGTTTGATTGGGACAAACTTTAAATCTGCCTATCTTGATTATCCCTTAAGATGGAATGATTAAATTCCTATAATTTAACCAAGAGCACTTTGAGTTATGCCATTTAACTTCCGAGTAAGCATCTAGACTTGGTCGTGAATTAAAATTTTGGTTCTTACGATGAAAACCGACTGGTTCTACCATTGAATACCAATAAAGTACTAATTGCAATTAGTTCTAATTCATAGATAACGAATTATCACGAAGGTAATATCTCACCTATCTGAATAAGAACTAAGATAAAAACAGTTGAGGATTTGGTCCCAAATAGCTCAATCTAGATACCACGTTGCTCTTTTAACTTGGAATATGAATTTAGCTGTCATTTAACTAAATTTGACCATTGCTATCATAAACGAAATGCTGCTGAATGGCTCCCTTTCCTACTTCTTAGCTACCTCGTCTAGCTATGTTTATAGTGTATTCTCCGACCCATTACTTATTTATTGACTAAGGTCTGAGGGAGAAAATCAGCTCCTGATGCTAAATACAACTTTTTAACAGCAACTTTTTAACATGTTCTTTGTCCTTTCCGTTTTTTTCACGTAGCTTTTAAATAATTAGAAGGATTATATATATGAAAGTTGGAAGGGGAGATGGAGAAAAATGAGTGCAATTGTAGAAAAGCGGTCGGCTAATTATCCGTACCACAGAGTACATGCGAGTAAAAAAAAATTTTAATTGCAGATATACGATGGCAGTTTTTGCCAAATAATTGAATATCATTAAAATGGTGTTGGCGCTGGGGGCTTTAGCGAAAGAGGCATTGGTCGTGCTTAAGGGGAATTGAGAAATGACACCAACGTGATTGAGGAGGGAGCAAAAGTAAACAGAGACATACTGCAGCTATATCTATGAATTTCTGTGCAAGCCACTTCTAGGGGGTGTGGCACGAGGTGATTCTACACCTCGCATACAGCACTCGTTACAGTTCAAATCAGAGCCTCGCACGTTCCTCCATTCGCTTGGTGAAGACCATAAAACAGTCATGAAGACAACGCGCAGTCAAACCTGACCACAGTGTAAGAGAGTTCCTCGTAGACAAGAATGCAACACTCCCGTTAAGATACAATTACAGGTTAGTATTGTTATTGTCAATAATGTATAAATACTAAAAGATACTAAGTCATACAAAAACTAAATCACATCAGTCATTGCATTCGGGGTGAGTTGTCAATAATGATGATTCACTATAAACACAATCCCAAAGTCTACTGCACCTAGAGGGGGTGGAAGTTTCATAGAATTATTCATCGCATTTAATTCTTACATAGGCCTAATTTACAGATAACGAATTCTCACCAAAATAATATCTCACCTCTCTGAATAAGTCCTTGATTGAAGTCGAATAGTATTTGATTGTTCGTAATAGTTATCGTCCCATATTAATCGTGAAAAAACACAATGGATTTATTTTTTCTGCTGAATATAACCTTTGTCTGATACCTGCAATGGTTCCCTCCGTAATAGGATGGTTTGAGTAAAATATTTTAAACATCCAGCAAAAATTCGTCGGCTTCAAGCTTGCACAATAGGTTTAACCAATATTTCTTCTTTCGATCTCTCAGAGACTCCTGTCCTAATTCTATTAATTGCTAAGAGCTATAATTGTTCGAACTAAGTTTTAATGATAATATAGTTTTTCTTAAGGGAATGTCACTCTTACTGTCTGCCACTTGCAGACGTGGACAGCAGCACTCGGACGAATAGCAGGAACACCCCACGGATCCCAAGGAGAACACAGCGGAGTGGTGTTCTTCGATACTCGACAGGTGGCCGGTGTTTCTATCGTGGAAGGCCATTGAGCAAATTGCATAAAACTCTCCATTGCCTCACTTTGTTATGATATCAATGAATACACCTGATTTTTCAACAATTTTTATTTACCCACCTCTACCTAGGTTTTGACACTCAGGTCATCATCAGGTGACTGGAAAAATCAAGTGTATACATTGATATTATAATGAATCGTTTCCACCAAGTAACGGCCGACAACACCAACTCACTTTGATAATTTACCTGAGGAAGGCATTGAGATTGTTATATATTGAAACTGTTTAGATACAATAGGTTATTTTAACTGTCACTGAGATAACATAGTTTGAAAAAAAACAGAAAGTGTAACTATTTCAAGGAAATGCAGAAAACTGGATCCTGCGGCTATTAATTAATTATCTAATAATTACCGATAAATTTTAACACCGAGTTGTACTTTCAATTTTTGATATCATAGGACTGCAATGGCAGCATTTTTTTGAAATAATAATGGGGAAAATTGTTTATTTTTATCACCGCAATTGTGGCTCAACTAGTGAGCCTGGGTAGGAGCAGCTAAATATATATAATTAGCTTCACTTAAACTTTCATTTGCCACTCAACTATTAGTTGGTTGACAGCATCCCTCCTTTTTTCCCATCTCCATCACTCCATTGTAATTCCTCTCATGTACTTTTCCTGTACTTGGCCTATGTATTTATCCTCTGGCCTTCCTCTTGTGGTTTTTTCCTTCCATTTGTCCCTTAATATCATTTCTCACGAATCCATTGTGCTTCAGAGAGAGTCTTATTAGTCTGGTTCGTCGTTCCCGTAAAGGATTCCATACAGCCCTTCCTTTATTACTCACCAGTATATGTTTCTTCAGTTCCTATTTTGCACGCCAAATTATGCTTCAGCATCCTCCTTCAACACCACGTTTCAAAAGCTCAAAATCTTTCCTGATCTCCTTCGTTAAAGGCCCGCGTGACCGGTCCATTGAGTGCCTTACTCTATACGAATGTTTAAGGTTCTGTTTTCTAGACCTTTCTTTTCCGAGCTAGTAGTTCTTTCTTTTCCGAGCAAAGTAGTTGCCTTTTCATCTTGAGCAACTTCTTATCTCGGGCTAATCTGTGTTTGACGCCCTTCACATTTTCCCCGTCTCAAGTGATGTTGCTTCCGAGTTAGGAAAAGAAGTCTCCTATATCTACTCATCTACCCTAAGTATGACTTCTGCATTCAGTTTCGATCTTCCGGATACTTGGATTTTGGAATTCTCCTTATATATGTTCAAGTTATATTCCTCTGCTACTTCGTTGGTTTTGTTCAGCGATCTTTGGAGATCATACCGATTTTGCACAATGACTGAGATGTCATCTGTGAAACAGAGGACGTTTGTTTCATCTCCATTAACCTCAACTCGATTCAATCACATTTCTTGAGATTCTCGCACTACCTACTTCACGTATATGTTAAACAGTTCTGGAAAGAAGAGTTGAATAAAAATGAATAATAGAACAAGTAAGAAATGGTTCGGGGATCGGGTTGGTATGGTGGCTAGAGTACTCGCCTACCACACCGTCGGCCATGGTTCAAATCCCTGCAGAGGAGGATGTTTTTCAGAGGAAACCCGATCCCTACTCGAGTGCCTTGTGGAGGGCACTTCAAGTACAGTACTCCGTCTGTCGAATGAGACGTTAAAACCGTGGTCCCCTTGGCGCCTTTCGTTAGGAGCAGGCTAATGCCGACGCCGGGTTTCTATCCACCCTTCCTCCCTTAACTATCCCCTATGGCGCATATGACCTTAGCCGTCGGTCGCCTCCCCAAATATCCAATCCAATCCAGTAAATGGTTCCCAAATAGAAATAACGGTAATTACAACTGATCATTAACTACAGCATGTTATGTGAAACGAAGAAGGTTAATTGATTTGGAACAAAATGCCCCGCATCTAAATCTCGCATGACCTAAAACAGTTACATTGTTGTTTGGAGTTAATGGTGAAATCTTACTTGCTTTATTTTTTTTATTGAGCCTACTTCCAATGTGATTGGACTTGGATTTCAATGGACTTTCATATCTACAGAATGAAGGTGTAATTGGTTGATGGAGTTAAGAGGGGCAACGAAAGCCGCAAACTGCTCTTTACGGTGAGCACAATACTCCTACTTATGCCTTAATTATTAACCATTGTCAATTGCCTCCTGCGTTTTCAATTATTTATAGCCCGCATGCTGATTCAATTTCCAATGAAGCAAATGAAAAGCGCTAGCGCTAAAAAAGGCAACACGTTTTCAAGCTCTTAATATCCTTTCATCGATGTTAGTTCTCGCATTATAATTTGTCGCCGAGGAAACAGAATTTTCCTCAGCCATTGACGAGATATTTGTCTGAGGTCCACAGAACTGCCAACTCAAAAGATCAGAGCCAGAAATAATTATAATGAGAGTGTTGATAACGGCGAGAAGGGATGCGGTTGCTGGCCAGCCAGCTTGAGTCCATCCTCTCGCTCCCCTGGGCTTCGCCGCCCAAACATCCCGACGGGACCCCCTACGCCCTCTCGACGCGAAACAATTCCCAACTCATTAACGACCTAATAACCCCCAACTGACTTCGACCGCAACATTTTGTTCGAGGAAAATTGAATCCCCACCATCCCTCCAATATTCGACTACCAGAATGGAGGTTCCTCGATCTTCCCTCTCCCTCGTTTCCTCTCTTTGTCTTTGCTTCTTTCACTCATCTACCAATACAGTTTCAACAACTTTAGACTTCCATATCCTTTGCATCAATTCAATTTTCTAATTCCAGACTTATTTGTACTATTAACAGATCAATATTTCAGTTTAAAAATGACGCTTCCCGTCAGTCACTTAGTATCTTTTACGATTGCCATCATTAATATATTCCTTTTAATAATTACTACACCAATATACTTGCTAAAACTTCCCTGTCTGATATAATTTTCAAATTACAAAAAAGACATGCCAACTGCCAACATATCGGTGCGAAAACAAAAGCCGCGCCAATGGGCGATGGCATGAACTAAGTCGTCAAAATGAGAAGTCTCCATAAGTAAATGTTTTCTCATGTGCAAATTGAAAAATGTTCCAAAGAGAAATGACATTGATACATCAATATAAAGCCAGTTTCAAAGTCCCATTAACTGCTTTCCCACTTTTTAATAGTCTGACTAGATCATTGACTTGTGCGCCCGAAACCTCGCAACCGTAGCTTCCATAAAAATGACGATCGTAAAATATTTGTGGCATAAATCGGTAAAAAATAAGCAGAAGATATCAGGAAATGTTCTTACCGGTCCTCTGGAAAAATTACAAGCCTATGCAATTGCTAAATGTTTCTCATACAAGAAAGTTGAAATCGGTGAACTCAGAGCCATTTCATATTCATCAAATGCATTTACTGCGAGTAGACGCTTGGTTAGACGTGATGAAAACCCTGAGTCCAGAGTGAAGATAAAACTAGACAATATTACAAGAGCTCGAGAATTAACGTCGTTTAATTTTCATAAACAACACTATACCTGTATATAATGATCTACTCAATACCAATGAGCCCTACCTTTAGACTACGATTGCCTGGAAGTGGTTGATTACAATTATTCAAGGCCAATCATTATAGGACTGGATGATAAAAAATTGAATATACGTAGGTAATAAATGTATCGTATAAAGAGCATGGTTTATATGAAAATAAACGTATATTCCTTGACCCATTTTACCTGTTTTGTTATAATCTATTGCTAGAGATGCGAGAGATTTTTGACGTTTTTTTTAAATAAGTACAGATCAGATATGGGTATTTAAACATGTTGAAAAGAAAAGAGTTAAAATATCAAATAAATAAGCCGTCACACAATAAGATTGGTTGGTTTATTGCTTCAAAAATACGCTAAAATACGCGAAATATGGCTATTACTTTTGCTAAAAAAAATAACTTCAATAATTCCGATAGCATGATCTTATAAGAGGGTGATATTGTAGAACTATTTATGTAAAACAAAATGCACTCAAGTTGGGATCTGTGGTTGCAATACTTTTTTTCTCAATTTTCATCTGTATATAAATACTCTCCTTGCTATATAAACTCCATATAATCAATAAGAGTATAAATTTGTAATTTGAGACACGTTTTTGAAACTAGATGAGTTGTACTACTAGATGAGTTTTACTAAAAAAAATTTTCGGTTATCTGCCATAGACACCGTCAAAAATGTCATTAATGGGGTTTTTTCATGCTATTTTGATTGGCCTAATTGATATTGAAATTGCGCGTGCACATGAACATGGGGATTAACTGGTATTATGGATATTGATATTTTTAAAAATCTTTTTCAAAGAACCACAGAACTAGCCGCGCAGTTACTTCAACGGAGTCACCCGCTAGTGATCACACGATTGTGTGAAATTCACAGTGAAAAATCATTCGCCTGGACTGGGAATCGAACCCAGATCCCTCCATTTCGCGCCGAGTACTACTCTAAGCAATGGAGCTACCCAATCGTCCTATTCCTCTGTGAATCTCATGACGGCTTTTAAGGAGCAAGTAGTCCTCACAGGTGCTGCGCATATAATGCCAGAGGTACCCGTATGCGAGCGCTAGCGGGTGACTTCGTTGAAGTAACTGCGCGGCTAGTTCCGAGGTTCTTTGAAAATGTCCGAAGTAAACAGCTTCGTGTTTAAAGTTAGGCTTTACCCCGTGGACTGCAGAGCTTAGAGCTCGTATGTGTAAGGGTAATTGTGGCATTGCATACACGGTAACTGTGAGGCCAACTTGCTCCTTAAAGCCCCCATGAGATTCACAGTGGAAGAGGACGCCTGGGTATCTTAACTGGTTAGAGCACTCGGCGCGAAATCGAGAGATCTGGGTTCGATTCCCAGTCCAGGTGAATGATTTTTCCACTGTGACTTTCACACAATTATAAAAAAAATTGTTCATGAAAAAATGAAACAGATTGCACTGATTCATAAATTCTTGCGGTCTCCCAATGAGGACGAAAAACTGCGTCGTTGGAACCTGAAATGCTGCGAAGCACATTCGATATTTTCTTTCTCGGACTCGTTTCAAAGAGGTGCGCAGTTAAATTTCAAAACGGAGGAATCCCTCCCCTCTCACCGTCCCGGATCCCTCATGTCCTCCTCCTCCCTCCCCCACTTTACCCCCCCCCCTCTCCACCACCTCATTCTGTCGCCTTTCTCTCATTTTCAAAAGGACACATTTTCTCCCCTTCTCCAGCAATTACTTAATTTATGGACACTTTGGTGCGTTGCTCAAGGAAAATGCTGATGGCGAAGAAAGGAGGGAGATAGGAAGAGATGAGGGCCGACGTAAAACGTTGATTCCAAGAAATGGAGCCCTGAAGAAAAAAATATTAAGAAATAGGTGAGCTTTGGAATGAAATAACTCCGTGCTTCCCTTCCATTCCCCATTTCATCGTCTTCCTAATAAGGTGAACACTTTATTTCGCAATTTTTCAAGTTTTACATCGGCCTATGGAATCAGAAATTCATTAGAATTGACTAGTAAATTATCTGTTAGCTGTCCACCTAATGGTAAGCTGGTTTCTTTTGATGTCAAAAATTTTTTTCCTTCGGTACTGGCAAAAGAGGCGGTTGCTCTTGATTTTCAGAACCTGCAAAAAGCGGGTTGCAGGGAATCCATTGTAAATAAACTTTGCTCTCTTTTAAATATTTGCACAGAACAGAATTAATTTTATTTAAATGGAAAATTTTATGCATAAACAAGGATTAGCCATAGGTTCACCTCTTTCTCCTGTATTAGCAGAAGTGTTTATGGTCAACCTGGAGCCAATTCTATTTAGTTGCAATCATCCCCTACTGAAAAACAAGTCATTTTATTCCAAACTATGGAAAAAATTACAAAAAGTAAGACCGTCGATGATTAATTTTAGGTGAGGTTGTTAAAAACGAGCAGAAAGTATAAATGAACTTATCCATCATTTGAAGCGTTCGAAATTTTGCTTACGCTACCACTGGAATACGTTATTACACGAAAATATCCAGACGGCATCATGCGCTCCACTAAATGTTTGTTTAAAAAAACTGTTTACCAAGGCTACATGATACATTTATTACGCCTTGGTCGGGGGAACTAACTTTAAATTCACTGTTTGATCTATAACAGCTTTTTTCAATTACGCTTTAAAAATTAGGCTATTCATACCTTGTTTTATACCGATGAATTCGAAGAAGAAACTCAATAGGCTAATGCATGTATATATTTTGTTAGTACTCCACTTGCTCTCCTATTTCAATGGCCAGCCTAAACTTCTCAGTCCTTGAGAATCTCATAACTTTCGCTTTCAAATGATTCGCAAAATTTCGTATTTCCCATACCCATGCTCTAATGCAATCACTAAAGTTTACAATTCCTCCGATGGTCGACTAACAAACGCCAGGTGGTTCACGAATCTAATCGACTTTAACAGCTGATCTCCCAACTTTCATTCCCATTCATATAGCTTTTCCCATGCCTCTCTTCCCATTTACGCGGCATAAGTGTTAAAAACCAGTGGCAACAAGAACACCCTTGGCGTGGTAAACGCAACCTGTAACTGCTAACCCTGATTCACGGGTAGCCACCCACCCTCAATCTATACACTCCCTCTCGGTCGTGGGTGCCCAAGTTTTGGATGATTCTCCTTGTCTCGCCGATCTATTCCTACATTCCCTTGCATCTGCATTAGTATTTTTTAATTTTCTCTGTCAGTTGTCTTTTTGAAATCCACTAAACAAGCAAAAACATCCCGATTATACTCTATGTTTCCGTCTACAAGAGTCCTCAACATCAAATATGTATGCTGAGTCGCCATCCCCTTTCTGAGCCCAAAATGGTTTTCGCTCGAGCAGTAATTTCGTCTTCTCTCTATACTATAAATAATTATTCTAATGCAAGTCTTTTATCACGCTCGTAATTATACTGTTTCCTACTACTTCACCGAAGGTATGCTATCTACTTCCGCGAGCCACTAATCGGCCAACCAGATGCGTTCCTTTTTTATCGGAACTTTCCTCCTCTTATTCTGTCTTCTTCCTCTCTCTTCTCTTCTTTGGATAATCCACAGTTGATTTTGTTGAGCAGCGTTTTTCGTGCAATGGCCAGCACGGCAGCCTTGAAACCTTCACTACCTGGCAAAACACCCATATCAGTGGATAGCGTCCCATAGTAGCCAGGATTCAATTCTATACGAACGTCTTGGATAATGGTAGTTTGTTGGGCTACACACCCTCCTCCCTTCCCAACAATATATTTAACGTGATTACTTTTCGTAAACTACCTTTCGTCTCGCTCCAACCCTTCAATATATCAGGCAGGGGTGAGACCTACCAGGAACTATTGTAATTGGATTGGATTTTGGGGAGATGATCGACGGCTAAGGTCATTTGCGCCATAGGGGATAGGTAAGGGAGGAGGGGTGGATGGAAACCCGGCGTCGGCATTAGCCCGCTCTTAACGAAAGGCGCCAAGGGGACCACGGTTTATCGTCTCATCCGACAGACGGAGTACTCCACTTGAAGTGCCCTCCACGAGACACTCAAATAGGGATCGAGTTTCCTCTGAAAAACATCTTCCAATGCAGGGATTTCAACCCTGGCCGCCCGTATGGTTAGCCAGTACTCTAACCACCACACCAACTCGATCCCCAACTATTGTAATTGCTGATGACAGTCTATCTTTAGGGGTGGTTGGAATGCAAAAGTCCTTCCGCCTTAAAGTTGTAGACTACGGGAAGGGTTAGCTTGTTATTTAAATTTCATTTGTACCAAAGTCGGGTGCGTTTAAAGCTTGGATCCTGAAGTTCTTAATCTCACAGTGGTGGGAGAATCGATCATTTATGATGTACCACAAAATGATTCACATTTAATGAAATAGCCACTTTTTCATGCACCTTGCTTTGAAACCGCAGGTAGCTAGACACATCCGCGCCCCACTGTAGATGATACGGTACTTCTTCAACAGTGAATTTGACAAGTCACTGGTTCCTGAGGAGTCATCGATGGACGGATAATTTCATCCTTTAAAATTTTCACTTCTTAAGGCAGAATTTGAGGCGAGTTGGAATGCTCAAACAACGTGCCCAAGTGCTCCAATCGAAAGGATTAATCCAATTTGAAATGCACCCGTATCTATTTGGCACCATCTTGGTCCGCAGGGTTAATCATAAAATGTTAACGCTATTATTGTAAGCAGATTGCAGAAACGACACGTTAGCACTCTGTACTCTTATAAGTCATTGATATACCGACTGTTAACCCTTTGTCACCTTCTAGAGGAAGAAAAATCCGACGTCAGGTTTTTCTCCTACCTCCCTTTTCCCCCAAAATAATCTACCCATCTATTATCAACTGATCCCTCTGCCATTGAGGTCACAAATTTTTCAGTCGATAATTGCCTACACAAATAAATAAACCACGACACGGGTTAATTTAAAAACTAGCTGCGACCTTTTCGACTTCTGTTAAAATGTACAATATGCTGCCTCGTCGTCTGATACCGCAGCCAACGGAGAGATTTGAAGCGACGGAATATTTTTCTTCCTCTTCTTCTTAATGATGATGGGTTTATTTCCACTCTTGCTCTCAATCTCCCCTCACTATATAACTTCCTTCGGTTCATTATCCGTCTCTTCCTCCAATCCCTCTCCATTGCCCCACACTTTAATGCGTCTGCAACCGCCTCTACCTCATTCTCGGTCCCCTCGAGAAGGAATTTGGGGCGCCAGTTTATGTCCTCCAAAGTGGGACCATGCCGCATCACTCCGTGACTGGATTCGACAAACGTTCAGCGCTTCCGTTAGACGGGGATGCATGAGCAAGGAATCGATATGAAGCTTCGAACGTAGGGGAAGTTTAAAACGGTACACACCTCACTTTGCTCAAGGAAATAATTTTATTGCTGGACCGCAATTTATCATTGAGAGAAATAGGTTTCAAAAGTGGTTAAGAGAGAGTTTTATGTCCCCGCAGATAAGGGCCATTATTACGGTCCCGAGATAGCTTCTTGTTTAGATAGAGAGAGCCATGATGAGTTGATTCATACCCTCATTTTTTTCCCATTTATTTACACACTTAAGCAGAAATATATTTTTTCAAGCCCATACATTAATCCGTCCAATTGCACTGCTACTAAAATCAAGGTAGTCCGAGCGAAATATCATTTTGCTTAGAAATCAATGAGTTTGATCTCATTTTAAAGGAAAATATCTCCCCCTTCTAATGACACCAAAAATTCCACCCTTTACCATATTACTTTTGGAGATATTTGCCAAAAACACCAGCCCTTTTACATGGGAAATGGTACGTGTATGCACTCCAGAGAGACAAAATGAGGTATTTCTAACACTTATATGTCGTATTAAAACTAACAGCGTGTAGTTTGTATGTTTTCTTTACTATATTTGAAAATTAATCATGTTGTCACCGCAGTAGGTTCTTGGGTATCACAAAAAACCTTCCGTTTTGAAGGAGTTTCAAACGCACCGCGCGAAAAAAATGAGTCAAGTCACGACTTACTTAGATATTTTCATTTAATTACTTACCATTTCCCTCATATAAAACTATATTTTTTCCCCAGTAACAATGCAATATTTAATTGATATGCCTTACAGCTGGCGAAATTAAAACGTATAATTCTAATATGGTCTCTATTATGACTAGGGAACTATCTCGCTCGGACTACCTTAAGTCGAAGCCTCCACAATTTTCCTCCTCTCGTCCTCTCCATTGTTTCATCCTTCAATTCCTGCCCCTCATATATCGCAGTGAATCAGTTGTCCCCTTTCCTATTTTCCTTTGCTTGGCCACTGGTCTCCTCCGCCATTTAGCTTTACTCTTGAAAATTGACATTGCTCGTCCTTTCCACCTGCTAGGTGGAATGTTCAAATGTTCTCACCCAAATAAAACTTTTCACATTTCCAGGTAACTCGTCTCGTAAACGTCATATATGACTATGTATATTCCTCCATCTTTAGGGGGACAAATAATTCTTCAGGGAATTTTTTTTAATCGTTTCCTGACAATTTTGTACAGCATTAATTTGATCGTCTTGTGGTTTCCCTTGCATTTCCTCTTAAGTAAATTATGAGAGCTATTTTTCGGAGAAATGTGTTCTATTAGCAAGACTGATATACACTTAGACTTTTGTGTGCTTTTTACTAACACTAAGGTGACATGATTTACAATACTGAAGCGCATTTGTCACGTCTGCCACGGAGGTATTACCATCAGGTTTGGTGATGACCGGCAGCTCAGTTCATTCAAATTTTTGTATGTTTTCGCAGCTGAGAATTTGATTTCTTCCAAAAGAGAACTTCAAAGAGTACGTATTAAATTATGCATTGAACGTCGGCCTCACTCATCGTCTCATTCCTCAATCGCAAGAATTGCGAAGAAACATAGAAATTTAATCGTTATACTTCTACGCTCTGGAGTATTCTTTACCTGATACTTCCTATTCACTGAAAATTATTCTGTTCGCTAATCTTCTCCGTACTCTCATTCAATCCAAACTCATTAATCTATTTTGCTGAAGATTTTTCCAACGACATGAATGTTTTCTCAAAGCAATTATATATGGAGATCAATCTCTCAATTATATATGGAGATTGAACTAATACACGTAATTCACCATAATCAATAGTTTTAGAGCCGTACTAAGGCGTTATCAAATTTTCACAACGCAAAGCATTTACCAATTGGAACAACGATTATGGTCTTGATGCGCATTGGTCGGTTTCCAAAAAACAAATCAGGAGCCAATCGCAATGATTCTTCTCGGATGATTCAGTCCGAGTTGGTCGTTCGCAAATTTCTTAGGGTTTTATTAGCAGAAAATATTCATTTCAAAACACTCATCATGTAAATAATCAAACATAGCCGATGAAATTTTGATTAAATTGCCGTGAGAAAACTTCTGCCTGGACCGGAAATCGAACCACGTACCTTTGGTTTTCCGGCAAACCCAAGGTCCGTGGTTGAATTCACGGTCCAGGCCGAATTTTTCTCATCGAAATATCATCAAAATTTCACCTGCTATGTTTGATTATTTTCAAATAGCCAAGCGCGGCATAAGTGCTGGAGAAGGATACAGTCGCTTGGGTGTGTGGCTTCTTTGAAGCCCTCTTCTCCCTTACGTTGCCATCTTTAATGGACCACTAGGGCCTAAGATCTAGGTCCATTGTATTCACCAAAATTACCAAGAGTATTAGGAAGCCTGGATAGCGTAATGGTCGACGCATTGGTCCGGCAAACCAAAGGTCCGGTCCAGATTTTTCTCACGGCAATTTCATCACTTATTATGTCATGTTCTTCCCCGGATTTGTGACTGTTATACGCCTATTTTTACCACGTTTCATCGGGCATCTTTAGATTTTAAGAAAACGTTTTTCAACGTATTACACAGATACTCTTCCAAAGACTGTCTCGTGGGGACACGGTCGTAAAATTTCTCTGTTCTAGCAAACTATTGTATGACATAATTATGTTACATAAGATTTCCAAAAGATATGGTAAAATGTATCGGATATTTAACTTTTTTCTCAATCCTTTCTCATATAATTTTAATTTTGCCCCAGTATGATTCTTTTTTAAGTCATGGTTTTCTCAGACATTTTGTCATAACCGGACCTAAAAATAATATTAACACGCTTTATGGGGAGGAACATCAAATAATGACCTTCCTACTTTTCAACTCAAAGTTATTAAGAACGATATATAATTTCCAAGCAAAGTACATCCGTAAATTCCAAGGGTGCGAATACTATGAATGTCATACACTTGAAGAGTTAGGCTATCGATTACATTCATGATCTGACTACGTTCAATCAATCATGAAAAGTGAAATGTTAATCTTTTACTGTAAAAAGCAGAATAATGCGTATGGCGCCTGTATATCGAATAGTAACTTGCCAGGATGCATAGGGTGGAGTCTACAAGGGGAAGCAAAGGGTGGGAGGGCCTCGTTTTCCTAAAAACCCATTTGTCATGGGGACTGAGTGGGTCGTCGGCATTTGGACCGGATATTGCGGAGGATTTATGAGCAGACTCCAGAGGTGGGTGGAAAAACGCCAGATGAGCTCGTTTCCCCGGAATGGGACACTCTTTTAACCCTTAAGGCTCTCTACCTTTCTCAAAGACATGGCGCGTACTAAAAGGGTAAGGCATTAAGGCATTTTTTTGTTCACTTTGAAAGACCTTCAGAAACAAAAGAAAGAGAAAACATCACAATACGACTCTATTCTTTACTGGTCTAAATAGAAGATACTATTTCGAAGTAACGACCTGTAGATTCCAGGAACATTTAGTTTCAAGGGTTGAAAATTAAAGAAACTTCCGGGAGATTTTGGGAACTTTATCACACTCGGTGTTGATGAAGTAAGCGCACATCGGAACTTATCTGAGCACCTTAGCCAGCACGAACGACGTTAAATGAATGTGAGTGCGAAATGTCTTGTAACCAGTCGGTACATAGCATTCTGCGAGTGATTTGCGGTCATGGCTGAACGTTTTGTAGACAGTTATTGAATTCGTCCAAAATAAGAACTTAAAAATATAAGTTTATTATTACAATAAAATCGGCAATAAAAACTTTATATGGTGCATGTGTGACGCATTTACTGAAAATTAACGAACTAATAAACCATCACGGATGCCATTATCGACATTCATTTCTTGTTTTACGCTCGTCAACTTTGCTCCGGATTTGCTTAAAAGAGCCTGGTGTGCAGGTGCCACCTGGTGCGCGGGGCCTGTAACGAATGGAAGGCAAGTGTGCTGCAGTGTACCAGAGTGAATGGAAGGCATCCTTCGTTTAAATAAATTTCATATCAACCATTGAATGTGGTTGCTCAGCAAATGAATGGCATAATTTCTCAACATTGATCAAAATCGAACCATATATCAGTAGGTTTTGCTCAAAAGCGATCACATTTTGTCATTAGCCATTTAGAGTACCTATTATTACAGTCAAAAAATGTTGAAATTGAGACACATGTTCTTTGTGACTTATTTAGCAATGCCCTTGTGGACAATAATCATAAATCATTGCAAACGGTGATATCTGGAAGAATACTTTATAAGTTTTGATTTAAACTTAAACTCATAGTTAAAATAGTCGTTCTTATGCACGGAAAGCTACAAAAGGTATCCAAAGTTAAGGCAAATATTGGTGGCACAAAGAAGGCATAGGCATGAGGCAATCCAATGAACAGGAAACCTCAGAAAGCCACTTTGATGGTCTAATTGGTGGTAGGAACAGCTTCTTGGATCTACGACCGAATCTCTGAAAATTCAATCCACATTTCCAGCAAGAAGTTTAAAAGTGATGACTGCTGTAATTTTTTCTTGACGTCTGTATAAAATTCGCCACATGATCCACACCATGCCATTGCGTTATTTTCATGACCAAATAGATCGTCTCATTGTAAAATAAACAAGAAGTATTTCGCCTTTTTCCAATTTTGATCATCAAACACTTTTTAGTTCAGGTACTTAGACTTTTTCTCTTTCAAAATGAGATAGAAACCATCCGTGACTTGAAGTTTGACTTTCATACCACATTATTACACATTCTTCAAGGTGGCATGCAAACCGAGCATTGACTGGATATCCTTGTAACTACACATTATTTTATATCCAAAGAGTGTTGAAGCATAAACCTACATTGAATTTCTAAAGAAAATCCATCAAGAGCAAGGGAAATAGTCTTACTTAATAATATGTGATATTAGATGCTAAGTGCTATTAAGATGAGTATTATAGGCATGTAGGGTAGGCAATCTATCAACTAATTCTTAAAAATAAGCAAAACATGTCCAACATTTACAGAGGTTCGTTTCAAATCCCATTGGTCTAGCGGAGTGATTGTAACGGCAGGTAGAAGTAGAAGTAGATTTGATAAACCGCTATTGCCATTTTTTCCTCGGATAAATGCCTATAAGAGGAATTTAACATGCACAATTACGCTTGAAGCTTGAATTCAGAATGAGTAAAAAACACAAGTTGCTCCATTTGTAGCGATATTGCCCCTCCACAAGTTATTTTCATTTTGACATCTAGCAGCTAATCAAATTAGTTATCGTGACGAACCTAGATAATCTTAGGACATCATAATTACTGAAAGCCAAATTGCTATTCAATGAGTAGATTGTGATTTCTGCTTAATGCCTTGGAAATATCGTTACACAGTGCACACTGTTTGAAATATTTACATTACCTCGACAAATTAAGTGAGCGTATTTTGAACTATGGAGGATCCAAACTTAATAGATGCTAGAAAGAGAATGCATACGTAATGTACTCAGACAAAGAACAAATAATAACGCTACGTTTGGGTGAGTTTTTTCATAAACACTATATTCCCGTAGACAAGTGTACTATGATAATGTCCTGTCAATCTAACGCAAAATTTAACGCTGAAAATTATTTTAAACAAGCATTCATTGCCGAAAATTAACGCATTAATCAACCATGACGGATGCTATTATCGACGTTCTTTTATTGTTTTATGCTCATCAACTTTGCTCCGGATTTGCTTAAAACAGCGCCACATGGTGCGCAGGGCCTGTAACGTATGGAAGGCAAGTGTTTTGTGATGTACGATATGAATGGAAGGCATCCTTCGTTTAAAGAAATGTCATAGCAAACATTGAATGTGATTTCTCCGCAAATGAACAGCATCATTTCTCAACTTTGAACTGCCATCTTTGAGGCAACTTCAACATTGTAAAACACACCCTCGTCAACCAAATGTCCTATCACCTCATCGATTTCCTTGCCACAAAATATGTTGTTAGTTTGAGTAAAATATCATTTTACCTAGAAATCAATCAATTTGGTCTCGTTTTAATGAAAAAAATATCACCCTTCTATTGGCACCAATAATTCAACCCATTACCGCATTACTTTTGGAGATATTTGCCAAAATATACCAGCCATTTTACATGGGAAATGGTACGTGTATGCACTCCTGAGAGACATTATTTACAAAATGAGGCATTTCCTACGCTTAGATGTCGTACAAAAACTAACAGCGGGTAGGTTGTATGTTTTCTCAACTATTTTTGAACATTAATCATATTGTCACCGCAGTAGGTTCTTGGGTATCACAGAAAACCTTCCGTTTTGAAGGAGTTTCAAACGCCCCGCGTGAAAAAATGAGTCAAGTTAAAGACTTATTTAGATATTTTCAATTAATTACTTACAAATTCTGTCACATAAAACTATATTATTGCACTATTTATAATGCAATATTTGATTTGTGTGACTTACAGCAGGTGAAATTAAAAAATATAATTCGAATATGGTCTCTATTATGACTAGAGAACTATCTCGCTCGGACTACCTTAAATGTCTATAAAATATTATAAATGTCTATATAAATGAATTAAATGTAAAATATAAATGCAAATGTCTGCAAAATATATATTGATAGACGATTGGCATTACAAGGCAAAATAAAGGTGTCCTGTTGAGAGTTAAGTTGGAGAACCTCCGGCATTGTTGTTGGAAAAGATTCTCGGGGGAAATGCTCTTCGGAGCTGGCCGTCACAGGCAACCCTCTGGAAGGGCGCCTTTTCCTACGCCACGTCAACGCATTTCGGTGGCTTTTTTTTTGTTAACAGAAGAGTAAGGGAGAGAGAAAGTGGGAAGGAGTTGAAGGTAGAGACTTCCCCTCGCATCTAATTGCTTTTTAATAACTCCGCTGTCAGCGGGAGTTTGGGCGGACGCAGAGCGAAGGAGTGCTTTGATTAATACATCACTCCTTCCTCCCTCTCTCTGGTTTGGGACGCAGAAGAGAGGAATGGATTCGAGTCTTTTTACAGCGCAAGGGAGGCTCTTCCCCTCGCCTCAAACACCATTCACAAGCCCCATCCAAATAATTTTTTATTTTTTTTAATATCCTCCTTTGGGACGGTGAGGGGAGGCAATGCAATTAATGCCCACTTTAGGGGCGACCCTAAAGGGAAAGACAAAGATTGGGGTGGGCGGGCCCCCAATAAAAGGGCCCCTTCATTTATTTATTTATTTTTTGCAATTATGTGGATGAAAAATGTCTCGGCGGTGAAGCTGGAGAGATGAGTTGTTGCCCGGTTGATGTTCCAGCGGCAGCATCCCTCCCTTCCCCGTATGGACCCGCTGCTAATGGAAACAGGTAGCGGAAGGGGAGCTCGGGGCATCCGGGCTTGAGCGAAATAAATGAAGGCGCACCCGCGTGTTTGCGTGTGAGTCTTCCGCCGATTTCCACGCTGCGAACGGTATTTGGAGAGAATTGTGATATAAAAGGTCGGTGACAGAGCAGAGGATTGGTGGAGATTGCTTCCTCTTCTGCTGCCGAGGAATTTGAGCGAGTATTTCGGTGGCTGGGCCATAATTTAGGCTTGTTTTCTCTCACCGTGGCATCTCTGAGGCAACTTCAACATTGTAAAACACACGTCCGTTAACCAAATGTCCTATCACCTCATCGATTTCCTTGCCACAAAATATGTAGTTCCATTTTAATGCAGCTCAATACCACTCATCGTCCTCTCATCGATCTAAAATTTCCCAAGCAGCTCCATTAACTCCATGCTCAGGCAAATAAACGACGATTGTGCGTGGAAGCACAGACATATGGAGTAATAATAACTAAAAACAATTACAAAGTATTATAAATAATAATTATAAATAAATGTGTGTATGATATTTTACAGAATCGTTAGGCACCATAAAAGACTCTATTCCTGTTTTAAAATCTTCCGTAACCACTCAGGCGCATACCTGCAAACAGTACCTATTTCATAAACCAAATATGGCGGTTGAAAACCATACTAGGCACCCATGAATATCATTTCCCGACCTACGCTAATTCAACGATTATTTTAAGAACCAAAAATTGGCAGGCATACGTCTCATGACTCTAGTTAACAAGTGATTAGGCAAAAAAAGCAGAATACAGAGGTGATTTGGAAACCAGCATTATCCACTCACGATAAATTGTCGTGTGGATTGCCTCTAGCGGAATAATTTTCAATAAGAAAATAATTACCTTCTTATACAGATATCCTAGATAATATGTCATCCTCCATAATATCTTCATGCCCTACGTTTAACTTATACGTTACTGTACCGTTCAATTATGGATTCTAATTTGACACTTTCAATTAAGGGAAATTAAAAATGAAAATTTGGCTGATAACTACAAGATGTCGAGTTGCAAGTAGTTGAAGGATGAATTAATAAAGTGCACTTGACTAATGGCACATAATTTCGATTCTACAGAATTTATGTAAGGATTGTGAAAAAATGCATTCCATAACATCTTGATCAATCACTCTACATATACATCTACCTACTGCCCCGCGAGCCGTCGCATGGGCATGTGGCAGGGAGTGGTAGGTCACCAGCCGTGTAAAGATGTAAAATGTTTGGAGATGAAATGGTGACATGTACTATGGGAGTGTATTTAGAGGGGATCAGATTTTATTGTGGTCACTCATTGTGCGCGGGAAGAACGAGTTTTTGTACCTATCTGTTCGGCAGAGTATCTCTCTTATTTTATCGCATCTGTAAGACCTAGAAATGTAGCGAGGCGTCTTGATAAAATTCTCTATGTTGCTCTGAAACACATCAGTTCTGAATATCTCAAGCAGACTAAGCCTAGTGTGCAGCCTCCGAGCCTCTAGAGGCTCCCACCATAATCCCCCTAACAGTTGTGTAACACAATATGTTCGTTTGTAGCAGTTTTTAACGACGCGTGCTGCTTTTCTTTGTATTTTGCTGATTTTTTTTGTTAGATCTTTATGACCACGGTCCCAAATGCTAGCGGCGTATTCGAGGTGTGGCCTAACCAGAGCGAAGTAGCATCTCTCATTCACTTATTCATCCGAGGACCTTCCTATTATGCGCTTAACAAAACCTAGTTTCTTTAATGCTGCGCAGCATATGTTTTGTCTGATCCCTTCGATCCAATTACTAGACTTGGCCATAATCGAGGAATCATTCGTTCTCTTTTATTTATGAAAATACTTACTCCGTTGTTCTCTGTCTAGTCTTCCAGGTGTTCAGTCCCACTTGATGTCGTTCAATGCTTCCATTTGCTTTCTGTTTTCTCGCATCTTACTCTGAAATTTTTATCACAGCACTTTTATTAATGACTAGTGGAGGGTACCCGTTGAAATTCAACTGGTGTGGAAAACATCGAACTTATTTCATAATAAAATCCCTAAGCTTGAAAAATACTGTCAGCGTGGTCATTTGAGGAGTTCGTAACCTATCTTGTACATTGTGTTCGTTGTAGTAGGCATACCGACCGTTTTCCAGATGCACGTAGATATGAGTGACTCTTGGTTCGATGGTTGGTCCTCTTTCGTGCACGAGAAACTCAAAAATGGGCCAAGCAGACTCATTACTACTTAAATAACACTCAGATTATTAAATGGTCACCTCTTCCTTCCGGTTCTCTTGAGCAGTATTCTGAGTGAATTAACAGCTTGATCTCATCCCTTGTGTACATACATATATTTGCACTCAATGACTTAATTGAGTTGCCCTTTTCAACGTTGATATGTGCGTTGAGTATCTTAATCAGGATCGGAGAGTCGGGTGCAATCCAGCGGCTGACGACGACAAAAGGAGCTTTTGCAGCAGCAGCCATGTTTATTTAACCCATAAATCCTCCGTTACACGGACTGCGACTTCTGTGTAAAGGGTAGCCATAATAATAGTTTTCGGTTACTAAATCAAAAATCTATGGTGATTCTTAGTGCAATCGCCGATTTTCATGCATCGATGTCCTTCATTGAGCAGTATTTCCTGTTCGCTTTCAGGTAAGAAGCATCTTTAGACGTAATTATATTTTCCGCTAACTATAAATAAATTGAAGTTTTGGAACAGATGGGTCTATATTTGAATCAGATTTATCGCTGGTTATCCGTCCGTTGGTTGGGTTAGGATGAAATTTGTGCGGTTCTTAGCGTTGCCCGAGAAACACAACGGGGAGGTGACCGATTTAGTTTCCCATTTTTCTTGGTATGTCCTTTTTTGTATCTATTTTTATTTTTTTATTTTATTTTTCGTTTAATGTTTGTAAACACTGATCATCAATAAATCATCTGTATTAACTCATTAGAAAATAGACTTATACCCTATGTCTACTGCTTTTCCCTCAGGAGTGTTGATAAAAAGGTTGTTGCCGCTCGCATCGCGGGAGCAAGCCACGTAAATATCCCCATGCGTGAAACAGTGACCACGATATATCAGAAGTTAAGGTAATACCAAGA
Organism: Ceriagrion tenellum; assembly: GCA_963169105.1. NCBI lineage: Eukaryota > Metazoa > Arthropoda > Insecta > Odonata > Coenagrionidae > Ceriagrion > Ceriagrion tenellum. Next base: position 141,576,317 of record OY720637.1, on the reverse strand, counting down.
TATTTTACTGTTGATGTAGATAATTAATGCAATTGGGTTGATTATTTTAGTCTTTTAATCCAATTCCACCTCGAGGTGCTATCATATAACGCTCTCCACAGCTTGTATCGTCCCCGTTTAAATCCGTCTGCAGATCTTACGCTTGCCCCCATTTGAGAGATAAAGATCTCAGAATTTATGGCGTTTTGGCCATTAACAAGGAAGCCCTTGGGATGTGGTTGCTGGAGATGTATAAGCGGCTGGAGGGGCGAGATTAATTTGAGAAAGTCAGTGAAATTCATCCGCCGACGCCAGCGGCTCCGCTTCTTTCGAATGCAAAAATGTCTGCGTTTGATTCGATTGAAGACGATAATCGCCGCGGGTCATTTCACTCGACAGGAACCTCAGCGCGTTTCCCGGATTTTTTTTCATATTTTGGATTAAGAGATTTTTGAAGCCAAACATCTCCTACTCTTAAATGCTCCTAAAAAGCTCATCATAAGCGTTTTAAACGGTGACTAAGCCAAATATGGGCTGAAGACAGAAGTATGACCTGAGTGGAGTATATTATACCTACATTTTGGGTGGAGTAAACATAAAGTCTTCGAATACAGTAAAATATTTTGGAATTACCTTAACTTCAGATATATCGTGAGGAACACACATACAAAACATATGCGACACAGCATAAAGAAACTAGGATTTATCAAGCGTATAATAGGAAGGTCCTCGGATGAATAAGTGAATGAGAGATGCTACTTCGCTCTGGTTAGGCCACACCTCGAATACGCCGCGAGCATTTGGGACCGTGGTCATAAAGATTTAACAAAAAAAATCAGCAAAATACAAAGAAAAGCAGCACGCTTCGTTAAAAACTGCTACGAACGTACATATAGCTTTAGAAAACTGTTAGAGGGATTAAGGAGGGAGCCCCTAGAGACTCGGAGGCTGCACTCTAGGCTTAGGCTGCTTGATAAATTCAGAACTGATGTTTTTCAGAGCGACACAGAGAATATTATCATGACGCCTCACGATATTTCTAGGTCTTACAGATGCGATAAAATAAGAGAGATACACAGCCGAACAGATACTTACAAAAACTCGTTCTTTCCGCGTACAATAAGCGACCACAATAAAAACTGAGCTCCTCCAAATACACTTCCTTAGTACGTGTCACCATTTCACATCCAAAACTTTTACATCTTTACACGGCTGGTGACCTACTACCTTCTGCCACACGCCCATGCGGCGGCTCGCGGGGTAGTAGAATAGAATAGAAAACAATTTTATTGTCCTGGGACAAAGTCCCTTGGGACATTGAATTTTTTACATGCCTTCATGAGGAGTGGAATACAAAACATAACAAAATACAAAGCCTTACAAATATAGGAAAATGAACAAACAACTTTCAAGTCCGCAGACTTCATGTCATGACTTTCAAGTCAGACAGACAGAATGAGCAAGGTAAACAAAAGTGTACAAAGAAAACAGCAAATGATTATAATGAACAAGTAATGAACAAGTAACAAGTAACAACGTCATCTCATATAATTTTGTCATCTCATATATTGGCGATAGAACATTAAGGAGACAAAAAGTCAGCCATACTTCTTTTAAATTGAGTGACATTCCTAGAAGATTTAATACTATCAGGCAACGAGTTCCATAATTTACAGGATGAGATATGGAAAGTATTTTCATATTTTATTGTACGGTATTTGGGGATGTAAAATGTTTTTGTTATACGGGTCGATCTCTTGTTAGTTTGGGCGTTAAAAATCAAGTTTTCATATAAATAAGAAGGGGTTTTCGTGTTCAGTACTTTGAACAACATTAAGGCCTTTTGAATTGTTCTTCTCTGATTCAATTTTAACCAACCCAGCTTTGCGTAATAGGGAGATACATGCTCGTTGAAACGAATATCAAAAATGAATCGCATACATGAATTTTGCAGTCTTTGTAATTTAACGCTTAATTCATTAGTCATATCGGAGTATATAATTGAACAATAGTCAAAATTTGGAAATATTAAACTCTCAACCAACCTCTGGCGCAGTGTTGTTGGGATTAAGTGCCTGAAATACTTCATTTTGTAGAGAGTTTTGTGAACTTTATTTGAGATGGCAGTGACTTGATCGCGCCAGGCTAAGGTACTGCTCAGGCAAATTCCAAGGCTTTTGACTGTGTTCGAGTAGTCAACTTGAATATTTAGAACACTAACTTTGGGTAGGTCTTTTGAGAGGAGCATGCGTACATTAGGAGCACTTCCAAATATTATTGATTTTGTCTTGTTGGGGTTTAGTTTTAATCGACTTTTGAACAGCCAATCGCAAATAAATTTAATATCCTCGTTAACCAACGCGATGGCGTGGTTAATTTCAGAAGGGTGGGACTCTATATATATTTGCAGGTCGTCAGCGTAAAAATGATATTTGCAATGGGATATTTCCCTAGCGAGTTCCTTGATAAAAATACAAAACAGAAGGGGCCCAAGTATTGAACCCTGTGGAACTCCACATGAGACGGGTTTGAAAATTGATACATTGCCGTCTTCGTCTTTAACAGCTTGCTGACGGTTTGACAGGTAGGAACGATACCAGCTAAGGGCAGAGTGAGAGAAATCGAGTCCACTCATTCGTTCCAGTAGTATGTCATGATCAACTGAATCAAAGGCCTTGCTTAGATCGAATTGCACCAGAACAGTTACTTTCTTTTCGTCTATTGATCGACGTATATCATCGGTTACCTTTAAGAGGGCCGTTTGTGTGCTAAAGTGTTTTCTAAACCCTGATTGATACTCATCGAAGAAATTTTGCCGCATAAGATGTTCCACTGTAGTGGTATGAACTAAGCGCTCGAGGGGTTTAGAGAGAGCGCATAGTAACGCTATTGGTCTGAAGTCGGACATGTCTTTGGGAGCAGGCTTTTTTGCTATGGGCCTAACTAAGGCAGATTTCCACAAGGTAGGAAAAAAGGAGTAATTTATTGAGCAGTTATAGATGTTGAGTATCATTGGCATTACAGCGGGTAGAATAGCTTTTAAGATTTTTGCACTGATTCCATCAACACCTACAGTATTCGATTTTAAAGCTTTCACTTGCTTTAAAAGCATGTCAGGTGTGTAGTGAGGGAAATAGAGCCTCGTGCTATCGAAATCTGAGAATAATGTATGATCAAATAAAATTGGACCGTTTTCATTTCGAGTAAAATCGATGTCATCTGGGTATTCGTACGAATTTTCTTCCCTGAAGACTGGTGTAAGGAAATGGCTGTTCAGATCATCCAAGGGGAAGTTCATTTTGTATGGGGAACGTCTAGGCTTTCCAAGGCCAAGGCGCCTCAGCTCCTGCCAAATGGATTTGGCGTCCCATTTTGCAGAAAAACACTCAATATAGTACTTCTGTTTGGCTGTTCGGATTTGGTACTGTACTCGATTTCTAATAACTTTGTATTGCTCGTGAAGGTGAGGTAGAAGAGTTCTTCGGAAATTTCGATGAAGACAATTTCTGAGTGACATTAAGTTCCTAATTTCAGGGGTTAACCAAGGGGCTGGTTGACGCTTTGGCCTAATTACTTTTCTAGGCGCATGAGTATCAAGCAATTTCAAAATAAGTTTGTTAAAAATTTCAACTTTTTTGTCCACAAGATGGGTATTGAAAAATTCACTCCAGTCACTTTCAAATACATCTGATTCAAATTCAGTTAAATTAAAACCCTTGAAATCACGGAAACACATTTCACTGGGCTTATAAGCACGTAACTTAAATCTATATTTTACATAAATTAGGTCATGTTCCGACAAGAATGTGACAGGGTGCTGCTGATACTCTTCTACCTTTGACAAATCGTCGACGATGAAAAGGTCTAGGAGAGTATTGCTGTTCATGAGGTTGTGGGTTGACTGATAGGGAACAAGGAATAGATTACAGCTGAATAACATGTCACTGAGATACGTATAATCATAAGTTTTCTTCAACATGTCAATGTTTAGGTCACCACACAATATCACATTTTTGTACCTTGGAAGAAGATTATGAAGTGACGGCTCAAAACGTTCAGACATGAACCCGGTTTTTGGGGGTCTATATATGACGCAAAACAATATTTTGCCTTCCTTTCCAAGTATTTCTAAGAACATGTATTCAGGTCTGAAAGGAGTACCATCAGACTTTAATAACAATTTAAATGACAAGCTTTCGTGAAGATACACACATACACCACCGCCTACTCTTCCTGGTCTATCGTTCCGCAACAATTTGTAATTGTTCAACTCAACAGCGTGCGAGGAGATATTTTTATTTAGCCAACTTTCGGAGACAGCAATAACGTGATAATCACGTTTATGAAAATAGTCACGGAATTCGTCAATATGCCTGAATAACGACTGAGCATTAACGTGACACAATTTTAACATTTCGAGGGTGTCAGACATTTAGTTAAAGTTACTGAGGTCTTCAAGACAGGTAATAACACTTCGTTCCCCCCCTTCACGTTTCCTCACGTAAATTCTGCCTCCTCGAATCCAAAGGTACTTGAACTTATCTGCTCTTTTGAGTTCTCTGGCTTTGGCGTATATTTTCCGGTTCCACTGAGTGAGTGCCTCATTGATGAAAATGGGCTGACTGGGTAGGTTGTCAATTCCAATATCACGAGTGCTTAGGTCACGTTTCACTCTCCGTCTGCTCAAGAACTCACTAGCAGTGCTCTGCCTCAAAAATCGCAGAACAATAATGGGGGGCCGATGCGAGTCACTTTGTGTTCCCACACGGTAAACAAAGTCAATGTCAGTGGCTTCCACTTTGACTCCAAGGGACAAGCCTATCTGATGGATGATGGCACTAAGGAGCTCTCCTTTACAATATGGAACTCCCTGAATCTCGACCACATTTTTCTTTGCTTCTTGCTCCATTTGATTAACGTGTATTTCTAGTTCGAACACGCGTTTTTGCAACTGACACAAGTCGCCGATAGTATTTTCGAGCTTTTCACTAAGATTTGTGATTGCGCTTTTGACCTCACTGAGAGACTTATTTAGATCACTGATCGACTCTTGACACCAGAGTAATGACTTTTTGATCTCACCTTGTTCGTCCTGCAAGCACTTGATTCGAGCTAAGATTTCATTTAGCGTCGCGGCTACAGGTTCGGCACCGATCAAGTTGTCACTGCTCTTCACAGGAGTGTTGTCCCCGCGTATAGAACGCTTCTGCATCAGGCATGAACCACAGTGCCAGGGCCGCTGTAGGCTTTCCAGGGTTCGCAGGTCTTCTTCCGTCATTGATGAGCAGGCGAGATGATACTGCTCATGGCAATCACAACAGGATACGATAGAACTTTTGCCGCGCTTAACAGCTTGACCACACTTTCCACAGTTCGGCATGGCGAGAAAGCGAGATATACGTCCGTTCACGACCAAGGACTGAGACTGACTCCAAGGACTGAGACTGACTCAGACTGAGACATCTAGTATGTAGATGTTGATATAGATGATGGTTGAATAGCGATTGTAGGCTAACTGGTCGGCAGGTTAAGTTTCTCGTCTAGCCTCGTTCATGACTCGGCTGGGTGAGTTTTAGACCCCAAAAGCACGGTTGTGGGAGTGCGTTCAATATAATTTGGTGAGTTCTCGGATGCCAAGATATTTGCACTTCAAGTCACTTTCACGTCAATGTTTCAACCTTGATCATACAAGAGTAATTGTTATTTATGATTCTTAGCATGGATAAAAGAGATTATTTTTTCTGATGGGCATATGAAAGCGTATGAGTAATACTCTTAGCTCACTTGAGTATGTAATTTGTCAAACGCAACTAAGATAATACACTAAGGATATCGCTCCACCATTTCAAAGTGGAATTTCTATGAGCGAACTTCCCTGCTCTGATGGAGCTGGTGTTGCATGAGAACCCTTGAGATCAAAAGCTCATGACTATTAATGGAGCGAAAGATCTTTCACCCTCACGACTTCTGAGGAACACATTCAGTGACAACTGAGCCCTTGCTCTCCGCGCTGAGAAGCACAAGTCATTGTTTGGACATCAATTGAATGAAATGGTTCACGCTGGAATATTTACCCTGGTGGCTAGAAATGATGGTAGAAATTGTGAGAGCCTAAGTACCATTTCTTGTTAGTTCGGACTCCATTGGTTTCTGTTTGCACTCAGAGATGAGTTACGAACACCTTAAGGAAGAAAACTTCGCAAATCACTACAGATCCTGTTACTGAGGATCTCGATATGAGTGAGACTTTAAAGTTGGCAACCAAAACATGTCATAGTATTCTCAGTGCTCTATCTTCAAAGCCCCTTATGACTTTATTGCATGCAAAGCTTAATCGCGGACTCAGTTAAATCTGCTTGTGAGGCCTCATGATAATTCAACACATCTGATAACACCGTAGGCACGCCGCTAGGCTCCCCATGTGTGGTTTTTTTAAAATCTATTTTTTCCTCAGAATTCCCTACCAGTCATACACTATTTAAGTTCTTCATGTCTCCATCCTCCTTTGTACCGTCAAAATCATCCATTCTTTTACTTCTTATTTCGTACTACACGTATGTACTTCTTATCGAATTTCTTACATCACTCTCCTCTCTGACATCGCTCCTCTCAGCACAACCAGAAAACAATCAATTCTTAAAGGTTTTTTTCAATCCGCTGTGACAGGAAAGTTCTAAAAAGTAAAGTTCTTAATCCCTTTCATTCGCATTCTCACCACACTCTCCATCTATTACCCTCGTCTGTGCCTCTCACACCTCTAGATTTATCTTATGTAAGCCTCAACTGCCATATTCGAATTTACCCACCGATTTTCTTCCCTCGTTGGTCGCATTTCACAATTTTTCATTTTATTTTCACCAAGTTTACTCCTTCCTTTTTCTCCAAATCCAATTTCCAAAAGTCTTTACAGTGAGCTGAATCATATTTTATGAAAACAGCTATCTGAACCACACTTTGCAGTGTTCGAATCCGAAACTGTCCTTCATATCTTTGCTCAGTGCCTTTCTATTATTTCTCTTTCTTCGTATTTTTTAGCCAATTCTCTATGGTGTGTCTCTTTAATTTTTAAATTGTTACACAGCTCATGCAATTCTACGCGTGCCCTTACCAAAAAATCCATTTTCTCCAAAAATACTTATAAGTAAATGCTTTCAAATGACCTGATTTATTTCTATCTCCCTTAACATTAATTTTCGCAGAAATACGGAGAAATTATTCATCATATTCATCTTTAAAGATTTATTTTGTTCCTTAATTTTCACATAATGCATCTAAAATTCTAACAATGATTGCTGATCCTTGGATGAACTAGTTATCTTTCAGATAGGCTAACTAACGCATTTTCATTCACATGATGAAAGATCTAAGGTTTTCCCGGCGTATCTGCTGGATAAATGTTTCTCGGGTGTTGCACCGGGTAATGGTAGGGTCCAAAGGTCCCAAAGGTTTTTCATTCACATATGTGTCCGAATCATTGAACTTCCTGCCGCGTTTGCTTTCTGTTCTCTATCAAAATTATTTCCAAGATTCCATAATGATTTTAACATAATTCTACCAATAAAATAATACTAAGTTTTTTCTACTAAATGAAACAGCTGCCTTGCATTCAGCAACCGATGATGGTTTCCCGTACGCAAACGTTGTGAGACTGCAGAAATTAAAGTACAAATAACAGATTAGATCTGTCTCTCGACTCAATTCTTAACTCTGTCAGATCATCCATTAATTTGGTTTATTCCACTCTATCAGATGCCTTTTCGATATCAACGGATCTACCAATAATACCTTGGCCATACTGTTTATTTCTTTCCTATGGCATCACGCGTTCACGTCCAAAGTGCTCATTACCAAGGAAATTGTTCGCAATAATGTCTAATATTTTCAAAACCCATATGGAAGACATGTACGATCGTTCTTTTACCTTTGGGACATATAAAACTAAAGTATAACTGATGCCCCGTAAATCGCTTTTTAAAAGACTTAAACTTCGCTATATTGGACTTTTTAGAAAAAACTTCGCTATATTGGACTTTTTGGCAGTCTTTCCTTAACTACTTCACCAAAAAACTCCCTTCAATAGGTCCCCGCAATGATAAGTGTCTCTATTTATAACGTCATTCTCCTTTTAATGGCCTTTCAGTTATGTTCATTTTCCTCTAGAGCTCTATTCAGAAAATTAAATTGTTTCGCCTGTTCCAATTCTACCAGTTACTAATAGAAGGGATCACTCAAAATTAAAAATAGGATTTGAACCATTTTAAGGTATAAGGTATGCATAAAACACCCACCCTCCAAATTTTGATGTTTTTGATCGATTTTTACGGGAGGTATACAGCCTTAAAAGTCGCCGTGGAGCTGTTCCCACGCCCACCCCGCGAAACGTATTTCTATTGGCTGGCTCCAATAGTGACGTAGAAAGTGCATGAAGCCGCCACGGAGGCAGTGAAGGAACGGACTTGAGAAGACTGCTCAACGTTGAGTCATCTACTGACGATGAGTCGACCAATGCGTGAGAAACACGGCGACTTTGTATGGGCCGATTCTAGGAATTTGCCGTATGTCTCTACAGACATTTTATGTATGTATGCGAGACAAGCCTCACTTTTTAGTCTAAGAAAATCTCATTACTTTACCAGTTGTAGAAATTTTCTTCACAACGTACTTATGTCAATGATTCTGTAGTGAATGATATCCTTCGGGTGACTGCCTAACCAACGCCTTGATAGCGGTGAATTAAAACGCCTTGTTCCAAATTCGTCCAACTAGTATTCCCACATTCATCTATTCCAAAGTTGCTCTTACCATTAAATCGGCAGAAATATTGTCAAAGTAGCTTCCTAATAACGCGTATTGGGACGAGGGATAATAGGAAGTGACAATGACTAACAAGCGATTAAGATCACCATAAAATCTATTTACGATGTAATGATAGGTTTGGTACTTTGGTACTTTGATTTTGAGTGTAGCTCTCTAAAGTGCATTGAATATTTCTCATTCTTTCCACAATGTCAGTCTCCGTTCACCCCAAAAGGCCTGGAAACTTGAAAGGAGAAGAACTTCGATCACTGCTGGTATGACTTTCGAGTTCTGCTGCGACTGGAGCATTTTTGGCTCCATGATTTCCTCGCATTCCAGCGAGCGTCGTCAGGCGCGGAGTGAAAATGCTCCAATGACAGCGACAGGCGAAAGCCACATCGGCATCTATCAGCATTTGCGAAAGCCTACGCTCTGGGTTAACTTATATGATCTCTCACGATTCCAGGTTCTTTCCATGCCGGGGCTTCTGGATAGGGGACCTGCTTGGAGTTTGACCGCCCTTGCTCCAGTCTTTGTTCTTTTGCCGCCACAAGAATAAATGTTTTGCTACTGCCGCCCTTTGTCGACTCCTACTTGATGGGCAAACTCTTTTTAGTCACGGCGAATCCGTTCCCCTTCCTCAGGGATGAATGAGCGCGGTCAGTTCCCTCCTTCCAAAACTGAGGAAGGCGCAAGTGGCGCCGATGGAAAACCCCACTAAGAAGTGCCCGTGGATAAATTATCGCGTGGCGAAAGCGGAGTTATGAACGTGCACCTGATTAACTCCACCCGCCTTCTTTCGTCTCTTCTGTCCAAACTCAAAAGAGCGGCCTTCATTAGCGCGACACCCTGACCCAAAATCCCCCGCCTTGTGACGCCCTCAGCGCGGGTACCGCCCCTGCCGGCCCTGAGGGCGCCAATGACGGAGCATGAGACTTGACTCCTCGATTTCGCTTCGCTGTCGGAGAGCACAGGTGGCGCCCACAGAACGAGCATCGTATGCGAAGGGACGCTGTTTTTTGCATGCGGACAGCAATGACTGTGATGCTGGTTAGGCACATGTCTGCCTCGAGAAGGAACCGAAACGAATACTGGAGATAGGTGGGGGTGTAAAGCTGTCTCCACAAGTTAATGTGTTTCTCGCATTTGATTTTTTGGTCATATCAAATGGAACAATCCTCCATCCGGGCTTGATCACTTAACTTCCGGATTCGGGCCGCATCTCCCTCGGCGGTATGACGAGAAAATAAACGAGGATAAAATCTTAATTGCCTTTCGATCTCTACTCGACTTGGGTGCACGAATGAAAATAAACGTCTTTCAAAGGAATACTCAGGTAACAATAACTTACATTTTTTCCAAAAAAAAACAGATTAGCCACATTTGCAGAGTATATCAATGCATTCCAACTTAACTGAACACTCTCTGTTCAAGGTCTCGTTTTCCGTGAAGGGGTGCCCTCAAAATTTAAATGAATGCGAGCAAGATCCACACCAGATTAGCTTCAATAAGCAATCCGTGCATCACGTAAAAATTTAAAGATATTGTTCACTCTATTCATATCAAATTAATCTTTATGAAACAAAAAGGGTGGAGTACAAATAAAAATCCGATTCTTGATGCGAAAAACGATATCGATTAAATTTACGGCAGAATGACAGCAGATTGGTCGAATATAATTTATTGATGCTTGCAACGTGTAGAAACAGACCAAAAGTAAGATGGCCATTGATATTTTACTAACTATAGCCATCAGAGTCGTATGTCCTCAATCATAGATCAGGTCACTGTAGTTCACCCTAAATTCAAGCGTCGCTCCGGGTAGCATGTACAGGAGGGTTGAAATTCGCCATTAAAAAATCATTTGACTTGACCGGAATTCGAACTCAGATCTCCCAATTGCCGGTCAGGTGTGTTAGCCAGTTACACCACCAAGCCATCTTCCTTCAAGGTGAATTTCGAGGGGGATTTATGCGAACAAGATGTTCACGCCTCAAGTCTACATTGTAGCACATGGGGCGAAGTCGTGCTTACAAAGCCACTGCCGCGGTGGATAAACCCAACATTGTTGGAGATCTGGGTTCGAATCCCGGTCAAGTCAAATGATTTTTTCATGGCGAACTTCAACCCTGGTATATATGCACCCATGGGAGTGACTTCGTACCACATCATTTGTTTATGCAATGATTGGAAGCATGTACAGGCATATAATTGAAAGCCTAATGACTTAGGCTTAAAACTTTTTGGGTTTTCTCAACCGCTTCAATGGTATCTCAAACTCTTCACCACTTCACACATAGTGGTTTCAGATTTCATCCATTACCCTTACCATACTCACTTATGACTCTTCAATATGGTCAATTTACGTGACTACAAACCTTGCCACTATTAACTGAGTCACGACTTCGCTAAAATAGTGAAATACAAAATTCAAAATTTCAGCAATGTGCCCACCGACGCCATTCCATCTTCACCCTACCTCTTATTAGCCTCTCCCATCATAGACTTCAGTCCAACTTAAAACTTCTTGAAAACACCCTTAATTCTTACACTGAGTGTCCCGAACATTTGGCACTCATTAATTATAGAGTGCCTTCGTGTCCTTCCCGAACTAACTAAGTTCTTCACATGCCAAGAACCAGATAATCACTGACACTTGCTCTTCTTTCATCTCTCCTCACAAATAAATTCACTCCCTAATGGTATCAATCCCTTTTTCTGTCACTTAAGAACTTCAACGCCTTGCTAAAACCTGTTATTCCGTAAATAAACATCATATCCAGACAACAATCAACAAGTATCGGCATATCTATTTCGCCTAAGAAAAGTTGTTTGTTTTGTTGTTTTGTTGTTTACATGAATCAGCCTCATTTTGTGTTTGCTACAAGTGCACTGTAAACTGGCAATGTTGCTAAAGGTGGACTATTTTATTGAAAAAAATTCTCACCAGCTAAGGGGACTTGGTTTTTCTCGGCTTCGATATAACTACATTCGCAGTATGCAAACAGACAAGTGCATACTTATTGGTACCGTCGGTTACACCCATTAGCGTACGCCCCCCTTATAGTAGGAGTCATTTAATGCGGTCGAATCCGTCGCATAAAAAATGGAATGTAAACAAGGCAGGACGTCTTAAAGGAGGAGTTGGTAAGGGGTGAGGGGCGGAGAGGGGTTGAAGGCAAGGGAAGTGTGGGGGAGGGGGATGCGATGGGGTATATATAGAGAGAGACAGAGAGCGGTAAAGGTATTTCCCCATCCCTCTTCTCGAGTGTTCCGCTCCATTGCGAAGGGGATAAACGCACGAAAAAATAAAAAGTGATCCCCTCGAATATTTCACTTTTTAGTGTTTCTATTTTGAGACGGATGAGCGATCTAAAATAGCTCCCCCCCCCCCTCCCCAATTCCCCCGTTGAGGAGGCAAAAAAAGAGCGCATCGACAATACTAATAGTGAGCAGTAAATCTGTCCACATCCTAATAAATTATGATTTTCTATTCCGGTGCTTTGTGTTCGCCAGCGCCGTGTAAATCATTCACTCCCTCTCTCTCTCTCTCTCTATGGAATTTCTTCCTCGCAGTGCTCACAGCGTAACGAGATCGCCAAAGTGGTTCACGGGCAGTGTGAGAAGCACGGTCCCAATATGAAAAATGATGAAGGGATGAGAAATAGGGAGAGTAATCAGGAAAATACAAGGGAAAAATTCCTTATTACCTTTGAGTAAGTATATATAGAGTGGCAAAGCAATGCTAAAAACTGGACATAAATTTTTTAGAGCTTTGGGAAGAATTTCTCAGGTGCCACCACCTTAGGGGAGGGAGAATTTTGGCTTACGGAGAAGGCCACTTGGAGGCGCTAGTGGTACTCGGTAATTTTGCATCAACATACAGAGGTAGATTTACCATGGCTGTTGTGTGTTAATCGAGTGTCAATTGTTTTGTCGTTGTTATTGGCAAACAGTTGACTCAGTCTTTGGTAATCGCGTGTCTTATCATATTGACGTGAATTCGATTCATTATAGACGATGCTCATTGAAGGCACATTAAAATACATGTTTAATTTGGTCTCGACGACTCAATAAGATTTGTTTCCGTTGCTATGCGTCGATTAGTAAACATCAGGAACCGATATCATCACAAGAACATCATGAGAGTTATGCGACACTAAATGAAGTGGCCGTGTACCAAAGCTCATTTGTTATGGCTTGTCGTGCAACTTCGATACGCCTCTTCCATCTATCGGCCAAAGTATTAGTCAAAAACTGATATCCGAATCTCCCTCTTTGCCACTATGTATATACTTACTCTATGTTATTATCAACAAATATTTTTTTTAATATCCAACTTCGATAGTGTATTTTCCAATAGTGGATGGAAAAGGGAAAGATGAATGTTGTCGAGATCTTGTCTGGTCATATCTCAATCCAATCTTTGAGATTTGCAACCCTGCACAGCACAAGGACCGCAAATTTTTTTTAATCTGGAAAGAACACTAGAAATAATACTGATAAGAATACCAGAAACCCAATCGAGTATTCCAACAGTGTGCCAACCGGCGGATGGAAGGAGTTGGGAGCCGCAGCAGCAAAGAATTCAAAAGCTTCACGCTGAGCAGGCTAATATTACTTAATGAGTTGAGATAATAAAAGTAAAAGTGTAAACGGTCGATACCATTTTGATCCCTACGGCTGATAGTTGCGACATAATAAAAGAAATAAGATACATTGTCGAACTGATTCGTAAAAGAGTTCCCACGCACATTTAAAGATGTCAACAGAAACAGAGCGAGAAGTTAACTTGTATCCCTGTATGACCATTTTATTCCTAAGTCAGAATACTCCACTACATCCGAACCCTCCCTCAGTCTAAAATCACAATGCCATATTCCCTATGTAGGTTAGAAATTTACGACTGGCAATTTTTTCTTTTTCCAATAAACATTTTCATGCGCTTGATGAGGCATTTAGATTTTGATCTAGTGTGTTACCACATGGCTCTTCAAGATAAGTGATAGATCATCCCCAGTAAACATACAGAGTCTTGTTTTTTTCATTCTCCAACTGAATAAAAATACGACTATTTAGGAGGCAAACGATGACTTAACCAAACATATGACAATATGCAACACCTAATGGAAATTAACCATGAAAATGCCTTTAAAAATCATATTAATATCATTCAATCCCCGTAACGATCGATTGCCATGGGACAGAAAATGCATCGTAATCAGCTTTTTATCAAAAACTTTTCCAATAATTTCATCGAGAGGATCCATGAGATTTTTCAAAATGCCTTGAAAATTAAAGCTGTCAGACAAGGGAATGATGAGTGGTTATTGAAGGAAGTGGGGCATTAGAACTCACTATAGCGGATAAATAAGTGCTTAAGAGGGTAAACAGACAAGTTCACGATCTGGTAGAGAAAACAAATATAGGATGGTCTGATGAAATGGTAAAAGGGGTAAGGTACTAAAAAAACCGTTCGTCGAGAAACTGATTCACATAATTTAACATTTGGCGAATTCCACAGTAGTAAGTTTGTTCCACTATTATTAGCATTATTGTCTAAATATTTTTCAATAAGTTGCTGTCTAAAAGACGTTGATAATATTGAGGAAGTCTTCTCGGGTCTTCCACCGGGATAATCTTTTCACTGCCGACGTTTCGGAGTCCGCCTCGTACTCCATTCTCAAGGCAAGACCGCTCGAGTATACCTGAATTTCGAATGGAGTACGAGTCGGACTCCGAAACGTCGGCAGTGAAAAGATTATCCCGGTGGAAGACCAGAGAAGACTCCCTCTATATTATTCGCCGGGAAACAAAACTAAATCATATTTAAGTTGAAAATAGTTTTCCATATTTTATAATGAAAGTTAGTTATTTTATTTTACATCAGTTTACTCATAAATAAAATAGGAGTCAACTTTGATTAGATGAAAAATAGTTCGAGAGTAGTTGAGTTGAGTTTAGAGTAGATATTGGAGACATTCCTCTGCATTCGACTTAAATGAGTAAAGATGTGACTTGACTTTAATTATACCAACAATCCTCCTTAGCATCACGCATAAAAAGGAAGTCTATCCTCTCAGAAGTCTAGTAGCGGCATGAATTATGGTCGGAAGAGAAAAGTTATTGTTATTTTTCAATTTTAACCCCGAGAAATGATTTAATAAAACCATAAACTAGAAAGTTCCCTTCGCGAGATGCTCAGTTAAGTAATTGTCTGAAGAAATATGCCGAGTGGTAAGCGAGCGAGGAAAACCATACGTTGGGGAAGGTCAAAGGGGAAGAATATGTGAGCAGGGAAAGCTGTGAGGGGGGCGGTTGGCGGATAGACCCATGGTAACCAACGCAGAGGGTTCGTTGCCTCGCCGACAAACGGTCGAGTCCTCTCGCGGAGCGTAATAAACTTGCGAGCGACTTTGGTTGACCCGGGTGAAATGGGGCTCCAATTATGAGATCGTTAATGCTCACACGGCTTCCTAGCCACTGCACCCGTGAGCCACCATACTCACTCACCTGCCGGCTTAACCCTCCAGCACCCGGTCCTTGATCGACGCGAAGATAGACAATCTTCGGCAAAGAGCAGAGTCATCGACGCGATTTCATAGAATTATCATCACCAGAGTCGCACCTCTCTGCAAAAGACAAGAGAGACGATTATTGCTCAAAGGTCAAATGCCTCTCGAACCTCGTTCACCAACCCTCAATCCCTCATTCAATCATTGCGAGAGCAATTAAATTTCTTTGATTCGACGCCAATTGTAGAAAAACTTTCCAAATGAGATGAAAAGTAAGATGTCTTAACGGTCTTTTCTGGCCATACTTAACCGACGCGTAGCGTACTGGGATCGGTTGGCACCCAACCTTTAAGCCATAAATTTATACGGAAATTCATAAGCTGAGTAAAATGTCATTTCAGATATGATCGTAACGAAATAAGTCAATGGTAAAATAATCCAATCATTATTTCTACTTCGTATATTTTGGGATAACATGTGGCAGGGAAATAAAAAGTATATATAACAATATGTAAAGGTTTTTCTTCGCTATTTTTACTCTAAGAAGAATGATAGACATATGATTGAAGTTTCCATAAAGTTGTATTTAACGTTCAAACATATCTCAGTTGTGTATGCCATTAGGCTCCTGAATCTAGTTTTGGTGACCTTGGATTTATCATAGGACATCATGGAGGAGACAAAAGGTTAGCTGAAAGACAGTAGACAAGTCAGAAAAAATCGCCACAGATAAGTGAATATGCCATTGGAAGACAAAAGGCGGTATTATAGAATGACACTCCAGTGGACATTTATCTCAAACCACACGGGGTCTCCACCGTCGATGTAATAAATCGATGTTCTCCACTCGGTTGTTACTTTGGTATTATAAGACGTCACTCGAGTGATGATACTCCCTCGGACTCTACTCGGAAACGAGTGACTCCTGTTAAGGTAGTCCGATCGAGATTGTTCCCTAGTCATAATAGAGACCATATTCGATTATACGTTTTAATTTCACCAGCTGTAGGACACATCAATTAAATATTGCATTATTAATGGTGCAATTATATAGTTTTATGTGACAGAAATGGTAAATAATTAAATGAAAATATCTAAATAAGTCTTTAACTTGACTCATTTTTTTCGCGCGGTGCGTTTGAAACTCCTTCAAAACGGGAGGTTTTTTGTGATACCCAAGAACCTACTGCGGTGACAATATGATTGATTTTCAAATATCGTTGAGAAAAAATACAAACGACACACTGTTAGTTTTTTTACGACATCTAAGTGTTAGAAATACCTCATTTTGTAAATAATGTCTCTCTGAAGTTCATGCACGTATCATTTCTCGTGTAAAAGGGCTGTCATTTTTTAGCAAATATCTCCAAAATTAATATGATAAGGGGTAGAATTTTTGGTGTCATTGGATAGGTGAGATATTTTCCTTTAAAATGAGACCAAATTCATTGATTTCTAGGTAAAGCAATATTTCACTCGGACTACCTTAAAACACTCGAGTGCCCACTCATTTCAAGTGAGCAGTTTTCAAGATGCATGCCGTATTCACCCGGCATATTTTTAATGAAATTTTGGATGCAAAGCTATTTTTATGCATGTCATTTGTGAAAATAGTTTTGCGTCCGCAAAAACGTTCTTTTAAAGTAGTATAGGATGCTCGAGAATTAGAGAGGTAACCTTTATCCGAAGTTAGGACATCTCCAAAGAAGGTACATGTCGAGTACCAACAATCGAAGAGAGATGAAGCTCCAAAGAGGTACGAAGGCGTAAAGTATATGTATCAAATTCAGGAGGTTCACCAAGACTGTGTAAGTGAAAGTAAATTTTTAAAATCCAATTTGTCGTCCAATTGGTATTAAAAAATCTTGCTGATTCCGCTGATGTCTTTGCGTTGGCCGTTGAAACCTCAAGCGAAGGAACAAAATATGCCGATACTTTCACAAATATGAATATTTGTTTTTAATGGACAATTTTTTATTGCCATGGACGCCGATTTAAGTACTGTTTATATTAAATCACCATACTTTGACCTCAGTTATTCGCCAATTACTCAAAATATCAAATGATAAGATGTAATTAATTATATTGTATCGATATTCCAGGAGCTTTTGCTTTAGATTCAAATTGTGAAGTGGAACGGTGGTGGAACTTGGTGGAACGCCGACTTTGCATTAAACAAAACTTTCAATGATGTCTTCCATAGATGTATTATTACAAACGCGACCGGTTTCGGCAGTTACGCCATCATCAGGTACTTTGAATTCAGTGTACCTAATGATGGCGTAACAGCCGAAACCGGTCATGTTTGTAATAACTACTCTATGAAAGACATAACTGTTTGTTTAATTCAGAATTTTTGCTTCTCGAAAAGAGTGTATCGTAAAATTGAAACTTCATCGTGAGTTCCTTCCATTTAATCCATTGAACGCAAAATAGGAATTTAAAGTTTAATTTGCTAGCAAATAGAATGGGAGGAAGAAACGCAGTATTGTTCACGCCAGATAAGGGAATCGTTTCACAATGATTACCCAGAATATGAATTAAGTGAAATTGATGTCCTTTTGCAAACTTTTGCGAACGTCCTCCACGTCTACCTTAAGATTAACCCCAACTATTCCTAATGTGAGCAACAGTTCCATATTTCATCCCCGAGAATTTTGGGCTAGAACCGGCGTCGCATTCATAGAGAAGTGCAGTAATTGACTTCCGATGAATTCCAACGTTTGGTCCGAGAAAAACAATCCGATCCTCACTCGGACTATCCGGCCAATGAGAGGGCTAGAAGGGAGAGAGGGGAAGGACAATTTTCGGAGCAATTACCACTGTCTACTCCCATTCCGTCTCAAGGGAATTCCGACGTTCTCACCCCTTCTTCTTATCCCCTCCCTCCCACCCGCCCGTTCAGGGAGAGGTCGAAAGAAGTTCTGGAGGGCGAGAGAGAGAGAGAGAGGCCGTGTTTTTAAAGAGGAATTGACGAGGTGGTGGAAGCGTAAAAGTACGTTTTCATGGACGCGACAGACGCGGACGACGCGACGAGACGCGTCACTTCTTCGCGTGAATCATTCGCATGCAAGCGAACCTGCGCGTAGGCGAACCTACGCGTAGGAGGTACGTACGCGGTATTTACAGCAGATAAGAAATGGTTTAAAAAAAAACTTCTAGGTTTCTTTTTGTCCCTCACATACTTATCCCGGCGGGCTTTCCACCGAGCCACACATTTTTGGCTGTAAAACACAATAATATTGCCACCAATGCATCAACACATGTAAGCTTTGAGAATCATCGGAAATAAAAGTTGTTCTTACCGTCCACTCCAATGTATACTCCTATCTCCCTCCACGCCTCCTCCCTTAGGTTTCTATCCCTGTGGCAAAAGTCCTTATAATTGTATAGGTACGTGCATTTCTCTCAAATTTCGGAGATGATCATTTCATCCATGGAACCTACACTTCGCCGGTCAGCCATTTTTGCGATTCTACGCGTTCCACGTGTTGAAAGTTGAAAATATTTCAACTCGGGCGATGCGACTCTACGCGAACATACGCGAACTCACGCGAACAAATCCGGGATTTTATTGGTGGAAAATCTCGCTTTCGCGTCTCTTCGTCTAAAACACGTTCATGAAAACGTAGCTTAAGAGAATACACCGGCGACCCCGTCCGCATCGGGACGACGGGCTGGGAATTTCAGACCGGGTATCAGTGGGGGGGCTGCTGATTGGGGAAAGGGCATTTAAGAAAAAAGGAAACCCTTCCCCCGTTTTCCTTAATCTTGTCCTTTCGCCCTCCCGCCCCCCCTCATCCCTTGAGAGACCTCATACCGCGAGAGAAAGAAGCATGGGAGCAAGTGAAAAAGAGAGAATAAAGGCAGGCGAAGGTCTTTTTATCCTCTTCTCTCTCTCGTTCCTCCCTCTTCCTTCTCGTTAGGATTTTTGCGATCGAAGCAATGCATCCACGTAAGTGAAATTCCAGCGGCCGTCTAAAGGAACCCCGAGATTCCTCGTCCCTTCCCCCTCTGTCTCTCTCTCTCGTGTCTCTGAAGAAGAAAGCGAAAGCGGACTCCCTTCCTCCAGTTCCCACTGCTTCCACGTCTTCTCAGAGGATGGAGAGGAATGAGGCGATTTTTCCATTCTTCTTCGGAAAAAAATTGTCAAAAAAGAAAGGATTTGTGAAGCGGAGGATTGGAATTGCGCCTGAATATCTTCGAAGAGCGCAAATCGAAATCAGGGAAGGAATAAGGAAGGCAACGGAGGAAAAAATTTAAATGAAAACACAAAAGGAGCGATTCGAAAGGGAATCTCCCGGAATAGAGCAGGTGAAGAAGGAGTGGGAAGAGGGGAAGAGGAAGGGTATTGTTGTTCCCAATCATTGCATATGATGTGGTACGAAGTCACTCGCAAGCGTGCATATAGTTCTAGTTCGCATAAACCCCACTCGAAATTCGCCTTGAAGGAAGATGGTGGTGTATGGTGTTAGATGGTGGTGAAGAAGGAAGGTGGTATAACAGGCTCACACACCTGACCGAAAATTGGGAGATTCGGGTTCGAGTCCCGGTCAAGTCAAATGATGTTTTCATGGCGAATTTCAACACTGGGGCATTGTTGTTGTAGCTCATTGAAAGTTGCTTAAGGGCGCCGCTCAACGAATGGTGGTTACTCGTCCAATGTCGAAAGATTTTTAAAAAATGGCACCGATAGCTGATTCGCTGATTCTTTGTGTCCAACAGATGCTTAGACGAAGAGAATCTCTAACATAAAGACAAGCTACTCGGCCGGCAACATGAGGCTTCAAATACATACATGCATATCCGGATCCCGTTCCAGCTACTGCCGGGTCTGGGAGTTAACGATTCCTCTCCATCTTCTTCTATCTTCCCACCATTTTTCTTCCTGCTCTTGTCATTGCAACCCTCTCTTCTCCACGCTCTCCTGCACACCTTCTTTCCATCTTTTTCTAGGTCTTCCTCGAGGTATTTTTCCATTTAGCTGCAGTTCTTCCACTATTATTGGCAATCGGCTTACTTACATCCTTTTAAGGTAGTCCGAGCGAGATAGTTCCCTAATCATAATAGAGACCATATTCGAAATATACGTTTTAATTTCACCAGCTGCAGGACATATCAATTAAATATTGCATTATTAATGGTGCAGTAATGTAATTTTATATGACAGAAATTGTAAGCAATTAAATGAAAATATCTAAATAAGTCTTCAACTTGACTCCTTTTTTTTCGCGCGGTGCGTTTGAAACTCCTTCAAAACGGAAGGTTTATTGTGATCTCGAAGAATTTACTGCGGTTACAATATGATTAATTTTAAAAAATAGTAGATAAAACACACAAACTACAATCAGTTGATTTTTGGACGAGATCTGAGTGTAGGAAATGCCTCATTTTTAATGAAAGGTCTTTCTGGAGTGCGTACACGTACCATTTCCCATACAAAGGGCTGGTTTTTATTGGCAAATATCTCCGAAAGTAATGTGGTAAGGGGTATAATTTTTGGTGTAAAAGGAAAGGTGACATATTTGTTCTTTAAAATTAGACCAAATTCATTGATTTCTAAGTAAAATGATTTTTCGCTCGGACTACCTTAACATGTCCATACCATCCAATTCTTGCCTTTTCTCTCTTTTTCTTGGTTCTTTCTCTCTTATACTTTCTTGGTTCAAGTCTGTCCCTTAAATCTGTATTTTTTACTCGGTCTCTTCTTGTCTTCCCTTTTATTGCTCTTAGGAATTTCATTTCACTTGCTTGGATTCTGCTCATTCCTTCTTTTTGGTAGTCCATGTTTCTGCCCCGTACGTAATTATTGGTATATAATAATTTCTATACATGATTCGCTTTTCTACTGCTGGTATTTTATTGTCCCATACTACATGTTTTATCATTTGATAAAAATTTCCTCCTTTCTGCAGTCTTCTAGTTATTTCACTTGTTAAAGCTTCAAATAATTGAGGGTAAATTAGGAGCTGAAAAGGACTGATACTCATTAAAAAGTAAACATTTGGAATCTACAGAGAAAACGATGTTTTTAGTAACAGGAAAGCAAGAGTTTTTTCTATATTTGTTACCATTCAGAGCCTAAAAGGAATATTGCTAAACTCATATTCGGATTATAAGTCAATTATATCTGATTCCAATCGATGAATTTGCATATGTAATAACTTAACTAATTTCAGAGGGTATACTCGGATTTCATCGACGAATCTACAAAAATATTGGAATCGTCATGTCTCATGTGAACATTTTCCTGGGGCTATAAAAAGAGGGATAAGCCAGATCTTCAAAAGAGAAGATAGGAACATATGGGACATTTAGTGACGTGATTGACACTTATGGATTACCGACACTTTCTCTAACACTTACTTGATCAATTTAATTACTAAAAAAGTAACAACCTCCAATGTCTAATCCGCGACTATTTCCTAACGGATTTGGAGCAGTAAAGGACTAAAAATCCCTCAACTATAAGATCATTGGAACATATATGTTACCTTCTAGCCTTGTGCGTCAATATTTATTAAAGTAACCATGAGTTTGAAAAGAGAACTCGCTTTGTATGTACATCCACGCTGTTATATTCTCTCCGACCATGGTTTCGACAAAGTTATGTCGTTATCAAGGTACACATCAGCGAAAATGTTAATTTGTACTTTGATAATGATATAACTTTGTCGAAACCATGGTCGGAGAGAATAAAACAGCGTGGAAAGTACAAAGCGAGTTCTCTTTTCATGTGTCGTTGTGCCATAAAGTGAAACCTGGAGCTGTAACTTGTGTAACTATGTGTTGATTAAACTAATCATTAGAGTTGAGTTCTCTTGCTTTTAAATACCTCTAAAATGATCTTCGATTGAAAAAAAATTATCGTCAAAAAATTGAACATTGCGGCGGATGTGAAATCGAACGTCAAGGATAATTCACTCGGTTTTTCATAAATATGGTTCAAACTCAAGAAACGATAATTAAAAAATTTTTATCGATATAAAAATGGAGGAAGTTGACATGGAAGAGAAGAGAATATTCGTAAAAAGAAGTGGTCTGCGGTAGTAAGAAAGAAATGCAAGGGAAATAAATCAGAGAAGGGGGATTTGGTCGGCGAGGGGAGGGAGGGAGGGAGTGATGGGGTGGGGTCAGAGGAGGCGAATTCTTTTTTCGTCTTTCAGAGGAACCCCAATCAGAGCGGAGGGGGGACGAGACTGGAAGAGAGTGAAAGAAAAGGGATGCCGCGATTTTCTGACCTTCCTCCCTCTCCCACCGCATCTCGCTCCTCGGAGGGGATGAAAGATCGCATAGGGGAGGGTAGTAGGGGAGTAGGAGAGAAGGGGATTCCCTGGAAAAAGAGGAGATTCTAGCAAAGGGGATTAAGGTGTGATCACCCAATCCCTGTACCATTAATCATCGTAAACGATGCAATTTTAAATGTATTATGATTTTGTTAGGTGCTTATCTTTATATTTCTTTAATGATGCATCAAATAAATAACCAGACGCACTAAAACTGTGACCTTTTTCCATTGTCATTAACAGATTTCTAATAAATAATACCACTAAATATACAGAACATATATGGCGCAGCATTAATGAAACTAGATTTTGTTAAACGTATATTAGGAAGGTCCTCGGATGAAAAAGTAAAAGAGAGATACTACTTCGCTCTGGTTAGGCAAAATCTCGAATACACCGTGAGCACATGGGACTCTGGTCAAATAGATTTAACCAAAAAAAATTAATAAAATACAAAGGAAAGCAGCGCGATTCGTTAAAAACTGCTGCGAGCGTACATATAGTGTCACACAAGTTTTAGCGTGATTAAGGTGGGAGCCCCTAGAGACTCGGAGGCTACACGCTGGGCTTAGTTTGCTAGATAAATTCAGAACTAATATTTTTCAGAGCGATAGAGAGAATATTATCGTGACTCCTCACAATATCTCTAGGTCTGACAGATGCGATAAAATAAGAGAGATACACTGCCGAACAGATAGGTGGAAAAACTCGTTCTTTCCGCGAACAATAAGCGACCACAATTAACGACAAAAAAA
Organism: Ceriagrion tenellum; assembly: GCA_963169105.1. Lineage (NCBI taxonomy): Eukaryota > Metazoa > Arthropoda > Insecta > Odonata > Coenagrionidae > Ceriagrion > Ceriagrion tenellum. The sequence goes on along the minus strand of OY720637.1, from coordinate 141,552,986 downwards.
ATAAAAATTGAGCTCCACTAAATACACTCCTATATTAAATGTCACCATTCCATCTCCAAAAACTTACACCTTTACACGGCTGGTGACCTAACACTCCCTGCCACACGCCATGTGGCGGCTCGCAGGGTATTATGTTGATGTAGATGTACACCTTCCTAATTCACCATGTAACCATGACAGACCTATGCACAGGTCAATTTGGTGAACTAAGCACACCGATTAACATTGATTTGTTCAGCAAAATTTATCAATGGACGCAATCTGTTTAAGAATACTCCTTTAAGGCCCGATTTCACAAAAATTTTCGTCACTTTAGGAGATAAACTATGTGTCACATAAATATCTTGCCAGTGTAACGAAACCGATCGAGTCGCATCATGTTTATTGTTTAATTTGTTAAGTCAACGCTGTCTCGGGAACCATCATTATAAGATTTAGCACGGAAACGACACATTAAAAGGGCGCTTTCGAAAAATAAAACTTATTCGAAAAAACAGACACTAGTGGCAGTAACAGACACGGCATATATGTACAGTGGCGGAAGAAATTAACGCAAAATTTTTCGCGCGCCAGAATGCGGCATTTTTGGGAACTTCTAGGAGCAGTACACACTCCAAAGACTGGCAACGCTGAGGAAAACATCGTATACCGCAAATATTTGAAATCCTCCTTGCAGCTCACATTTGTCGGAGCCTAGAACTTAGTCATCAGTCGCCTTATTTTTGAGCTTTCGTCTCATATTATTCGCACATTCAGTCGCGATGCATCGCTGTGTTTGTTTCAGCATGGTTCTTACGTCGAATGATATCATTTATGCAGAAAGACTGATTATAAAAAATATTCACTATCCCACCCAATTCAGTATACTATATGCTAAAATCTTCATCTTCTACCACCAAGGGCTTTTTATTGTGGTCAACTTTCCGTGGATCATTTTGAATGACGCGAACTGCATCTGTTTCACCGAAATGATATAAATCGAGATTTATCCGCACCAAATGTCGATACAAAAAAGATTTAATTGAAATAAGTATAGCCTACGTGATGTAATTTTTCACGATTTTCCATTTGTAGACTGACGAAGTTCCTTTAACTGATATTTATTAAATTCAAAACGGATATTTATTAATGAATCGTTCTTATCCCAATATAAATCCGTCCTTAGTTCGTCAGAATGGGATTAAACTATGAAAACATACGTAAATGTATATAATTTCACTAAATAAAAATAAATGTGCTCGCATCGATACCGAATAATCTAGGCATATTTTCCCGATATTTCTTTCATCTTAACACAGGAAGCTTGATGAGCTTTATCTAGTAAATGCAGGATATACGAATAAACATTCAGAAAAGTTTACCCAAATTAGGTGGAGTTATGGATAACATACGGATGATTGCATAATATGTTATATGCTTAGCTATAAATTCGCCGCACATATGAAATTAACAAAAAGCCTTTTAAAAGACTTCAGTTTGGAGTAGAATATCATTAATGAAATAAATTAATAGGTAACGTTAATGCTGTTGCTGTAAGATGTATTTGGATAGCAAAAGAGTGGTCCGTGTTCGATTTTTAATGAATGCAAATGAGTTTTTATATAAACTTCCTCATAATGGCGATATGAATGAATGTAATTTGTAGCTGCAATGACTGGCTGATAATATGAATTTTTTTAATACAAAAGAGATAAAATTTGCCGAATAAAAATAATTTTACTTGACCAGAAATTGAATGAAAAACTCAAAAATGTCTCGACCAGGGGTGGGATCACGGTTCTTTTCTTCTTATGGTAATTGTTGCCATCCAAAAGACAAGCCGCATTCGTAGGGCAATGCGCAAGGTCCTGGGAGCGCACTCCACTGCATGTAGCACCCAATCTTTCTTGATGACGATCACGTTTTCGAGATCATGAGCGTACTCGAACAAAGTTATTATGAAGAAACATGATTGCGATTCAGGTTTGCAACCCAGTAACAACTACTGAGCTTTCTTATGTCAAGGCGACTTTAAGATGATGTTTCGTATCCTTTCGGTGAATTTTTTTGCGTCCGTATGCATTACTGTGAACTAAGTTAATTTTAAAATGAGTGGTGGTATTGTCTACGAACGTTTAAAATAACTAAAGGATAGGAAAAAGCATACTACTCTCCCGGGAATACAAACAGAAAGAAGTAGTTCTCGGATTACACCTCATCAGCCCAGACCATTCCAATCAAACGCCATTAGTTCCCCTCATGCATGGGTTTGGAGGCCAGCTACCATAAGCATGAGTTAAAGCAACGAGCAATCTTGGAGGACTCTTGAGGATCCCTAGAGGTTTCCCCGTGTCGATACAAAGCTCCACCAATACTAATCCATTCAAAATCGGAATGCATGAAGGGCGCATTATATTGATTTGGGAAATAGTATGCCTTTAATAAGAGCTTACTTTCCCCTTGTGTTGCGGGCGATACCTTTTCTGCCATAGATAATGTTTCGGACGCCAGGCGTTTAACTCACGGGAAAGAAGTGGTATTTGACTTCTCTTACGCCCTTAAAAGTATTCGACAGGGGCTTCCGATTTTTTTGAAGCGCTACGAGCCTTTTCTTTCTGGTGCAGCAAGTATTTGAAACCTGTGCGTTATTCACAACAACAAACCACCCCGACCATCACCACCCGGAACTTGGCCAAAGTTTACTGATGACTACTTCATTGAGACGAGCGTCGATAGACGAACAAACAGAGCGGACAGCGCAAGCCGAGATATTGTTCAAAGTTTTAGCGGCCTCTCCCAAAATTCTTGGAGGAAAGAAAGATCTTATTAGCCTTTAAGTATGCCTCATTTTTCTCCCAGGCGGAGGAATCGGATAGTAGATTTGTGAAAGGCAAAAACATTAGTCGAAAAATTACCCGAAGAGGTGTTGCGCCTTCAACTTTCACCCACTGATCTTTTATTTGGTGTTTAAAAGTAAAAAAACCTATTTCTTACTACTATCAAACGAAATTCATTAAATTCATATCCGCTATAATAAGAACTATGTTTAATCAAATGTATATCAATATTCATTTTTCGCCCGTAACTAGGAATATTTACTAGTTCACAAATGTCAAAAATCTAGGAGATGGTTCAAAACAAATCATATAACATAGATGGAGCGGGCTGCTCGGAGCGCAGAGTTCATTATGAGAAAAATGCGAGAAACAAACGTTTTTCGACCCCCTCAAACGAAACAACCCAAATTAAGATGCAATGAGGAAAATTGTGGAGGAAGAATGGAAAATGAACCCAGTAAGATGATACCAAAATGTGGACAACTCCATGTCACAGAGACTTAGTCAGGAAATCGAAAATGGAGGGGGATGGATTGATTATAAGGCTAATTAACATCCACATTCTTTATGTAAATACCAGCATATTTCTCGATGATCAATTGCTGTGATCATGTGAACACATAACTCAAATTGAGAGAATTACGCATACATTTTAACCTTTTCCACTCGTTCTAAATAAAGCATTATAGTGTCCCTTTTCAACATCTTTTAAAATACATTTCCACTAAAAGATGAAATTTATGATCCTGTAAAAAGTCTATTAATATCTTCAAGTGGGAGCACTTACAACTTTAACTTCCATTGAAGCAATAATTGCACACGAATTACGACACATTTGAAGAGGAATAGATTCTTTAGGAACGTAGCAATCGTATAATCTTTGATGGTGCACATTCCTAATTTGCACTCCATTGACTACTCTGCGGATTTATAAGTATACAAATGACCATGGGGAAAATATCTAATCACTGCTTAGTCGCTACATGAAAAAGATGATTTTTAGTATTTTATCACTTTCACAGGGGAAGATACGCGATGCATTTTTGTCGGAGTATTACTTACGCATGGGTATAAAAATGTTCCTCATAAAATTTAACTGCATAATTTAAGCCAAACATTTTTCACTGTGAATATGTCAAAAGATATTTAAGTGATTCATTAATTTACCTTATCCTCTAAGTATTATCCTCCATCCTATAAGTTGAACTGTTTAACTACACGGCTAATATATTGTTCATAGCAATCCTAGAAAACAATGCTGGGAAAGCTTCAAAAACTGTTTTAAAGATATTTTCCAGAAAATTCCACACTTGTTTGGTCTCTCACTCAGATAAGTAATCGGTATTTACAAGTTTGGCAGATAGAACCAAACTCTAATTCCTAATAAAAATAATTGCCCTCTTTACTAAATCATTTCAAAGTAATTTAAAGGTGAATGTAGCATCAGGTAAGTTCACTAAATCGAGTAACTGACACAATCAGAGATCCGGTCTATTCCCTCCTTCATGAATAGCTTTTCATTGAGTGGTGAATTGGCGAATTAGTGGATATGAGCATCATACGACAGACAGGACGTAGAATTCAAGTGGGGCCGAGTACCCGAGAATGGGAAGTAAACATCTCATTCGACGACCAAGGAGACCGCTCTGATTCTTTTGCAAAGCCCGAATATGTGTAAAACTCACAAACTCATGGATGAGGTCAATGTCCATTCCCTGGGCCTTCCGCGGATTCCTGCGAAGTTTTGGCTGCAATAAAGTCACATCGCGTAAGTTAATTATAAAGGCCACGAATAAAAGAGGCCACGCTAGGATTTGAACCCCAGGCATTCTTGGCCGCAGACGAGCGCTCTCCCTCTAGGCTACTTCATCGATCAAGAGGAATCCGCGTCCTGTGGTTCTTACTACAAAACGAAAAATGGGAATTCTAATGTTTCCTGTAAAAACTGGACCAAATAAAATGTTCTGGATTTTTGAAAGTAGTTTTCAGAAAGTAAATAATAATACGTTAGGAGGAATTAAGAAATTTAAGTGTTTGAGACGACCTGTATGAACGAGGGTGGAAACTTACGTAGGGTTTTAAGGTATTGGAAATACTTTTAGAGAAAAATTTTGTCCACATGGAAACCATTCTATTCAACCAGATTTCCTGTACTTTAACTTGAAATTCTCAGGATATTACGCCAAAATGTTAATTGTAATGCATCATATTTCTCGGAAGTAGTTTAAGGCCTATTAAAACGATGTTCATCCACAGCTATTCCCTGCACGCGGAAATACGTTTTATTGTAAGTGAATTTGATCTGGAGAATAAAAAAATGTTATGTCCCAACGAATAATGCTTTCATCGTAATATTTCTTTAGTTTCAATCAAGAAAATTTTTTTAACGGTCCATAGCTCTAAAAATAATATGGTAAGCATCTCTACATAATCAACTACGACTTCGGAACCTCGACTGAGTGCGGGTCGAAGCAAGCTCATCACGTTTATTACTCCTAGACGATGTCTCGAACGTAATCCTTTTTAGTATGACTATTTACATAACGTGTAAAATCGATATCCATTCGTAGAGAGTTTGAATATTCCCGGTTTCCATATGCGGTTTCACTGTTGTCAAGTTGTCGAAGGAAAAGCGATTTCAATTAGTTTCCGTGTACGCCGCATTCAGACGCCAATGAGTTTTGCGTTAATTTTTTCCGCCACTGTACCTATTGAAAGGATGAGGTAGGAAGCCGATGAAGACAGGATATGGAGGTGGCTAAAGATAAGCACCTGCTAGAAAGATTCAAATAACAAAAGTTTCAAGATGACTCTTTGAATTTAGCCCCCAACCAACAATAACAGAGTTAAAAATAGTGAATTGATATAGACACACACGAAATATGTGGACCTATAACGGTGAAATTGGTTTGGTCGTATTCTGTAAGAGAAGCAAGTGCGAAAAGCGACCCAGCGTCGATATAGGCAAGCTCTCAACGACAAACACCGAGGGATTCCCTGTTGTTCCTTCCGAAGGACATTGTGCTGCTCTTGGAGATTTCCTCACGTGGTAGTCAAGCAGCAAGGCGGGTAACATTGGCAAATTTCTACCAATATGTCAGCTATGAAAGCAAGTATTCTAGCATCTATCCTTAAAAAATCGACCGGAAATATATACTTAGGTCCCACAGAAATTGGGTGCAGAACACATTAAGAGATTATTTACTGAATATTTAATGGCAATTACCATAGATATGGGTCCTTACAGAGTGTAACTAAGACTGTTTATGCCCTCCAGTTTTTTCACTTATACGTTGACATTCCTTCCAACAATTATCTAAAAGTATTAGGTTAGCGCACAGCATAGCATATGGAGAAGACGAAGCATCATGTGCTTTAAGCCACGTCTTGCTCTCTAAATATGAAACTATACTTACATACCAATCACGCCGTTCCCTTCCGAGATAGGATGAGTCACTAAGTTTCACTCATAAATACATATTTGTACACCTAACTCTGCTTCAATAATTTTTTCCATTCTAACCTATCCTTAAAAACCTTTCTTGCCTTATTTACCCCCATACACTGCTTCATACACGCTCTCCTGTTTTTAAGACTCCTAATATTCCTCCTCCTAAGAATTTCCTCAACCACATTCAACCACAACTTTTTCGGCCTACCTCTCCCTCTCGTACCATTCATTTCACCCTTATATATCTGTTTCGTTATTAGACTCTCATACATTCTCTCAACAAGGCCAAACCAATGAAGTACACTCCTTTCATATATGTCCATTACTGGAGCATCTAACCCACATTCATTTATTACCCACTCATTCCTGACCCTATCCATCCTACTCTTGCCGCAATCATTCCTCAGATAACTCATACCCACGGCGTTTAGTCTACTCTTATGCTTATCCTGACATGCGCTTGAAAATGTTTAAATGAGACTTAAAGTCGCGATATTCTATTATTCACAAGTCTTGGAATTTATTAACCCTATGCATATTCCACTTTTTAGAAGGGAATAGTCTTTATCATTGCTCCCTCAATCTTATGGAAGAAAAAATGGCACTAAAATGATTAGTCTTTCCCTTCAGTTTTCTGGAATTCGAAGGGAACTGTTTACCAGCATTTCCAAAGGATGTTTTCCATGACGCGTCCCAAGCGTTGTGTGAACGCAGTCAATCATTCGTCAATGCCGAATCACAGCGGAACGAGTTGTATACCCTCCCCCATTTCACGAGATCGTTTTTATACGCGCTTGTTATATTGGCCTTCGGAACGGGAAAGTGTTTTACTTATCGTCGGTCTCCTTTTCCCAGGCGGACTTCTGAAAGGATGTATGGGGAAGCGACACTTGAGTGTAGGAAGATCAGCGAAAGAGATAAGACGAGAGAGGGTGGAGGAGGAGGAGGAGAAAGGCAGAGAGGGGAGGGAGGGTAAGGGAGGGATGAATGGAGATATGCAGAGCGGGGCCTTGTAATTCCTTTGCGGGGAATTTAATCGGGACGTTGCCAAAAACGAAGAGCGGAAAATACGGAGCGGTCGGAAAATCTTCATTTAACGGCGGCGGTTTAGAGTTTAATCAATCTTAGGCTTCAACATCCCCCAGTATATTTCACGGGCATTCCTAATGAGAACGGAGACTATTGTGCATCGTCACCAGAGGCCGGAACACAAACTAAACTTTCACGCCGAAGCACAGGATTAAATGCTCCAAAATGCCAAATCTAAACTTTCCATCCAAATTATGGGTTTTTTTTATCCATATCCCTCAGTCATATCAACCTAAACTTTTCTTGCGAGAGCATTACAACATTTAACTAGCTTAGGTTAAATGTGAAATTTTCAGAATACAATATTAATATAATATTGGGCATGATATCTTTAGAGATTTGATCATGAATAGGAGATGGAACGCGCTGAAAACTACTAAATTTCGTCTCATTTTGTCTGCGCTGTAGTGATTAACTGACCAAGAGTCCTCTCCACGAATCGCGGGTGGGACTATACGCTTAAGATCTCATTTAAGGCAAGGTAAGGTTTGAACATATCGGAGATGAAACAATAATGTGAAGGCTTTCGCGGTGCACCAAAAAGCACGGCGTCACCACTAGGTTCAACTGCGTCACAAAAATCGGTGACATTTTACCCTCGGCTAAAGACAAAATCCAACAGGATCTACATGAAGGAGTTTACCAGGTGCCTTTTTCCTGTGGGAAATCATACATCGGTGAGATTTGCCGGTCATTAAAGGTACGAATGCAGGAACACCGGAGAGCAACGAAAAATGGGCAATTACACCTGTCAGCCGTATCCAAGCACGCCTGGACCCCGGGACATAACATAAAATTTGACGAGGCCAAGGTAATAGTGAGAGAGAGCAGATATTACCCTAGGCTAACTAGAGAATCCATCGGGATAGCAGGGACGGACAACTTCAGCGGGGAGAGAGGATACCACCTGGACGATACATGGAGGAGAATCCTGAAAAGGACCAATGAGAGAGCAGCACCAACATTGGTGGGGAAGAGGTCCTATATTATGAGGACCAAACTCATGAACCGGCATCTTCGACCTGAAGACGCTGACAGTAGTGTCAGCGAAACTGTTGTCACTATACAACAAAAAAACACGCGGTTGATCCCAAAAAATGAAGGAGATCAACATGAAACAGTACTGCATTTGCATTTTGTTTTAAATAGATTACGCAAATCTTTCCCTCAAACTCATCTCGCCCACGAGAGGACCATTGATGGATGGCCTAATGAACGTGATCATTCTCGTAAATACTCTCGTTCATATCCGTAGCGGATGAACGGCAGACTACTGTAAAGAAAGCCTGGAATTCTCCTCCGATTCTTTACCCACTCTTCAAATGACGTCGGACAAAAGGGATTATACTTTCAATTGATATTGTTGCATGAAGTCAGGTTTTTGGACGCAAAGATTCTATACCAAACCGTTACCCACATGCCGCACCGAGGTGCGATGTAATTTTCGGAATGCATATATAATTGAAGGTTGAAAGTGCTAAATTTAAATACGAAAATGAATAAAAAGAGAAAATTTGGTCCATGTAGAATAAACAGGATTAAATAATTTGAGCATATGTAATTTAGAGCACCAAGGCAGAAGGAAGAGAATCTAACGAACTGGGAGGTTAGTGGGATGAGTGTTCACTATGTTTTGGATGGAAAGCGGTCGCATGAGTGGGGAATAGAGATGAGATTCAGAAGGATCGTAATTTGTAAAAGCACCCGAGTGGGACAACTTTAGTTTTGCGTTCGTTCGGGTCAGCCTCGGCGCCAAGATAGGTATGGTGAAACATTTTCGTAGACAGAGCTACACAGGGCAACCAAATGATGTCCAGACTCTGAATACAATGTCCGAATGGTCAAGTTTTCTTCTAACGTACCACCTTCCAATAATATTGGATATTGTTAATGTATATGCTCAAAGAGTCCTATGTTCGTAACAGCTTTAGAGATGCAATCGCACCGGACGCATCTTTTACAAACTTATGCACCTACCTACCTCACGCCGCACCTACAGCACGCATATTTTTCCAACTTATAAAATTGTAGCAATTTCTCATCGACCGCCCGCAAGATAGAGTGGAGAGTGAGGAGAATTCAAGCAAAGAAAGTAGACACGCTGATAAAAGAAACAAATTTTGCGTGCAAAAATATCAACAGTAACCAGAATATAAAAGCATACATTAGGAGCCTAGTGCCTTTTGTCTCAAAGAGACGAACTATTGGGAAAGAATAAAGTGCTGAGGTTGGATGCCGAGTATCAAATTGAGGGATTGGAACATACATGAGGAAGTATACGGAAGAATGGGGGAGGAGAGAGCCATACCTATTGAGTGCTACCAGGAATAAAGGAAAAGATGGACACTTAGAGAGACAAGCAGAAGACAAGTAAATCACAATCGTGTATACATGATCCAGCCACACTTTATCTACATCTGCATAATACCCTGCTAACCGCCGCTTGGGCGTGTGGCAGGAGGTGGTAGGTCACCAGCCGTGTAAAGGTGTACGTTTTTTGGAAATGAAATGGTGACATATATTATAAGAGTGTATTTAGTGGAGCTCAATTTTTATTGTTGTATTTTTTTGATCGCGGAAAGAACGAGTTTTTGGACCTATCTGTACGGCAGAGTATCTCTCTTATTTTATTGCATCTTTCAGACCTAGAGATGTAGTGAGGAGTCATGATTATATTCTCTATGTCGCTCTGAAAACTGTCAGTTCTGAATTTCTCAAGCAACCTAAGCCAAGCGTGTAGCCTCCGAGTCTCTAGGGGCTCCCACCTTAATCCCTCTAAAAGTTGCGAGACACTATCAGTACGCTCGTAGCAGTTTTTATCGAAGCGTGCTGCTTTTCTTTGTATTTTATTATTTATTTATTTTTTTAGAAACTTAGAGAGAAAACCAAATATTTCAGTAGCATAAGAGTAGTCCAACGAGGATGGCTAAGGAACGAATTCATAAACCAGGTAAAGTGGGAAATGAATCAGAGGAGGCACTAGAATTTAAAGGAGTCTGCATTGGAGAGGAAAGGAGGGAGGGTTTTCCGTCAACCAATCTAAATCAACTAATTACCAGGGGTAAATTGGGTTGCCAATCATTTCAACTATTCCACTCATTTCTATGCCGCAGCTGGTGACTCATACTTTCTTTTTCGGTTTTAGGGTCTTTACTATTCAGCAATACCGGATTCATGCTAAAATATTACCCAACGGCTAATAATCTTGTATTTAAAGACAATAATCATAATAAATACACTGTTATTCGTAATAAAAATAATGAAGCAAGGGTCGTATAGACTTTCCAGGGACAATTTGATTAGCTAGGAGAAAATGTAGTTACGTTGCACGCTTTAAAATATCTCTTTATGAGTTTAATATCTCAATAGAAAGTCATACCAAAATCTGAAGAAATTACAAGATGGGGGACGTTTATTTCAGGGCGTATATACAGTTACTCACAGCGGCAATCGTACAGAGGAAATTAAAAGTAGAATTGCGCAAGGAAAAGTAGCTTTTAGTACGATTAAGGAACTAGGGACATCCAGGAATGTCAGGACAGATATAAGAAAAAGATTTGCAAAATGCTTCATATGGAGTATTGTACTATACGGATGCGAATCATGGACCTTGAAGAAGAGAGATGAAAAGTACTTGGAAAGCTTTGAGATGTGGCTGTGGCGACGAATGGAGAGAATTGGGTGGAAAGATAGAGTTGGGAATGATGAGGTGCTGAGGAGGATTGGAGAAGAAAGGAGTATTTTGAGATAAATTAAAAGAGGAAGACTAATTGGATTGGGCGTATTTTAAGGAGGAATAGTGTTCAGAGATTAATTACAGAAGGGAAAATAGAAGGGAAGAGTGGAAGAGGAAGGAGGAGGCACGGAATACTGACAGACATCAGAAAAGGAAGGAGCTATGAAGAGATGAAGAGAGAGGCCCAGGACAGAATGATGTGGAGGACTGTACCGTTGATACCTGTCCAAGGACAGAATCACAAAGATGATGATGATTTCAGGGCATTAATGGGCTGAGGTTGAATCGGTTGAATTACTTATGATGGGGATGTGGAGACACTGCCACTGGCTTCATTTCAAGCGAACTCGTACTTCATGCATCAATATTGATACGATAGCGCTATCGTTAAATAATCTAATTTCCCCATATTTTAGCATTACCATCATAATTCCAACAAATCCTATATAAACATTATTGTTATTGTATAGAAAAATTGGGAATACATGCTTGTCATAAACTTTATTTTTTTCCACACTTAGTAATACACCACAAACTTGCGCATATCGTTCATAAAATTATTTGGTCACACTGCAGCTTCACCACATTAAAGTTTAACTTACTCCATCCAATCGCACCAAATTAGGGTATCAGTTGTATTCAAACAAACACAGGACTTTCTTAAGGTATTCACATTTCCATCACATTAATAACCACTCGAAATAGAAAATGTTTGCCTTTAGTTAATGGATAATAATAATATTCACTTATGATGTACGACAAACCAGACAGAGAGATATCCATTGGAAGATCTCTCTGCGGACTAATGTCCTGACCAGGTTGAATGGCTTTATAGACGAAATCCTAACGGAGACGTCGGACCTCTGGACGGTCAACTACGTGGTCTACGCTGCTGCCAAAATAATGGCCAACTCCCAAATGCCCTCCATCTCAAATGTCCTCTTGGGAGGACAAAGCGGCAAAACGGCTGGAACAATTGGAGGCCAAGATCACGCTGGCGAGACGGCAGGCTTCGAGGATTCAGTGTGTGATGGAGTACATCACATCTGGGCGGGCTTTCACACCCTAAGTCCGGCGCATAGCACGCAGCCTAAGATTTCACCATCACACACTGAACAAGAACGTGCTGCTCACCGTGAAGCAGCACGCGGTTGATAGAGCTCGGGCACTCACCACGGCCTGGAAAAACCTCCTGAAGAGGAGTAAGTCCGTGAAGGAGAACTCAACCTTCCACCTTCACCCGTCCCGTCTCTTTCGACCACCTCAGTCTGTCGTCGAATCTCCGCCACCCGTCAAAGAGGTAGAACGTTTCTAGAAGGATATCTGTGAAACGTCGAAGCCATTTAACGGAGACATTCCGGCCATGGGCCTCTTTAAAAAGTTTTGCAACTGCCACCTACATGAAGTGGATGGACTTTTTTCAGTCACAGAGTGTGACGTGAAGAAGGCCTTCTCTGAAAAGAAGAATTTCTCGGCTCCTGGAATAGATGCCGTGAATAACTTCTGGGGGAAGAAGTTCACTTCCACCCACCGACATCTCGCCAGAATCTTCACGTCCTTTCTCTCGGATAGAGAAGAAATTCCACCGTGGCTGACTGAGGGACGCACGGTTCTAGTACTTAAGAAGGGAGACTTGTCCAATCCTAAGAACTACCACCCTATAACCTGCCTCAACACTGTATACAAAGCGTTCACCTCCATCTTGAGTGACCTTATCCTCCACCAGGTCCGACCGGTTTGGGAGGAGGTGTACGAGCAGAGGGGCTCAAAGCGTGGAATCGCGGGATGTAAGGACAACCTGCTCATTGATAGATGCATATGCCAGGATGCCATCCAGCGTAAGCGCAACCTATCAATGGCCTGGGTGGACTACAGAGAGGCGTTTGACACCACTTCACATGAGCTCATTGTAGCCATGTTGAAGTTAATGGAAGTCCGCCCAGAGGTAGTGTCCTGCATCCAACGCCTGTTACCACTCTGGAGAACGCGCTCTGTCCTGACCACAGGCAAGCGGTCCGTCTCAACAGAGTTGGTATCATGCCACCGTGGCGTTTTCCATGGCGATAGCTTGAGCCCCTTGCTATTCTGCATTTCCCTCCTACCTCTCTCGCTAAGGTTGCGACAAGGTAAAGGATACATGTGCGGTGTGCTAGGTGACAGGAAGCATAAGGTCACACATTTATTTTATATGGATGACCAAAAGCTCTACGCTTCCAACGCATAAGACCTTCGCGTGGCCCTGGACACCGTACTGGAGTACAGTGAGGCTATAGGGATGGAGTTCGGATTGGACAAGTGCGCATCCATCCACCTGACGAGAGGAAGATTTTCGGAGAAAATGGAAGACGTGCACCTCGTTGACGGGAGCGTCATTCGCCACCTCGAGTGCAATGATAGCTATGAATATCTCGGCGTCTCCCAAAGCCGAATGCAGTAGGTTGCAGCAGTGAAGGAGAGACTCGCCGCCAAGTACAGACAGACTCTCAGGAAAATCTGGAGTTCTGAGCTGACTGGCAAGAACAAGGTTCTTGCCACGAACATTTTCGCGGTTTCAACACTGCTGTACACCTTCGGATGCATGAAATCGACGAGTTGAAAAACCTTGATAGAAGGACGAGGAAGATGATGACCATCAATAGAAATCTTCATCCGAAATCTTCCGTCGCCAGGCTGTATCTCCCTCGCAGTGTAGATGGTAGAGGTGCGTTGAGCCTGGAGTGTCTCCACAACAGAGTTGTCCTTGGAACAGCATGCCGAATGCTCTAAAGCAGAGACCCCCTGCTCAGTCTCCTAAGAGACCACGAAGGTGCCGGAGTTGGGGCGTCTCTCTTCCAGGCGGCCAAGAGGGCAGCGGACGAAACCGGTATGGACTTTGACCCGAAATCATACGGTAGCGACGACGGCAAGTCCATCTTGTCGTTGAAGGCAGACGTCTTTAAGCTCGAAATTAAAAAGGCCGAGCATAACGCCTTGCTCAAGGCACACACCGAGAAGCCCATGCATGGATGTTTCTATCGAAACATAGAGAAGCATGGGCTATCGAAGGAGCTGACGTTTGCCTTCCTCCGCTCCGCTGGTCTTAAGTCAGAGACCGAGGGTTTAGCCCTCGTATGCCAGGATAGTGTCATAAGAACTCGTGTACGGCCGCATTATATTCAAGACGGAGATTGCGGACACGAGATACAGGGCGTGCAGAGCCCAGCCGGAGACTTTGAGCCACCTTCTCTCCGGCTGTAGCCATTACGCCAAGTCAGCGTACATTGCTAGGCACAATGCGGCCCTGCGGGTGTAATACTTTCATCTGCGACACCATTTTGGCATCGACAATACTCCTGTGCTGCTATGTGCCCCTGGAGATATTGAGTCCGTCGTGGAGAACGATAAATGCACCACCAGGAGGAATTATTCATTTTCTACCACCAGGCAGTTGGAGGCGACCAAGCCTGATATCGTTCTACTAGACCACCTCTCACGCTCCATGTTCGTGGTAGAGTTTTCGGCCCCGACTGAAACGAACATGGATGCAAAGGAGGCGGAGAAACGGACGAAATATCAAGAACTGCTTTTTGATCTTCGGCAAATGTACCCAGGACACTCTGTTAAACTGGTAGTCCTTATCATAGGTGTCCTCGGTGGAGTTAAAGGCTCGCTGCTGGAGGGCATCAAGTTTATTCTGTCCTGCGTGGCACAGGCGGAGTCACTTGCAGCTCGCATGCAGAAGGCCGTTATACTTGGGTCCCTCCGTCTACTCCGTACGCACGACCCAACCGCAGCGTAGCCACCATTCCGATGGGCGTCGGACGTGGCTGCGATAACTGCCAAACCCCTCTGGAGTCCTCGGCCATTATGACGGCAATGAAACCCGATGCTTGCCGAGGACTTGGAGGGGAATGTTACTACAGTAACCATATAATAAAAATAATATATTTATTAATGTTCTGTGACAAAGCCATCTAAGAACAACATTCATTACACAGCGATTTTGATAGTCGCAGAGATAGAGCAAGTAACAAAAATTACAAAAAATTCCAAAGAAATTGGCTGTTGCTGTTGGTCTGTTGGTCAATACACATATTATTACACATTACCCATATATCATATTACTATCAGTTTGTAAATACACAAATTACACATATTAAATATTAGTCACATCAAGTTTCAACTTTCCATTCAACAAATAAGAATGTCGGCAGAAATTTCACTTGGTCTTGTGCCATATTACATGTTAAAATTTGTTGATAAATTCTCAAATAAAACATTTTTTTTATTGCTTAAATATTTGTACAGCAGTGTTTTTTAACATCCTTAATTTGGAAGTATTTCTAATATTAGCTGATTCTAATATGAATAAAAATAACTCTTTTACGCGGAAAGTGGTGACTGAACGGCAGCTCGACTGATGCAAGAGGAAGGAGGTGAAGCGAGAGCGAAAAAGCGTGAGATAGAGAGAAGGAATGATGGGTGGACACACACATCTTGCCCTTTCACTCCCTCTTTATCTATCTCCTCCCCACCCCCTCCGTCCAACCCTCCCCCACCAATCTCTCCAAGGAGTCTGCGGGAGGACTCGAGGGGTTGGGGGGTGGTAGGGAATCCGTTCCCACGAGGGGTGGGAATCCTCTGGACCCCATTTTATCCGACTCGCCGACCCCATCCCCCTCCCTCCCCGGTCGGAAGGAGACATCAGACAAAAGAAAAGGCCGAGGCGGCGACTGGCGACTGACTTGCGGCGTCGCGCACTCCCTCGAAGCGGAGATCGGCAGGGGGGTGGGGTGGAGAGTGGGGGAAGGGCAAATCGGGGGAAGGAGGGAGGGAGGTTTAGAGTAGTATAGTTTCCCACGAGACGGGAGACGGGCTCGGGGCATGAGCAATGATGAGCACGGGGTCGATTTATAAGGCAATGGCCCTCCTCTCTCCTTGAGCTTCTGAGCAATTCAACTCAATTTTTTAGTCGAATTATTGATATAGAGAGGCAAAGCAATGCTAAAAACTGGACATAAATTTTTGAGAGCTTTGGGAAGAATTTCTCAGGTGCCACCACCTTAGGGGAGGGAGAATTTTGGCTTACGGAGAAGGCCACTTGGAGGCGCTAGTGGTACTCGGTAATTTTGCATCAACATACAGAGGTGGATTTACCATGGCTGTTGTGTGCTTTTCATCGACTATCAATTGTTTTGTCGTTGCTATTGGCAAACAGTTGACTCAGTCTTTGGTAATCGCGTGTCTTATCATATTCACGTGAATTCGATTCATTATAGACGATGCTCATTGAAGGCACATTAAAATACATGTTTAATTTGGTCTCGACGACTCAATAAGATATGTTTCCGTTGCTATGCGTCGATTAGTAAACATCAGGCACCGATATCATCACAAGAACATCATGAGAGTTATGCGACACTAAATGAAGTAGCCGTGTGCCAAAGCTCATTTGTAATGGCTTGTCGTACAACTTCGATACACCTGTTCCATCTGTTGGCCAAAGTATTGTTTAAAAACTCATTTCCGAATCTCCCTATCTCTTTTCCACTCCATATATACTTACTCTATGGTTAAATAAAACGGCCTTTAATGATTGCAAAACGGTTCAACACTACCCTCCTCATTAAAGACAACTTCCACTGGCACTGCGAAAACAAGAAAATCCTCGTATATTGGTTCTCGAGATATCATGATGTAAAAACAAAATGCAAGCATACAAAAGTCATCCCAATTTTATGATAATTGCGTGACGTCGTGAGGTTTTATGGCCCCTGCTTCTTTTTAAAGCGCTCAATCGACCGTGGTGGTGCGCGGTAAAGCGCTCAATCGATGGTGTTTAGTAGTTCATCTTTGAGGACCTGCCATGCTATTTGGCTTTCGGCGAATCCGTTCAACGGGGACCGAGCTTAATCCATTTCGATCGTCTTCAACTAATGAGGGCTGAAATATTTTAATCTCTCGTTAATAGACTGCTACTGATGAAGTCGCCTCCCCTTAAAACGACTCCGCGACCTCGCCCAGTTCACGATTGCCTCCGCATTACGAAAGACAGCCCACCAAAGTAAACGCTACTGCAGATGGATGGTTCTAGTTCCGCCCCGTTCAAACCCCTTCAGTTTATTTGTACCGATAACGACGAAGACGCCGAACCATCGCTGCAAGCAACATACGTGCCGAAAAGGAAGCATGATTCGAGCCTCATCGGCCATCAACAGATAAAATAATTTGCTGTCGCAGCGCTGGTCCAAACATCGCAGTATTTTTACAAATTTCTTATAAAATACACTCAATTAAGACACATTTAAGGTAGTTTGAGCGAAATATCATGTTACCCAGAAATCAATGAATTTGGTCTCATTTTATAGAAAAATACATCACCCTTCCATTGACATAAAATATTCAACCCCTTACCACATTACTTTCCGAAACAGTTGCCAGGAAATACCAGCCCTTTTATATAGTAAATGATACCTGCATGCACTCCAGAGAGACCTAATACTAAAAATAAAGCATTCCTCTCACTTAGGTCTCGTCAAAAAATCAACTATGTGTAGATTTTGTGTTTTATCAACTATTTTTTTTAATTAATCATACTGTCACCGCAGTAAATTATTCGGCATCATAATAAACCTTCCGTTTTGAAGGAGTTTCAAACGTACCGCGTGAAAAAAATGAGTCAAGTTGAAGACTTATTTAGATATTTTCATTTGATTACTTACAATTTCTGTCATGTAAAACTCTTTTATTGCACCACTAATAATGAATTATTTAATTTGTGTGTCTCACAGTAGGTGGAATTAAAGCGTATATATCGGATATGGTATCTATTATGATCAGGGAACTATCTCGCTCGCACTACCTTAAAGGGTTTCGCAATCACGTCAGTCAGGCAGTGCATACTCCTTATTTATCGTCATCCTCGCTCTCCTCCATGAAGCCGCTAGAAAGAACAGGGTGCAGGTACAGAAACTGGTATGTATCTAATTTTCCGCAAAAAGTCTCTCGCTAAGTTTTCAACCCAATGCGTATCTATCTCATAATTCGCGAGGCAGAGGCGTGCTAAGCTCAATTTTGAAATACTCAAAAAGCAATAATCTGTGATATTAGAAGGCACACGAGAATGGGAACTTAACCATCAACTGAGAGATTTATCTCATCTGCGCATGATTTACCTCCGTCCCTATGGCAGAATATGAATGATAGGCGACAACGAGTTAACGTCCGATTCGAAGGACGAAACACTGCATTTGATTTGTATCCTCTACGGCAGGGGTTCCCAACCGGTAGTACGGTCACCACTGGTGGTACGCGGGAACGTATCAGGTGGTACGCGTGGGTGATACGGGCGATTACGATCGATAGGCTAGTAAGGGCCTCTGTGTGCGTGAGCACGCAAACTATACTCTGCTTTACGATTTATTATTTCCTTTATTATCAAAATGTTATTAATATACATATATCTCTATATATTTTTAAATAAAAATTAGCAAGAAAAAATTGAAAAAATATATATATATATTTATTGTTGTCTTGATAAAGGGTTGAAAAAACCGAAATACAAGTTCATTAATAATTAAATATGAAGTTTTCTCAGGCATTTAATTAAAACAAAACAAGCCATTGGGCACTTTTCAGACAATAAATATAAGTTTCGAAAAAAATATAGGACTGTTGGTACTCCAAAATTTCTAAAAATTTCATGTGGTACGCAATTGCTAAAAGGTTGGGAACCCCTGCTCTACGGCATACTCCTGCGAGGATCAGGACTCTACTGAAATAAAAGTCGCCAATGTCGGGATTCATACCCAAGTCGTTGACATGGGATGCTTCCAGCCAATCCTTCGGCTCCACCCGACACAAAACAATATGCACGAGTAGGGGAAAGAGCATTATCAGTGAATTGAAGGGATACATTCACACTATTTTTCCGCTTCGGTTCGGTATTCAGTCTCGGTCCTTGGTCTGGTTTTTCACTTTTTTTAGCATTTTCTAGCATTTTAAATAGCAATATAAACTTTCTGTTTGATTATCCGGCATATCTATCATGCACCTATCATGTATACCTATTCTTATGCTTATCTTCAATAACGTATCAAGTTATCTCAGCGTAGTTGCATCCTTAGAGTCATAAAATTTTCAGCATTACGAGATAAAAAACTAAGCCACATTTCATAAAAATTGGATAATCCATATAGCTAATTCTCTCAAAAAGAATATACAAAGAAGGGATAAATTCTAAAATACAGCAGTAGACATTACCCTAAAAATGGACTCCCGAGTATTCCTGTAAATAAATGTAAAATTGGACCTGTGTATTATTTTGAAATATCTACCATTAAAAGTTAAATATCCAAATTTTATTATCAATTTTAGCAATGTAGAGTTTGGAAAAAGATGTACCATTAATTTTCATGTTCACGTGACTCTATTCGGGAAATTTACATCAGGTGAACCGAAAAAGCAAGTTGTCGTGATATTTCTTGATCACAATAAAGTATTCGACAATGTTACTCAAAAAATCGTGTACAAATTGTAATCATGTGAATTAAATAAAAACTAACCAATTGGATATGGGACTTTTTCGAAGATTGTAAACAAATAGTAGTTATTGGTGATATTAGATGTGATATGGATGCAGTCACATCCGGTGTTCCACAAGGAAGCGTGATCGGCCCTCTTTAATTCAAATTTAAATAAGTGACCTAAGTTCTCTAACTGGTGATAAAACTGGTGATAACTGGTACATCCAAAAATATTTATGGTTATCATCCATTAATAATCTAGAAATCAAGAAAACTGAATGATCAACGGCAAATGTAAGCACAAGCGATCAATGGTTACTTGATAAAATACGCCTTTTACGTCGTGGAAAGAAAATTCCACCATAGTAGTTCTTATAGATAGCATATAGCGAATGCACTTCATTCGAGGCTATCTTTGCGCTCAGGTAATTTCTATTTTTCAAAATAGTCAACTGTCGTCAGCTGACTAATTCGAGGCAAACCCGATCACAGCCCTATGAGAATGACAAAATGGTTTTCTTTCAGGAGCGAAGGTATTGCCAGACTGCAAATGAAGAGTACTAAATTTGCGTGACGATGGAATTAACGAATGCAATACTCAACGCATAAACAACATAATCTGAATTATATCGTGGTATAGTTCACGAAAACAAAACATAGAAACTTACTTTCACGTAAATTACATGTAACGAAGGCTATTTATCAGTTCGATAACGCTGAATGAGGTGGTGTTTCATCACTTAATGGCATTGAAAGTAGGTAATAAAATAAATCATGCAGCTGTCTTTTAGTAGCCTCATAGATTCGCAAGAATTTGAAAGCGTCGTGTACTGTATTTCACCAGGTTTCTACGCGAAGCCACCTCTTTCTGAGGGGGAACATGTTTACAAAGGTTTTTGAAACAATTATTCCATTTCTGAATCTTTTGGGCTGCGGCTCCGATTTCAGTCGTTGGCTCAAGATCCGGTGGAACTGAGAAACGGAGAACTGAACCGACCCATTCCTAGAAATAATATAAGGGATGAAATGGGAAATCTATAATACTTATTCTTGGACTTATTTATGTTGTGCAGGGGAAAAATCGCGTCGATTTTGCATGACTTGGAAGGTCAAGTTAAGAAAAATGGACATCAGTCAATTTTGGTGTGCTCAAGACACGGCGGGTTGTACGTCAGTTTGAAACTTTCTGTTCACAGTTCAGGGATCTCTGGGCCTACAATCTTTTACTCTATTCTCATGCACACCACTCTTCCAATCAGATACGTTGTCCAATCATCTCGAACTTCGGGTGAGTACATCCCTAGGAATCGGATGCACTGCCAAAAACTTTAGGATAAATTCAAACAAGATATGGTACTTTTTTCACAGTGTTTTATTCCAAGTCGACCGGTTTCGTCGCATAGGCGACGTAATGAGGTGCATGAGTGCACGAGTACGTCGCTTATGCGACGAAATCGGTCGACTTGGAATAAAACACTGAAAAAAAGCATCATATCTTTTTTGAATTCGTTAGAATGGATTTTCACAAAGTGAAACCCGAAACCATCGAGTCTAAAATTTTAGGCATAAAACGTAAATTTCACGGCAGATTTCATGCTGTATCTAAGATTCATCATCATCATCATTTTTTATATAACTCTCAAATTGATATTCAGCCCTCAATTCGCAAAATGTTTGCTGCAGCTCTGCACTCCACTCTCCTATCAGTTAACAGTTCATTCTGCTAGGTTGATCTACTTTTTAAGTCCCTCATATTTTGCCAAATATCACCGGCCTAAAGCCTTTCTCAATAGTTCTTGGTATTATTATTTACGACTTAGATACTACGCGAGAGTTGATGTGGCAAACATTAGGTCAAGTGTTTGATTCCTGATTCAGACAGTCTTCTCTCGATTGAAATAGATATTTTCAGAAGATAAGACTCCATTACCTACAGATTCCTCCGCATGTCTCCGCACCTTACATTTCCTAAGCATCTGAAATATCCGAATAATGGACCTAGCAGGCGTCATCCCCTCAATAAGTACACCATCATCATCATCATCATCATTTGTCATCAACCCGAAGATGGGTTTTCCGCAGCTTTCCACTCCGTCCTCTTTTCAGCGAACCACTCAGTTCTGCAGTAACTCCTTCCATCAACACTTTTAATTATGTTCTCTACGCATTCTATTCTCGGTCTCTCTCTTTTTTGGCCATTAAAATCCTTCCTCAGCTCTGTTTAGATGGCAGCCTAGTTCGTTTAACTTTCATTCCACTCCGATTCTCCATAGGACCTCATAATTTCGGCTTTATCTAGCTCTGAACATTCAGCAATGGGGCATTATGCTACATTAATAAATATTTTCCCCCTTTTCCCACACTAACAATCCCTCAAGGAGACATCTTCGCTCGTAATAAATGATCATAATACGTTTGACTTTATGCTATCCTGATTTCATCATGGCAATGTCTTCCATTTTCTTTCAATAAACATAATTAGGGGTTGTTCACGTTCATTTTGTACACATTCTTGTGTTTTCCATACGTTTCGTTTAGGGTCCTCAAAAACTCTTTCTCACCTGTCATATATGTTGCTATCAGAATGAAGTAGTTTGCTGATAGCTTTAAGTATCGTGATTTAATATTGAATATTGAACGCAGAAGCATTGAATTTCATATTCCAAAGCCAAATCTCTCATTGTTCAAAAGGTCGTTTTTGTTCATAGGGCCAAAAACTTTTAATAATTTACCGAGTGATATTAAGGAAGTAAAGAGTAAATATACTTTAGTAAAAAGGTCAGATATTGGCAATTGTCTCATAATGATGTAGAAGTTTTATTATGATTTCATGTTTGTGTATTATATAAAAAAACTGTAACGTATTTGTTTTGCCACTGTTAAATTTATAACATTCTTAAAACATTGTAAGCAGCTAATTTTTATCCTTGTATGCTCTCGTTTATTGGTTTATTCTTCATTTTTTTTGCTCATGTCTTGTCAAAAAGCTATTGCTATATTTTTCAATTATATATTTTGAACGCATAAATAAGTGCTGGTAGGTTCTACACTGGTGTAAACCATTGAATCTACCTAAAATGTTGTATTACTAAACTTTTTTCTGTATTGTTTTTTAAGTGGAGCAATAAATTTATCTATCTTATCTATCTATATCGAGGTTCACCCATTCCTGGACCGAGACCTCCGCTCCATGTGTCACCCTGGTCTGGTCCATTCGCAGCTCCAGTCACTCCCCCTTCTTCTCCAGTCCGCCACAATGGCACCCGTTCGAGGGGAATGCCGAATCCCCCACACATTCATCTCCTCCTGTCATTCCGCATCGCGTCACCCACGATTCGTTTTCGGCGTAGAGCTAATGGAATGACCTCTGGGGGACCCTTTTCAAATTAACGCCGCGGTTGCTGTCTCTTCACCGTTGGAGGCGGTTGTGCTTTTCATCTTCCTCTTCCTCCTTCCCCTCCTCCTCCCTTCCTCACTCTCTTTCTACGTCTTCCTCCTTCCCTACTCCTCACATCTCCGTCTCTCATTCTCAGCCTTTCTCCTCCCTTCCTCTTCTCTTCCAAAGGTTAACCTTGTTGTTGCAGCCACGACTTCCAACAATCTCTTTTTTCAGCCTTCCTCTTCATTTCATTGTACGAGGTGCATCCCATTTCCATCGCCAATACTTTTAGGTACGGAGTTCTCGGTCGTTCTCTCTGTCTTTTGCCTAGAATTTTTCCTTCCATAATATTTTGTATGAAGTTACCGTGCCTAAGTAAGTGTCCGATGAGCCTTGCTTTTCTCGTTTTAATTGTTTCCAATATTTCTCTTTCTATATGTACTTCATTTAGTACTTGCTCATTAGTTTTCCTGTTGGTCCACCTAGTTTTTGTAATCCTCCTCCAAAACCACATTTCTGCAGCTTCAAATTTGGTCATTTCACTCTTCCTTAGGGTCCATGTCTCACATCCATATGTTAGCACACTCCATACAAAGCTATTCAGGAATCTCTTCCTAGTCTCAACACAAATTCTGTTATTTACTGGAGACTTTTCTTTAATTGAAAGGCTCTCTTGGCTAACGTCTTCAAAGTCTCTTCTACCGCATTCACCTTTGGTTTTCACGATAAGTCCCGTAAAAGTAAAAGAGAAATGCTACTTCGCTCTGGTTAGGCCACACCTCGAATACGCCGCGAGCATTTGGGACCCTGGTCAAATAGATTTTAACCCAAAAATTAATAAAATACACAGGAAAGCAGCGTGCTTCGTTAAAAACTACTACGAGCGTACATATAGTGTCTCACAACTTTTAGAGAGATTAAGGTGGGAGCCCCTAGAGACTCGGAGGCTACACGCTAGGCTTAGGTTGCTTGATAATTTCAGAACTGATATTTTTCAGAGCGACATAGAGAATATTATCATGACTCTTCACTACATTTCTAGGTCTGACATACGCGATAAAATAAGAGAGGTACTCTGCCGAACAGAGGGGTACAAAAACTCGTTTCTTTCCGCGAACAATAAACGATCACAATAAAAATTAAATTACTCTAAATGCACTCCTATAATACATGTCACCATTTCATCACCAAAAAACTTACACCTTTACACAGCTGGTGACCTAACACAGCCTGCCACACGCCCATGCGGCGGCTCGCGGGGTATTATGTAGATGTAGATCAGACCCTCCCTCTCACTCCTTTTACTTCACTATCAAATACATGTTCTGTTATTCGACTCTCATTCATTATCTCGATATGACCAATCCGACGAAGCACGCAAATTAAGGGAGTAAATTATTCATTTCTCATTGGATGTGGAGTTTACTTCATGTATCAGACTAAATAGGTATGTGTGAAGGGGAAAGATGGATTTGGGTCCTTGGCCTCTTAGAGTGGAGGAGGCGAGATGGCTAAGGTTCCTTGGACTCGAAGGCGGCGCCGCCGTCTCGATCTTCGTCAGCTCGTCGTCGAAGGACAATGCCTCTGGGACTCGTGTCGTGTCACGGGAGGAGGGCCAAAGAATGCTCGGAACGATTCCTCAAGGGGAACGCAATTCTGCGCGGATCATCAAGAATGTATTCCCTGGAGTGGGGGGGGGGGAGAGGGCGAGGCGATTGGATTGCGCTCTTACGGACTTGCGGCTCTCGAACCAGCGATGAAAAATCTCCCCGATCCAATTACGACGAGTAATAGAGTGAAATTTCTTAAACGGAAGTTCTTCCCCTCCCCCCCTTCCAAGAGACATCTTTCCAGAAGATTTAGAATCCAGCGTTTCTTTGCGCTGGGTGAAAATTGACCGCCGACAAAAACCACGAAGAGGAAACTTGCCAAGGACACATCTTGCAGCGCTCTGAGCAAACTGAAATGGTATTTGGGAGGACATTACCGTAATATATCCTTTTATTGGCATGAGAGTCGCTGAAATAGTTTGCTTTCCCACTCTATAGTCCACTGACTCTACTTTACCAAAAAAGACTACAGTTAAGGTAGTATGAGCGAAAAATCATTTTACCTAGAAATCAATGAATTTGATCTCATTTTAAAGACAAATATCTCACCTATCCAATGACACCAAAAATTCAACCCCTTACCACATTACTTTACGTGATATTTTCCATAAAATACCAGCCCTTTTACATGGGAAATGATACATATATGCACTCCAGAGAGACATGAGGAATTTCTAACACTTAGTTGTCCAAAAAAAACTAAGTGTGTAGTTTGTATGTTTTCTCAGCTATTTTTGAAAATTAATCATATTGTCACCGCAGTCGGTTCTTGGGTATCACAACAAGCCTTTCGTTTTGAAACAGTTTCAAACGCACCGGGCGGAAAAAATTAGTCAAGTTAAAGACTTACTTAGATATTTTCACTTAATTACTTATAATTTCTGTCATATAAAACTATATTATCGCACCGTTAAAAATGCAATATTTAATTGATGTGTCCTACAGCTGGTGAAATTAAAACGTATACTTCGAATATGGTCTCTATAATGACTAGGGAACTATCTAGGTCGGACTACCTTAAGCATACTTTGGTTTAGTAATTTTAGTGTAATGAGCCAACGCATCAGATCTACGTAGAAATGATTCATCATACGTGACAGGGAGAACGTATGAACAATTGGATATTTGGAAAGTAAATTAATAATTGACCAGTAATTAATAACTACAAATGTTTTATTTAGTAAAAATATTGATTGATAGTTACCGCACTGAAAAAAGAGAGTGCTTCACAATATTTTATTAATTCAGTAAAAATACTTGAAAGCTTTTCAATATTAGCCAGAGTATTACCAGAAGCATGAATATATATTATGGATTTAAATGTTTGGAATCGTTGCCTAGGTGATGTGTTGCCTCAATTTCCACATTTAGTTCACTCAGTCCTTGGCGCCACTTCGAAAAAAGTCTACTCAGTCGAATCGTAAATAGCCGTTGGTAATTGTTGTTAACGTGAGACTGTGGTGAATATTCAACAACGATTCAAGAGATATGAACTACTTGATGCTGTGAATAATAGCTGACTATTTTTTAGACCTAGCAGTTACTTTGTAAATGCTATAGAGGAAATATTTACTAAAAGAAGTATGTAAGGTATATGAAACTTCCATTGTGAGTCTTTTCTCTGCTGTGTGGATTTTTTACTGTTAATTTACAGCTGCATTTTTTTTGTTTTTTACCTGTTGAGAGCGTTAGGAATCAGAAGGTATGATCTAGATAGATTGATGTGGATGTTAATGTGTAACCTACTATTCATGTGTGGCCTCGGAGTAGGTTCAACAATTTCACCTTTATTTGTTATTAAAATGATAGTTATTGGCGCAATTTCTCATCCATAAATGATATTGTCGGATCTTGGTTTTTAAATCCTTATAGTACTTGTACCCGTCTTTTAATTCATTCCACTTTTTTTCACCTCGTATATTTTATTAAATTGAGGTAGAACTATATTCACGAAGTGCTAAGAAGTTAATTGTGCATTTTTTCATTAAAGGTAGAGAGGAATTAAATATATCTGTAGACCGGACAATATTTTAAAAAGTGTAATTACGTCCCACGTGTAGCGCTACATTTTTTCCGCTGCATTATGATTACTTGTAAGTAAAACCGGTAAGACGATTATTTACGATCTGTAGACTGTATTTACATTTGAACTGCCGGCTTTCATCACTAGACGGCGACTCAATCGAAAAAGTTGTTTGTTTACGGAATTCTAGGAAACAGTTTTTAGCGACGTGTGGAGAATCCATAATGTATATTCATGACCAGAAGCCTGCGAAATGGCATTTAATTATATATGTACTTTCACCAAGAGAAAGAAATAAAAACGTCTTAATTTCCATACAAGATGGTGTTCTTGCGAAATAAATTGGTACATGGAAGGGGAAAAAAGAAGACAGAATTCACGTAAGTTACTTTAAAGTAAGTGACTTTGCTATAAGCACTGTCAATCAGTAAACTCCTAAGAGAGAATTTTATTATTAAGATGCTGGGGGAATAAGAGATTTAAAAGATGTCCTACAGCGAGATTCCTATACAGCCAAGTTGCTGTAGGCATAAGAAATCAAAGCGGAAGTTATGACCTCGCTGGCCAGTTTCCTTTTATGACCGGTCACATTGAGGTACGCCACAGCGATTCGTGGTCGTTTTTACGTCCTCGTCCACCACAATGAGTTCCTCTCTCGAGATTATAATATTTTCTTCTTCGGAACGAAATTGAATTTTGTGGAAAATGGGAGGGTGTGAATATAGGAGTGAGTCGATCGAAGATGAACACGTTCCGTTCATTGATGGGCGTTGGAATCTTTCACGAATTTCCCAACAACCCCCTCGTGCAGCGGGCATTCGCTTCCATTGAAGATCTTCCCTTCCCACTTCCCCTATTCCCCAATTCACGTAACAAGTTTCTCAATAAGTTTTGAATCCATTGAAATGGACGTCTAATTGCCCGGAACAATCACAAATGCGTTGTTCATTGCACTCAACACTTATTATGACCGGAAGACGACATATAATTGGCGTCAAAGTGAACCACAACTTCAATGGATTTGTTAGTTGGGCGTTTACGGCTAGCCGGCAATCGTCAATAGAAGTCGTAAATACGAGCCCAATCCACGGTTCATCGTTTAAATCCTTCTAACTTCTAATCTCAAACCAGCCTTCATGCAGGTTCCATTTCGTAATAGTTAAAAGACTCTTTTGAAGCCGACCGAGGTAGTTTCTACGATAACCGCCCGTGACAGACCCGCTTGGATTGTGGATTACTATCTTCACGAATCGAAATGGAAAAGCGAGTTCTGAGGCATCTTTCTGACCTCGCCATACTAACGAAAAACAGCCCTTCCTTGCTAGTTGTTTTCTAGGCTACAAGAAAGAATCACGAAGGCCTGTGTCATTCCATATATTCAGAGAATGATTATTAGTACACAAAAAAATGATCCAGGTACATTAAAAAAATGTTCAAGCTCGTTCTACATCACTTCAATAATTTAAGCACGGTGGCTGACAAGACCCGATATTTTATCCGATTAGAAAATAAATCTCTTCGTAAACAATGGTTCATGTATTGGTAAATACTACCACATTAAAATAAAATTCAAACCGCACAATGCAGCAAGCTACGGCGAGACCGTTTCCTTAGCGAGAGACTCCCTCGGACACCGGTGATTTGTTCTCTCAATAATGACTTTCCCACTATACGCGGTCCACTGTCAAGTTAGTCGACGTATTTCAATTCTGATTCAAATAGTCAAGCTGTTCATGTAAATAAAATCCTCAGCAGCACAAAACTACAACTGAAATCTACCATACAATTAGTCTTGGCTTATTTCAAAGCATCAAATTAATATCATCTCCATCAGAATCCATATTAAAGAAGCTTCGTACTTAACCAAAACTAATTGTTAAGTACAATGCGTTTAACTCTTTGTTGCATCGTCAGGTATACTGTAGTGTACTGACGATGCAACAAGCTACATAATATCCAATAATTCTGTGATTCTTCCACGTATTGACGCCTGAAGTCGTACAGTTTTAACACCTCCCTCAGCAGAATCATGTACATTTGTATTCTAAACCGCTGGAACACTGTTTACAAATAAATGGAGAATAAATGACTGATTTTTAGAAAATTCTTGGCTTAAATTTCCTATTTTTAGAGGCAGTGGATTTTTTCAGGCTTAGGATTACCATGTAATTAAAATAAACCTAGGTTCGCTTGGTCTCGCAAAGCTCCTTGATGTAGAGGAGTGGGAATAATTGAAGTACCTGTCATGAGAAATGTTTGCTATGCGATGGCCGACGTCAAATTTGTACTGTAGTCTCACAATAACTAATAAACCTCTCTGGATGCGCATTGTATAGCAGTATTTATTGCTACCGCCGTGCTTTGGCATAGGGTATGTAGAGGAGATAATACTTAAAGTATAGCGAAATAATAGTCAACGTGCACGCATACAGCGCAGAGTTTGCTATTTACGATTGACACGAGGAGTATTTACCTTGAGGTAGTCCGGGCGAGATAGTTCTCTAGTCATAATAGAGATCATATTCGAATTATACGTTTTAATTTCACCAGCTGTAGAACACAGCAATTAAATATTGCATTATTAATGGTGCAATAATATAGTTTATACAACAGAAATTGTAAGTAATTAAATGAAAATATCTAAATAAGCCTTTAACTTGACTTATTTTTATCGAGCGGTGCGTTTGAAACTCCTTCAAAACGGAAGGTTTATTGTGGTCCCGAAGAATTTACTGCGGTGACAATATGATTAATTTTCAAAAATATTTTAGAAAATATACAAACTATATGCTATTAGTTTTTTTACGACATCTAAGTGTTAGAAATACCTCATTTTGTAAATAATGTCTCTTTGGAGTGCATTCACGTACCATTTCCTATGTAAAAGGGCTGGTATTTCCTGGCAAATATCTCCGAAAGTAATGAGGTAAGGGGTTGAGTTTTTGGTGCCAATAGAAGGGCGAGATATTTTTCTTAAAAATGAGACTAAATTCATTAATTTTTAGGTAAAATGATATTTTACTCAAACTACCTTAAAGATAAGAAAGCAAGTCTATTTGCAAGAAAGCTCATAAAGTTTGTAAAATATAGATTGAAAAATTTGAGAGAAAACCGCAACTGCGACTTTGATCGTCTGATTTTAGAAAAAGATACTTATAATTCGAAATATTCAGGTCTAAAGTATTACGCGCAACGGGATTTTCTAAGCATTAGAGGACTTGGAAGCTAGCATTGGAGGTAAAAATGAATCCCGCCTCCTTTCACTAATATCCACTTTTGTTCGCATTTCTGCCCACTGCGAAGGCATCACATAATGAGAGATGGTGAGAATGGCTTCAAGCGTTTTCGATACATTAACTCAGAAGAACGGAATAATTACAACACGGAAGATGAGAGAAAAAGTGACGTTCGCGAGAGGGAGGGAGAGGAAGCTGCTTGATCGTCGATTTTTCGGTGAGGCAGCTGACGCATGAGGTTATTGAAACCCTTAAATCAAATGGCTTGTTAGGAGAGGGGTAATTTGAAGTGCAAGAAGGATGGAAAGAAATCCGGCGTGGACATTATCCCGCTCTTAGCGAAATTTGTAAAACACCATTTGGGCTCATCCGACAGAAGGAGACCCGAGCTTCAAGTGCTCTTCACAGGGCGCCCATATGAGTCGGAATTCGACAGAAAAATAGCCAGCACCGCCCGGATTTGAACAGAGGCCTCAAGGATGGAAGTTTAAAGCTGGCAGACCCTTACATCAAAAAATACCCATGAATTTACTGGATACAGGTGGAAGGTATATGAGAGCGACCGGAGGTTGGGTGCTACAATTCTTAGTAAATGGAAGGTTTATAAACCATAATATGCATACACTCTATCGGCAGAATGACAACAGTAACTAGGATAAAATATTATTTTAAATAGGGTCTACAGGCAATGTCGCCGTTGTATGCCTGAGTTAGCGACTAAATTATGAGTATTTTACATCATAGCCCTTTCCTTAGCTTGAAAATTTGTATATTTTCCTTTCTACTTGAGCTACTTAATGCGTCACCAAGACTTATGATTCAGTTGGCAATGGCTATGGCCATAAATATGCACCTCACATGATTCACGATGAACACGCTGCAGATATTGGCTATCACAAGGCGCGAAAATCAAGTCAATGGTAGCTACATGCATCATATGTACATTCCTATCTTGCCATTCCCTTTCGTATAGGAAAAGTTAAAAGAATAAGCCACAGTTCTTCTTTCACACCCACAGATGATTTTCGCAGCCCACATCTGCCTCTCACAAACTATCTTACGCATGGTCCGTAACTCAACCATCTGTCATTCTCTCGACACGCTCAATACACCGACGTACTCCTCTTTCATAATGCTCATTATTGGAGCATCCCAAACACATTCTTTTATCACCTTCCCGCCTACCATTTTTAACCTTATCCGTTCTAATTTTCCCGCAAAACAATTTCAGATACCCCATTCGGGAATATTTGATATATCTGTGAAAATTTGAAATTAAAATATTGGATGATTACTGTAACAAAAATCTTAGACTCATAATCAAAATCAAAATCGTTATTGATACAATGGTTTGACACTAAATTACCGTTTTTAGCCACAAATATCCCGGGCTAACATCCAACTGGCTTCGTCCCATTTACTCGTCTCGAATACAACCAAGGTGGGTTTTTCTGGTCAACCATTGGGTCGGTCGCCTCAGTGCCCGTTATGGCCCGAGTTCTCGGCAAGATTGTATTTTAGGGTGGACGATGATTGGATTGGGTGATGTTTTTGAAGATGAAAGGATCGGCGCGGTCCAGATATCCATTCTGCTTTCTCATTTTCGTTCTCCGCATCCTTCCTCTGATTTCACCCGCTGGACCCAAACCCTCCACTCCTCTCCCCTCACACTCCACTTCCTCGGCCACTCAAACCTTCACTCAGTTTGCCACTCCAGTGACGTCTCCGCGAGGCCGTGAAACATGATGGGTCTAGAGTTATTGTGTTAAGCGGTCGAGTGCCCAAATTCTTTCACTGACGTTACAGAAGACAAACGAGAAAAGATGACAAGTAGTTAGATTCATCGTAGGTACGAAAATATTTTGCCCCTCATGAAACTGTAAACGAGGAGACCCTCGACAGTAGAGAGATGAGCAGGGAACTGGAATTTAAGATACGCTCTCATAGTAACTCCATCATTTTAGGGGACGGCTAACGGGAGAAGTAGTTAGGACTGCAGTTTTCCCTCCTCTAGGACGATCATAAGCCAACGCGACGGAAGTCAAATAAGACAAATACTGAGTTGTCGATACTGACAAGGGCCGTTACAGTGATAGTCCATTTAACAATTAAGGAGCCATTTCTTGAATAATTTCAGCTGACAATTGCCAACTCACCAAACGCAGCCTCTTCTCCGTCAGAGGAGAATATACTACCGCCGTGAATGTGTCCGACTCCCGATCTTTTCTTCATATTTCTGCAATTACCATAGCCGGGTAAAATGTCAGAAATTAGCAGATCTTAGAGGTCCATCCTTCAAAGGCTAGTTAATTACATGTTAAAGTGGCGTGTCCATCTCCACAGTACCATGAATATGGTAAATTGAATTGCTTTTCCCCGTAGTTGAAAAAATATCTCCAGATTTGTCATAAAAAAATGTATACCCACTGAAATGTTAGCTTCTGATTTTCCAGTTTGCCATGAGGTTTCACTGAAGACTTGCCTCGTATTCCACTTAGGCAAATTAGGCCAAACTGAATGGCATGCAGTATAAGTGAACGACATTTTAATGCGATTTGAATCGGGAATCAATGCATATTTTCCGAAATGTATTGTCTCATTAGAGTTTTACTGACGATACCCGACAATATTCATTCATAATTTAACACCCATTCATTCATTCAATATGGAGGCTTTAGTACTTGTATCCGTCTTTTAATTCATTCCACTTTTTTCACCTCGCATTATTATTAAATTGCCGTAGAACTATGTTCACGAAGTGCTAAGAAGTTAATTGTGCATTTGTGTAATTAAATTTGGAGAGGAATTAAATATATCTGTACACCGGATGATATTAAAAAAGTGTATAATTACGTCCCGCGTGTAGTACTAAATTTTTTATCCACTGCATTATGGTTAATTGTAAGTAAAACCCATGAATATTCATGATAAAACAAGTACGTGTTTGTTTACAAACTATCGACTGTATTTACATTTGAACTTCCAACTTTCATCACTAGGCCGCACCACTTTCCAAAAAGTTGTTTGTTTTCGGAGTTCTTGACAACAGTTTTCGGCGACGACATAACAATCCATAATATATATTCATGGGTCAGTCTGTTATGGATAAGATGGAGGACGAGTTCGTCTTCTTATCGCTGTGAAATTAGTACAAAAAATTCTTTGGATAGGGCGAGGTTGATTTGTTGATCCGCCTCGGCAATGCTTGGACGGAGAGCTAAGGATGCGCGCAGTGGAGAAGGAACAGGTGGGCTGGTGTCGTGCCTCATCGCCTCTCCCGCAGAGCAAACAGCGCGCGCGCTGTGAGATGTTGTGAGGCGGAAGGGAGGAAGGAAGGAGGGAGGGGGGAGGGAGTAGCACGTGGACCACACGAGGCTTCCTCTACGTAACGGTGCCCCCCTCCCTCCACCCCCGTTCATCTATCCGTCCCTCCTTTCCCCACACACCCTCGCCCAGCAACGCGTGGCCGATGGCCGATGAGGAGGGGGGGACGGACGGCGCACAAGCGGCGGCAACACGGACAGAGGGGGAGGGATGCACCGCGGACTCGACGACGCAAACGCGTGAACGACGGAACGCCCTCTTCCCATTGCCACGAGCGACCTCCGCCCAGGGTGGGCGAAACGTCCCAGACCATTCAGATCGCTTAAGGTAGTCCGAGCGAGATAGTTCCCCAGTCATAATAGAGACCATATTCGAATTATACGTTTTAATTTCGCCAGCTGTAAGACATCAATTAAATATTGTACAATTAATGGTGCAATAATATAGTTTTATATGACCGAAACTGTCAGTAATTAAATGAAAATATCTAAATAAGTCTTTAACTTGACTCATTTTTTTTCGCGTGGTGCGTTCGAAACTTCTTGAAAACGGAAGGTTTTTAGTGATACCCAAGAACCTACTGCGGTGACAATATGATTAATTTTCAAATATAGTTGAGGAAACATACAAACTACACGCTGTTAGTTTTTTTATGACATCTAAGTGTTAGAAATACCTCATTTTGTAAATAATGTCTCTTTGGAGTGCATACACGTACCATTTCCTAGGTAAAAATGTCTGACATTTTTGGCAAATATCTCCAAAAGTAATTTGGTAAGGGGCAGAAATTTTGCTGTCATTAGAAGGGTGAGATATTTTTCTATACAATGAGACCAAATTCATTGATTTCTATGTAAAATGATATTTCGCTCGGAATGCCTTAACTGAGGAATCAACATGTCACAATAGCGAAGGGTTCGAGAGTTTGCTGAACTCGAACTACATTCAAAAATCTATTGCAGTCTTCCCGATCGGGGTTTCGCGCCGGGATATTGTTAATGGCGCTGAATATCACGATTCGAGTCGCAATTATAACAAAATCAGACGTTTTTTCTATCCATCTAAATGGCTCTAACGCCCAAATCTCGAATTTGTGATTGTATACACAACGTGTTCCTTAGCTACGTGATCGGAATTATCTGGAACGTGACATATATAAATCCCCCCACAGATCGTCTCGGCGCTTTTGGGATTTCCGACCCAAACGCCCTAAAATCTGCCATCGTCTCCATTCTCCTCATGTATTGCTGTTCGCTCAGTCGGCGTCACCAGAGCAAGTAACAATTAGCGAACGATGGCTTTGATTTGGCAATGAATTTGGAGTCGTGCGTGCGGTGCTTGCGAGATGAATAAACTTAGAAGTATACAGTTCTAAGAGTATTTTACTGACAACTCAGAGCTAAGGCAGATTAAATGAAAACAATAGACTAGAGTACAATATAAAGTGACTAATGAAAACATAAAAAAGAGACTAGAGTAAATAATTTTAAAAAATGGCTGACTTGCAACAAACTAGAACAGGTGATGGGAGCAACAAATTAAAAACGGTTATTTTCTTGTCCGAGTGGAACATATTTTATGCTTAGTACTTTTTTCGCTGTTGAACATGATGTTTCCTGTTGTGATCATTTTTGTGCCTTTTTAACATATATTCAGATTTTTTAGATGTCTTTTATTTTCTGTTAATACAGAGTAGGCATACAATATTCTTATTTTTTAACGTGCACAATCGGAGGACGGAGATAATAGTTGGACATGTAGGCCGAAAAAAAACTGTCTTTTAGAAAGGAGATGGTCAATGCTCCGAAATGGTAGATGTCACAGCACCATCACGTACTAAAAAAATGATTCCATAAAAGGACAAGTGGATTCGTCTTATTCGTAGGAAGCAAAATTCTCCCTCCGAATTAAGAAATCCTGGTGTGACGGTCGCTTTCACGTCAATACCAATCAACAAACGTTAATGTCCAAACTAAAAAAAATTCATCAAAATGACAATAACATGTGCGGACCCCACGATTGGCTTCAGCCTCTCAAGGCCCTGAAATAAACTGCGTTCTCCAGCAGGCGAGTTCTTTCATGACCGACGATAAAGCTCTGAAATAGTGTATCGTTATCAAGACGGGTTTTAGCGGCAGACAGAGCCGATTACTGCTTTTGCTCGTACGCCAACATTAACGGGATCTCGAAACTTGACAAAGTTTCTGAAAAGCTATCGGGAAGAATATCTAACTTCTGCTGGCATTTTCTCTGGTATATTTCATCTCATAATTTTTTTTTTTTTTATTCGGAAGGAAAATTTATTAATATTATATATTTTTTTTTACAAATACAGTATTTTTGTAGTATAATTGTTACAATACAGTTTATATATGTTTAATTGTAAGACTAAATGACATTGAAAAAGTTACCAACCAAAAAAATAAGGAAAAATATATCTTTGTCATAAGTTTTTTAAACAATGAAATAAAATATAAAGAAAAAAAAGATCTTGGTCCTGCTAAGCCGAGGCTTGTCAGCAGGTGCCATTGTTATACGAATCAGTGATTGGATAGTAAACTTATCAAATATGTACCGTTTGTATACAGTGGGAAACAAACCATATGTACGTAATGATAACAATATACATATACTATTAGAAATTCACCTGTCACACACAGAGTTTACATTAGGGCAACAGAATGTTTTTAAGTAGCCGAGAACAGTGCTTTCACATACATTTAACACAGTTTAGCAGTATATGCACACATTTTGACGCTAGAAAATACATTTCTTACAATTTTTACAAGAAATTACAAATTTTTTTTTTTTGCATTTACATGCATTTACCAATGACAGAAAAATCACACAAATAAAACCAATTTATCTCTTTGTATAAATAACAATGCCATAGATAGATAGATAGATAGATTAAAAAAACATAGATAGAATGACATGCATTTACGAATTGCAGAAACATCACATAATCAACACCAATTCATTTCACAGTATAAGTAACAATGTACATTTATAGACTCCAAAAACATTCCATAGATTGATGAGAAATTCTATCACAGAGTTATTGGATTGTTTTCCAAATGTTTTTCATAAAGCCAATTCCTGACATACGATTTTAACAATGAGATGCTTTCTATTTGTTGCATGTATGGCGGCAATTGGTTTAAAAATCTAGGAATAAAAGCAATATCATCAATTTCACATTCCAATCGTATGTTAATGATACCTCAATACTTAAATCTACTGAATCCTATCTTTCTGCTCCGAAGTAATTAATTATATATGCATAACTATTAAGTTAATAAATAATATATACATAAATATACATACTTATTTACGTCATGTATTAACATATATATTTATTTGTGTCATATATTATTGATGGATCCTAATAGATATATCAATGAGTATTGAAATAATTACTCAGCGACAACAGTAAGACAATAGAATGAAGTGCAAACGAGCTACGTAGATCAGAGTCATGTGCCGTTTTTACGGAAAATAGATACATACAAAAAACGAAAGTACCTACATTGGTGAAGGCAACAATAGCGACTGGAGACAATGAGAATGTAGGTGGTCCAGAAAAATGATGAAGACCAAATACACTCATCAACAGAGAGAAACACCAATGAAGAGTAGATAAATAGGGCAAAGTCTGTGACGAATGTCATGCGGAAGCAATAATATTAGAGAGGAATGAGAAAAACTGTGGAGTAAGACCAAACACCGGGGAAATTATGAGGGTCGCCAACGGTAATTCTAATGCAAACGTTGAGCTGATTGAGCAGTGGAGTGTATGGTTGCAGCGAGCCAATGTACGTATTTATCACGGCTGACGACGATATATGACGGCACCATTCAATTTCAGTTGTGAAGTAATTGGATAATGACTCCAATAATGGAAGGGAAAATTAGTTGTTCCAATGATAAAGGCTCTGTTATCTGCTCTTCGGGCTGTAAGGTTAATGATTTCCAAAAAGAAAAATTAGATACATTTGCATAATTACATTAATTCATCTTAACAAAATTGGCAAGTAATCAGAGAGAATTTCCTTATTGTAATGAATATTAATGAACCTTGGGATTAATTGTGTATTTCACTCCAATAGTCTTGAGGAAACCCTTGTAGTGGACACATGGCTTAGCCTTGATATTTATGTCGGCGGGAGTGATGGTGACAAATAAAGCGTCGAAATCTATGATTCATAAGCAAAAATAGCTGGAAATGGTACGCAAGAACTAAAATGGACCAAAATTTTCCGGTATTAAAACTAGCATTTTTCGCACGAACACATTTGCACTGTTAGATTAAGCCACCAACTGAGGGTGATATCATTAATGTTTTCCGAAAGTTCTCATTCACATTGTCTCATGCAATAGTCCTTTTTTATTAACCGCATTCAAATTAAATTACTTCAAGAACGATGAAAGAAATGATAATCCCTGCCTTAAATTTCCAAATTGTTTTCGATATCTTTCTTTCTTAGCACCAACCGTAATTCCCAGCGTAAAGGCTGGATTGATCAGCATCAGAGATAGCAATTGCCGTATGTGATGGCCGATGTGATATGTATTGTGATGGCGATGCAAAAGAGAAGATATGATTTATGGGGCACTTGAGGCAGGGGGCGGAGAAGAAAGGTAGAATGCTAGGCGAGCGAGAGAAATAGGAAGGAGCAGCACGGGGGAAATGGATGTCTGAAAAATTGGCGGAGCAGAGGAGGGAAATTTGCCTAGCTGAAAAGTAAACAGTTGAAGGTAAACCAAAAACAGCTTAAGGGGACGCATCTCATCCTTCGGTAAAGAATAATTGTATAAAACATTCAGTAGATGGCGACACTTGCACCCGATCTAGTAGTTTTGACGTAAAAAGCCTCGCACACAAGAATAAATCACAAGAATCACTCGAGGCAACCGTCGACTGTAAATTGTGGCCAAGTCTCCAAGGCGTAGGTACAGGCAGCGCTGATAAAAGGTCTATTGGTAAAGACGGAACCATTTGCGTCACCATTCGAGCTTACCAACGCTAAAAATCTTTGAGGTAGCTTGGCGAAAAGAACCACTTAAAAGTTTTATCTTACATCAATGACGGCTGTTACTTAGCATTTTGACAGGTGAAGGATAAATACATCTCCCTCTGTTTACGATATTTCAATAGAGATATTAGTTTTAGTAAAAATATATCCCATATTTTGCCGATTTCCCGGTGGTTAATTAATTCTCCGAGAAAAAATTGTTAAATTTGAGAAACAGACAAAGGTCTACTATATATTTTCTGATAATTTCACGATGATGACATTACTCTTTAACAAAAAACGGGTTGGAAATGATGACGGATTGGACCAGTCGAGCGGGTGTGATTCGCCGCCTTAATTCTTCACTTCTCCTTTCACTATCCAAGCTATCCAAGCTAGGTAGTGATCCTCAAATGACCAATGTTTCATATTAGAGCTGTGCGAATGCTTCGAATTCAATTCTAATCGACTCGAATCAGACTTTATTCGATTCGATTCGCCTGCGAATCGGGATACTTCGAAACCGAACGATTCGAAACATTCGAATCTGATGTATTCATCTTCGAATCGTTGCACGCATTCAAACATGGCGCTCATTCCAAAACTGGTGCGCCGTCCGTTTAGACGATGTTTTCCTGACGTGAAACGAAAATGTAAACGACCACATGTTATTCTGTGCTATTCTTTGTGCCAATATTGATATATAACCTAATGTAAGGCCCTGAAATATTGTAAAAATCTTTATTACTTTAGCTGCGCATAAGCTTTTGTATTTTATTTAGAACGCGAATTCGATTCTCAAGCGAATTTTTTAGGGTGATTCGATTCGCTACAAAAATTAAAAAAAAAGTTCGTTTCGATTCGACTCGACATATCTTTTGGGAGATTCGATTCGGTTCGATTCGAAATGATAGTCCCTGGTTCGCACAGCACTATTTCATATTAATGGTGAAGCTTTTGAAGAGAGTGTGTGCTTCATTGAGATAAAAGGAAGTTGATGAATACACTTTCAAGTAGAAGTAAATCCCGGTATATGTCAAATACGCATTTTCAGTAGACATTTTTGAGAACTTTTTCAGGAAATATTTCATTTTTTATTATTATTAAATTTATTCTCAATATAATTACAGATATAGTCATGCAAAGCCTTTGGCTAGTCATCAGGTGCTGTTATTAATTAACAAATTGATTCAAATACATTTTTTTTTAATGTTAAAAACCTAAAACTACTAAAATCACATAAATATACTCAAAGACGCAATTAAACCATTAATTCAAATAGCATAAGTACAAAAGTTTTTTTTAACTAAACAAATGTGTAGAAGTGTAAACAAAAGTACGAATGAATTTTTTTTTCAAACACAACATTGATCCATCAGAAATCATTTAAAATATCGACAAAAAACCTAAAATATAATTGAAACATAAATATTCACAAAACACAATTTAAAATCACTCTTAAATCATAACTCCCTCCGAATATGTACAATTTTTCATAATAAACAAGTTTAAGGCGATTTAAAGGCTGGACACGTCATTTGTATATAAAAAATGAAAAGCATGGATTCAAACACCATGCTTCATTTTCTGCAGAATAACTGGAAAAGTTGAGCTCTGCACAATACTCTAACCCCGCGCATTTTGGTAAGAAATACTCCGTTGACACGAGCTCCATACCACAGAACAATCCCGATGACCCGAGGGAGAGTCGAATAAGCATCTTGTGATGAGCAAACGGTTAGCCAATCGCTCATTGAAGAAGCCAGGTGGGCAGAACTTGATACGATTCACCATGCCGAAAATAACTCATCTTTGTTCTTGAAAATAATAATTATTGCCTTTCATTTATGGTTATAAACTTCAGTTGCATAGAAAAAAGTACCGTTGTCATCACTCAAAAGGCCAGGCCTTGTCGCTGTCTCTGTAGCCCTAATTTTCCTTCAATAATGTTCTTGATGAACTCGTTATGCCTCACTGAGTGACCAACAAGTTTAATTTTTCTGGAGTGAATTGCTTGAAGAAGCGTTCTTTTTTCGCCTTCTTCTTTCAAGACTTGCTCATTTGTTTTCCTCATGACCCAACTTGTTTTAGTCATTCTCCTCCAGAACCACATTTCGGATGCCCGGAGCCTGTCTTTCTCTTGCCTATTTAATGTCCAAGTTTCACAACCATAGGTGAGTATACTCCACGCGAGCGTCTTTACAAATGTGTTCCTCGTATCAATTGAGAAGTGTTTGTTTACCAAGAGGTTACGCTTCCTTTGGAAGCCTTGTTTGGCCAGGGTTACAAAAAGTAGCATTGCATCCGTTTTCCATTCAATAATTTTTATTTTTATTACAAAATTAAGGCACTGTAAAACTTTTCAGGCTCCTGTGAAGACTTTACGTAGTACGCCCTAATGTACATTTATCAAGTGACTTATAATATCAAAGGAAGCTTTCGTGTAGAGGGCAAATAATTATCTACGCCTGAAATCTCGATTAAACCGTTCTTTCATAGAGGGAAGTTTTCACACTTTCAAAACGGTTTCTTACTCTAAAAAAAAATGAACTACGAAAAAATATTTGCGCGTCATTTGTAGAATTATTGCCATCGTTATTTTTATGTTCTCTTTTCCTGAACGAACCACAATAAGACTAAGATCTTTTCCCTTAGGAATATATTGCTCCACCACGTGGAACTTGTTTTACAAGGAAGTGACAATGTTATTTTCCAACTGACTATATTAATGTTAAGAAGCAATAAATATAGACCCCCATTAGGTATTCGTTAACTCATACCTCGAATGAGCATTTGAGCGTTGACAATCAATTCTATGTAAAGTTAACATAGCGATTAGAAGAGGCACTGTGCTTCCAGTATTACTGAAATCAACGCCCATCAACAGACAAAGCGCAGAAAATGGATATCGCTCCGAAAGTTGCCCGAGGAATATTTACTCGAAACAGATATCCATTTCGGACACTAATGGTGCGAAATTTTTAAAATATCAAAAGGGACTAGAGGCACATAAACATCGGAAAAAGCATATATTTTAATAGTTTGAAAGGCAGCATTGCTATTCACAGGTTAACTCATTCTTTTCCTCCGGACATCACTCCACCATTCATTCAGCTTTTCTTTCTGAAAGCTAAAATAATAATTCCTCGATAATAATACTATACAGTAGTGAATAATGAACCTTGGTGCATGACTGCTGATGATGGAGAAGGCAATAGGAGTTTATGATCGAACGATGGAATTTATTCAGCAACGCTACGGGAATGATAAAATAGCATCGTGGACGCATTCACCCCGGCAACGCGCGTCCATGCCTTGTCCATTACTTATCAGGCCAACTTGTGACCGAGCCATTCTGAAAGTGGAAACATGCACTTGAGAGACTAAATCTTTTTAATCTTCTTATGAGTGGAAGAGATGTAGCGGTTTTTTCCTCTCCAGGTAAATTGTCTTGGATGAAGCTTCCCTCAGAAAAAGCACCATGCCGAGCGTAATTAACAGCCTCTGGTCGGTATTGGGTAGGTTTTTATTGAAATTACCATAGTTTCCGTTAAAAAACCTGCAATGGAGTGAGTCATAGTAAGCTTCACAGTGATTTCTCAAATGGTAACCATATCAACTAAGAGCTTCAGCGTGAAATTCAACGCTTCTTAATTGAGGAACACTCGGCAGGCAACGATTACATTATCCACGCGATTGCGATTCCCATCCGGAAAGTTGAGAATATGCAATTAATTACTGCCGATCTTACCATCGACAAGCGTGCTGAAATCCTATATGGCCTCCTGTAGTAACGGCGAAAATTAAATTTTTGGAGAAAAATTAAATAAGATTGGTTAAAATATCTTGATTATCAAGACATCGGGGAAATATTTCCAAAAAAAACCCTTCGTATCGATTAAAGAAATGACAACGCCCGACCAAGCACCTAGATTAGAAACAAGGCTACCCTCGGAAAATGTTTCTTTGCGAAAAAGTGACAAGAGGTAAATGGGGAAAGTGTTTTCAGGAAAACGGTACCTTCACAATCAAATCCTTAAAAACAGTTGGTATTTCACCTAATCAAACTTAGCGTTTTCCAGGAAATATTTTCTTCATTCGCAATAATCTGAGGCATAAGATAATCTTAATAGCAATGTGTTGTAAAAACACCAAAACTTTCGGCCCTTGAATCTCATCCATTATGTTATAAAATAAAATTACTTAGGAGGTTGATTCCTTCTTTCGGGTTTTCCGCCGCGTTGGTTCATGTTGGGGACGATATTTCGCCGGCTGTCCTGCTGGCTTCCTCAGGTCCATGTGACAATTCGGTTCTGGAGGCGCCGTATTATATAGGGTCGTTTTCGCGCCTTTTTTGTAGTCCTCTTCGGTTCCGGCTTAAAAGGCGCGAAAACGACCCTATATAATACGGCGCCTCCAGAACCGAATTGTTACATGGACCTGAGGAAGCCAGCAGGACAGCCGGCGAAATATCGTCCCCAACATGAATCAACGCGGCGGAAAACCCGAAAGAAGGAATCAACCTCCATCAAAGCCCCGCGGAAGCCTTCAACAGAACAGTAAAATTATTTAGGTTTAGTTCACGACCTCCTACTTTTGGGTAAGTTAAAAATCAATCGCCGACGGGCTTACTTTGTGGAATTTTTCTATTGTTTGAAATAAAATAACTTTGTACTTTTCCGCACGGATTATTATCCTCAACCAGTTTCAACGCAATAGCGTCATTTTCAAGAAGTTACTAAACGCCGAGGCCATCAGTCTCACACGTTTATACACTGAGCCAGAGGAGGAAGGGGGGGAATTAGGAAAAGAGGTTGGGGAGGGAAGTAAGGTGAAAATGTGCAAGCTTACTGGGAGGAAGCAAGGTCAGTGTTTAGAAAACATAATTCGGTAGAAGGAGGAGGGGGAACTCTTACAGACAAAAGGGGTGAGTTCATAGGAACAACTTCGTTTACCATCTTCTCCTTGTACAACCTGTGATAAGCCCTTATTTCCAAGTTTTCCGAAAAATATAATTTGGCTCCTTTGTCCACAAAGTTTTATACATTCAGATTAAAATTAGAAACATGATCATTATCAATTAAGTGTTTTGCAAACATAGACTTACAATCAAGATTAATGAATGAATTTTTATGCTCCCTAATTCGTACATTAAATCTCCTACCGGTTTGTCCTAAATAAAAACTATTACAGTTAGGTGTATTACATTGTAGCATATAAATACCACTTTTGTCCATAACATTAAAACAATCTTTAGAATTAAAAAGCAGTTTAATTTGGGTAAGTTTCCTTCCTAGATATCTTCTCCACATAAAATGAAGTTTTAATGACTTTGAATATTATTCAGGGGATGCTTAAAATCATACGCTCTTACTCTTCCAGTAATACCTATCTTTTATGAAATTCCTCTCCATAAAAACGTTATGAAATAGGATTTATCGCAGATCAGACATTCCCCCTAATACAAGTTTCCTGTGGCATTTATCTCACTGCGTATTATTCTTTCCAGTGAGAGAAATCTTCCTGAAGTTACCACGGTTACAACGAACCTGTATGCTCATGCTTAAATGGGAAACGAAGTGGGATATCATGGAATCAAGTCCCAGCGCTCCGGCTCGGAGAAGAGGAGTAATATGGGAGGAGGGCGTTGGCAGTTTATATCCGTCTCCTCGCGAAGGGAAAAATGCCCGAAGGATCTGGTATGGAGTTGATATTCTCCTGCGCTCCGAAACTCCCATTTTTTTCCAAGGGCGAGGAGAGTAATCCCAGAGCGTTAAGTGCTCCTCTCGCAGCCTCCACTTGATTTATAAACTCTCGGTTGAGTGGAAAAATCATCTCCGCCGGCAACGCGAGCGCGGAGTGGGGCACGCTTCCAGAAACCAACCCCATAGTGAAGTTAAACGGAGGGAGGAAGCGTTAAAATATGTTAATTCGAGGGAGGTTCTAATTGGACTTTCAGAGTGGAGTGCGCTGCGGAACAAGGAGGCGAAAGGAAATGGCGACCCCATTGGCACGAGGACCCGAAAGAGTCATGAATCTCCCCCCTCTCTCGTTCCTCATCTCGGCTGGATGATCTCATTACCCCGATCACATCCCAGGGAAAACGGAAAGCACAACAAATAACAGCGGTTATTAGGGACAGTCGACTGATTAACTACGGCCATTTGTGCCTTTTAGCATGAGTAAACTTGATTGGGGAAAAGAGACCGAGAGCTGCACGGGCAGACCTTGGCCCGTGGAGTCCGTCGGGCCATGACCGCCTAGTAGATGGACAAGGTCTGAGCCAGAGCCTTAAAAAAATACAGGTGTATTCTAGATTATTCTGCCAGAGCGCTTAGTCGTGACGTCTCGAGTTGCAGGCAGACGGTGAGAGTAGCAGTGGCTACCTTTTAGGAAGTGCCGGGAATCAAATAAGAATACCTAGCGATAACTTGAAGTTATTTACCCCGCTATAAGTTATTTTTCCAGCATAAAAATCGACTGTATGTTAAAGATAGATAATTAAGAAAAGTTAACCGTTTCATCGGAGCATAAAAATTTTGAATGGACCAATACAATCGCCGAAAACTTTTACTTCGCGGCATTTCCCTCTTTGAAGATTATTCGGGATTTCCACTGGGTCAGATTCTCCATTTCTGCCGATGTTTCAATGGACGAGTACCCTGAGGCATGATTCCCTGAGGATGATGGACGTCGTCCATCGAAACATGGAGTCGTCCATCGAAACGTCGGCAGAAATGGAGAACCTGACCCGGTGGAAATCCCGAATAATCTTCAGC
Source organism: Ceriagrion tenellum (assembly GCA_963169105.1). Classification (NCBI taxonomy): domain Eukaryota; kingdom Metazoa; phylum Arthropoda; class Insecta; order Odonata; family Coenagrionidae; genus Ceriagrion; species Ceriagrion tenellum. The sequence continues at coordinate 141,508,024 of OY720637.1, read as the reverse complement.
GACAAAGGTCGCCGGGAAAACCTTCGATCATTCTTCGGCATTTCCCTCGTTTTGAATTGTACGTTACTGTCTCTAAGTTGGGTAATTTCAGAATAAACGGTAGAAATTCAGCTTAATAGCATTAAGCTAGTACTCGTAAGATGAATCACGGTGAATAAATGGCGTACATTTGGAATATCTGCATGGAAAGACGAAGCAGAATTACATGACTCAGTTAATAGATCAGACCACAAGTTTAAAACTGCTACCAACGGGAATGAGATGTTTCTTCAAAATGCATTCCAAACTTTGATTATGTTAGTTAGCATGCAATTACTTCAGGGGAAAATAATTGTTTTCTCAATAGACCAATACCATCGCGTGAATTAGTGGTGGTGTTCGGGCAAATATGGCCCACGGGCCGAAAATACATAATTGTGGGACATTCTGGGTCTGACAAGGCCCAGTCTACTGTCTACAAAGATGCTGAATGGGCCAAAAACAACTTTTTATTCTTTGCAATGCAGCCACCTAAAAATCTTGTGTTTTTCAAGCAATTTTCTGTAAAATATTGACACATTGCTTTTTCCATCGTTTGTGCAAATGTTCACAAGAGCCTCTGATGGGTCGATTGCGCAAATGTCCTCAGTGAGCCGAACAAATGGGAACATTTGAAATGGAGGCAGGATGAAGAGAAACCCGGCATCGGCATCATCACACTGGCAACTTAAGGTAGTCCAAGAGAGATAGTTCCCTAATCATGGTGGAGATCATATTCGAATTATACATTTCAATTTCACCAGATGTAGGACTCATCAATTAAATATTGTATTATAAATGGTGAAATAATACAGTTTTATAAGACAGAAATTGTAAGTAATTAAATGAAAATATCTAAATCAGTCTTTAATTTGATCTATTGTTTTCGAGCGGTGCGTTCGAAACTCCTTCAAAACGGAAGGTTTTTGTAATTGCGTAGAATTTACTGCGGTGACAATATGATTAATTTTCGAAAATAGTCGATAAAACATACAAACGACACACTGTTAGTTTTTTACGACATCTACGTGTTAGAAAGACCTCAATTTGTAAATAATGTCTCTCTGGAGTTCATACACGTACCCTTTCCCATGTAAAAGGGCTGGTATATTTTGGCAAATATCTCCGAAAGTAATGTGGTTAGGGGTTGAATTTTTGGTGTCACTAGAAGGGCAAGAAATTTCTCTTTAAAAAGAGACCAAATTCATTGACTTCTAAGAAAAATGATATTTTGCTTGAACAACCCTAAAGAGTGGAGAGATCCACAGTTCATAAGGTCCGAATCTTCGGACTTATAGCTGCATTTTGAAAGCTCAGTCTCGCTCAGGCTCAGGAGCGCACAATTAAGCTCCTTTAAATAACTCCACGACCGGCGAGATTTGAGCCCGGTTGATAAAGGTGGAAAGCCGATGATTGACTACTTTATTAGCAGGTAACGTACCCGTTATATTCTCTAAAAATTCCGAACTCCACTACTGATGACATTTAAATGAGCTATTACGTAGCATTTGAAATTTAAGCATGCACGATTTTTTTTATTTTTTAGAATTCCTTCGTAAGATTAGTCTGAAAAATTACTATGTAACAAGCTCATTCACGAAGCATCTTCGAAAAAAATATTTTAAAAGTTTTCTCAGGTGTTATTTTTCCACAAATAATTATTTTAAGCTTTTTCTGCAGTGGAATGGAAAATGGTTTTAGTTCACGAGTTGTTTTAACCTGAACAGAACTAAAAGGGTGCCAAAGATGAGAGGCAAATGTGGGAAGTTAATAGTGTTCTATGCGAAAATAATCAAGATATTTTAATCATACGAATACAAAATCCACGGCGGAATTTATATTAATATTTAATGTAATTAGATGGATGGGTGGAGGATGTAGAAGAGGATTGAGGAAGCTGGGGGGCCGGAGGTGGAGAGAAGTAGTGGAGAACAAAGAAGAATGGACGGAAGTTGTGAAGAAGGCCAGGGCCCAACATGGGCGGTAGCGCCGATGATGATGATGATTTAAATTAATTATTATTATTCATAAATAATATTTAATAATTTATATTAAGTGGAATTAAAGAGCCTAAATAAAGTATCTACATTCACGTAAATCGATATCATATTGTATAGCCCCAAAAATAATTGTCACATCCGTAATTGATGTAGAGCATAGCGTTGTAAAGTGAAGAAACGTGGATCCTCAGAAAGGAGAATGTTGGAGTTCTATATGTCAGAGGTGTGGGCGTGGAGAAGGTGCGGTGGACAGAACGGAAGACAAAAGAAAATATCTTTTTAATGTGGGTGAGGAGAGAAAACATCCGAATGAAATCCAGGATAGGCGGAGTAGTTGGCTGGAGGAAGTTATACGAGAAGATAGGTTGCTCGAGGCAATGATAGGGGGAAGGATGTTGGACAAGCGAGGAGGGGGAAGAAAGAGAATAGGTTTCATGGACGGGATGAAACAGGGTACATCGTATGCTGAGGCGAAAAAGGAAACCCTATAGGGACATAGGTCCCTGAATGTGTTGTAAATTGGAGGGAGTTTCTCTGAATTTCAGCAAAGAAGGAAGAAACAGGAAGAAGCTGCATACTGTGCGAAATATTCGACAGGTAGAAGAACAGAAAGAAAGAAGGAAAAAACAGGAAGAAGCTGCATACTGTGCGAAATATTCGACAGATAGAAGAACAGGAAGAAAGAAGGAAGAAACAGGAAGAAGCTGCATACTTTGCGAAATATTCGCACCGGTCAACTAGTAGAAATAATTAAAAAGCTTTTTATTAAAAACAGACAGCGAGAAAGAATTTTTATAGATAATGGAAAGGAATTCCAAAGATTAGAACCAGAGATGAGAAATTATTTAAGGTATGTATTTGTCTGAGGAATAGGGTGTAAGAGGTAGGAGGGGTCAGTCAGAGTCATAGTCAAAGAAAAATAGAATGCGAAATTAACCCTCGGAGACCAGCCCTCTGTCTTCTACTTCAGCAACTCTGAGCACATACATACATGAAGAACTGGCCTCCGATGCGAGAAAGGGGAGTGGTAATATGGCCGCACTCCCTTGATACGCACGCGCTCATCATGAGATGCATAATGAGGGAGAAGATACGAAGCAATTCGATATAATGTGAACGGGAGTCCTCTCGGAACTGTTAATTTGTGGTTGTGGAGCATGCGCTGCATTAATCCATCCATTTATCTTCACACTTTCCGTCGGCAAAAGCGACTTTGGGTACAGTTAATAGCCGCGCTCGCCGTAATCTCGCACCCAGTGCTTCTTTCCCCGCCATCGATGCCACTTTCTCAGTAGGCGTGCCCACCGATACGGACGAATGCAGCGCCACCTATTATGAGATTCCACGCACACAGCTTTATCGTCCCGGAATCAGAGTTTTTCATCGCGAAGAAATATTTGCTGTAAGTAACAAGATCAGGAATCATTAATCATCCTGAAGCAAACAAATTACTCGGCAATATGCTATCTGAACTTGCGATGTTTACAGTGATTAAAACGCTGGCTACCAACATAATTAATGGGAACATCGTGCAGTAAATAAACCTGAAATTCTACCTTCAAGCTTCTGGAAAAAGATTAAGACGTTTTGGCAAAGTTTTGGAATTTCTCTTGGTTTCAACCACTACTTAAAGTGCTCATTATATTGCAATGGTGAACAAATTTTAGCTTCTTTATAATGCTAGGGATGTCATCCTAAATTGTAGCTCTGAGGTATTACTTAAAGTTATTTACTTACTTACTCACTATCCTCGTGATATTAATCTAGTAATTTTAGATATTCTAAGTTCGAATCCTAAGTTTCGATTAACAAATCCCTCAGTAAAACATGTGCTCCGGTAAACTATATTTAATCCATGTAAATGTAACACTGTTGCTTTCATAAACTATCAATTTATGGCCTTAGACAACAATAAATCCAACTTACAAAATTAATTCCCGTCAAAAAGATACAAAGGCGAATATAAGACAAGTATTTCTCAGCAAATTCTTATAATATAGAGCTCTCCGAGTCGGTGCCGCATTCCAAACTCACCCGATGTAAATTCTTGGGGCCCTATATTCCACAATGACGCATGTTTTTCTATTATTGCCATTTTCTAGGGATACTAACCATCGAGAAAAATAAGTGATATGACAAAGCTTTCATCGTATCACATATTGGAAACAAATGTCTCGACATTGTATCTCAGGAGCAAATATCGAAATCTTGAAATGTGAAATGTCGAAATAAATCTTGAGTGAAACATGGGTATGCCAGGATAGATATAAGAGTAGACTAAACGCCGTGGGTAGGAGTTATCTGAGGAGTATTTGCGGCACAAGTAGGATGGCTAAGGTCAGAAATGAGTGGGTAATAAATGGATGTGGGTTAGATGCTCCAGTGATGGACATATATGAAAGGAGTGTGCTTCGTTGGTTTGGCCATGTTGAGAGAATGGATGAGTTGAGAGAATGGATGAGAGTCGAATAACGAAACAGATATATAAGAGTGAAATTAATGATGCGAGACGAAGAGGTAGGCCGAAAAAGTTGTGGTTGAGGAAATTCTTCGGAGGAGGAATATTAGGAGTCTTAATAACAGGAGGGTGTGCATGAAGCAGTGTATGGGGATAAATGAGGCAAAAGAGGTTTGCTGGGATAGGCCAGTGTGGAGGAAATTATTGAAGCAGAGTTAAGCACTGCTAGTTTTACTATATTTATTTTCGAAAGCACATTTTATTCGAATTCACATTATCCTGACCGAAGAGGTTTTTTTGAACCTGTAAATTCCTAAGTTGTTGCTTCTGGCAACAATGCAATCTACATTGTAGCTTTAATTGCTTGCTTCGTATATTTATAAAACAGCATTATTAAAAAATATAATTTAGTACTGCCAACAGGCAATTATTTACTCCAACAAATTCTCTTATTTGCCTCAGTGTTGCAATTGGCGCCAAAACCATTTTCGTAATAAATAGCCACAAGTATGATCATCACTTTAAGTACTCGCAGTCAGAAACCTTCAGCGACGAGTGTATATACACGGTGGGGCACCCTCCCAATCCTCAAGCCACCATTTCTCCACGCCGCTGGTTTTTCGTGTCCCCCATGAATTTTGCCACCACGGCAGTGGTATGGGAGAACTTTAGAAAGAGGTTCATTCGGGATCAGAATTGTCACCAGTGAAAAATAGGTGTTTAGAAGGATAATTCCATTCAATTTTCTTATGTTTTCATTCAAGCAGAAATCACATTTCAGTCGTTGAGTTATCGGGAATCGAGGGGAGATTGGGAGGACGGAATGGAAGACAGAAAAAGTACTTGAAAATGGTGAGCAAGGAAAAGGAACTTCTATACGTAATCCGGGATTGGCAGGGTAGGTGGCTGGGGGAACTAATAAGGGGCGATGGGTTGCTCATATGTAAAGTGTGGGCTCAGACCATAATCGAAGGAAGGATGCTGGGCAAGCGGGGAAGGGGAAGAAAGAGAATACGTTCCATGGACGGGATGAGGAGAGTCGCTTGTATGCTGAGGTGGAAAAGGAAATACTTGAGGTATGTATTACCATGAAATTGTGGGAAACCGGGAAGAGATTCTCTGTCTTTCAACAACACCTGCTATGAGCATACATATAGTGTCTCCCAACTTTTAGAGGGATTAGGGTAGAGAGCCTAGAGACTCGGAGGCTGCACCCTAGGCTTAGTTTGCTTCATAAATTCAGAACTGATATTTTGCAGAGCGACATAGAGAATATTATCATGAGTCCTCACTACATCTCTAGGTCTGACAGATGCGATAAAATAAGAGAGATACACTGCCGAACAGATAGGTACAAAAACTCGTTCTTTCCGTTAACAATAATCGACCACAAGGAAAATTGAGCTCCACTAAATACACTCCTATAATATATGTCACTATTTCATCTCCAAAAAACGTACACTTTTTTACGGCTGGTGACCTAGCATTCCCTGCCACACGCCCATGCGGCGGCTCGCATGGTATTATGTAGATGTAGATGTACACCTACCTTTTACCGGTAGAATACTTACTTTATACTATATTACCACGAGGATTCTTTTCGGTTATGGTATCCCGGTCAATTAATCGCCACCCCGGCCACAGATTGGAACAGGCTCTCGGGCAAAAATAATGCGTTTTTTAGAATAGCAGTAATAGGCTAGGAGGCTATACTGAGTAATATAGCCTAAGCACTCGGAGTATCAAAAAACACCTACCTTCGACAAGACAACGTACTCCGGTATTTGAGCAAGCGATGAGTATGTGCCGCTTCATATTTCACCGCATTCTTTCATAATACCCCTCTTTATCTCAGCTCCGGAATTAATGGAGCGTCTGAAATATGCGATAGCATCATGCCATTTTCAAAACTATTACCACCGCTTGAAAAGGCAAAACGCTCAATGGCCGCGGCCTCTAGTAATGCAAAGAGGACCTCCGAGAGGATAACAAAAGCGCCGCCCGCGGCGGGGTGCCGAAGATCCCGCCGAAGACAGAGGCGAAGCGTCAAACGCACAAAGGTTAAGATATCGCGCTCGCTCGACCTCCCGCGGCAAAGGGTCGGCATTTGCGTCACACCGAAAAGGGCCCCGCGATAGGGGGGCCTTCTACCTCGGAATTACGGGAAAACCTCTACCTGCTGCTCTGTTTCCACTCCGTGTATTGTGCTCAGGTTAGAAAACGCCGAGTTACAAGACCAGCGTCCCAAAGAAAATCTCACCCGCTAACGAACATCCTTGATTTGACCATGATTCGTTAACAGAGAAAGTAAGAAAAGAAGTTATGAAGCAACATTATGGAAACACAATTAATTTTACTGGTGCTTAAAAATGTGAGAAAACTTCGTCTCCACATCGCAAGGGAAAAGGAAATTACCACCGGAGAAAACTCTTTCGCTTTCCGGAATGATATGGCTCACATTCCTATTATATTTTCCTGATCAGCGTTACCGCGCAAACTGAAGGATCAGACAACCGTGTTTATAACCATTACCAAATGTAACCAGCATCAGGCCGGTGTGTTGTAATCCGAGCGTTAGGTCAGGAGAACAGAAACTTGCTTGTGGACACACATCAACTCCTATAATGGCGCGGCTTCAAATAATGTTATCACTTATTCAATGCTCATTACTTTTGGACACCTTCCTATCACTCTGTTATTCACGAATCACAGGTATTTCCTATCCTATAACAGTGAATGAAATTTGATGTCTTTTTGCATAACAGAGGGCAGCAGTAGGTTACAGGCATTCCCTTGTCTATCGTCGGTGCGCTTTCCGTCATCTCTGGCGAACGTATGTTGAATTTTTATACTATTAATGCATTATTCCGTCACTTTGATCTGCTTATTCGCCTCTTTGATTTTACACCTTTCTGTTTCTTAAATTCCTCATCATTTTCAAAGGGTAGAGTAATGCACTAAAAGTTTCCTTTCAACAAGAAAGTCAACACTACGATCTAGTGCTTTCCCGTTGAACTAGTTCATAAAAGTTTCCTTGGACTCTCGTCCGGGTGAGTGGGTCCATGTTGGCCGAAGTTTCACCACAGCCCTGAGGGTAAAACTGGAGTCGAGTATCGAAAAGTCGACCAACATGGAACCATTCACCAGGTCGGAAGTCCGAGATAACTCTGAAAAAGTCAACACTACCACTAAAATACGTTCATAGGTATTTAATACTTTGATTCGAAGGAACGCGCATAAGCTTGATGGATCCGCTAATCGTGGTTCCGCTGTTTGTCGCAATTGTTTAGAACATAGCAAGACGAAAAAGTGAGTAGAGTACTTTATGTGCCTAGTGGAGATGTTCTGAAGTATTACATGGTAGATATCGATATTCAAAGAAAATGTTTCTTCTATTTTACTTAAAGCTGTGCGAATGAGGGATTTTCATTTCGAATCGAATCTCCCAAAAGATATTTCCAATCGAATTGAAACGAACTTTTTTTAAATTTTAGTAGCGAATCGATTACTTATCTTAAAAAATTCACTTCCGAATCGAATTCGAATCTTCAAAAAATGCAAGAGCTTATGCAGTTAAAATAATTAAGGTTTTCACAATATTTCAGGGCCTTACATTAGCTTATATATCTATAATGGCACAAAGAATAGCACAGAATAACAATTGGTCGTTTAAATTTTCGCGTCGCGTGAGGAAAACTACGTCTAAATGGACGGCGCAATATCTTTGGAATGAGCGCCATGTTTGAATGCATGCAACGATTTGAAGACGAATCTATCAGATTCGAATATTTAGAATCATTCGGTTTCAAAGCATCCCGATTCGCAGGCAAATCGAATCGAATTAAGTCTGATTCGAGTCGATTCGAATCGATTTCGAAGCATTCGCACAGCTCTAGTTTTACTCAAATCGCCTGTCTTCCTTTTCAATCAAGTGGTACTGGGATGAATAGCCCGATAACCATAGCATAACATATATGTTCTCGCAAACAAGTGTCTTAAGATAAACAGAAACTAACATGAATCAGAATTAATTTGGATGAAATTCGCTCCTGGGTACCAAACATCACACCCACAGCTGATGCAATGAAATTTAGCTAATTAAACATGCTGGTAGGCGCCGTTAGCGCAGTTTAAGCACATTATACTGGCTCAGTATAAAATCTAACTGGAGTGTGTACTTCTAAGTATGTGAACATTGGGGCCTATATACCGAAGTAGAATCCTTAGATTCATGGCCACCTATTCCAATCAAGGGGTGCTACGCTAGGCTACGCTACGCACGCTAAAGGCTAGCCCACGCCTCTCTCTTACTAACATTTCTGATTCAGCCGGAAAATAAAAACAAATAAAATGTAAATTTAAGGAAAAGGCTGATTAAGTGGGTTAATCCTCATAAAAATAGCTTCTCAGAATCACCGGAGAAAGTAAATGAAAGCCGAAGTGTAGGCCTTATATGTAATGTCTACTACATAAAGCCTGCACTTCAGCTTTCATTTACCTGAAGATGATGTCAATGTACATCGAAACCTGGGTAGTTTTTTAATAAATTTAGTGGTTTTAGTAAAAGTTGTCCTCTTTCTTATTTAGTAATATGTTCCGATGTCAAAACTGACGCAAAAGGGGCTCGCATTTCCTCTTCTCCTTCGCCGATGCGATGAGAGAGTTTATTACTTCGGTGACTCTGTTCACTTGCGCTCGTCACGCGTCATTGGCACTTCCGTCGCCGCCGAGGTCACGAGGGATAGGACCACGTGCCGCGGGAACCGTCTGCGGCCAAATGAATGACCATCGTTGGGACACCGGAAGATGAACTAAGAGGCAGGCCTTCTGAAAGCACCCTTTTCTCCGTCTAATTAGCGTAAATATCTCACGAGCGCCCCACGGTCCAAAAAAATGCCAGGGGATAGAAGAGATGGACACGCTGCATAACTCGCACACGGCGACTGCACTTCCGCCCCCCGGAGGCCAAATTTCAAACCCTCGATTTCGTAAAACCTTCCGGATGACACTGACTGATTCCAAGGAAGCTGAGATGGCCGAAGTGAAACACTGCCATCTATTAGACGTTTTCGGAAGGTCGACGCAATGTCCATTCATTTTCTCGCATCTCATCGAAGAATTCTATCTCATGAGGATGGAAGAAAAAATAGACGCACTCACATATATAGAATATGCCGTATTTTAAAAAATGGAGGCTGTTCAATTAGTGTCAAGGAATGAGTGCGCTACTCAAGTTGGGGGCCGGGCGGGCTCGAATTGGGAGACCGCCTCGGGACATCGCCGCGGTCATCAACGCAGGGACCCTGGACCCTCGAGGCCGTGCCTCCCTCCCGCGGAGGCCACCGTGAGCGAGTTTACGGGGTCGGGACGCATAAAAATGGCCCAGGGCGATTGGTCGCATGAGGGGGGGGTCCCTTATGGATGGCAGAGGGAAAAGAAGGGTATCCGCGCCCATGCACGTAGGTCGAGAGGGGAATCCTCGCGATATATCTCCGAATATGCCTTTCAACAATCCGGAAAGCAATTCGAATTCCGTGAAATCCACTCATTGAGTCTTATGTTTCACTATGGGAGAGGCACTCCATCTTCCACAGAAATTTAAGTCAGCTTATCTTGAAACATTGGAGGTTAAGGCAGTTGGAGTGAGAATTTTTCCTCAACCATATTTGGGTCCCAATCCGACATTTTGTTTTTACTTTCGGCAGCTGCAGGATACATAAAGTAATTCCTGTAATACTAATAGGGCAAAAATGTTGTTTTCTAATATTGCAATTCTCAGAAGTAATATTTTAATTTTAGCAGCTACCTACAAGTCTTAAACTTGACTCATTTTTTTAACGCCGTTAGATGATAATTCTTTCAAAGCATAGGGGTTTATTTGGAAATTATAAAAAAATTAATGATTGAAGTGATTTTTTTTTAATTCGAGGAAATATACCATGTACATACATACAACTTAACTTCTGACAAGATCAATGCTTTTGAATATCCTCTTTTTTTAAATGGAGCCCTCCTGGAGTACGCGTATGATTTCCGAAGTATAATTGCTGGTATGTTTAGGCAAACATCTTGAAAAATAGCGCGGTAAACGGCTGGTATTTTGGTATTGGTGCAAAGGCGAGATATTCTTCAGTAAAATGGGGCTAAACTCACTGAATTGAATGAAAATTGATATCTCATTCAAACTACCTTAAAGTAGTCCGAGATAGTTCCCTAGTCATAATAGAGACCATATTCGAATTATACGTTTTAATTACATCAGCTGTAGGATACATCAATCAAATATTGCATTATTAATGGTGCAATAATGTATTTTTACACGACAGAAATTGTAAGTAATCAAATGAAAATATCTAAATAAGTCTTTACCTTGACTCATTTTTCTCACGCGGTTTGTTTGAAACTCCTTCAAAACGGAAGGTTTTTTGTGATACCCAAGAACCTACTGCCGTGACAATATGATTAATTTTCATATATATTTGAGAAAAAATACAAACTACACGCTGTTAGTTTTATTTACGACATCTAAGTGTTAGTCATAACTCATTTTGTAAGTAATGTCTCTCTGGAGTGCATGCACGTACCGTTTCCCATGTAAAACCCTGGTATTCTTTGGCAAATATCTCCGAAAGTAATGTAGCAAGGGGTTGAATTTTTGGCGTCAATGGAAGGGTGATATATTTTTCTTTCAAATGAGACCAAATTCATTGATTTCTAAGTGAAATGATATTTCGCTCGGACTACCTTAAACTGGCCGTGCAGTAACTTTAACGGAATTTCCTGCACGTCATCACGGAGCAATGCAATGTACAGAACAAAAAATCATTCGCTACCGCTGTAATTCGAACCAAGACACCTCGGAATTACTCTAACAAGTTACTCTCATATCCATTTGATCTGAGGATCTCAAGTAGGTTGCATGGAGCGAGATGATTTAATGAGGTCTTGTGAATGGTGCTATGATGATAGCCCGTATGCATGCGCTTCTATACGTCATGGTATCACTCGGCACCGCAACTGAAAGCCTCCGTGAGAATCACACAGTGGTAGCAGAAGGGACATTCCTCGTCAATTCAAGTCCTTGCCCTTGGCCCCTCTGATTTCGACCAAATTTGCAGCGCGTATTCCGTTTTACTACATTGTTAACAATGCATCCGTTGCCTAGTAGCGGGAGGGCATCAAATTGAGCTTTTCTAAAACTTGTGTTTGACTTTTCATCGACACCTCTGAACATAAAATATTTATACCAAAGCACGGATGCTCATTTGAATGAAAAATCAAAGTCGCATAATATTGCGATGTCATAAATTCGACATTCAACATTTCTAACTCTTTTGTTTTTCTCTAAATCAGACTCTTAAATATAAATGAAACGTGAATGGTGTTGGATCGCACATCGAAATAATCACCATTCTCACAGCCTATTATGTCACGAAACTTGGATGTTAAAAGGGAACTTGACAGGTAAAAATTGATTTTTCTTAAAACATAAATTACAACCGAAAATTTTAAATATTGCATACTCAAGGTTCCAAGAGCTCCAAAATATTAAGAAATGAGCAAAAACGGGGGAAGTGTTTTGAAAATACGTGTAAGAAGTTGTCAAATTAAAAATTTAAGCACAAAAATTCGAAATGTCGAACGGTTGACGTCACATTTTGCGCCTTCGCCTTTCCTTTTAAATGAGAAGTGGTGCTTTGATATAAGTATAATGTTTCGGAGATATCGAAGAAAAACCGAAAACAAGTTTGAGAAAAGCTCATTTTTTAATATTCCAGTCAATAGACAACGTCTGCATTGTTTGCAAAATAACTAGGCATTGTCAACAATGTGATAAAACGGAATATGCCCTGAAAATATGGTCGAAATCGGAGAGGTCAATGGCCTTTTTGTTTTTTTTTGTCGTTTTGACCTGGCATTACCCTTAAGATAGTGCGAGCGAGATAGTTCCCTAGTCATAATAGAAACCATATTCGATGCATACGTTTTAATTTCATCTGCTGTGAGACACATGAATTAAATATTGCATTATTAATGGTCCAATAATATAGTTTTACATGACGGAAATTGTAAGTAATCAAATGAAAATATCTAAATAAGTCTTCAACGAGACTCATTTTTTTCACGCTCTACTTTTGAAACTCCATCACAACGGAAAGTTTATTGTAATTATGAAAAAATTACTGCGGTGACAAAATGATAAATTTTCAAAAATATTTGAGAAAATACACAAACTACACGCTGTCCATTTTAGATGGGATGTAGGTGATATAAATTACTTACTTGTTAAATAAGGTCTCTCTGAAGTGCATACACGCACCATTTTCCATGTTAAAGGGCCGGTATTTTCTCGCAAATATCTCGGAAAGTAGCATGATAGGGGTTCAATTTTTGGTGCCAATAGAAGGGTGATATTTTTCTTTAAAATAAGACCAAATTCATTGATTTCTATGTTAAATGATATTTCGCTTAAACTACCTTAAATAATTTTGAAGAAATTGCCATGAAAAAAATTCTTCTTCAAAAAAATTCACCCGCCATCCGCCATGTTTGAATTTCAAATGGCTAAGCACGGCATATGTACTGGTGAAGGATACTGACTCTTAGTTGTGGCTTTTTTGAAGTCCTCTTCTCCCTTGTGTTGCCATCCTTGATGGACCGCAAGGGCTTAAGATCTAGTTGCCTTGTATCCACCAAAATTGCCATGGGAATTAGGAAGCCTGGATAGCATAGTGGTCTGCGCATTGGTCCGGCAAACCAAAGCTCCGTGGTTCGATTCCCGGTCCAGGCCAAATTTTTCTCATGGCAATTTCTTCAAAAAAAATGCATCCGCCATGTTTGAATACCTTAAAATAGTTACAGTACCGTATCTGGGTGCATAGTTTCGATGCCCAGAGCAGGTTAATGATCTATTCCGCAGTAATTTTCAAAATTTGGTTAAAATACGATGTCTTTCCCCCAAAAGAGCTTTTGTTAGAAAAGTAAGCTCGCGAGAGAAGACGGGTTTGAACTGCCTTATCGTCAGCCATGGAATCGAACTACCACGAAGAACTCACCTGTACCCATCCAATCACCGAAATTAAGTATCGCTGGGCTCGGATTATATTATGATCTTATTATCCTCCAATATGTCCGCGTGGCCTACAAGCGGCAATAGCAGATACTAAGTAGTGAGCCAGACTGTCAAAGTGTGTTCATGAGCAAGCTCAGCACGAGAAGCCAACCTCCGAGAATTGTCAAAAAACAAGTAAGCAGCAAATCTGCCTCCCTGTCCTTATCCTCGAGAAATTATTTCAAACTGTCTATTGAGGGTTTTTACTCTATGTTTAGTTCAAACACAATCTCATTTCTCAATTTACGCTAAGCTAAACATGGACACCACTTATGGTGAAATGGGTACTACTTAGCTCCGGCCTACCATTGGTTTGGAGCCTAATTAAATAGAACGATCTGTGATGAAATGATGATGAAATAAAGTTCGCTCAGCAATTTTATTATTCTTAGTCTTGGCCTGTTACTTCATCAGTATCAAACTGAGGTATGTTAACATGTAAACCCCTTAGATTTTCTAGTGGTCAATTTAAATATGGCTCCAGCAAGAAAAACTGCGCATCACTTCGGAAAAAACCATACTGTTAGTATTACATCTACACATATACATCTACGTCATGCCCTCTAAGCCACCCAAAGAGTGTGTAGCAGGGGGCGCTTCCAGACCATGGAATTCTTGAATTGTACGGCAGAACACCGAAACTACATCGAAACCAGCCTACCACACATGCAACACAAGCAACGCGCCAATTAAAAATCTGCTTACCAAGAAACATTCTATCACCAATCGTTCCAACATGGAAGGGATACAAAGACTACTACTACAGATCAAAATATCTTGCATATACTAAACTCTCTATGGAAGCAAGTACGATCTGATTTAAAAATTCTCTACAAAAGCAGTTCATTTTGGTGCTAAAAATACGGCTCTAGACGAAAAAAAATTCAGTTTTATTAGTTTGTTTTACACAATTTCCTCAATTATTTGTTGACGCACATAATAGAAAAAATAATAACTACTTTTAGCTAACAACAATGATTTTCAAATGATGTTGCCAACTTAGGAAATAAAAAATGTATAAAGTTTTCCGGATATAAAATATTTTCAAAAACTCCTGTTTATCCATTTATATTGGCTGCAAACAATTTTTTAGCGTTAAAAATATTGTCATACCTCGTAATGAACTCCCAAATAACAGAAAAACTAATCGATAAATAATTAGGAAAATCCAAAATAGTAAAGTGACTCGGTGTGCGTGACTTCTCATGGACAGACTGGCATGGCATTTGAGTTCATAAGAACTGGCCTTTACTTACGAGTAAACACATGAAACATATTGTTTTATTCATTCTTACGTTTCAATCAATACAAATATAATAAACATCCGCGGAAAGCAGGGATGTCGACTTCTAAACGCTGAAATGTTAAAGTTTAACTCGAAACAGCATTACTAAATTAAAGTCCCGAAAGACTTCATTTGGCATTGAATACTCAAGTGCGCATGGTGGTTACAGCTAATCAATGTTTATAACAAAAATCATTAATAATAAAGTGATACCTCATTTTATTTTAGTTTTAACCTATAAATTCCGAAAACTATATTGACCATTTAGCCTAAACTGCAAGAGAATTCCGAGACGAAGACGAAGCATTCCTTATTCCGAAAAACTACTTATTTAAATGGTATTTTTAATAAGTATTTAATTTTTTACCTAAATAAATGGTTTGTATCAATTTAGTACATTTTGAATAATAATACACATGAGTAGATGAAATTCCTACCATTTCCATGAACTTGCCAATGTAAAGGAAAAACCTTGCATAGTAACTTAAGCGTGCATACATACAAAAAGGTTCATATTTTACTGGAGTGCTTAAAATGCTAGAAGTACTAAAGGCTCTTCTTCTTCATCATACAACAAAAGTCCGAATGTATGACTTCAAATCTATGTACGCGAACGACAAATGATTACCAGATATTAGTGGGCCTATCATTTCACGGCAAAGCAATATCTTACTCACAAAAGGGACAATTATTTCCATTATCCTCTTAATTTAGCCCTGAACCCTGTGGTCCACTGCTTAACCGTTCTATCACAACCCGTAACTTGGCATCCCCACTCATCTCACTCCTTTTGTGGAAATTAGTTCCATTGGCACAGATCCTAAAATATGCATTTAGTAACCACGTATTTACCAGGCACAGAGTAAGCTCATCAATTCAGCGGGCGACTTAATTGGTTGGCGGGTGGAAATGAGCGCGAGAAAAACGAGATATGAGGACTCACCGCGCGAGAAGATGGCGCATTATACTTATGTATGTGCCTTGCACCTCACCTTGCTAACTGCCATCGATTAAAACCCCTGCGACGCTTTGAGGAAAGTCTTATTTCCACCGCGGAGCTGATCGCTCGCCATTTACATTTAGATTATAAACATCTTCACATCGCGAACGGCAAAAGTGTACTTGGCGCGGGGCGTTAAATCATCCAATTCATGCCAACATCCCGCATGAGCTCACACCTCTTTTTACCTCTTTTACCCTTCCCCCCTCCCCCCTGCCTCCGACTCTTTCCTTCCTTCGCCGTGCTAACGAGCAAAAACGAAACGCTAACTTTGCAAGCGTAGGGAAAAACGCTAACTTTGCAAGTTTTAACCAAATATTTAAAACTTTTAGATCTATGTGAAGAATTGGACAGATTTAAATTAAAATTCAATATTTGAAGCATATTTCTGCTCAATATTATCTGTCATAGGTGCATTTTCATATTTTAATGAGCGAATAATAATTGCTTAACATGTAAATTTTTCGCACCCCCTTTAGAGCCTTTGAAAAACAAAATTCTAATCTGGCCTCAAAATAAAAACACTTCACCAACTATTATATTTAACTCACTGAGAGATTATTTTCAGAAAATTTCAACAGCCTAGCTTTATTATAAATACCCATTAATGTGTATTAATGAATGCACATTCGGGATGATGGAAAATCGCAGGAATTCCCCCATCCAAAAACTTCCTTCCACGCCGAAATAAAGAAAAATGTACATAAAAAACGTTGTACATCATCCGGTGACATCAACACAAGGGAGTAGACAGACATCTTCTTTGGAACCAACTTCGACTGTATAAACTGGATTGCACCCTAAGTCCGTGACCACTGGAGGAGAATACGCGGATCAACCCTGAATCACTTGGATGAATTAATGATAGTAGTCAAATTTATTGAGATAGTCAGAGGAAAATTAACCACATAATTTTACATGGACCAGGTTGTACGAGAAACATGCATCCATAATTTCGAACCAATTTTCGGTCTGTTTGTTTGATTCAAGTTCGTACTCGCAATAAAGTACGTAATTCTAACAGCATCATCGAGTTTCGCGCAAAAAAAAAACTTTTAAAAGAAAAAGGAAGAGCGTACTGAAATTAACAGGCGAAAGCAAGAAGAAAAATCTGGACTCTTCTGCAGCCCTTTATCACACCCTAATTTCTCCCTCTCCTCCTCCAAGCCCAGTAGACGGAAACTTTTATTATTATTATCCATTATATTATAATCCATCAGAGTATTGGGACCCTCTTGAGTATTTAAACACATTGCTATTTGCTGACGACCAGGTTATTATTCAAGATAGAGAAGAATAATTACAAATGGCGGTTCACAAATTACATCAACTGAGTAAAATATACAATCTAAAAATTTCAATAGCAAAAACAAAAACAATGGCATTCTTAGGAAACAATCCAATAAGAACAAAAATTGTTATAGAATATAAAATACTCGAACAGGTATCCCACTTCCAATGTTTAGGATGTCATATAACTTATGAAGATGATAAAGATATCAGAAATAAACTAAACAATTTTCAGAGGATAAGTGGGACAGTAAGAAGAAATTTAAAATGCAAAACAAGAAAAGAAACCAAAATTAAATTCTATACGGTGATGGCAGTCCCTACCATGTTGTATGGGTCAGAATGTTGGGAAACAAAAAAAAAAGAGCTTTAACAAATAGAGTCATCAGAAATGAAATTCCTTGGAGCAGTGAAGGGGTGTACAAGAAGAGATAAATTAAGGAGTACATCTATAAGAGAGGAACTGGGTGTTCGGGCAATATCAGATAGGTTGTAGGGGTATAAAAATAAGTGGAAAGAGCATGTACAGTGAATGCCTAAAGAGAGGTTTCCAAAGCAGTCTTTGGAACATGAGCCATTAGGGAAAAGGAGTATTGGGAGGCCAAGGTTAAGATGGTGATTTGAAGTCGGAACAGGCTGAAAGCCTAATCCTGGAAGGCAGAAGAAGAAAATATTATAATCCAAGTATGATGAGATATCAGAACACTACGTCAGTGCACATGCATCACCGCTTGAATCAAAAAGAGATACACGGCAGAAATGGAGGGGACATATACTGTTTGTGTCCTCACATCTCCACACCCTTGTGGCGGTTTGGTGGGTAAATCGTGGATTTAGACGGATAATGTCCCGTCTAAAATATAAAAATGGAGGACACATTTGCGGATATTCAAGAACAATAAAATGAGCTCTCCATTCAATAGACAGAAACACCTTAACGACGCACATGTAAAAATTACAAACCATACCAATATACGCTTCTGTAAAAACGGTAAAAGCCTCGTATTTGAGCCACCAATTTACCGCAAAAGCATGCTGAAGAAAGTAACGCAAATAACCGTCAGAAAAAAGCTTGAAGAGTAAGGCTAGGAGTAAGAAAGTTATGGAGTAACTACTAAATATTTTTCATTGGTGTAGGAAATTGATAACATTTAATATATCCCGGAGTAATTGGCCCATGACAATGACCAGAGTTGCATTTTTATCGGATACCGTCTTCATACTGTAATTCACAGTACTTTTAAAGTAATTGTATTTTTGACAGCTTTTTGAGAATGTGATCAGCATCTTCTTGTACATAGTAGACATTTCTCAAAGAGATGCCATTTGGGTTCTAATAACCTTGGAACAAGGATATGAAACTTTTGACTATTAGAATCACATTAGACTTCCCAAGTTTTATGGCACTCATGCACAAGAGGGGTGAGGAGGAAAACACCAGAGACCTTGCAAATAGTTTAATCAAGTCGGATATAAAGTTTTAGTAATCTTGAGATAAACTATCAAAATCCCAAGGGAACTAAATTTACAATGATTCTTTTCGTCTGATACGAAGCATCGATATATTCAACAGACTTAACATTTTCTTAAAAATGGACACTATTTTCAGCTAAAAAAGCGGATAGAATTTTGATTGTCTTTTATTTATAGACCCAGTGTATCAGTACACCGCATATACCTCCTAGTAGTGGGTCGCGGGCAACGGTATGCTGGATCTCAAGGTAGTCCTTTCAACAGGGATCCTAGCTTGAGCAGAATAGGGAAAGCGGGCCTAAGGTATTACTATGCTTTGGTTTCTCTTGTGGCATACTGGCGAAAATGTGCCAAAACTGATCGGTAGAGCGCCGAAACTGTAAGCCGGGGAAGCTCTATGTGGTGCAGGTACTGCAAAGGCTAGTAACCTTGCATACTCTATTACAACTTACACATAAGAGTCACGAAGTAGCCTCGGACGGCCGAAGCCACGATGGGCGGCGGAAGCTGAATAAGGTTGGCCCATCAAGATACGAACTCTACCTACCTCGGAAGGGTACAACGCGATTGGTACGTATGTATTTCTTTATTTTTAGTTCTATTTTTTCCACGAAATTTACCCTCTCATTGTAATGGGGTAAGGGGATTTAAATAAAATGTTTCATAAGGAATAGTAGCAGACTACTATTGGAATGTTTGCCATTTGACTCCCAAAATTAATTAAATAAATTGATAAAATTCAAACGGAATTTCGAGATTCTACAGCATTTCATTTTTCACCGCAATATAATTCAACGATATACGAAGAAGTAGATGCACAGGATCAATATAATGAAAGGGGTAAATGAATTCCAGTGAAAAGCGACATTTTCGTCTCGTCTCCAAAGTAAAATTATAGCATCAAATATGAGACATTCATTTCGAAGAGGGGCATTTACGAGTACCATACCAGTAAAGGGAAAACAGGCTTGCCGTTAACTTAAAACATTGTCTCCACTTTAGTATACTCCACTATCTATCTCTTTAAGATACCCTCTTCTCTCTAAGGAACAAGCCCGATTACTATATATTTCCTCTTTTCTCATAACTTTTAACTTCAGTGCGCAGGCCACCCCGAGTGAGACTTTGTCATATACCGAACAAAAGCGGTCGAAGGAGAAAGGACGTAATGTCATCGGTAAACAAGTCCATGATGCAGTCGTTGAAGTCTCCAGTTCGGCGGGTGGGAGAGGGGGACCACCTCTGGAGACTTGAACGCGTGCAACACTCATTGTCTCGGGATCGCCCACTTTGGCGGTAAACAAAAAGGGTTGTAATGCTGTCCATCGGGTGACACTGATCGCTCCCTAAAGCCGGACTTCCTAAAGTTGCTGCCGCCGCCGCCGAGGGAGGACCTATAGAGCAATTGAGACGTGGTGGCCGGTCGCTCTTCACTGAGCCGGCTGAACCCTTTAGCGGAAGAGGGACAAGGCAAGAGGCAGTGATCCCCTACCGACACAGTGCGACAACACGTCGGCACTCCGAGAAATTGAAGGGCGGTTGGTCTTTGGGGTTTGCCTTAATGAGCCACCCAACGGCGCCACTTGCAACTAATCGATGAGGCGTGCGTGCGTGCGAGTGGCACACAGCTGACGATTGGGGAGCGCAGTCAATCAAGCGAGAGGCCGGGAAGAGGGTAGAACCCGAGAGAAGTGAGACGGAGAGGGAGAGGAGGAAATGGGAGGCGAAAGAGAGGAGAGAGCCCACTCTCTCTGGAGGCATTTGAGCTGGCGATTCCCCCTCCCCTGGAGGGCCCGAGGGGTGGGTCTCCAAGGAGCAGGCAGCAGGGCTACGCACGCCGCCAAAAGGAAATGCCCACGCGCTCCAGGGCCCATAAATCGCCCGGCGAGGCCTCCACAGGTGTCCAAAAGTCAGACAGCGCCCACTCTAAAGCCACCCACACAACTCACACCACCACCCACAGCGTAATCCCGGACCTCCGTCGCTGGTTAAAAACTTAACCGGTAATCCCCCAATACATCCGATTATTCCAGCAACTACCTAAAAAGGAAAACCTGCTAGCAAAAGAACATGCCTATTAGACGCTGGTGTGAATGCCGACGATGGATGTATAGTTTTTCTTGCAACTAAAATTTCCGGATGTGTCCATTAAAGACTGGTTAAATACATATTGATTCCTGGATATAGTCCATAATGACCATAAGTCATCAGTTAAAGCGTTTTAATTAACCGTCGCCGTCAAGAAAAATGCTTTGTGTCTAATGTATTCATTCTTCTTCCGGAGAAAAATTACTAGGCAGCAAATAATTCAGTAAGCAAAAATATACACTTTCTGTGAACAAGTTTAGTACAATGATATTCCAAGCGGCGATATGATTTTTTTAAATCGTTTCCGACGATAGTTTCTGATTTTTTCTGGTAAAAACTGTTTTGTGGAAGTATTATTTAGGTAGAAAAGGTAAACTAAAGGTTAATAAGATATAAATTAAATATAAGCCTCTCAGTATGATGAGAATAGAAGAGAAAATCGGGGTAATTTTGATCAAAAATTAATTTGGACCATTAGTTTTCCTTTATAATCACTTAAGATATTAACAAATTTTAAACAATGGCGATAGAAAGTACCTTATAAATATCTTCCCTGCAAACTTCACTCGTCAGACTCGAGTGATTGACCCCTTAGACGAATTTAGTGGAATTGCACGTCTTCTATGTCATTTTTAGTTACTTTCGCTCATTGAATTATATATAAAGTGATGCTCATTAATAGTCATTCATCAAGACAATAGTGCAGTAATTGTACCAAAGTGCAATATTGTACCAAAAAATGCTACTTTGAAATTTAGCCATCTGTGCTTATATTCCTCATCGTGTAAGTCGGACCACCGTAGAGCATAGATTTTGGCCTTATCTAAATTACCCGTGAATTAGGTATTGGCGTCAATTTACTGATGAAAATACGAGTAGAAAGTAGATGGATGGGTATAAATAGGAAAGGAGAAAAAAAAATTTGCGGGACACTTAATAAGTAGTACAATATGGCGTGGGTATGCGTCAGTGAAATTACGATATAAATACATTTATAAAATTGATTCGAAATTTAAGGCCACGAAAATTTTGAATGAACAGGCAGGAGGTTACAGCTGTTTCGGCAATAAAAGTCATTGATATCAGTCTCGAGCTAATTGTTAAATTTCAGTCATTACTACACTCACAGGTCTTTAGTTTCATAGAGACTAAATAAACTGCAGAAAATTCTCAGAAAAAAGTTATGGTACACACAGAATTTGCGAACCGTACCATTCATAATTGGCTGATTTGATTAAAAATGTAAGATCATTGTCTATTTTTGATGCGTATTCGTTAAATCCGTTAAATTCGTTAAACTATTTTCTCGGATACAACAACTATACGTTAAATTATATATTACTGTCGGAATATGTTCACCAAGTAAAAAACGGTGAGATCAGGCACTTTTGGGAGGACTGATAGGATTGAAAAGGTCATGGCAAAAGGGAATATTTAAAAGCGGAATACACCAAGTTCGTTCCAAAACCTATACTTTAAGGTTTTCTCCTTTAATATCTGAACTTTTATTAAGTTTTTCTTGCTTTGATACCAACTGAACAGGAATCATCTAAATGATAAAGATTCGCTGATCCTTTGGTAGGGCAATTTGCTTTTAGAAAAATTAAAAGTTATTGGTCAGAAATGTACTCTGATATGTGCTTTCAGGGCTTCGTCCCGGGCACCTATTCACTAAAATATTTCCCCGTTACAGAAACTCCGAACTTTCTAAGTGGTACGGACATCCTGTACAATTTTCCCCGGCAAGACGCAAATATTTGCATCAAACGAGAAAAATGTACGACATGTTTCTCGTCTCGACAATCTCCCCACTCAAAAATTATTTCTTCTTTTTGAAATTTTATGTACCCAAAAAACTCTTCAGCTCCCAGGGGTGTACTCTACAAAACTTCAAGAAAAAAATCCCAGGTGAATTACTAGAAAAAACCCCAAGTCTTTCTGGTCTTACGTAGGAGAGCTCCAGGGCAAATATTCGACAGTAGAGTCTCTCTTGGACAAAAATGGCAAAGTGGTCAGTACAAAATCTGTTTCTCCTATGTCCCGTTTCCGCCAATAAATATACTCCACACAAATTTAAATGTGAGAGTAAAGAACCTCTTTGGTATGACTAAAGAGTAAGGTGAGTGCATAGAAGACAGAGGCAATTACACAACTTATATAAAAATTCGATTCAGTGAGATAACACTAAAACAGATTTGCGGAGAAAAAAATTGTTACTAAGCGGTCAAAATGAATAAAATAACTTGCACTACCCGAAGAAACTTGAAAAAAAATCTTAGGTAAATTACTAAATGAAAACCCCAAGTCATCCTGGTCTTACTCGAGAGAGTTCAAGGGAGAATCTTCGACAGTAGAGTCTTTATTGGGCACGAACGGCGAAGTAGTCACCAACAGCATCGACAAAGCCAATTTAATAAACGACTACTTCAAAAAATTATATACCAAAGATCATACAGTGCAAAATTTATACATTCCTGAATTTAATGAGCCGATGGCAGTAAATAACTATTCAACGTGATGGAATAACAGAAAACTTGCGTTCGATTAAAAGTTACAAGTCCTCAAGTCTAGAAGGAATATCTGCACGTGTGCTCAAGGAGTTATAGCCACATATTGCACCATTCTTATAAATTATATTAAGGAAATCATTATTAGAAGGCAAGTTGCCTCAAGACCGTAATAATACTTCACACCAATATTTGAAAAATGAAAGAGAAATTACCGGCCTAAATTCTTGTCTTTAACATCACTTTCATGCAAGATCCTAGCACCTCCTTGAAAAAGGCCCTAAAAATATTACAATTTAGCATACTTTACATTGAACATACTACCCTGAGAGCCGCCGGATGGGCGCATGGGAGGGGGTGTTAGGTCACCAGCTGTGTAAAGATATAAGGAATAAGATTTTGGTAGGTGAAATGGTGACATGTATTATGGGAGTGTATTCAGTAGAGCTCAGTTTTTACTGTGGTCGCTAACTGTGAGCGGAAAGAACGAGTTTTTGTACCGATCTGTTTGGCTATGTATCTCTCTTATTTTATCTCTTCTGCCAGACCTAGAGATGCAGTGAGGAGTCATGATAACATTCTCTGTGTCACTCTGAAACACACCAGTTCTGAATGTCTCAAGCAAGCCAACCCTAGCGTGTAGCCTCCGAGTCTCTAAAGGCTGCAATTGTAATCCCTCAAAAAGTGTGCTAAAAGTAGACCCAAGTAGTACCCAAGTAGAAGCAGTACTGACCCAGCTCTAAAAAGGCCTCCATCCTCCCCACCAGTCCTTTCCATCAACCCGCTCATAACTAAAAGTAATACCAAATTACAAATTGTAATGTTTGACTACTTATAATTGCTTCTGCAATACTGTACACAGCGATATCTTCTTTATCTTTTCTATAAAAAGTAATTTTCTTTCGGTAGCTTGCAGAATATCCCAAATCAGTCTCTTCCATTTCAACAATATCCGAATCTTCAGAGAAAAAATACCACTCACAACCAGTACAGTTATAATTATGAAGATAAAAAACACTATGTATTAAAAATACAGTACTAAACAATAGTTACCAGTCCAAATACGTACTTCATGCCGCAGCATCAAAGGTTTCAATACGGATGTATAGATGAGTGCCTCAAGATGGATGTCTGCAACAGTCGTTGCGTGAAGGGAACGTTGAACTTCAAAACCGGCGTCGCATCTAAGAAAAAGAATGCGGGATCACGGTAACACTTTCTCATAATAATTTTTGAAAGGTTTGCTAATTATACAATTATAATATATATATATTATTTTTATTCAAAGTTCTATGAGTATAGCAGGTGTTACCTCAATATGTATTAGTAATGATTCAGCACCCTTATATAAAAATTCTAAGGTAATTATCCTTTTGTGAAATATATTGATGTTGATGTGTCGAAATGTGATTGCTGCACCCTCACATTTTTCTTCTTATGTAGCCCTGATGATGGACTTCATTAAATTCCGAAACGTAGGCAAAGGATGATTTTTGATGAACTAACACTGACCTATACTAATAGTTTTTAAAAATTGTTATTGAAGAAATATTTGTTCATTAAGCATATTTGTCCTGTATATAAAAAAAGTAATTTTGTTTTCTCCAAGTCTGTGGATATAGTCCTTAATCTATAATTAAGCTTTCTGTCGCAACTCTGTGATCCTCAATCATTGAAAGCGAATGTTAGGAGAATGACGGCAGGTGGTTCCGTCCGCGAATAAATCAATCAAGATTGCCACCCCGCGATCGCCAGCGGATCCCTCTCTCCTTCCACCCCCTCCCTCCAATCCCTCATTCCCCTCGTAGCGGACATTTTCCAACCGAGCGAAGATGGCGTCTCCTGCAAAGCGGGCTGAACTGGATTAATGGCGGAACCGGCAGCTGACTCATATTCACGCTCCGGGAAAATAAAAAAAAGGTCGGAGAGAGAGCTGATCCCGTGCGGTGAAATAAATCCTATCCCACGGCCTCTCTTTCTCCCTCTTTCTCCGGCGAAATGGAAGCGATAGAGTATCTCCCGTCTACTCCTTCTTTTTCATTTACAGTTCCATCTGTAGTTGGAAGGGAACCTGCCACGTGCGCGGAGGAGCGAAGTCGACGATGTTCCTTCGCGGAGCCCTCAGCGAATTGGCCGTCGCTGGGCCGATTGCACGTGTAAAAATGACACAAGCGTTGGAGGTGGGAGGGTGAAGAGCAGAGGGGTGGATTCCCTTTTTTTAATCTGCGGAAATCTACAAAAAGTATGAAAGATTCCAATTTCACATTAAAAACACTCGAAGAAAACTTTTCTTTCTATAACCCACAGAAATGAAATTGACACTGAACTTAAATTACACCATACCATAAACAGCCGGCATATAGCAATCATATCAAGATTAAACGAAAGAAATTAAATAAATATTAACTCTCTCCACTGCTCACTTTCATCGTCACTGATGCATGTACTTCAACATTGGGCTAGTAAATTAAAGAGCCAATGAACTCACCTATTTCTAAAGCATAAGTTCGCAAGCGTGCCAGTTTAAACAAAACAAATCTGGACCATGCCACAATTTATTTTGGTTTTTACGTCGAGCCTACTGTTCCAGCAATTCTTTTCTGGCACCGCTTGCTCTCCATATGAATATTTTTGGCACAACCTTGCGTGAATAGTGGTGGATTTGTCATATTTTTATTGCATTCATGGATCGTGCATTCTGATGAGAATGATTAGAGAGTGCAAAATCTAAGCCGAGTCGTACTCGTTTATACGAATGTGGTACTGGCACAGAAAATTAAGCGTCCTTCTTCATACCGTGCAGTTTAACTTGCCCCCCTTAAGACGGGGGCTAAGTCTATGATTGATTGTAGCTTTGACTCACGTAGTTCTCAATTTTTTTAATGCTTTCTGAGAATGCGTGTACCCCTAATAGTTGTCGAAAAGTAACCATTGATACCAGACCGGGTGAACTTTACCAGGAGAAGCACAAGGTTTTACTTTTTTGTTCTTCCGATTTTGGGAATATTCCAGGAAAAGTCATTAAAGTTTAAATGCTTTTGAGAAGCTTATAGAAAAATAAAGCATAACATGGCACCTTAAAAAGCAAACGAGAAAATAAGTAAAGAACATTAAAATTTCACCACCAAGGTTAATACAAAAGGAACACCATCCATAGCCAACAATGCGCAGATAAATTTTAACCAAATCTCGTATCCATTCTCATTTTCAGCCAACCGCCAGATCCCTTTGTATTTCCTAACTTTCCCCTCATCCCTAACGATTCATTCTATTCTTCTATCCTTGCTCTCCCTCGGTAATTCTTTCCTCTCGTCTCACCTTCCCCTATGATTATTCAGGATGATGCTATGACTCAGAATGTGTACAAAAACTGTCTCGGCAACACTGCAGAGCTTCCGAAAAGCATGCATCAATTTTCCCCGGCCATTCGTAGAACTACCTACAATGACTCGAGGATAAGACTTCCAAAATGATAAAATGAAATATAATACTTTCATAAGCACATAAAAATAATCGCATGCAAAAAACTGTTTTCACTGACTGGAATGGGATGTTGGGGAGCCCATTGAGAGAGGGTCCTCCCTCTCTCAATGGCGCATATCGGCGCAATTTCTGGGCAGGTGTAGGAACTGGTCTGGCTCTTCCTAGAGCTGTAATGCGGATGGAGATTCATCACATTCATTGCGCGAATGCGGTGGGCGTGATTCCTCGCCAGGTTTTTACATTTTTTCCGCGCTGCTTCTCACGGATGCCTAGGAAATCCACAGGGAAGACTTATTACTGTTCGAACATTAATCATATAACATCACCAGATTACATGCACGAGAAACACGAGACCGCCAAAGAATCCCATCAGCAGACGTAGAAATTATAGGAAAGATATTCAAATGCAGATCTCGACGCGTGGTACGCATTTAGCTAGCAGTTCCAATCGAATAGTTCAACTTGGTCAAGCAGGGCGGATTATATTTTGATTGATAGGCACTTGCAGATGCAATGGAGCTCACAAATTTCTCCAAATAATCACATCGGTCTTTCCATTCGTATGTTTGCTGGTAATGCTAATGAGAGCCCCTTGACGCAGCCTATGATTAGTCTTCATTTCTTAAGAGGGGTGTACCTCGTCAGTTTCACTCCATAATTCCCTACTGCTACTGCGTTTTCTTCAATTGAATCACATCAAAATTTTAAAGTTAATTTGCATTAAACAGGTATTTCGAGTGGTAAACACTGCTTATTCCACGCGCACTTTTTAGTTCAAACATTAAGTCAGTTATGATGATAAAACGTGCTTGGCACTCTCTCAGGGAGTAGAGTAGCTTGGCAGCAAATACGGCGTTATCAGAGACGGGTTCCAAGACCTGAGCCCACGATCCAGTTCTAGCACAACCCCTTACTAATTTTCTTTCGCTGAAATAATCGGAAGCGGACGTCAAATGTGGTGTGATCACGCTTATGGAAAGCACGACCGGAGCAATGCTGTTTTAAAGTAGCTTGAGTGAGATATTTCACATTAAATTGGATGATTTTGATATCATTTCAAAGAACATAACCTTGACAAAGACATCAAGATATCGGATACCGTGTTGTTTTTTGAGATGTTTTCCAGAAAAAAGAAACCTTTTTCTATGGATAATCGAGTGCGTATATACACCAGAGAGACTTTTATTTTTTATCGAGAATATTCTAACGCATAGAGCTCTTCAGAAATTTGTGTGCAGTATGTATGTTATTCGACTATTTGTGAAATAAATCAATTACTCACAGTGGATATTTTTACAGACTCGAAAAAATTCTGCGGTGAAGGCGTTTTCATTCTTAAAAAAATCAGTCATGTTGTAGACTTATATAGGGTTCTTTTTTCAATTTTGAGAATTTCAGTCATATTGAACTCAATTTTTGCGCCACGTATATTGCAATAAGTACATATTAATATGCTTCATGATACATGACTCTATTGATATTAAAAAATGAAATTCTAACATTGCCTCCCTTACGACGAGGGAGAAATCTCGCTTTAACCACCTTAGAATCAAGTATTTAATTAGATCTATAGACACGCGATTAATGATTTAAAAATGATAAGATTCTTGCACATTTAGTCGTTGATGCATTTAACTCACAGCCAACGTTTCACCAAATATATTACCATTTTAAGTGCTTTGCAACACAAATCAAAGAGACATACAGCCAGGTCATTATACAAATATTAGTAAAAAGAAGTTGAGGAATCTAACATTTACCTACCATTGCGCTTAAAATTGAACAATAAATAAGTAAATAACTCCAAAAGGTAAATTTTACGTATTTATTTACAATTTGGAGTTGTTATATACTTTTTAATTGTTCAATATTAAGCTCAATGGTAGATCAATTTTATATTCCTCAAATTTTGTACTAATAATTGTATATTTACCTGAGATTAATTATAAAATAAAAAAGACTGAAATTGGTATCATAAAAAGTAGGCAATATTAATAGAACGTGCATTTTCAATAGCATGCTAGTTGTTGTTTTACAGAGTTGGTAACACTAGTCGACTCACATTTTTTCCCCAGTCACAAATTACTGGTGAGTCAACATCAAAGCGCCACACTGTGTCATTGTTAGGGGAAGACGGCCAGTAAATAAGTTATTCGTCGCGATGGTGGAGTGGATGAATTCAGGGACGGGTTAACGTGGCAGGGCGGGCGGTCGCCCCCCTTCGCCCCTAGCCTGTGATACCTTGGTAAAGAGGAAAAATTGTAATTATAAGGTACTCAAAACGTAGTTTGAGCGAAATATCATTTTACTTAGAAATCAATGAATTTGGTCTCATTTTAAAGAAAAATATATCACCCTTCCATTGACATAAAAAATTCAACCCCTTACTACATTACTTTCGGAGATACGAGTATTTGCCAAAAAAAACCAGCCCTTATACATGGGAAATGGTACGTGCATGGACTCCAGAGAGACATTATTTACAAAATGAGGAATTTCTAACACTTAGATGTCGTAAAAAAACTAACAGCGTATAGTTTGTCTGTTTTCTCACGTATTTTTTAAAATTAATCATATTGTCACCACAATAGGTTATTGGGTATCACAAAAAACCTTCTGTTTTGAAGGAGTTTCAAACGTACCGCGTGAAAAAAATCAGTCTAGTGTAAGTCATATTAAGATATTTTCATTAGATTACTAACAAATTTCTGTCGTGTAAAATTATATAATTGCACCATTAATAATGCAATATTCAATTCAAAAGTCTCACAGCTGGCGCAATTAAAACGTATAATTCGAATACGGTTTCTATAATGACTAGGGAACTATCTCGCTCGGACTACCTTAAAAGTGGCGATTCCAAAGTAACGGCCCTAATCCTGCGGAAGAAAAACTTGCTGGGGAAAATATATCTCTGGAGGCCACAAACAGACTTGATGTTGGCTAGGCTACCTATTCATCCCTAATAAACAGGCTAGAGGCTTCGGGCCAGAAAGATTTGCCATCTGTGAAAAAGCTAGCGGTTGGTCATTGACATTGAAACCCTAGGAATTTCATGGTGTAGAATGCCTTCGTCCACTCTAAGATTCAGCCAGAGATTCTCATTGCATCGTGCCGAGTGATTTATCGATGCGAAATGTCACTTGCTCCACCCTCAAAACTTAAACCAGCGGCGTAGCGTGCACGAGGACTCCGTAGCATTGTACGCAAGTAACCTCGAGATAACATCAATTTCGTTTAAAGCGACAGTCAAATGCACAAGGAAGTGAACGCCAAAGAGGACTACTTGTTTTAAGAACTCGGCGCTGCAATAAGAAATAAAGCCTGGGATCAGTGTGACTTCTGATTTATTTTTACCATTAAATTCTCAAATTTCTGCTCTTTTCAACATATTATAGGCTAATATAGAACAGACTTTGCAACATATAACTTCCGCAAGGGAAGCTGGGGGCTGTTTTTATCAATAAAGCAATTTCGGGTCACTGATACCAAAAAGTAAAAACCTGGTTTCTTGGTTCATTATGCGGTCCACCTAATTGCGACCGGGTTTTGAATCTACCCTATAACCAACTACCCGATTCCTTTCCTATTCCAAAATAGTTTCCATTCATTTCTTTACATATGGCCTATCTCATGGGATTAAACGCATTGGCGTAGGTGCTTGAGGGTTCGTCCGACAAATTAATCCTTTCCCCATTGACATATACCTGGCTATTTTACTGCAGTCTACATTTCCCATTTCAACTTAAATGATTGTTTTAGAAGGGAAATGAGAAATGTAGACGGCAGTAAAATAGCCAGCTATATGTGAATGGGGTTAATGGAACAGGTAAAAATAGGAATTGCAGTAGTTTTACTGAAAACGAGTAATATACCATTTCGCATATTTGCAGGTACAATTTTATTTACATCTGTTCTCCAAGGGTGACACCGGCATCTACTGAAAGCAGGCTTTTATACCAATTAAATTATAAGATGGAATTTCGTATTTGTTTTGATTCCTACAGTCGGGGAGGAAACTTCTTAAGGTTGTCCGAGCGAGATAGCCCTAGTCATAATAGAGACTATACTCGAATTATACGTTATAATTTCACCAGCTGTAGGACACATCAATTAAATATTGTATTATTAATGGTGCAATAATTTATTTTTATACGACAGAAATTGTAAGCAATCAAATGAAAATATCTAAATAAGTCTTTAGCTTGACTCATTTTTTTCGCGCGGTTCGTTTGAAACTCCTTCAAAACGGAAGGTTTTTTGTGATACCCAAGAACCTACTGCCGTGACAATATGATTTATTTTCAAATATATTTAAGAAAACATACAAACTACACGCTGTTAGTTTCTTTACGACATCTAAGTGTTAGAAATACCTCATTTCTTAAATATTGTCTCTCTAGAGTCCATACACGTACCATTTCCCATGTAAAAGGGCTGGTATTTGATTGCAAAAACTCCGAAAGTAACTTGGTAAGGGGTTAGATTTTTTGTGTCATTAGAAGGATGATATATTTTTCTTTAGAATGAAACCAAATTCACTGATTTCAAACAAAATGATATTCAGCTCCAACTACCTTAACATGGAAGATCGATCGAAACCATTGCCTCGAGAGTAGCCGCCGTCCGGCTTTAAGAACAACTCGTTCGAGTTGAAACATCAAAGGTTACTACGTGGCCTCCTCATATATCAGGAGTAGGAAGGAGCTCGATTACAGAGAGAAATATTAGGTTCGGCGGATTTCGAGACTCTTGCAGCCCTAAGAGAAATGCAAGAAGAAGAAGAATAGTTCGAAATGGGAGCCTTGCCGCCGACTCTAATGGCATCCGATTTGCGAGGCTCTAAACTCACGAGAGCCACGCCCCCTTTGGTCCTCCGTCTCTCAATTCCGCCTCCAGTTGCCATCGGAGGCGGGCCCTCTATTCGGGGGGACAGAGGGGCAGGACTCCTCGCCATGCATCAACTCCCATCATACCCCGAAATAATATCGGCACTCCTCGTCCGCCCACTTCAGCAGATAGATGCGCATTCTTTGCTGCATTCTGATCCACCTCCCTACTGGAGAATGGAGTGCTGACCTCTGGTACCTCACGCCCATGAGTTTAGAGCAGGTTACAATAGTGAGCTCGTTACCATTAAGATTTTTTCATTTACAAAATCGCTATACCTATAATGGCCATCATGTACAACTCATCAATTACCATAAAGTAGTACTCTACATTTCAGTGAGCCATTTTTAGTTTGCCCTCGTCTGGACGAATCGTTCATTTTTTTGGAAATTTCATTAATAATATCACAATTTTCAACTAATTTAGCATAAGAATTTCATTCACTAGAGCCAAATGCACATCTTATTCCCCCTGCAATGACATGGTGTTCATTCATCCAGTTTAAAATTATTAAAATGCTTCGTGTCACTTCTCACCTCTGATATTACAACACTTAACAACTCGGTTTGGATCTATTGACTTACTTCTGAGAAGTCATCGTTTATTTAATCAACTGACACTATTAACAATGTAAAATGTGTTATTTTGAACAAAAATGGTATAAAAAAAAGGTCACTCATTACTTTTAAAACAAAAATGGCAATATTTTAGGTTAGACGAACAAAACCGATTAACAAATGGGGAATTGTTAATGTTTATAATCTCTTTAATTAATTATATTCCAAGCAAAAGACGAATCTTAATTTAAGTTATATGGCAGAGACAGACCTCGAGTAAAAACCTTCCAAACGTCTTAAATTAAGCCTCAAATGTTAATACACGCAGGCATTTCCGTACCAACACAATCTACCGCAGCACATAAAAGAATGCCAGAATGTTGCATGTTGCCTGAAAGCTACCCAAAAGCCAATCATGCTGATGAAGTAGCGTTGAAATTTAATTTCACATACTAGTAACCAGAGCCGTTTTACAGTACTGAAGTCACTCAAAAAGTTGGCTTATCTCAGTCAAAGAAAAGGAAACCAGTAAAATCTAATGAGGCAACCACTGTACAATGGTAGTTACCAACCTGAGGCGCCGAATGGGATTTAAGTTAACGGAGAAAGGGTCAATCGACGGGAGTAATTATGGAGATGCATGAAAAATATATGTAACAAACATAATTGAAATGTGAATAGAAAATATTTTCGGAATGAGTAACTGCGTGGCACACACATTAAACGAAGTTGGGAACTGCAGTTTTTGTGCCAAATTTTGATATCTAAATGTACATTTAAAGAAATTTTAACATAAATAATGCAACCATGAAGATAAACAGTGGAGAAATTTTGTTGGCCTTGGAGAAATGTCAGCAGTTAAATCACAATGTACCTTTGTGTACTTTCAGAATTGATCGCGCTTGATATAAAAGGACGTAAGCAAACATCATTGATTCGCGACGCCGTGAAAATCTCTGCTCCCATTTGTACAGGTGGCTGTCTCACCCCCCCGTAATAATAGGCATTATTTCGGTCACCTCCGATGCAGGTGCATCTTCAAGGAGAGCACTCAATGAAGCAAAATCCAAAAGAACCAAAAAGGAACATCTCTCCGAGATATTCCCACAAATTTACGATCGCTTTTCCCTCTCCGAGTGTAAACAGCATGGAAGTTTACGAGCTTGCTTTTCCTTCCGAGGGGAGAGCAACTCGGGGCGATGATCGCTGTTTGTGCAGCCAATTCCTCCCGCTGCTTTATTGCCCTCATTCCCGTTAAAGGAAGAGTCTCTCTCTTCCCGAGGTCGGTCGAGCAAGGCTAGGTTTTCGGCCACACAACACATAACGTGGTTAGCTCCCGAAGGAATCGGGAAAATATCTGTCCAGTCGGGGGACTCTCCTTTCCCACCTTTCTTCGTTGGATGCGCGCGGGGGAGGCCTTTTGGGGGCAGATCGACTTTGCCCACTTCCAACCCCGTGCCGACCCATCGGGGGCTGAGAGCCGTAACCGCCCCCAATGCATCATTGGCACCACCGGGGGCAGGAAGATTGGGGGATGGCGTGGGCGGGTGCACCCACGCACCATTATATTGGCAACACTAATTAACTCCCTCAGGGAAAACCGACGCCCTCAAGTGCCTTCCCCTAGCAGCGTGCCGGCCAGAGCTGATTTCCGCCAAACAGCCAAAAAAGATGCGCAGCGGAAGGAGAGGAGGATGGAAAATCTCGCTGGAAACCCAAACTGGATTACTTTTTTCTCCTCGTTGCCATATACATGTCGAAAAAGAGGAAAAAAACAGGAAAACGGTTCCACAAAAAAGTAATGTTGCTTTTTTTCTTTGTGTGTGACCTAAAAAAACACCAATTGGTGGATGGGGTGAAGACAAACCCAACAAGCTTCGATCTTTCTTCCTTTTTTGCAGCCTTTGGTCACGCCTGGGGCACTTCCGCATTTTGAGGGACAACAACGGTTTGTTCTCATAGGGAGCATAGCGGACGAATGAGGAGTGACCTTGAACTATATCAAAATTGTACATGACAGGGGTGGTTCGAGCCGAAATGAACCGTTGAGAGGAGGAGACTCAGGGCCCCAAATTGGAGCACTCGCTATAAACTATGGCGATAGGAAGTTAAAACATAAATAAGAATTATTCAGCAATTTAATTTCAATTTTAAGTAGCACAAGTTTTGTTACAATAGCCTGCAGATGATAAATTACAGTAAAACATAGCCGAACACATATAATAGTTCGTTTTCAGTCTCTAACTCTACCAATTTCTTTCCCTAATTCCCCTCCCTCCTCACGGCTGGTGACCAAACGCCAACCCATAAGCCCCGTATTGCGGCACGCAGAGTAGAACGCACATGAACGTTATGCAGTCTTTACTCAATGATGCTATTGCATGATTATCCGGGGATTTTAATGCTCACAAATAAAGGAAATTCTGGGGGTCGTAAAGGAATGCATCAGTCAAATCATGTAATCCACCAGGAGTAGGGTTAGAAAAATTTGAGATGTTCGTAACAAATGTCAGTAATTATTTGACGCTACACAATTTTCAAGTTAAGAGCAAGAGTAGATGATTGATCATTTGCTGAGTTTGCACTGATGATAACAGGTCTCCAGTCATGTATAAGATATAAGACATGCTATAAGCAGTCTTCCTTCACTTGGGAGGCAAAATTTGACAAAACGCTAATTGTTGGTTACAGTTGATTGCATGCACATTTTTTTTCCTGCGTTATAATATTTCCTAAAGGGACTAACTGAAAGAAGGTCTTTCGATTCATCTTTCATTACTCTCTAACATTCACCACTCTAATTTGTAGGAGCCGCTGTTACAGTTTACATGAGTCGTACTGCTCGCGTAGCCCTTCATTCAATGACTATAAAAATTAATAAGCCTAAGGTAACAACGTGGTTCATAGGCTTAACAAGGTATTAAAGAACGGAGCATCATCCTAAAACGAAAAGAAAGTTCCTTCATGGAAAAACGGTGAAAAATTTCTTATTCCTCACTCACTCCTAACACAGGCAATTTATTCACAATCATTTTTCTATCTTCAATATTTTACTTATGCTTGGAAAAAAATGGCACACTTGAAGCTCGTTAGCCAGCTTCGGTACGGTTATCATAATCGCGGTCTATGAGGCTATTTTCTTTCGTAAAATATTTAAAACTCATCAATGGATAGATGAGATCAACCAGCCACTTCATTTGGGTAGTTTGAGCGAAATATCATTTTACCTAGAAATCAATGAGTTCATTTTAAAGTAAAATACATCACCCTTCCATTGACACCAAAAATTCAACACCTTACCGCATTACTTTCCGAGATATTTGCCAGACAATACCAGCCTATTTACATAGGAAATGGCACGTGTATGCACTCCAGAGAGACGTTATATTAAAAATGAGGCATTCCCTACACTTAGATCTCGTCAAAAAATCAACAGTGTGTAGTTTGTGTGTTTTCTCAACTATATTTAAAAATTAATCATATTGTAATAGCAGTAAATTCTGCGGGATTACGATAAACCTTCCATTTTGATGGAGTTTCAAACGTACCGCGATAAAAAATGAGTCAAGTTAAAGACTTATTAAGATATTTTCATTTGAATACTTACATTTTCTGTCATGTAAAACTGTACTATTGCACCATTAACAGTGCAATATTTAATTCGTGTGTCTTGCAGTTGGTGAAATTAAAACTTCGAAGATGGTCTCTATTATGATTAGGGAACTAACTCGCTCGCACTAACTTAAGTAAGATATTTTCTCTTTAACAAGAGCGATTTGCTAATACAGAAAATTTAGCGGCTTCAAGAACTACGGGAGTTATCATCTATTACCTGTATGTTATTTTCAGCACATGGTCAAATCAGGCATTATTCTTAATGAAAGTAATTGCAACACCCTTATCATTCTACTTTAAAGTGAGTGGTACGTGCATACAATGGCCAAACTGAATAAAAATATAACTAAGAAATAAGATGCCATATGAAAACATTAGAAGACTCTTCTATAATGAAAGAAATTCGGATGTTGAGGTGAAACATAAAGACGAAATGAATTTGTACCAAGCAAAAGTTCCCACGTGTTCACGGACTGCATAACATCCGATGAAAAGTGTTATCTCCCCAGCTCGGTAAACTTTCCTCTCTCCGAGTCTCTAGCGATGAGTGTTTCTGTCACGTCCTCTCAAGTGAGGTCAGGCTCTTTAATTCAACCTCTGATTTAAAGTCAAGAATTTATGGTGCATCTAAATGAGCTCCCACTATGGTAAAATAAGGATTCCCTCGAAAAGGAACGGTAAACAGATATCTTTGTCACCTTGATCTCAATGAGGCCGAAGTGGTACAAGGGCGGAATCCCGAATAATAAAACTCTGAACGAGACTTCATGGCCTAACTGTTCCCAAAATATTTCAACCACTTTCTAAGCAAGTCAAAACATTGAAAGTCCGAGGTAGGTAGGCCTAGTTATAATTATTATGTCGAAGAAAATTGCTTTCTCTGCCTTCTTTCTCATTAGAATATC
Source organism: Ceriagrion tenellum (assembly GCA_963169105.1). Taxonomy (NCBI): domain Eukaryota; kingdom Metazoa; phylum Arthropoda; class Insecta; order Odonata; family Coenagrionidae; genus Ceriagrion; species Ceriagrion tenellum. Next base: position 141,471,343 of record OY720637.1, on the reverse strand, counting down.
AGTATCTCCCGATTTAAAGTAAACATTCAACTATATTCAGAGTTCTCTGGTTTAATAAGTAGATAGATCTAGAGAAGGCTTAAAATTCTTGAATAAGTTTAGAGATTTTGGGGACAAACGAGAGAGCTAAGGAAACTCTCTGAAGAATATTCCTGAGAAATACAAAATTGGAATTCCCATAAAAATGCTGCCACGATAGATTCCGCCGTTAAATACCTATAATAGCATTCTTAAACAAGACAAACTATTTTTCAACTCTTAAAAGTCAAAAGCGCCTGATAGAAGCCTCTTTTAGTACAATTAGCAAACAAAATTTTCAGCAATACTCTCAAGGAAAATGTTTCTGCACTAGTTTAAGGTGCCACCTTCGGTGACAGTTAAGCCCGTGTTTGTATTTTACTCTCAAATAAAGGTTCGCTTTCTTCCCTTTTCCATTACTTCTTCACTTTTGAATAGCCTGATTGCAAGTTGCCTAATGGAAACACTTGCCCAATTTACATCATCTGTCATCATAATTCAGCACGTATTTGTGAGCTACACCACAAACATTCTTTTCCTAATAGCTTTTATGCCACATCTTCATTTGAACACCAGAACGCAAATTCAGTCGTTCGGTCTCCACTTTTCCAATTTTCTTACCCCGCGTAACAACAATTAAGAGCTGTTAAATGGTGTTTATATGACAACTTACGCAACACAACAACGGGTTTACTGTCCGTTTAAACAACAACATTTTAAACGGGTGTAAAAAGTAACTGTTTATACGCGGTTTGAACCATAAGTGCCCTTTAAGCACGCAATAGTATAAAGGGCGATCTCCATTGGTCTACAAGTAGCTCTGGCGATTGCACTTAGCGGTAGTTTCTTCAATTTTTGGAGCATGGACTTGACCGTATTGCTTCTTTGGTTTGATTGTCTTCACCTCATGACGAAACACGAATTCAGCAAGAACTACACAATGGGTATGCTACAAACGTCCGCAAACAAAATTCATCAATCAAACAAAATCACGTCTCATATACAAATTCATTAAACTCACCAAGGCATGGACATATCACCAAAGTTAAAAACTAACCGAAACAATTTCTTTGACATTGCTGATCTTGCGCATAACCCATTATCAATCAATGCAATAGCATGTCTCATTAAGTACAGTTTCACGTCATCCTCACGTTCGATATTCTTGCTATCGCATCTTCTCAACGTTGACAACAACCAAAAAAGTGAGATATACGTAAAAACTCACCTGAAGAGTCTTCGACTTTACTCCGCACTCACAATCTCGCAAGAACTGTCATAAACACTTGCAAACAAGAAAAAAATATTTAAGAAGAATCGTCAACAAAACTCGAAGAGAAACGCGAATTTCTCATTCAAATTCTAAGACATTCCATTAGCTCTTTTTAAAGCAAGACGAAAGTTAAAACAAAATATCCAAACCGCTAATTGCCTTTCTTTAAACAAATGGTTTGTAAAAATTCCTCGTTTTAACGCCTAAAAATGCTCATATTCTAATTTTCTACGCATAAACCTGGTGTTGCTAGATTTCGGTCACCTGCAGCTTTGTATGTGAAATTCCAAAAATCGTCCAACCTCAAAATTAACACATCTACCAAAAAAATTACTATTTACATTGACTCATTCTTCACATCTCATGTCTGCGCACAGCCAATGCCCAAATACTATAATGTGTGCGGAACCATTTAAAGGTCGTATCCATTCATTGTGACCAGAAAGTCGTTTGTATGATCTGACACACCCATTTTCTTGCATAGAAGACGCTATTAAATCTACCCAGAGTACTGCATATTTTTTACCCCATGGGAGGAATTAATGAAAAATAAAATTCAAATTGAATGCATTTTAATCGTAAATATATCATTAGTGTTTAGACTATATTTGGTTGTTTTCAGTACGAGAAATACATTACTAGAAACCATCTTCAAATGATTCAAGGGAGGAACAACTACGCAGTAAATGAGGTACAAAGTCATCTAAGTGCAGCAGCTGTCTAATTTTAACTGTGGCAAGATCATGCTCCACGTATACAATTAAATGTTCCTTTCCAAGCATCAGTTGGAAGTAAGAACTCAAGTCTCCTTATAAATTACCTTCTATCATTATTCCCTACACCTTGGCTGATTCTCTAATCGTTGGTGATTATATTTCCCAGATCGCCAAGTTTGTCCTTTCGTTTCGGTATTTCTTGTACTTCTCTCATGGTTGCTGCCTTCTTAATTCCTAAACATCCCACAGCTCTCCTAATATACGTCATAATTTCTTCAAAAAATTTAATATAAATGAATCTCTGAAGCTCGTATTTATTTCCTATCGATTAAGCACAGTCAAATCCAAAGATTAGCATGCTGAACTGTGCCCGTATACTCCTGTTTCCATTTTTCCTCGATTATTTTAACTGCTTTTCCAATGAAGGTGTTTATTTAATATCATGGGCAGCAAATTATATCCTTTCCACACTCCTTCCCTTTCTCTTCCTTCTCCTGCCCTCCCTCATCCTTTTTTTCATTCTTATGTCCACAAAATATTCTTCAGTCGTTCTACTCCTTGCCGATGCTCTTAAGATGCTCGAAGACCTACACATCGATTGTAATCAACCACTGAATATGTGAGCATATTTAGACAGTGAATTTCGACTCGCCTTTCACCATTCTCGGTAATGTAAAGTGTCTTCCATCTCCGGGCATTTTCCCCATTTTTTGAGAGAATTTCCTCAGAGAAATGTACCCCACAATCTAAACTCAGGAGAACCAGGCTGGTTTATGATGGCATAATCTTTGATGGGATGTGATTTAAAGTGACTTCTCAGTTTCTCGGTTTGTATCAACTTTTCCCTCGGGTATGTTGTCTTTAAAGAACTTTGTGTTCTTTTTTTCATTCGTCCTTTCCTGACAGCTGCAGCAATAATTAAATGAAAATTTATCCTCTACCTATCAATCTTCCATTCATACACCTCATTCTTTCATCTATTAGATTCCGGACCTCTTCTGGCATCCACAGTTTTTCCCTCTCCTTTTTTCATCTCTGGACTTTCTCTTTCGTCCCTTTTAACCATCTACACCTCTCTTTATGTTGAGCCACCTTTTGTCAAATACGCTTTTAACTTCTTCAACTTTTTCTCAAATACTCATATAGGCCATAATGCACTCTAATGTCTTGGAGCTTTCTATTCGCCTTTTTCTGGAATAAATGAAAAAATGTATCACTACCTTACAACTTTGATTGTTGAAATCCTTTCCTATTTTACTTAGCCATCCCAAATATTTGGCCACTATTTCAGGTTTCGGTCTCTTAAGTACCCCGTCAATATACTACTTAGCAATGAAATATCAGGATGAGTAGAGGAATTAAAGCTCTACGATGTTTCCAAAAAAAACGTATATGCTGAAATAAAACCGGTAAGATTGACAGTAATTTTATCTCATTTTTAATATTACCTCAATCATTATTTGACTAAAAAAGTAAGTCTATGGCATAATGCACGAAGAAAGTGAAAAAATGAACTTTTATCACGAAGAAGGATTTAACTCATGAATTAATAAGTAGTGCTTCTTCTTCTCCACCTATCATAAGTTATGAATTATGATGAAATGTTTGACAAATTATAAAAACATAAAAAGCAAATCACTATCATTCCAAGAAAAGAGGGATGTAAAATTATTAAAACATCAATCTCAAACTCCCAGATTTGCTTTAAGTACGTTGACGACGATGACAATGTTTTGACAACCAAAAATAGACTCTTATATTCGAATTACTTGGCAGCGAAAAATCATTTATTATCCCAACAAGCTAAATATTAACGCCAATTTCATATGATGCTTGAATTTAATGGCTCTCCGCATTTTTTAATTTCGTCAATCAAGAAAATACTTAAGCTTTTGATGAGATGGCTGTTATACAGCTAATTCTGAGCTTTGGGCTGTACATTAAATCTAATATACATCCATGCTCGGGGTGAGATTAGAATCCTTGACTGCATTGAATCGAGGCCAAAATGTTACTAATCCCGCTACCATGGTAGGCATTTAGATATCACATCATCTCGATGCACCAAAAAAATAGAAGCGTTCAAAATCTGGCGCTGAAGGAGAATGCTGAAGATAAATGAACGTACAAAATAAAAAATGATGAAGTGAACAGAAGAATGGTAGAGGAGAACCAGATGGATCGGATATACCCTGAGACAAAATGGGTTTTTGAAGAGAATAACTGAATGAAACACTAAAGTATACAGCACTTCTTCCACAGGTTTAATTTCTAAGGTACAACGCGTTTCAGCTGTCAAGCCATCATCAGATAACTTATGATGGCTCGACAGCTGAAACGCGTTGTACCTTAGAAATTAAACCTGTGGAAGAAGTGCTATATACTTTAGTGTTTCATTATGATATCCTTTCACTGCGTCTCACCGGACACAGTTACGAACATAACTTAAGTTAAAATAGAAGGAAAAGTCCTCAGAGGAAGGCACTCTTCAGTTTGTACACTTCAGAATTTCACACTCTTGGCGAATAATGACTGTAGTCCGAAAGTATAAAAGCAAATTAAACAGAAAATGTAAAAAACGCAAACAAAACATTTTTTATTCAATTTATGCATTCATTTCACCAAATTGTGGCGTAGCTAGCTGCTGCAAATATTTGACTTTTCATATGTTGAAACGAATATAAAGAGCCTGAAATTATATTTCAACTACCATGTCACATTACTTTCCTCATAATCAATCATACCGCACACTGGTTTACCCTTCCACCAGGTCAATAGGATCATTGAAAAGACTGCCGTTTCACCATCTTGCATGTTCCTGTCTTAAAATTGGAGGTTTTTGTATTCGGGCAAAATTCCACAGCAGAAACAGTCATTCGCCTTGATCTTCCTACGAACCCGGATTCCTCGACTTACTTAGGTTGTTTTAGTGGCTTCATTGGCTAAAGCTCTCGACCCGAAATCGATGGATCCGAATTCATATTCCGGTCAAGGCGTATTATTATTCCTCTGTGGAATTTTGCTCCTGAATGCGCTTATGGGTGCCTCCATAAAGGTAATACCGTGGCCAGTCATTATTGCCTGAAATTACCATTTTTATTCATTTAAAAATAGCCATTTTGAATAATTATCTTGAATTTTTTTATAATTTTACAATTATTTTTTCTCAGAATGACTGCGCTTAGGCAGACCAACACATCGCAAAACAATTAATTCAGTATCCTTAAAGGAACTCAGTATCCTTATCCTTCGTTAAAAACTGCTAAGAACGAACATATAGTGTCTCACAACTTTTAGAGGAAATAAGGTGGGAGCCCCTAGAGACTCGGAGGCTGCACGCTAGGCTTAGGCTACTCGAGATATTCAGAAGTGGTGTGTTTCAGGGCGACACAGAGAATATTATCATGACGCCTCACTACATTTCTAGGTCTGAAGGAAGCGAAAAAATAAGAGAGATACACTGCCGAACAGATAGGTACAAAAACTCAGTCTTTCCGCGCACAATTAGCGACCATAGTAAAAACTGAGCTCCTCCAAATAGACTCCCTTAGCACATGTCACCATTTCACCTCCAAAACTTTTACATCTTTACACGGCTGGTGACCTCTTACCCCCTGCCACACGCCCATGCGGTGGCCCGCGGGGTAGTATGTAGATGTAGATGAAATGTGGAGAACTCTGACTTGCAGTTGACCTCCTTACAATTCCAATGGATATAAAAGCATAAATTGGTCTCTCGCCATCCATTCGCCGGCCGACAATTTGGTCGATCTGACGATTGGGAGAGAAGGGTTGGAGGTGGAACGGACAATGGGGAATGGGGTGGTCCAGACATACATCGAAGCCCGGGCTACTTCAAATGGACCGACCGCCCCACGCCACTCTCCCACCTGGGTGCCCTGCGGAGTCAACAAAAGTGGTTGCTCTAGAAATAATAACTATAATCACAGAGAAAGAGAAAACACAAAAGACTCTGCCCCGACGGGGGTTAAAGTCTCCCGCGCAAGGGCGTCTCCATTCAGCAAGGAAGCAGCGCCCGCACGAGGAAGATTTTGAGTCGAAGGAAAATTGAAAAACCCGCTGGAAAGAAAGGGGAAGTAGCGAGTAATTGTCCAAAATTGATATTGAAAAAGCTATGCCGTAAATTGTTTGAGTAAAATCTTCCCCAATGAGTTTAGAACTGGGTCAAGGTCGGAACTAAGAGGAAGGAATTATAAATATTTCTGCATCAGTTGGAAGCAAAAAAATCACGACCTAAAACTTCAATTTAATCAAGAATCCCATTAAGTTGCACACAAATAGCGCCAGATATGTATGGAATCACCCGACTAATAAGTCATATTATCTACCTATGTCTCGCTCCGCAGCATAGTGCACTATTGGCTCCTAATAATAATTTATTTTGAAATTTTAGACATCAAGGTTAATTGTCAGAAAGTACTAATGTGAAAATATTCTAGTAAGCCGACAGAGTACGATAAAGGATAGCATGTAACTATGAATGAAAAACTGATGTATTTTTATAATTAGAATATACATAGTTCCCTTTGTGTTTTGAACGCGTAAGGTTTATGAGGAAAAAAATAAGTCGTACGCCTGCCCCCTCGATTGCGCTTCCCCTCATAAGGGTGCAGTAAATTACTTCCCCGGTGCTATATTCTCTTCCTCAGAAACTCTCAAGTCTGTCAAAATAACCATCAAACCAAGGATTAACTGGAGTGGTCTGATTTGTCACCGATAAGAATTGCGCTCTTCTTCAAGAAACCGAAACCACTTCTGCCCTACCTCACTGAAAACATCTTGACACAGGTGTTATCTGATTTTCCTCTCAATTGACTTCATGTGAGTTGTGAGGGAGGTTAATGCTCACGTCATTGAGCATGCACAGAGAGTTTGACAAGCATTTCTCTTTCCCATGATGGGCTATTTTCACTTACGCAGCAAGTCATTGGTTGTCGGCCAGATAACTAATTACGTACTCAATGCATTTCATTCGTTATATCTATTTTTCTAGTCGGCTAGCAAGATGAGTATCCTACTTTTTATGAGTAGCGCGACGATTTCTCCGAAGTTTTATCGTCACTTCACCTCGAATTCACCTAGAGCATGGCTTGTATTCATTATTGCACTTTAATTAGCTTCTTCGCCTAGCGATGATTATCTCTTTCAGAAAGTATACGATATGACCGGAGGAGTGTCAGTCTTTGGCAGCTGTACAGTCAGAGTAGCTGATCTTCCATTACCTCAAAACAAAACTGGCGGAAACCCGACATAACGACCATTCTCCTTTTCCTCCTTCCTAGAACCCGTGTTTTCAAATAATAATAATATTGTCATTCATTTCACTCAGTTGAATAAAATAGGATTTACATAAAATAAAGGAGAAAAAACTTCAGAAGAGTAAATTCTTATTATAAATGTGTGTCTCCTCACACGAAAGACGTAAAATTGTGTGACATTAAAAATAAAAGGTAAGAAGAAATAAAATTAATCAGTCCAATTAATGAACTACGAGATAGAACTCAACTGATTCACACTAGAGAGCATTCTGAAATTGAAACACTATTCACTCAAACGTTTAAATTAAATGAAAATTCAATCGCACTGCAAAAATTGCCATAGTTTTAACTTCCTTATAAATTTTATTTCATATGCCATAGAGTAAATTTCCCTTGGCATGTGAGTCTAAATATATCACGCAGTTTAAACTTTAGAAAAAAAATATCGGCAAGCCGTTAGTTTACATAGAATTCGCACATGTGCCACTCCCGAGAGTCACGATTTATCGTACGTATTATTGCATATTAAGCAGTAATAAAATCGTTAAATAATTGAGCATTATGGAGCAATAACTTTCCTGGAGTTAAACGCTAAAATGACTCATTCTGGTTTGAAGCATTCCACTTCAAATCACATATTACAGATCCGCCAAAACCAATGCAAACGAAGAAGTAATTTGGGAAAAGACCTGACTGGGTGGCATTATTGAGCAATGTCTAAGGGTGCAGTAGTATTTCTGGCCGCAGATAAGGCCACCGATTGATACGTTTTCCAAAAAGGTTTTAACGGATAATTCTGAGATTTAATTAGGTATTTAACTGAATATAAACTGAAATTATCTCCAGAGCAGCAAACTGAAGAACAGTTTCAGAAAGTGTTGTACAGCGTAAAAAAGAGCATAATACATTACTTTAGGTGCTATGATGTAAAATTTTGTGGTGGTCTTTGTAGGCCTCAGCCGATTTCATTCCTATCGCGTCATGTTAATGATTACAATTGAAGCAGATTGTTCTGAAAGTAAGTTGCTTCAATATAAAATTGCATGTTCATTGCTTCCATTAAAAGTATCACAAAAATTCCCCAACTCACTTCTTAAGCATTAATAATACGCATTAAAACTCAAATTTTTTATATGATTCACGATGGGAAAAATCTAATTGCAAGTTTATGTACAAATATATGCGTTACGTTGAGTAATCACGGCAATAAACGCTGTCCGCTCGAATGCTCGGTGTGAAACATGGCTGGTACTGTAATAGTGGGCCATTGAGTGCATATTTTAGTAATACAGGCAGTAGAAATAATTCCAGTCATAGATTTCACTCTAAGTACATCTGTATACGATACTAATATTCGTTGACACTCAATAGGTAGTAGTGGAAATAATGAACAATATTCAATTTTCTAATTAAAGCATGAAAAGACAAGACTTTTTGGCTCAGTATTCGAATTCAAACGAAATTACATTGAAATACACTATTTACGAATGTTGGACTCACCCCGGTATTTGTTTTCGGAATTTTTAACAATGAGAATAAGAAATGATTCCTTTCTCGTTTGAAGAATATCTGAGCATGTGTAATCGAATTACTACGAAATATATGTCATATGCCATTATGGCTGAGATGCTACTGATTTTACTTACTACTGATTCTACTTAATACTGATAACTACGCACTGATTAGGCCACACATCGAATACACCGCGAGCATTTGAGACCCTGGTCAAAAAGATTTAACCAAAAAAATTAACAAAATACAAATAAAAGCACCGCGTTTCGTTAACAACTGCTACGATCGCACATACAGTGCCTCACAACTGTTGGAGGGATTAAGGTGGGAGCCCCTAGAGACTCGGAGGCTGCACGCTAGGCTTAGGCTACTTGAGATATTCAGAAGTGGTGTGTTTCAGAGCGACACAGAAAATATTATCATGACGCCTCACTACATTTCTAGGCCTGACAGTTGCAAAAAAAAATAAGAGAGATACTCTGCCGAACAGATGGGTACAAAAACTCGTTCTTTCTGTGAACAATAAGCGACCACAATAAAAATTGAGCTCCATTAAATACACTCCTATAATACATGTCATTATTGCGCCTCCAAAACTTTTACACCTTTACACGGCTGGTGACCTACCACCCCCTGCTACACGCACAAGCGGCGGCTCGCGGGGTAGTATGTAGATGTAGACGTAGAATCCATGGGTGCAGTTGAAGTGTCAAACTCCCAGACACCGCTGCGAAAAAGGACCTTCCTGAGTCCTTTTGCGTGCGTAGACAGGAGCCCTTTGGCGGGTTCGGGAGTTGTAGTGTGGGGCCACCGTGTACAGAGAGAGGGGTCGGCGGTTGGTCACCACTGGTTCTTATCCCCTCGCGCGCCTTCTCCCAAAGAGCCTTTGGCGGCGGCCTCCTTCACAGACTCCTGCTGAATATCCATCACCCTCGTGGGGCTGGCTGCCTCTTTCCGCCCTCGGTCCCTCCGCCCCCGCAGGAGGCTCAAATTATCCTTCACTCTCGATAAAATGAATGTGGGACGACCGCTCCCCTCTCTGCCGCCAAGGTGCCAACCGCCTCCATTTTTCTTTTCCATTAAGCTCATCGTCTCCGGGAGGGACGGCCCTTGGCGGGGTAGCAGTGGCCCCCACAGCACCCACCCTCTTCCATTAGGGCGCTGCCTTCCTCCACCTCCTACCCCCAAGTTGGTGTGTTGAATGTATATACTAAGTGTTGGCCTCTAGCCTCTGGGGACCGAGTTCGAATCCAGGGTGAGGAGGAAATTTTCCAGTAAAATCACGGATTGGATTGGATTTTGGGGAGGCGACCGACAGCTTAGGTCATTTGCGCCGTAGGGGATAGGTAAGGGAGGAAGGGTGGATAGAAACCCGGCGTCGGCATTAGCCTTCTCTTAACGATAGGCGCCGAGGGGACGACGGCTTAACGTCTCTTCCGGCAGACGGAGTACTGCACTTGAAGTGCCCTCCACAAGACACTCAAGTAGGGATCGGGTTTCCTCTGAAAAACCTCCTCTGCAAGGATTTGAACCCTGGCTGTCCGTATGGTAAGCCAGTACTCTAGCCACCACACCAACCCTATCCCAGTAGTAAAATCACGATCCATAGTTAGGCGCTGTGTGGGCAGTTTCTATTGCCCTAAGAGAGACTGTCATTATAAGATAACACTATCATTCGGTAAGATGGCTGTTGGTCATCCACGCCGTTGTCCACGGATCAACTTCTTTCCCGATCCGAGTTAAGGAATTTTTTTGCCGAATTCCAATTCTACCGAGGGTTCAATGAGGTGTGCACTTTGTGAAGGGAAACCAGGGTACCACTGATATCTCTTTTCAGGTGTGAGCTCAATCCAACACTGAGCTTTTCTGCTACACCACCTGGTAAATTAAGATGCCCTACTACCACTAGTAGATGAAAATACATAAAGGGGCCATAGGAATACAAAAGGAAGAGGAAAAAATCTTTCAATATTATAAAAAAAGAGACAAATCCAATATATATTCTTTCACTTGACAGGTATTCAAACAAGGACTAATTATTTTGTTTAACAGCGAATGTAACGCATGTCAGTGCAAGGCCGCAATCAGCGCGGAGCGGCGGACACACACCGGATTCTTTCAAAATTCTGCCTCGAAGGGATCAAACTCTTTCCGTCACAACCCCCACTCCAATCATCTAATAATACAATTATATTCAGACACAGTTCCTTACATATACCGTCTGCAGTAAAATGAATGCAAATCAGTCATTTATTATCAAAACAGTGATTGAAATATAGCTGTTCTTTCATGCAGAAAATAACTCTCATTTGCCCGGTGGCATGAAAGATGAATACTTCCTTTTTCATATTTTGTTCAGAATATCTAATCATGAAGGCCGTACAGTAGATCATCTTGAGAGGACATTTTTACTCCATGTCAGTAGCTATGAGCAACTAAGTATTTTTACTTGAATGCAACTTCGTTCGTGATCTTGCTTCGGTGAAACGTGGCAATGGGAACAAGCTATTGCTAAAAATGAGGTTTAAATGCACCCGCAAAATTTTTTTCATTGAAAGAGCATGTTCGGCATGGAACATTATAACACATTCTGAGCGCTTGCATTTCGCAGTTCTTAGGCATGGTGGGTTAACCGTTAAAAGGGCGTTTTTACCTTCAAATATACCTATCTTATTTTTGTGAAAAACTTGTCTCTCATCTATTGGCAGGAATGAAACACCACATTTTCAAATTTCTTTTGAGTTTCCACGTTGAATGAGATTGGGTTGAGAGCAAAAATGGGCGGCGCAGTCGCAAATATGTTATCAATAAAATGAGATCAGTTAAATTTGAGGAATGCTGAAAAAGGTGTTAGATTTATATATCCAAGAATTCTGTCCGTCGATTTTAAATTAAGGCGCCACGCACGCTCATTTTTCGGATTTTTAGTTTCCTAAGAAAATTTCTGCAGGCAAAATACCAATCAGTCCTGAAGTTTTATATCACGTTTTACTATCCAGTAGCATTTGCTTGTTAATAGAAACAGCATATTTTTATAAATAAATAGTAATAAGATGAGGTAGACAGACAGAATGCGTGCTCTTAACACACTTCGAAACCGTTCAAACAAAGCTGCAGGGCCATTAATAGTTTTATAGCGCTACGCGTGGGAAACATGAGGTCAATTGACTCGCGGAGGAAGGCACGCGTGTCGATCTCCCACGCCGGAAATCGACACACGGAAGTGGTCAAAATCAGAACCACTCTCGTGCACACTGCCATGAATTCACATCGTTAAACGGTAGTTGTGGAGGTAATGTCAAGTCCTCTTCATTTACAAATCGCGGATGTCTCACTTGATTTCCTGATGAAGGCTTCCGCGGGGCTTAGGCGGAGGTTGATTCCTTTTTTCGGGTTTTCCGCCGCGTTGGTTCATTCTGAGGACAATATTTCGCCGGCTGTCCTCAACATGAACCAACGCGGCGGAAAACCCGAAAAAAAGAATCAACCTCCGTCTCACTTGATTGTCCAACGCCAATTGCCCCCATTTGTAAATCATTCAGACCGTATTTTTCCTGTGCATTTTTCTGCAGAAAATATCACACGATGCGTTGAATTTTGCTGCAATGAAACATTTGCAGGGTTCATTAGATATTTATTCAATAAACTCAATTTTAAATAAATCTCAAATGAAAATTAGTAAAATCTCGCGCAAAGGTAAATAAGTTTCTTCATATTTCTTGATCGTCATCTCTTAATTCTTTGTCTCTTAATTCAAATTAATTCTTTGTCATCCTCTTCCATGGCATGCATAAGAACAGCGAATTTCGTTCAATTGTATTGATCCATTCCATATTGTCCAACCCCTCCGCGGACTGCAACCTTCAGGTGGTGTAAGGACTTGCGCGTTCCAATGACCCCAAGAGCTGGACTGGCGGGATCAATTTATATTGCTCCCGGTAGGGCCACCCATGCCAGATAGGTCGAAGGGTAGGAGCCAGACGAACGGTAGTCCCGTGATCGTGTCACGTGAAACACACTGTTGGAAAGCGGGGGTGAGAGTCCCCTCTCGATTATTATACTACCCAGAAACATGAATGTCACTCAAAGAGAAATGAATCCTGGCATTTACGGGACGCCGCCCAATGTGTCGGGCCCGGCATCGGGGGAGGCAAGGTCCCCGAGGTCGTCATCACACGAAATCCTTGCACAACACAGTCATCACAAGGGCCAAGGAAGATAAGAAGATAAAGAAGAAGAAAAGGAAAGTTCTGACAAAAAAGGAACTTCGGACAATGATGATGGCTGGGAAGATAGAAAATATTAAACGGGAAATGGATAGAGAGAAATAGGATTCCTTGGAGCTGTGCGAGGATAGATGGAAGGACAGCGGGGACTACTATAGTGATAGCTACAGGGTAATCTATACTGGTGGGGTTGAGAGTCAACGTGGGTTGGCCATAATATTGAACACAAAATTGGGAGTAGGATAGTACATATTGAACAGGTGAGCGACTGGATATTAGTGGTAGAAATAAAAGCATGTCCGACAAATTCTGTATTAGTGCAGGTCTACCTGCCGACAAGCAATCATTGGGAGGAAGAAGTGTATTAGGTGTATAAACAGATAGAGGAGACAATCAGAGAAGTGCCGGGCAAGAAAAATCTTTTAGTAATGGGCGACTGGAACGCAGAAGTGGGGGAAGGGAGAGATGAGTATGAAGTGGGAGGGTTTGGATTAGGAACGAGATATGATCGCTGAGAGAAGGTAGTTGAATTTTGTAGGTGAAATAAATTTAAGGTTACAAACACTTGGTACAAACACCACCGCAGGAGGAGGTACACATAGAAAATTCCGGGAGACACTGGGAGATACCAAATTGACTATATCATGGTTAGACAAAGATTTATGAAAGGTATGAAGAACTCGTGGAGCTATCTGGGGGCTGATGCAGACTCGGATCATATTTTAGTAATGATGAATTGTGAGGTTACATTCAAAAAGCTAAATAAAAGCAGGAGGATGAAGAGGTGGGATTAGAAGCGTTGAAAGGGGAGAAAAGGAGGGAATACCAAGAGATAGTGGATGAGAGCATAGGAGAAGCCAAAGAAGCAGGAACAATCGAGGAAAAGTGATATAATATAAAAACAAGCATTGTAGGAGCTGCTGAGAAAACAATAGGAGCAGCGAAAATGCCGAGGTTAAAGAAGCAGTGGGTTACGAAAAAAATGATTAAGAAAATGGAGAAGAGAAGGAATTGGAAAAATGTCAATACCGATATAGGTAAGGCAAAATACAAGGAGTTAAATAATCAATTATGGCAAAAAAACAATAGGGCGAAGGAAAATTGGTGGAAAAGGCAATGCGAGGAAATAGAGAAACTACAAAAAGAAGGGGAATCGCGTGCGTTATATGCTAGAGTAAAATTGCTATCGGGAGGCAAGCGAGGGCAAACGGTACCAAAGATTAAGGACAAAAGAGGTAGAATATTAATTTAGCAGGAAGATATTCAAGAAAGATGGCGAGAGTATGTGGAGGAGCTATATGACAGCGGTAGTAGACCAACTAATTTAGATAAAGAGGATGAGGAACCCTAGATGAAGATAACCTCGGGCCGAAGATTCTCGACAATGAAATAGAGATAGCATTGAAAGAGATGAAGGTAAGAAACGCTGTAGGTGTATATAACATACCCTCGGAATTGCTAAAGAGTCTAGGAAGTAAAGGTAGGCAAGTTTTTCTCGAACTCATACGCAGGATCTACGAGGAAGGAGTATGGCCAGAGGACTTCGTGAAAACAGTATTGATTCATATCCCCAAAAAAATAATGCATCAGAATGCGAGGACTAAAGAACAATTAGTTTGATTTCACACGCAGCCAAAGTTTTACTTCAAACAATCAATAGAAGGCTGGAGAGTAACGCCAAAAACTACTTACGCGATGACCAGTTTGGTTTCCGGAAAGGAAGGTCAACTGGGGATGCGATAGCAGTGATGAGAACGTAAGAGAGAGAAACATTGAGTAAAACCAGTACGTTTTTGCATGCTTTATTGATTTTGAAAAAGCTTTCGACAGAGTAAATTGAAATGAACTAACGGAAATACTCGAGAAAATGGGAATAGACTGGCGAGACAGGAGACTAATCCAAAACTTATATAAGACTCAAAGGGCACAGGTGAGGGTGGCAGATGGTGAATCGGGGCGGGCAACAAGGGTGCCCGTTGTCGCCATTGCTTTTCAAAATTTACGCTGAGGAAACGGTAAGACAGCCATGGGAAGAACTTGAGGTTGGAGTCAAAGTGGGAGGACATCTTATAAAATCGGTTTGATTCGCGGACGATCAGGCATTGGTTAGTGGATCTTCGAAGGGACAGCAAGCTTTGGTAGACGCTTTAGAGATGCAGTGCGGGCTATTCGGAATGAAGATAAATCATAAGAAAACGAAAGTAATGAGATTCTATATGAAAAGAAAGCAAGGCTTGTGATGAAAGTTGGAGGACATAAGTCGGAGCAAGTAGAACAATTTAATTACTTAGCACGCCAGAGGAAAACGGACATAGTAGCAAAGACATACGGAAGAGAATAGCGCTAGCGTTGTATGGGGCAGAAACGTGGACCCTGAGAAAGGAGGACTAGAATAGGTTGCAGGCATTTGAGATGTGGGTGTGGAGAAGGATTGAGAAAGTTAGAAGGACGGAAAGGAAGACTAACGAGGAAGTGCTGGAGATGGTGGGCGAGGAAAGGAAGCTTCTGAATGAAAGTCGGGATAGGCAGGATAGATGGCTGAAGGATGTAATAATGGGTGATGGGTTTCTCAAGAGTGTGATAGAGGGAAGGATGTTGGGCAAGCGGGGAAGGGGAAGAAAGAGAAAAGGTTTCATGGACGGGATGAAGAAGGGTAGATCGTATGCAGAGGCGAAGAAAGATATAATGGAGGGAAATAGGTCCCTGGGTATGTAGAAAACCGAGAAGAGATTCTCTGGCATTCGACCAAACTTACTTCTACTGGTAGAATACATTTTTTTTTATATTTTCCAATTAATGTGTGCGTGCAGAGATAGCTGTCAA
Organism: Ceriagrion tenellum; assembly: GCA_963169105.1. Lineage (NCBI taxonomy): Eukaryota > Metazoa > Arthropoda > Insecta > Odonata > Coenagrionidae > Ceriagrion > Ceriagrion tenellum. The sequence continues at coordinate 141,455,496 of OY720637.1, read as the reverse complement.
AACGTTAGCAAACTGCCTCACCCGGTGGAGCCAAGACGACTTCACCAATAATATTGCCAAATTACACAAATAAAAATTTGATTCCAACGCAAGATCTATATTTCACCGGGACACCATGGCGGCGCAACCAGTCGCCGCGACCAACAAAATGTATACAACTCTATACATAGAGAGTATCTCACCTGGTGTCCGCTTGGTTGCGCAACCAATTTGGTGGCGCGACCAGTATGGACGCGTGCACAAAATGCTACTGGCAGCGCCGCCATGCTGGTTGCGCCACCACTAATTAGTATAGCGCTGTACGGTGTCTCACTCACACGGCCGCCAGTCTCGCACTGCAAGTGACACACCTCCTTCCCTCGCACTCTCCTCATTCACACGCGTACAGTGTTGTTGTTATCAAGGCGTTTGTTTAGTTGCAGCGAACGCAATGATGGATAATTTCGACACAGAAAACTTTATTATTAAAATTGTCCATTCTTAGGACGATCGGCTATGTTAGGATGAATCCACAAATGTTTATTTTTTTCTTTTTAACTTTCTTGTACTTCGTAGGTTTATACAGCATAAGTGCGAACTCGTCGACGTCCATTTTGCAACTATGGCGATTATCGTGTCTCTATGATGTCTCGGTTCGGTAGCTTAAAGACACCACGGATGCGCGACTGGTAGCGAGGCCGTGGTGTCCTGGTAAAATTGCACCCTAAAAGACCCATTCATCTAGGGTTTGCTTCGCTGTTCGTTTTAAGAAGACGGCCACGAGGTCTGTCCGTGCCCTTTCGGGACTACGGAGGGAGTAAGAGGTGAGAAAGGGTGTGGAAAGAGAGGTGGGGCGAGAGATTAGGCGCGAATGATAGAGTGTGATTGTGGGTGGCAGCCAGGCCTTTCTCTATATCACGTTCCCCGAAAATTGTCGGTTTGGCGCGTCGGCAATTACGCCTCCTGTGTGTGGCACTCATTGCCACCAGACGACAATCGTTTTCAAGTGCATCAACGGGGGCGGTTTTGATGAAGGCCGGCGGCCCCCGCGTCTGTTTGCGGTGCTCCCGTGCCGGTGGCCCGTGATGACTTAAGAAAAAAAGAGTGGCTACCTAGCACGCATGACGAAATTGGCGAAATAAATCATCATATTATTTACCCTTCCCAAGGCTTACAAAAATTACGGGAAAAACAGAATACTCAATCGATAACTTAGAGGGTTAAGAAAAACCCAAGTCGAGATGAGAACCCAAGACCTTCAGATTTTAGCAGTCGAGTCTTTACCCTCTCACCACCAAGACCGTCAACTCGCGAGGGTGATTCTTCACCAACGGCCAACCCTGTGATCCACGGTAGGAAGTGTGGAAGTGGCGAGAGGACACTACCATAAAGTATACATATATGTATAGAGTGGCAAAGAGGGAGATTCGGATATGAGTTTTTCAATAACACCTTGGCCGATAGATTGAACAGGTGTATCGGAGTTGCACGACAAGCCATAACATATGAGCTTTGGCACACGGCCACTTCATTTAGTGTCGCATAACTCACATCATGTTCTTATGATGATTTCGGTGCCTGGATGTTTACTAATCGACCCATGGCAACGGAAACAAATCTTATTGAGTTGTCGAGACCAATTTAAACATGCATTTTAGTGTGCCTTCAATGAGCATCGTCTATAATGAATCGACATCACGTCAATATGATAAGACACGCGATTACCAAACACGGAGTCAACTGTTTCCCGATGTATCATAGCAACGACAAAACAATTGATACTCGATTAAAAGCACACAACAGCGATGATAAATCCACCTCTGTATATTGATGTAAAATCACCGAGTACCACTAGCGCCTCCAAGTGGCCTTCTCCGTTAGCCAAATTTCTTCCTCCCCTAAGGTGGTAGCACCTGAGAAATTCTTCCCAAAGCTATCAAAAATGTATGTCCAGTTTGTAGCATTGCTTTGCCACTCTATATATACTTACTCTATGACACTACATAAGAGGAGAGGGAAAAGGGTTTGGATAGTGATAAGATGATTACTGGAATTGATGGATTTCGACCGATGACTGTCTTGTTCTCTTCTATTCCATTCGCGATCTGCGCACGATAGAAAGATGTTTTTGTCATGATAAATTAGTCTTTATCTCTTTCATCCACCTTCTGTAAATTCTAGACAAGTGGGTAGGTGTCGATATCCCATATCATCATACTACTCTTGTAATTAAAAGTTAAATTCGGTATTTTTGCACAGATAAGAGCGTCGGAAACCTCAGCGAAATTTTAACGGCGCCTTCGTAGTCTTAGCTAATCCGATATGGTTGCTTTTCTATGATTAAATGAAATCACAACATGTCTTCAGATAACTTAAATCTTACAAAACTAGCGACCTGTTCTGGTTAGTGGAACCTAACTCAGTTGTTATTCGTTTTTACTATTTATGTCACCCAAAACCACTGCTAATGAATTGTTCCGACAAACGAATATATAATTTCTCTCAAAACTTTTCGATCGCACAAAGATCGACCTTGGGAGTTCACAAAGATCATTTCTATTCTTAGTTTAGCGGGTAGGTCTTAAAATGAGAGAAACTCGGAAGGGTTTACACCACGGGCAATAAATGATATATTCCTCCTTCAGGCAGCCATGAACGATCATACACCTTTCTACAAAAAAATGATGCCCATTCAAAACATCCATTTCCTGAAGTGGGTTCATGTGGCCCCCATTCGATGGATTTCTCACATAAGTATCTGGCTCACGTCTTCTCCTATTATTCTCCCAGTTGCCGAGTGACCTTGATCGTGATCATGGCAGCCCTACTAGTAGATGCTTCCCCAGGTAATCCTCTCCCCGACCTAGCTCACCAATGGAAGACCATAAGGCGCCTTCTGGTTCGGCTCACCTCCATCGCCCTTCTCCAAGAGATTAATAGGCTCTCCACCGGAGCCCTACACCAGAAGTACGAACGAATGAACTGGATAGATGTGCTCCAACGCCTTCTTCCGGGGCAAACTATTTTAAAGTGATACAAATCCTCCAATTTGAGCGCGATAGCCAGTTATAAAAGTCGATTAAGGTCGATTTCTCGACTCCCACCTCATCTATTTCACAACGAGGTGGCCGCCACCCCCATTAAGGAGCGATTAAGGACTGATTTCAATTTCCTCTTCTTCCTGACCCTTTCTAAGAGATTTCCTATAACCCCTTCTGACATCCGCTCCTACCCTCTTGATCTTCACTGGTCCATTCCAATTCATCCCATCGTTAACATCCACGAAAAATCGCAGTCAAAACATCTTACCCTTCCCCAATATTTTTCGTCTCACCCAGCTTAACTTCAAGGTCAGGAAGAAACATTTATTTCCTCAATGAGTCAAGGCAGCTGATTATGAGAATCACGCTCGAGTGAACACATGGGAACCCAAAGTATTATGAAATAAGTTAATATATGGTTGTTTGTCAGAGGGTAAGGCTCAAACTAAAGATTAGCTCATGGAAATGTTCATGTCATACGACATGACCATGACCATGTCATACGACATGACCATTAAATTCATGAAAAACTAGTGGTACGGCTACTTGAATTTTTTACAGGTTGGTGGGTATGCACGGGAGACATTGCTCAGAGAAAGCACGAAGGGTGGAGGAAAATCCGGTGTGTTAGTAATATGTTCGCTCTAAACAAAGAGGACCTGGGGATCCAAAGTTTCTCGTCAGCTCGAAGGACAGAGTCCATATGGTCCTTTCTCTTCCCTTTCCCTTAGCTCCCGAGTAGAGGTGACGCAGTGAAATATATGTAACTGCTGGGATTCAAAACCGGGGCTAGTAAAAGGGAGGCAAACACTCAATCCATTATTTTCATCCAATACCCCTAAAATTGGTTATATAAAGACCAATTTTGAAGAGGGCTCATATATTGTTAAAAATAGAATGCCTAATCTCCGCAACCTACCCTCTGATGATGTCTTGTCCTCACTGTCTGTCAATAAACTTGATCATATCTTCCTTAAAACCGATCTTAAACTTATCCATAGCAAACTGAACTCAACTATTGTTTCCTTGATAAATTTCAGAATACCCTCCCGACACACCAGAACTCGCTCATTGCTCCATATATCCCTTCTCCCAGATTATCATTTACCAAACGCTCCCTCATTTTTCCCCTCTCTTCTCTTGTTAATTCCCTTCCTGCGAACATTGACTCTTTCACCTTATCTTCCAACGTCTTCGCCAACCTAGCCATTTGCCATTCCCAAAAAAGTAATTTTTACCATCTCCCCACGTTGCATTATTATTTGTTACCGTCTTCATGTTATGTTTTTACGTTTGTGTCCTTGGTTGTTTGTTATATGTTCACTGTAAATAGCTTTATGCTGTATGTGATCCTTTAGTCAAATAAATACATACATAAAATAAATAAATATGCTTCTACATTAAGTACCGTAATCAATCTTTACGCATGAAAGAATTAACAATTTTTCCCTGAACTTCCCGAGTACTCAACTCCATTTCCATTTGCCATATACATTTTTGCTGTAAGGGTTATCCTTTGGAATTCATGTGTTACCTCTTTAAACGAATGCTCAAAACTGGGAATATGATACTAAATCCAGGTTTATTCATTCTTCATTAAGTTCATAGACCCTCACTTCTCTTCATGGGTTTGTATTTGACCATGATAATTATGCTAAGACAACCTTAGAAATGAGAATGAGATGAGAAATTAGCCGATCATTGAAAGAATGTAGTGTGATACAAAAATTACCGGTACTTAAAATTAATCATTGAAACCAGTAAATATATTTATGTTCATTCTGAAATTGCTAGAAATAAAAGAATGATGTACTCATTTAAAAATCTACTTGCTTTCATTCACACAAATGTAATGCGATTTAGTTCATTAGGCAGCTGGTGAACAAACGAGGCAGTGAAAGAAAGATGAGATTTCAAAGTATTTAGGCTGCCCTGAGTTTGTTACAGATTCAAATAAATTTCAGAGAAAGTGGTGGTGAATGACTAAAATTTCCCATAAGAAAATTCCACTTGTAACTGAGTTATTGAACGAACAAAAAAAGATATATTTAAAATGGCAAGGTAAGTAAATTGGAGATCAAAGTTCCATCAATTCACTCAGTATTTTTTCAGGCTGCCAAACTGCACCGGTTAATCCGCTCACTCGGTATACTTAAGGGAAATGCGGTCTCGAACGAATAGGCTATATTTTTCCTCGATTATCATAATCATCATAAACATGCGGAAACATTCCCTCTAATTCTATTTCTACAATAAATATCCACTATAGGCATTTACTTCGCAATGCAGGTACCTTGTACATTTCTCCGAATTAACACAAAAATAGTTGCTGTCCCGACATCTCCTGCCAGAAGTCTACATCTGCATCTAAATCTACGTACAACCCCGCTAGCCGCCGCATGGGCGTGTGGCAGGGGGTGGTAGGTCACCAGCCGTGTAAAGATGTAAATTTTTGGAGGTGCAATTGTGACATGTACTATAGGAGTGTATATAGAGGAGTTCAGTCTTTATTGTGGGTGCTTATTGTGCGCGGGAAGAATGAGTTTTTGTACATATCTATTTGGCAGAGTATCTCTCTTATTTCATCGCATCTGTCAGACCTAGAGATGTAGTGAGGCGTCATGATAATATTTTCTGTGTCGCTCTGAAACACGCCAGTTTTGAATATCTCAAGCAGCCTAAGCCTAGCGTGCAGCCTCCGAGTCTCTATGGGCTCCCACCGTAATCACTCTAACAGTTGGGTAACACTATATGTTCGTTCGTAGCAGTTTTTAACGAAGCGTGCTGTTTTTCTTTGTATTTTGTTCATTTTTTTGGTTAAATCTTTATGACCAGGGTCCCAAATGCTCGTGGCGTATTCTAGGTGTGGCCTAACCAGAGCGAAGTAGCATCTCTCTTTTACTTTTTCATCCGCGGACCTTCCTATTATACGGTTAACAAAACCTAGTGTCTTTAATGCTGTGCCGCATATGTTTTCTATGTGTGTTCCCCACTATGTACCTGAAGTTAAATAAACTCCAAGATATTTTACTGAATTTAAGTCTTTGCGGCGGTTCGCGGGTAAGTAGGTATGAATGAATGAATGATTGAATGAAACTTTATTTATGCTCCCGGGTAACCCAATAGAGCAAGTAAACTATACAATTTGCATGTTCTGCTCAAAAAACATAATACACATATTAGGAAAGGAAAAGTTAATTTACATAACAATGAATATTACAGTATTATTTATGGTTAGTCACAGAGTAAGTTTTACAAATTTATTTATGAGTCTTTAAATAACATAATAACTTGGCTTTAAATAATTGAAGGGATGGAGAAGATTTGAAATGGGAGGGTATAGCGAATTCCAAAACTTGGAAGCAGTGGTGAGGAAGGAATTGAAGTAGATATTGGTACGGGCCTGGGGAATATGAAGGAAAGTAGGGTCAGATCGGTTTAATATTTGGGAAAGTCTTATTCTGGGGGTAATTAGATCGTAGAGGTAGGTAGGATTCCGATTATGGAAGAGGGTGAAAAGAAAAGACCCCAAAAAGTATTTCCTTCGGGAACCGAGAGGTAACCAATTTAGTTCAGATTTTGAAGCATGTTCATCTCTGCGTGATTCAAATATAAATCTAACACAACAGTTTATAAGTCGCTGGAGACGTTTATCACGAACATAATTTAACTCGCTGAAACCAATACACAATAATCCAAAAGTAACAAGACAAGTAACAAGCATACCTCTAGAGGAAACGGGATAATTGTTCCTTTGCATCTTTAGAAGATAATGATTCTTATTTCCCTCATTACAAATTTCCAAGACCCGCTGATCCCATGACAAATTACATGGGAGGGTGAGTCCAAGGTACCGTACAGTCTTATTAATCTGAAAAATTGTAGTACGAATACATACAGAGGGGAGGCGCTCGTAATCAATTATTTGTAAAAGCCAGGATTGCAGCAGGCAATAGGGCTTATCGAGCTTTATTGAAAGTGCTCAAGTCACGCAACCTTAGTCGGAACTTGAAAACAAATATTTACCGAACAGTGATTAGACCTGTGGTCATAAATGGTTCAGAAACGTGGACCATGACCACGGCAGAAGAAGAGCTACTTAAAAGATGGGAAAGGAAAGTACTAAGAAAGATTTATGGTGCTACAAAGGAAGGTGGACAGTGGAAAATACGGAGAAACAGAGAACTCGAGGGAACTCCACAAACATCCTAAATGGTGAAAAAGATATTTCGTGGTCATCCTGGTGGTATAAGATTGAGAGGGAGACCCCGGAAAAGATGGTTGGATGATGTAGAGGTTGATCTGAGAATATGGGAATTAAAAGATGGAGAACGCATGCCGGGAATCGTGATGTCTGGGCTAACATCGTCGGAGAGGCCAAGGCCCAATAAGGGCTGTAGCGCCGAGGAGTAAGTAAGTAAGTTAAAGTCTTTTATTACCAAAAATAGTTGCTTGAGTTTTGTTTGGGTTTAACTTAGTAAGGTTTGGGTTTAACTTAGGTAGTAAATTTTAGCCCAGTCGCAGACAGAATGGATGCAATTTAAGCAATAGGCTATCAAATGTGCATCCAGTGGAAGCCATAAGAAGTGGTGTCACATGTGTCACTCTACAATGTTCCCGACCGTGAAGAAGTAAGTTGGCAGTGGGTAACCGCGTAGGCAATGTTTAGCCGACTGCTCTCTTCCGCCGCCCCCCGTGATGCCGCCATTGACGCGCTCGGGGGCGGAATGGGGCGAGGCCATGTGCTCCTCCTCCACCGCCCCCTTGGCGGCCCAACCCTTGCCCCAGACCACCCCCGCCCCTCCCTCGCCCCGGCCCGCCCCGGATGAGAGCGGAGAGAAAGAACTGTATCTCTCGTTCGACCCCCCCACCCACGCTCGGCCCACCAATATTCCTCCCACTGAGGTCCAAACCTCTCATTTTGGACCCCCAAGGGGCCAGAATCCCCCCCCCCAACTGCACCGCCCCTGCTCGTCCCATCTCACCCTTACCTCTCGGGAGGAACATTATGGGATACGTTCTGGGAGGTCGGGTTGCCGAGAATTCATTCATTCAACGGCTGAGCCAATTTGAGCGAGGACGGAGTGTGAGGCTATTTCTGGTTGCAAGAGGTAATGTTGTGGTAGCCAAGGTTTGATATAATGAATGTGATTTGAAAATTCATACATACATACCAATCACGCCGTTCCCTTCCGCGGTAGGCGCAGTCACAAAGTATCGCTCATAAACACACATTTGTACACCTAACTCTGCTTCAATAATTTCCTCCATACTGACCTATGCTTGCAAACCTCTTTCACCTCAATTACCCCCGAACACTGCTTCATACACGCTCTCCTGGTTTTAAGACTCCTTCTATTCCTCCTTTTAAGAATTACCTCAACCACATTCAACCAAAAATTTCACGGCCTACCTCTATCTCTCGCACCATTCTTTTCACTATTATATATCTGTTTCGTTATTCGACTCTCATCCATCCTCTCAACATGGCCAAACCAACGAAGCACACTCCTTTCATATATGTCCATTACTGGATCATCTAACCCACATTCATTTATTACCCACTCATTCCTTACCCTATCCATCCTACTTTTTCCGCAAACACTCCTCAGATAACTCATACCCGCGGCGTTTAGTGAAAATTCTCGCATAATAACTCGAAATTCTCATCCTCATCGCCAGAACTATTATTGTATCGGTGGTTCTACAACATACTCTCTCCAACAGTATCGGACGTTGCTTTCGTCTGAAATAATTGCGCTACTTTTACAATTTATTACATCCACTCCTCAGCCCTAAACTTATTTTTCCTTTTTCACCCAAGTCAAAAATAAAATTTTATCGTCTTAAAAATTGCTTTGCATTTTGCTGGTCTGGACTGCATTCATTCTACCCATGCCTTCCTACATCAATTTAGCATTCTTCATTTCTCTCTCTCTCTCTCTCTCTGCATTCATGGAATGCCTTATTTCTCCCTTCCTCAGATTTTACTGCGATTGGTCTCCTATTCACCTCTTTTTTTCTCTCTAGCTGCAATTTTCACTTTTTTATTCCCGTACACATCACTTTTCATTGCTCCTACATTATACATTTCCTGTCAAAGGTATCTTCGACTCCCCTCATCGTTCGACGTTTGGCACCCCTCATCGCCCTCGAATCTATTGCTAATTCTTTTGATCTCTCACCACATAAAATGAAATTAATTCTACTCTTAAGGTAGCCATACACGTACGGGAAATACTTTAGATTTGTACTGCGCAGTCCAAACCTCAAAGACTCCCCTGTAGTACGTGGGTAACTCCTTGAGGCCGGTGGCAAACTGTACAGTTCCCGAAATCCCGATCGAAAATCATTCTGTCGGCCTTGAGGTTTTGAGAGTTCCCGTCGATGAACGTTTAATGTCATGTCTCGCGAATTTTAAGCATATCTCATTAAAATTTACCAAAGTAAACCTTGCCTGTGGCATATTAAATCAAACGACCATCATGATAGAAATGAAATGGAGGTTGGCTATGCAAAACTATTGGTAAAAATGAAAGATATTGATCCGAACGCCAAGAATGATAGTGTTGTTAAAAGAATTAACTCATGCCATGACTTGCAGTCAAGAACTGGCATAAAAACCTGAGGAGTTTCCCCACCATGTGTGTGCAAGGGTTCAGTTGAGGATATCCTCAAGGAAATCCTGCAAGCTTTTTCCTTGAGGATTTCCTACCCGCGTGTGGCTACCTTTACAATCACCCCGACATCAAGAATGTATATGGACTTTCTTACGCTTACTCCATGCACTCAAAACAAACAATGCTTTTTCCAAGCACTCACTCAGGATCTCTTCTAAAAGGACTGAACTCAAGGAGGACCTTGAGAGCCAGATAGCCCGTATCCCAAACCTAGGAGGTATATGCCGTGCACTGACATGCCGGGACGCCAAATATATTTATTTATTTTGCTTATAATTCAAATCAGTTAAATTATGGACGGTAATAATAGTTAAGTATGCGTAAGTGTGAGTGATTTGAGTCCAATTTCCCCAATCATCATTAGCACAGTTCAAATATAGGGTGACTATGTGGATACTTTCCCTGTCCGATGAATAAAAACTTAATTTATAAATTTAATATTTTGCAAATGTTCTTTTTTTATTTGTTGTAACATTGCATTCTGTATATATTTTCGGTATTTTTTCTTTTTTTAATGCTGTATGTATGTAATATATTCTTCTAATTATTAAGTGATATGAAATTGTATTTGGAATCTGGTGTAACAAAAATAATGCTGGCGAGGTTGGAAAGCTTGTTATGGCTCGTTTGTGACTACTGTATCAATTACTTTTTTATCATTTTCCATGGGAATAATTTTCCCAGAACAATAAACATTCTATTCTATTCTAATATTCTGTCCTGGGCCCTGAAACCTATCTTCTCCTACCTCAACTCTTTTCTTATTTTTAGATCCGTTTTGCCCAAGATTACAAACTTACCTAGGTCCTTCGCGAATAGTAGATGGATTTTATGACTTGTGATAATGTTCAGCTTTGAATAATTGAATATTTACATTTTATTTCTTGACGAATCCAAAATTGAGGGGTAAATATTAAAATTAAATCGGACAGAAGTTCCCAAAAGAAGCTATTTTAATGGTCTGCAATTTAAAGTAACACCTTGAAAAAGTTGAACATTTTCCATTCCAATCTGTCTTGAGTAAACCGGAGAAGTTAAAATTAAGGATTTAAAATCTAGCAAGTAAGCAGATAAAATTATAAAATAGCACGAAACCAAACGATACACCTGGGTTTCAGTGTTTTTACCGCAATCAGACAACCATCTCATCGTGTAAAGAAAACTAATGATAAAAAACCTGTTCTGTTGCCTCTTTTTAAAGAGGAAAAACTAATTATCTGACACTCATTCCATGGGTTACCGGAAAAATGCTAATATCTCACAGAAGTTGGATGCTGTAAGTTTTATATATTTTGCATCTGTTTAAGAGACGCACGCTGCTTTTATGTGACAGTGTGCAACTATTAATTGAAACTAGACTTAACTCTTTCCCTCTTTATGGATACCAAGGTTGCAGTCCTAATTTATCCCAGGTTATAAATAAATCGACTTATTTTCTACGATAAGTTTTCAAGCGTGATAGACCCATCGTTATAATTCACACACTCATCATCTGAGCACATAAATATTCTGAGTGTTTTTAGGTACCAAAGGTGTGATCTATCCAATCGTTCGATTTTTAAAAGCGTGTTAACGGCCTACGGAATCCAATATCAATAAATAATGTTTTTGTATTTGAGAAATATCACGACAAAAGCAGAAGAAAAAGGAGCGTGGAAGCGAAAATAAACGCTAAAAAAATTACGCTCGTTTGCATGCGAAGAAGGCGCTAATTTCAAGTGGGAAATTTTCTCCGCCTGGCGCAAGCAATATAAATTTCTCGATGAAGACGTTTTCCTTGAATCCAATGCAAAACGAGAGAAGATGCCGAGTTAAGATATTTCTGAGGTGACAAACGTATGCACGCTCCATTCGCAGGAGATGGTGTAGGCAGGCAATTAGCCGGGTGTCGTCGACACCCGCAGGTCCTTCGGATCCTCTCCAAACGGCTCCGTCCCGATTTTAATGTCAGTGTTTATGAGGCGCAAAAAACGGTGTCTGGCATCGGAAGATTCAATTGAGTGCGAACCCACTGCGTGTTTGGCGTGTCGTTCGAGACCACTTTCTCCAGCCACCTCGCCATGGCCCCAGCAGCCCTCCCTCTTCGACTCGGCAGAAAAAAAACGGAATCCGTGAGTTTGATGGGCAACAGTTTGAGCCCTGCTACCACCCTGAACAGAACACCGGAAGCAAGATTGCTCACAGCAGACAATAGAACAGATTTGTAACGGTTCTCGACTCCGAAGAGAGGTCAAAGAACGTCCTCCCTTGAAAACAGAGGGCATTGGGTCTCCAGATGCACTCAATGGATGCGAGTTCCGACCTTAGAGCTTGGAAAATGCGGTATATAATATTTATATGTACATATGTATTAAAATTAGCATGCTTCACAACGGGATAGTCACATGAGAGCTAGCTGTGTTACCGTCGTTCATCTAGATCTCAATGACAGACTCAATCAGGATGCACTAGGAATATTCTCCGATGTCTTCGAGCAAATAATAAGCTTGGAATTTAAAGAATTTAAATGAAGAGTATTTTAAGCATTTTATTCATCGAACTGACGCCAGAAGATAATTCCATCGTGCAAATCATTGTTCTCAGCGAGTTCCCAGCGTCGACTCCCGTTAAGTAGCCACGCGACGCTCTCCCTATCGAGAGCGTTTTTTTATGATGCTCCTCCTGCAACGGTTCCCCTGCGATCACCACATCACGGTGATTGCAGATGCACATGCTTCCCTCTTCTGTTAAGCCACATGCCATTCCACCTCGCATGCCCTCAGTTACAGTTCCAGGGAAATTGGTTCTCTCTCGAGAAATGAATTCCTCATTGCTCATAACGGAAGCACTTAGCTTAGGTCCAAAAGGCAAGGACATTTCGAACAGGAGATTAAGTTATTCTATAGACATGATGCGCAGCTGATACTCGTTCTCTCTCCCGGCGCACAATGGGTTGGCTAGATATACCGCGTCATATGGGCCTTCCGCAACGCGGCGTTGGAGATGGAGAATCCGCCAACGGGCTGAAAATAACCTCTTAATCCTTCCAAACAGTTCTCCGTGTGTCTCCGGGTCACTAACGTCCATAGAAAATTTTTTACCAGCATAAACTGTAGCCGTTGTAATGAATAAGTCTACCGAAATCACCATGAGAGAACTGATTGTCTGATGTGGTAAGGATTCTTGTACCAGCTGGAGTTATGGCATCCCATCTCGAGGGCCCAAGCTCTAATCACGGCTACTGCGGAAATATTTAAGCATAATCCCGAGCTCAGCATTGGTGATAAGAGGACAATTCTATTAAAGAAATACATCGTTTGGGCTATACATTAGGCTTAATAGTGTAATAGAACCAAACACCGTACTGAAGAAATATTACTCTACAGTATGATACTATTACGGTGTTTCATTGCACTATGGACCCCTTCGCGTATTGAGCGATAAGAATATTAATGCCGGCGTCGAGATTCACGGAATCACTCCTTGATACCCCAAAAAATTCACCCATGCCGACCCTGGCCTTCTAATGGTATTAACGGCCTCGGATGTCGGTCCCCCCACCGAGAACCAACCGGCCGTTGACCTCGTGGCGTTCACACAATTCGCTATCATAATGGAAAGCACCATGAGGGCCATGACTTAAGGATTCCGCTGAAGAATCTCCGCCCCTGCTAAGTTTTCAATACTGGCCCTCGTGATAAGAAGCCACACCAATGGAGTCCCTCACACACTCTTGTTACCACACCATTGGAGTCCCATTTGCACTCTCTCCAATATTAATATGATTCAACAACGGTACCTCATAATATCAAAAGTACACGCTGCCAGCTTAGTAAACGATTACTGACGTTTTGGGACCCAGTGAAACCAATAGGATCTTGAATTCCAGCGGAATTTGCTTATCTGTATGAATTTACATCTCTGTATTACACCTAATTATAATATAACTGCTTTTACAATAATACTCAGGTTAAAAAAATACAAATATCATGTAGCCGAAGATATTTTTTTGAATCGGTTTTGTTAGAAAGCACTGACAATCTAAGGAAATTAGGTTACTACAAATGCAGAGAAATTTTTCTGTATAAAGTATAAGAATGAAAATGCCCAATGACCCTTTTACGAACAACGAATCAAAAAAATACCTTCTTTTCGCCGATTTAATAATTTTTTAAATTGCAAAATGAGAAGCAAGAAAACATCCGTAAACATAACAACGGTCGAAAGCTAGTTGTCTAATTGAATATCGCAGACCGGTAAGCGGTATGTATGGTCGGTATTTAACGTCTCATAGTTCCGTACTACTCAAATCAAGTCTATCTAGTAGTGATACGTGGATACGATTTTCGTCGTTTTCTCTCTCATTCGTAATGAGTCAGACGGACGAATCCATTCGTTTGAAACGGACGAGGGTTGAATTTCTGCGCATCTCCGAGAGCGAGGACATGGAAAGAAGCCGTAAGTGCGCGATTCGGTGGGCATCCGATCAGCTGCATCAGCGGAGTGATTTTGCCATAAATCTTCAATCCCAGCTTCTTCCTAATTTTAAATGGAATCTTCCGGAGAAAAACTCATGCCACAGTGAATCGGCACATATCTTGGATGTTTCCGATGACAACTCCGAAGAAAATATATGTTCCCCATCCGACATTTATATCTGCGAGCGTTGTGACTCGCCGATTGGTCCTGTCCCACCCAGCCCAGGGATAGGAGACCGCCCGGAGGTAACCAGAAATCTTTGTAAATCCAGTTCCATCCCTCGGGAGAGGAAAGAGAGAATACCGCTATCTTTGCGTCACCCGAATGAAAAGGGGATTTGGTTTGGACGTGGATATTTAGTATTAGATTTATATGGTGAGGCACGGTAGGACAAATGCGAGAAACTGGACATAAAAGAAGGAATAAAATTTCAACAGATTCAGGCGAGATATCGTGCAAATTCGTCATATTAAAGCAAGAAACAGCAATTGCACTATTCCACAAGTTGTTTTAATGCGTACAACGCATTACAATGCATACGACGTAATCAAGATATTCGCTATTACATTTTTGCCAATCGTGAACGACTCCCTCGCTCGCGTAATTCTCCGCCAATTATCTCAAGTCTACATCGCCCATTTTTTCGCATAACCGCATTGTTCTACGTGCATTGCATTCCTTATTAAAACAGAAACAACAATCGCACTATTCCTTAAGGTGTTTTAATGTGTACGACGCGTTTTAACTCACAGAGTCATCAGGTACAAGACAGGTCGTCATATTAAAGCAAGAAACAACAATTGCACTATTCCACAAGGTGTTTTAATGTGTGCGACATCAGGTACAAGACCTATGTTGTACCTGATGATGGCTCTGTAAGTTGAAACGCGTCGTACACATTAAAACACCTTAAGGAATAGTGAAATGTTGTTTCTGTTTTAATAAGGAATATAATGCAGGTAGAACAATGCAGTTATGCGAAAAAATGGGCGATGTATACTAGAGATAATTGGCGGAGAATTTCGCGAGCGAGGGAGTCGTTGACAATTGGCAAAAGTGTAATTGCGAATATCTTGATTAATAATGCAACGAAGAGACTGCCTAAGAGTATTATTTGGATTGTTGCGTTGTACGGTGTAGAAACATGGACTCTTAAAGGGGTGGAAAGACGAGAGCAGGCAGCAAGGCCATGGATATGAGGGTGAGGAGGAGGACGGAGAAAGTGCGGTGAACTCAAAGATAAGAGGAAATTGGGAGGCGTTTGACACCGCGGGTGAGGCGAAAAATGTGACAGAGGAGATAAGAAGGAGGCAAATTCGGTGGAGGTAACAGATAATGAGAAATGAGGTCGTGATGGAGAAGTAGGAGGTGGATAAATGAGAAAGGGAAAGAAAGAGAATAAACTTTAAGAACGGGATGTACAGGGCTAGGAGGCATGTCGAGTTAAGGAATGAAATCATGCAAGGAAACGAGGGTGTGTCTCAGTAAAAGGACAGTGGAACTATTCCTTCTGTCATTTAAGTCTACCTTATCCGGCGCATTACTAGTAACAATAGTAGTATTACCGATACTGTAATATTAGACCTGTTCATTATAATTAATAAAGAACAGCTTTACAACATTTTCTAATGACACTGTAGTTTCTGTGCACTGCTAATCAGGATTATGGCAAGGGAAGGTAGGCACAGGAGTGAGGAGCAGAGATTTTTACCACGAGTGGATGTAATCCAAAGAGCGCGTAGCTAGGAAAACCTAGTTTGTCGGTTATTTTGCAGAGATGACCTTCAACTAAGGTCATTTGTGCCACTGAGGACAGTGGGTAGACTGGTAAAGAACGGAAGGGTGGAGAGAAACCCAACGTTGACATGCTAGGCGCATAAGGGCCCACAGTTTAACACCATGGATATTGGAGCACATTTTAAGAGAAGAATATCGTCTACAATATTGTCATCACTTGACACCTAGAGAGGAATCGGAGCTCCGATGAAAAATCTCCGCTGCAACTGTGATTTGAACCCAGAAACTTGGGAACAAAGCACTTCTGCCACCACACAAATTCTAAACACTCAAAAACCACAGAGGACAGAAACAGGCATCGGAGAGAGGTGGGGTTTAAAAGGAAAGGTGACGATAGTGCTGTGCGAATCAGGGATTTTCATTTCGAATCGAACCGAATCGAACCTCCCACATAAATTTCGAATCGAATCGAAACGATTTTTTTTTAATATTCGTTAGCGAATCAAAGCACCCTAAAATAATTCGCTTGCGAATCGAATTCGAATTCTAAATAAAATGCAAAAGTTTATGCAGAGTTAAAGTAATATAGATTTTTACAATATTTCAGGGCCTTACATTAGCTTATACATCTTTATAGTGGCACAAAGAATAGCACAGAATAACGTGTGGTCGTTTAAATTTTCGGTTCGTGTGAGGAAAACATCTTCTAAACGGACGGCGCGCCATTCGGGGATGAGCGCCATGTTTGAATGCATGTAACGATTGGAAGACGAATCTATCAGATTCGAATATTTCGAATTATTCAGTTGCTAAGCATCTCGATTCACACGCGAACCGAATCGAATTACACCTGATTCGAGTCGATTCGATTCGATTTCGAAGCATTCGTACAGCTTTAGGTGACGAGGTACACAGAGTATGGCAGGAAAGCTCAATTCTAGCGTGACAATCGTGCACCACACCTATTTCACGTTTGCGCACTTTGATGCTATTCTCCAAGGACTTTGTTTCTTCCGGCGTCGCATCAGGGGAAGGGTCCAAAAGACTCGGGAGTGAGGCAAGGAAGTTCCCAATCGGGATGAAAAATATGTAATAGGCGTTGAAAGGAATGCTTGGGATTTGAAAACAACATTGCATTATCGACCTCGAATTTCTAAACTTTCTGGGCTTCTTAATCGCTGACGTTTAAATAAATCAAGCTTCTCTCTTAAAACAATCTCGGAGTATACATTTTTGTGAGTTACTTGACCTTTAAGGTAGTCAGAGCGAGATAGTTCCCTACTCATAATAGAGACCATATTCAAATTATACGTTTCTATTTCACCAGATGTAGGACACGAATAAAATGTTGCATTATTAATGGTGCAATTATATAGTCTTATATGATAGAAATGGTAAGTAATTAAATGAAAATATCTGAATAAGTCTTTAACGAGACTCATTTTTTCGCAGGGAGCGTTTGAATCTCCTTCAAAACGGAAGGGTTTTTGTGAAACCCAAGAACCTAATGTGGTGACAATATGATTATTTTGAAAAAATAGTTGACAAAACATACAAACTACACGCTGTTAGTTTTATTACGACATCAAAAAGTTAGAGATACCTCATTTTGAAAATAATGTTTCTCTGGAGTGCATGCACGCACCATTTCCCACGTAAAAGGGCTGGTATTTTCTGGCAAATATCTCGGAAAGTAATGCAGTAAGGGGTAGAATTTTTGGTGTATATGGAAGGGAGATATATTTTTCTTTAAAATGAGACCAAATTTATTGATTTCTAGGTAAAATGATATTTTGCTCACGCTACCTTAAAAAGAGGAATTTACAGCACAGAGGATAGGAATATCCGATTTTGACCATGAGAAAGTACTGCATCATTTCTGCAAGACGTTTTAGAAGAAATTTTGGTTTGGAAATAAAGTTATCATTTTTTGCGTAAAACGCTGGGCACACCATTCAATCACTATTGATTTACTCTGAGTTTTTCCATCATATCCTTAGAATCATTCGTCATGACTGGAGCTTAAATCGCTGAAGCGAAAGGCGAAAAACATAATACGCCATTCCATTACACCACACATAAGTCTTAATTACCCACCTCTTATCAATTTCGTAAAAATATACGTTTTCTTATACGCCTCCTGCCTTCCACCGCCACTTGTTTTTTTGTTGTGTTTTGCGAGTCTCTACATTCCATTCAACAATGACAAAGAAAAATAGAATAGTTTAGCTAGTAGTAATTATTTCATCAATAAATCTTGTATGAAAGAAAGTATGCCATTTTGTCACCTCATCAATTTTGCTCCCGTCAACAATGACGGAAAGCAAATGATAGTGTTTCAGCGGTTCCGCCCCGTAGAGGTCGAGTTTCAGCACCCCCAAGTGCGCATATAAGAACGTATCGACCAGATTTAAAATCTCATACCTTCACCTCGCAGAGTGATAAAAAAAGGCTTTCAGCGAACTCTGCCGACGTATAACGGCGAAAGCTCTTTAACGATCTTTGGTCGTCGCACGGACTGGACATCCGGAAAAAGTAGACCCAAAAAAGGAATAAAAATAAGAATATCGTTCCGGCATAATCTCTCTCTCTCTTCTCCTCGTAAATATCTCCCTTTTATCGTCCACTCGAAACACACAAGGGCCACTTTATATCCCCGCCCGCATTCATACATATATATATATATAGACGCGTACCTACTTTTTTAGTATATATGCATATACATACATACCTTAGAGGGCGCCAGGGGCAATCGGAGATCCAATGGCGCCCTCCGCGACCAATCATAATAAAGGACTCCCGAGATTTCTCCGCGCGGAGTGACGGCAAACACAGCGAAATGTGTCAATAGCACACACTCGGGCAATTGGGAATTTATCTCCTCCTCCCTCCCATCCTCGCCAGCCAATGGGACTTTGAGAGAGTTGGCTGGTTGGATTCGGAAGAGGAGGAACAGGTTTTCCCCCGCAGGCCATAACACGCCCGACCCTAAGCCCCTCTAATGAAAGAGAATATAATCTCATTAGTGAGCACTTCATGGCTGCCTCTCCCGGACTCGCCACAATCCGCGCATCAAGCCAGCTTCTCCCCTTTGGTCACCGTGAAGTTCCCTCCAACCCACTCCCTTTGTTCCATTCCCGCCGCGGACTTCGCAGCTTTTTATTGGTCCTTTTTGAGTCTCCGGCAGGCGAAGAACTCGGGCCATCGTCCCGACACAAACCAAAAGGACTTCCGCAATACTTGCGTTCAGCGACCCCACGGCATCTCTCTTAGGAACTGGAAATGAGCGATAATTTTTTTTTTCATTTTATTTTACCAAGTGACTGTCATAAAAGTATCTCCAAATGTTTTCTTTTCTAATTCTTGTTTTTGCTCTACTTTCAGAGTTCGGCATAGGAGTGCATAAATTTACATAAAAATGATTAAGTCTTTCGTAGATATCCAGTTCTCATGAACGAAGTGAAAATCCAATTTCACGAAGAAATTTTTAAAAAACGTAACAGAAAGTTTTGGAGACAGGGCTCCATACGAAATAATGGGATACAAACTAAACTAGGTGGTGGCAGAAACTTTAGTACCTGTCCTCTCCTTCCTATTGATGGACAAAAGGGCATTCATGGCAATAAATTAGGCATGAAATAGACTGCGTCCTCAAAAAGTTCTTTTTGTGAATGTTTCAGTTGTCGAGAAAATACAGAAAAGGTACAGTAGTTGCAACAGTTCAAAACTTTCCCACGCTCATAGCAACCAATACGTTTTCAGCTCTTACTTGTACGCTCGGCATTTATACCTGGAATAAGTAAATATTGATATTTGAATAATTACATTCAAGAAACCTTAGAAAGCTATGAATGCCCTTTTGGACTTTTGCGCTTTTCCGTATTCCCTACGTCGATGGACACGTATCAACACCCTGTAAATTGTTCTCCTCATTGAGTTTGTCCTATGCTTAACCATTATATTAAAAGCGCGTATTCAAACAGGAATTATTTCTTTTAATTAATTGAAGTCACTTTATGGAACTACTTTCCCATAAAACGCATGACAAAGAGAATAAAACAATAAAAAACTTGGCAATTTCCACTGGATTTTTTGTTGGTACGACGCGTTTCGACGCTTATTCGCCATAATCAGGCACCAGATGATGGCGCATCAGCGTCGAAATGCGTCGTGCCAATAAAAAATCCAGTGGACATTGCCAAGTTTTTTATTCAGTTTTATTCTCGTTATCAAAAATGTCCCACAACATCTCACTGGACTTCGTTGAATTTAAACACATGATACTGGAATCAACGTTGGCCAAAAAATTGAGCCGGAAAAAATATTCAGCAGAAACACTTTGCAAATTGAGACAAAATATTTAAAATGGCTGCGAGAGGAGAAAACATCTTAAGTATCCCGAGGAGTTGTGTCCTTTAGGAATGCACTACGTGAGAAATACTCAGTAAGCCATTCTTTGTTTCTCTCACGGAAACTGTGGAATAGACTCTACATTAAATACTTGGGATAAAATATTATGAATTATGAAACAATGATTTTCAGCATAATTTCTAATTTTGCTTATATCAGGAGGGCAGTTGAATCTTGAGCATGAGGGTAGGATAAACCCGATAAAAAGCAATCCCGCCGCACTTCGAAGTCCATCACGAGAGCGCCAATCACAGGATAATGGTTCGGAACCCAACGTTTATGGGTCAAATATGTGCTTTCTTGCTTGCATCCTTTGCTTCCGGAGTGTCCCTTGTTCGGGCCATTACGCTTCTGACGCATTTAAAAGATGACCGACACTGACACTATGCCCTCTGAGGGCTGTTCTGCGCCATTTTGGACTGAGTTTGAAATAAGGATATGGATATGTAAAGATAAGCTCTGATTTATGATAAAAATATCCTCTTTATTACAAAACTTCGATCATAACCAATGAGAAAATTTTCAATTTGACCTCATTTGTGGCTTATTAAAAATAAATATTTTTGTTTTACAATCATGCTTAGTTTACGGGTAAAGTCATTGAGACGGCTTCAATTTTAACCCACGATGAAAGGGTTTCTCGAAGAAATTCAGATGATTTTGTCGCCAAAACATTTCAGAAACTGCTGGGCATTCCGAAAACGAATGCAGCTAAGCAACGCATAACAGAGGGCCGAGAAAGGGTTTAAGTAGGCACGCTGAAGGGCACGGGGGCAGTCTGACAATAATCAAGGACTCTTGTGGAACTGAGCAGATGAAGTTATTTTATTGGTGCATCAACGGGGACAAGCTGATAGAGGAGCAACCGTATTTCAACGCAAGGTGAAATCGGGAAAATCACTAAATGAGGAGCCGTATTTCAACGCAGGGTGTATTCGGGAATTTGGCTGGCAAGGAACACAGCATCCACCTGTGCGGATATTGATAAGAAAATTGTATGCATGAATTTAATTTTTTAAATGTTTTGTGATGTGAAGAAGAAGAACCGTGAAGTGGCTCAAGTGAGAAAAAGTGCATGGCCTGCTCAATTTTATGAGCCTGAAGAGAAGTGATATAGTGAAGGGCAAAATATATGTTGTGTATTTTAATAGTATAACATATTTATGGTTATTGGTAATCATTTGTGTAAAGGGATATTCATTTCTTTCTCGTGATATTTTGTGAATAATATTCATTGTTCAAACTGAGAAGGAGAGTCCGGGCAATTTATTAATCAAGTGAGGTTTGCTGGAGAGTTCAGAAGACGAAGACAAAATCAGAGTCGTGCATAAGTGAGAGAGAGTGGAAAATTATTATTATTTTGTTGCAATAAGGAGAAACTTCGGTTGTACTAGAGTATTAATATTTCGCCAGTTTTGGTCCGATTGTCACCAAATTTTGGATTCATCAATTATTTTACATTCTAAACAATACTAGATATGGGCGAAATCGCTGCGACACCAATAAAAATATAATAAATACGGTATTTTTCTTGATTAGGGATGGGTACCTCGTCTGCTTCGGCAGCCATATGCAATAAAGAACCTCGTGTAAAACGGCCTTTAGGTTAGTTGAGGGGAAAGAATTGACTCTATCCATATAACGAGCGTTTGGTGGCCGAGCATTCGCCATTATTCCGTCATTCAGCCATTCTTGATCCGCAACTCATTATCGAGTCCTTTCGACGGTAGCCGATGCCGTCTGCAAGCCGTGGAGTTTTAAACGAAGCGGGGCCTCTATGCTCAGGGCCCCCTCGAACGCTTAACGGTTCAAGGCGTTCGCAATTAATCGCTTGTCGTAAAAAGATGCACCGGTGCGTCCCTACACTCGATCGATCTTTTTTTGCGTCCGTCCTTGGCGGCGGAATAACAGGGCTCTGGATGCATATCCGAGCGATTAAAAGGACGAGTGTGGTGGGGTGTCGAGGGCACGCGAGACTAGGAGCACGTCGGCGCAAGGAGACGAAGAGCAAAGAGTCTTAAGATTGTAGCATAGAGTAGGTATATATAGAGTGGCAAAGAGATAGAGAGATTCGGATATGAGTTTTTAAATAATACTTTGGCCGATAGATTGAACAGGTGTATCGAAGTTGTACGACAACCCATAACAAATGAGCTTTGGCACACGGCCACTTCATTTAGTGTCGCATAACTCACATGATGTTCTTATGAAGATTTCGGTGCCTGATGTTTACTAATCGACCCATAGCAACGGAAACAAATCTTATTTAATCGTCAAGACCAAATTAAACACGTATTTTAATGTGCATTAATGAGCATCGTATATAATGAATCGAATTCACGTCAATATGATAAGACACGCGATTACCAAACACGGAGTCAACTGTTTACTGATGTATCATAGCAATGACAAAACAATTGATACTCGATTAAAAGCACACAACAGCGATGATAAATCCACCTCTGTATATTGATGCAAAATCACCGAGTACCACTAGCGCCTCCAAGTGGCCTTCTCCGTAAGCCAAAATTCTTCCTCCCTAAGGTGGTGGCACCTGACAAATTCTTCCCAAATCTCTCAAAAATTTATGTCCAGTTTTTAGCATTGCTTTGTCACTCTATATATACTTACTCTATGATTGTAGCCCTTAGAAGCCACTCCACCCCACGAATCTCAGTCAGCATGCAATGAGTACCCTCATACCCACACTTTTCAACAAATTATAGGAAAAGCAATGCATTTGCAAGAAAAAACACTATTTGAATTCCTATGAATATTGTATTTGACACCTTGAATTTACCTCGACGCTGAAAACAGAAGGCCCACACTTTTAAACAAATTATTGGGAAAACAATGCATTTACAAGAAAAAAACACTATAGTAATCCCTATAAATGGCGTATTTTATACCTTGAATTTACCTCGACGCCGGAAACGGAAGACTAGATAAAAAATTTTAAGCATAAATGCAATAAGAGGGGAGGAGAAATTATCAAATCATCATGAAACATGCAAAACAAAGTGGGCAAGACAGCAGTGCCTCATTCAGAAATGGAGGACGAACAAAAGAGAGAATTAAAATAATGACGCTAGGTTTATAGAATCGAGAGAAAAAACTAAAACGATGACAGCCAATTTTCTCAACAATAAAAAAGGGTTGATAAGGTTTCCTAATGCTGATTCACTTGTATTCTCCAGCTGGAAGGGGATCATAAGGACAAAAATAATAGTACATATGTGAACCTCTGGAACGAAGATTCGAATGGGTTGGAATCCCATCTATATTTGAATACTTTTGCTCTCATTGTATATACGGAGTTACCGAAATGACTTCAGCAGAACCAACAGTGAGAGCTATCCCAAATGATATCCCATCGGCATCAGATGATCAGACGATGCGTCCGAAAGTGGACGCGAAACGTCACCACCAAAAAGATGAACCAATGCTGTGGAATCCAGATTTCACCAACCAGAAGCAATCCAGCGCTTGAAAATGCTCCAGAACAAATACAACTATAATTCTCTTATATTCATCTAAGGCATCAATTTAAATGATAGAGGAGAAAGGAGATGATGAAATGGTGTTTCACAAGTATACAGCACAATGGACCCAGAGCTCGAGAAACTTTTCTCATCCTCCTTATCAAAATCTAAGCATAAAAAATGCCGTTCTATATACAATGCATTTATCCTCAAATAAATTTACTTTCATGCATATTCTTTCTTTTTGAAATACCACATCACAATAATTTATAATGTATCTTTGTCGTTTTGCCTTCACTGAGCTGCCAAAAATTATATTCTATTAAGTACATAAACTTGTGAAATTACCTCGGGAGTGTAATGATAATCGCACTTTAACTATTGAATTCACTCGACATTGTTTCATTTCTTTGATCAGCCATATTGCTTTTGGATTTGAAGGCGCATGAAGTCTTGAAACTTTAAGCTGAGCTCAGATGAATTTAAAGTGATTAGAGAGAGTATTCCAACCGATAACATTAATTACAGCGAGTTCTGATTTCATTCATCGTTGATCAACCGGAGCGTAGCAGCACGCTTCAGCGATTGAAAGAAAATACGTTTTCTTTGCTAATATCGAGAGCTGTGATCAACATTCTAATTGAAATCCATCCGTCCCGCAATCCACATTAAAATACATTAATAGCCAGAGTACTCCTTTCCCCTACGACATTTGAGAAGAGGAAATAAAAAGTATTGCTACACAAGATCGGAGGCTTCCGCAAATTACAGTTAAGGCTTTATGGCACTCACCCAAGATTTCAACGGTCCATCAATTTTGAGTTTGGACGCATGAATTGTGCTGTAGGAAAATAACAGCAACGTAGTGCGCACGGTTCTGGCTCCTACAAGTCTGCAATTTTCTGCAGGGTTGACGGCTGGCATTCTCACGTATGTAATGCAAAAGAGACTCAAAAACGATTTTTTTCCAGTGCTATCAGATTCTAATCCTTCATAAATATCTCGAAAAAATATTTATCAAAACTGATTTACAATAATAATAACTATTTGAATTTCCACTTTTGTATTATTCCAGAGCGATTTAGGGGATATTAGATCCTACATCCAGACTCACATCTATTTCCAAGCTCTCTCATTTAGTATCAAGCGTAACTGTCGAATACACTATCGTCAACTCTTCACTAATCTATCAAACCACCTTCATTTATTATAACAATATTCCTTACATTACGCTTGTTTTCGTAATCATCAAACATCCATCTGTCTCATTATCAACCAAGTTATCAACACAGACTCTTTTCATAACATACGACTAGCATTCAAAGTACCTATCTTTCAGTTCGCATCACCATATCAGTTTATCCAAGACCCACGTTCTACAGTTTCAGTCGCCCGTTGCAGCTTCGTCTATCCGAGGACATTCTTTGACAATTTACGGTAACTTGGATCATAAAAAGTTACCAGTCACCATAATGCGAGTGCCACATGGGCTTTCCTTGCCAAAACTTCTTTCCAGCCATTCCAGCTTGCTCTTCATATGCAGAGGCACACAAGGACCTAGCAGTTACTTGCTGAGGCTTGTGGAGCTTTGCCCGTCAAGTTTTTCGTATTTTGCCGGAATGCCACAAGCGGACCTAAGTCCTAGTGATGCCCTAGGCTCGCGATCAATTTTCTACTCGAACTTGTATAGCTTCCAAGAGAGCCACCTTGAGATCCAGCTTAACATAGCCCCGTGATCCATCGCTGGTGGGCATATGCCCACCAGCGATGAAAATTGAAACCTATTGAAATGTGGGACACCATAATAAATTCACTCCTGAATAAGCAGACCTTATAATTCCGCGAGTATCCCACTTAGTACATACAAGATGTGTTCATTGATTACCTTAATAAAAACATGCAAGTTTAATCGGTAACTGATACTCATTGTTTCTTGGAAAATGGGAGGTATTCTAACTTAATGAGTAAAAATATACTTGACAACCGAAAATTTAGAGTAAGAGTTCACGTCTAGATGCCTGTCACCTGTCTGTGCTACTAATGCTCCTATACAGAACTTCCTTCGATCAAAATTTCATTGGTATACGTTGCAATCAATGATTTAATATAGTATTAATGACGAAAATGTATTCTTCTATGAGAATTTTCTTCAACTGTTTAGTAATTGCACGAGTAAGTGGATACGGCTTAAAAGGCACTGAACATCGAAAATGCTCCTGTTATTTTGAGATATCGTGATGGCATTGATGAACTTTTGTTCGCAACTATTTGAGGTGTGATTCTTCAAAATTTACCCCGGACAATTAACGATGGTATATTAAAATTTCCTATTAAGTGTAGCATAAAAAAGAGATTGTAAATTGATGAGTGCTAGCGGTCTTTAACTTTCTTTAGTTTCAATAGCACCTCAACAACAGGGCGTCAAAAGAACTCGTAAATCTTTAGTGAGTCGACCGTTATTTTATTTCGCTCGGGGCTGTTGTGATATGAATGGAAAGCGGTTAATAAGGCCTTAAAAATATGAAAATAATGGGGTATCAAAACGCGAACTGGTTTTAAAAAATACGAAGTCCCACTGAGTGGGTGACCAAGGGTATGGCAAGCCGGCGGAGATTTATCTATTCCCTCTACGGTGGTACTCCAACCGGTAAACGCAAAAAATAGAACATGCACGAGAGTGCGGTATCCGGGGTGTAAGAGTGTACGAGTCCATTCGCACGTTTTGGCAAGTTTTCGACGAACACACCCCCAGCAACGACATTTGCATATATAAAATTACATGCGTGTGTGAATTTTTGCATCTGGCAGAGGGGTCAGGCTTTTGACCGCCGGTGCACCGTCGAGAAAAAGGGTGTGCTTGGTGTCAGATGGAATGGGAACACCTGGGAGTCCGCTCAAATAAGGCTCTCAATCGCATCCAAGTTAAGGATCAATTCTTTACACGGTGTGCATACATAGTCCAAATGCCATTTACGCGTCACCTAAGCTGAGAATCTGGAATTAAATCTAACTCAGAATCCTCAGACCGGGTACCTATTCTGGAACTGGACTTTCGAAAAGTTTCCTTAAATTGTAAGGAGTATTTCACTACTTCAGTGCCACTACTGGTTTGACTTAAGTAAAAGTACAAAGTAAAAGTACTCAGGTAAAAGTTTGAAGTACTTTAACCTGAGTTGAAAGTAAAAGTAAAGTACAGATCTTGAAATCCATATATTTTGAATGTTTATCAAAACATTCAAAATATATGGATTTGTATTTATCAGCTGAGTCTGAGGACATCAAAAAGTTAAAAGATAAAATACCGTCTCATCTCATTGCTATGATATAGAACTCCATTCTTTGTTATACATATCTCTTCAAAGTTGTAAAAACATTGCATCAATGTAAAACAGCCACCATATGGGACGTAAAAAATAAAAGATATCATAAAGTCTGATCTCGGACCTAATTCACTGTATTCTATTCATTGTTTCATAATAGTTCTCTTAAGTTGTTTGGCATTGGTTCGATCTAAAACAAAATACAAGTTCACTCCATAACAGAAAATACCATTTTTTTAAACTAATAAAAATCATTCTGCTCACGGTGAACGCTGGTTTTGATGTTCATGAGAGCAATTCTCCCAAAGCATTAAAAATATTTTGCATTCACGAGTAGCGTTCTAGAACAGACTACCTCGCTCTTTTTTGTTTTATCATACTCTTACGAATTCAACCTTTCATTCAACCTATGAGTAAAGGGTAGAATCAAAACATAATGACAATTTCAGCTGGGTTTTACAAACACGCTATTGATCGCTCTATCAAATCTGATGATGTCGATCGTCGTTTGATATTATGGAAATTAGTTTTTGCTGGCAGCGTGAGAGGATGTTGTTAGGCGACCCGATTTCGATGATCGCTCAATCTCCGGAAAGACACGCGCCGATTGAGAGTGGACAGATCTTGAAGTGATTAAGGTCCAAGCGAGATAGTTCCCTAGTCATAATAGAGACCATATTGGAATTATACGTCTCTATTTCACTAGCTGAAGGACACATGAATTAGATATTTAATTATTAATGGTGCAATTATATAGTTTTGTATGACAGAAATTGTAAGTAATTAAATGAAAATATCTAAATAAGTCTTCAACTTGACTCATTTCTTTCGCGCGGTGCGTTTGAAACTCCTTCAAAATGGAAGGTTTTTTGTGATACCCAAGAACCTATTGCGGTGACAATATGATTAATTTTCAAATATAGCTGAGAAAACATACAAACTACACGCTGTTAGTTTTTTTACGACATCTAAGTGTCAGAAATACCTCACTTTGTAAATAATGTCTCTCTGGAGTGCATACACGTACCATTTCCCATGTAAAAGGGCTGGTATGTTTGGCAAATATCTCCGAAAGTAATGCTGTGAGGGGTTGAATTTTTGGTGTCATTGTATAGGTGAGATATTTTTCTTTAAAACGAGGCCAAATTCATTGATTTCTAGGTAAAATGATTTTTCGGTCCCTTACCTTAACTACCTTAAGACGCCTTCAACCATGCAGTTACTAACCTCCAAACGCCTCTTCTCCACACCCCCTTGTCTCAATCTTCCGAGAGACCCACGTGCGCAACCAATCGTTCCTCTGTTCATTTTCATCCGATTGCTTCCCGATCGATTGAACACGGTATCTCCTCTACGCGAGTGTCGCCAAATGCATTATAATTCAGGGGATGAAGGGTTTTTGACAGTTCTTTCCCATTCGAAGTTAAACTATCTTATTATTCCTTTTAATAAATATTAAAGTATCTAATAAATTCTCAGGTTTCACATGGTGTACTAAATGGAAATATTTGCTCCCTATTTGTCAAACATCGAATTGAAGAAGACCACCGAAGTGACTTCATCCCGGAAGTCCTTAACATACAATGTGAGGGTCACACATTGGATTATTTAGAAAATCTCGAAATAGTTTTACTTTCGAAAAATCAAAATTTGTGTGTGCTCAATGAAATGTTCCCTTTCCACTCTCCTTTCCTGTCCTTATCCTTACCTTCCCCTCACCCTCCCATGACGTAAATCCTTAAACAGTACTCAAACCTTTCTCCCCCCCCCCCAACCTTAGACGGACCAGTCACCCTATCTCCACCAATGAGCTGCTTTCCCATCCTCTACTTCCCCTCACCTACTTCCCCTCCTCCCCTACACCCTGACAATGTATATAAGTGTCTCGTGGTGTAATTCTGTCACCTAGACAATGACTTAACTTGAGTCGAAACCCAGGTCGAATTAATAAAAACCATTGTGGAATATTACAAAGTGAATTCATATACATATCATCGCAATATTAAAGTATATAAATTGTCTCTAAAGGAAAGAACGCCATTGGTTTATTGTAAGCACTTCAGCATTTACATGAAGCACGGAGACATAAAGGAGAGCCTGTGGATCTTTGAATTGTATGAAAATTTCAGATCATGCGGGTTACAGTGTGACAAGGGAGATTACATTTTAAATCCGCATTTAATTAGTTGTTTAGAAAGAAGGAAAAATATCAATGATATACAATCCCGAACTGATGAGTAACTTCCTCAAGCACGATTAGTAACTACGACAAAACTATAGCAAGACAATTGTACAGGTTATTAGCCTAAAAAATTACTTTCAATCTTTGTACCTCTTTCTAATAAATCCCTTTCCCAATGTCCGGTGCCCTTTAAGTCCCTGCCACAAACCTCCATGGCAGATCACAGAATATTGTGCAGACATATATGCTATGCTGTTTAAAAATTTTATGGGCTAATTTAAGAAAAAATTTTATTCCAATTTTTAATGACTGCAAAAGCAGTGAAGATACTTGCAACCAATGACAATGATGATAACAAGGAAATATGGTTCAATAATAACTTTTGATATTCATCACAAAATGCTGTAATCGCAACAGAAATCCAAGTACCAACGAGCTTCACTGCGTATATTTTTGCTTGCATAACACCGTCTATTCTATTGTGGAATATTTCAAGTATCACTAAAGAAGCAACCGCTCTAAGCCACGCCAACACATTGCTGAGGCCTTATTGGACTGATTTGAACACCGGCATTCTCAACCGTACACTGCTTCTCTCGCCGTCCTTGGTCACCTGAATGTTTTCAAATATTTTACTCGGCGTGCCAAATTGATATTTGCTACCAAATATTACAACTATAAGGAATGTATATTGCTTTAAGAAAGAAATAGGTGCATATTTTTTCCAATTGCGATGAAATTCGTATGTGCATAAAGTGCCAAACGGCTGCGAGATAGCATAGCATAGATATGCCAAAGAATCATGTCGGGAAGGTTTTTTCACTGTTCCCCTTAGATGTGACCAATGACAACAAGTATGCAAAGTTTTATGTGAATCTGTAGACAAATAATAATCGCTCCGAGCACCTTAAGGTAGTCCGAGCGAAATATCATTTTAGTTATAAATCAATGAATATGGTCTTATTTTAAAGCAAAATATCTCACCAATGATACCAAAAATTCAACCCCTTACCACATTACTTTCCGAGATATTTGCCAAAACATACCAGCCCTTTTACATGGGAAACGGTAGGTGTATGCACTCCAGAGAGACATTATTCACAAAATGAGGTATTTCTAACACTTAGATGTCGTAAAAAAACTAACAGCGTGTAGTTGGTACGTTTTCTCAACTATTTTTGAAAGTTAATCATATTGTCACCGCAATAGGTTCTTAGGTATCACAAAAAACCTTCCGTTTTGAAGGAGTTTCAAACGCACCGCACGAAAAAAATCAGTCAAGTTAAAGACCTATTTAGGTATTTTCATTTAATTACTTACAATTTCTGTCATATAAAACTATATAATTGCACCATTAATAATTCAATATTTAATTGATGTGTCTTACAGCTGGTGTAATTAAAACGTATAATTCGAATATGGTCTCTATTATGACTAGGGAATTATCTCGCTCGCACTACCTCAAACAGGCGACTGACTTTGCTTTAAAGTTCTGTGCTATGTGCAAGAGCCTTACAATCATAAGCGAGAATACTGGATTAACGTGAAAGTGAAGAACTTCGAGTGAATAACAGTGTGTAAGTTAGTGGGCAATAATTACCATATTATTGCTATTTGTCTACCCTTAAAATATAATTAAAGCTATCAAACTTACCGTCTTTCGTGCTGGAATATACGGACGTCAAGCAGACATCTCTGGAATGCTAATTCTGTAGCTCTTTTAGACCCGCTTATATAGCGTGATATACCACTTCTCAATTATTGAATTATCATTGCCGGCCATTTTCTCACAATGCATTATCATGTTCTTAAAAAATAACATTAACCCTCATGGACGTAAATTTCAATTTTCTGCCATTGTACATACAACCTTCCCCGGGAGCCGAAAATGGCGGACGCGCTAGCAGACGACGAAGTTGTCCATACTTTCCTAATACAGAACTTTACTTGGGGTGCGTTTCGTTTCACCCCCCAATCGCATTGATGCTGCCCCAGCCGTTCCGTTTCACACACCTGAGTGCTTCAATGCTTTCTCGATGGGGCCACGCATCGAGCATAATATGCGCTCCAAACGCACCACGGAAAAGCTGGCGCAGTTGATGCGGTGACGTAATTTTGGCGGTTTATTTGTTGTGGTAACGCATGCGAAATGTAGAGAATGAATGAAGTGAGAGTCTTCACGGAGACTGAAATACAGATTTAGCGGAATTAACCGCTCAAAACAATAATCGTCTATTTTCCATTCCGGTTTCCATTGTGGTTGTGTTTCCCTTCCGAAACATCTCATCAACAACCCTTAGCAACGATTCGTCGTCGCTATTCAAATTTTCTACCCGCTCCAAAGAAAGCTTCACTCTTTCACATCAAAAGCTTTCATGCGAGAATGAGAAACGATTTTTGAAAACGATTGGCCACTGATGCGGTGGCGCATCGTGCGATTGGAGCGTGAAACGGAACGCACCCTTGGCTTAACATGCGCACGACAAGGGGGGGTGGCGCTTGTTGGAACCTCCACAGAAGTGCCCAGAGCGCCCTGCCCCTCCCTCACCCCGAGGGTGGAGGAGGCTCATCCGCCGCCGCCGTCGTGCACAGAACCATTCCACCCTCGTGAAAAGAGTTGCCGCCGAAAGAACAAGTGACCAGGGGGGGGGGGGAGGTGGGATGGGGAGTAGAGGGGGAGATGGGCCGAGAAAGGGGAACACAGGCCAAGGTGTACTCTCATCTGGTCGCTTTCTCGCCCTCCCGCTCGATCGGGGGTGTGGACGGAGTGGGAGGGGGAGGAGGGAGGAGGTTGGGGGAGGAGGAGGGCATTTTCCAGCCTCGTCGTCACCACAGCTCGGACGGCCCAATGTTATTCCCTCCTCACCACCCCTTGCCCACCTCTCCTTACCTCTCTTGCTCCTCCCTCCTCCTCCTCCTCCTCCCGCTCGTTGATTCATTATTCTCCGTAATTGGACGAAGCGGTCAATGAAGAGAGGTCGGCGTGAATTCCGACGGAAAATTCCTTAAGAGGAAGGAAATATCCGTCAACTATTCGGGTGCAGGAGGGAATGGGGTGAAGCGATTCATGTGCGACCTCCCCGGACAAAGAAAGAAACAAGCAGTTCGACGGGACGAAAATTTCCCACTGAAAGATCGAGGGAGAAATGAGAAAGTGGTAGAAACCGTTTCCTATGCTCTTTCATGGAGAGACATATTGAAACCTAAAGTTATTTATCGATGATGAGCCCCTTGTAATAACATGACTTCACTCAATGACTAGCCAAAGCAAGTGTCAAAAGAAAACAGTCATATTCCCGCAATAATTTGTGGCAAGGATTGTAAGCTAGATTCAAATCGATATAGCTTGTTTAG
This sequence comes from Ceriagrion tenellum, assembly GCA_963169105.1. NCBI lineage: Eukaryota > Metazoa > Arthropoda > Insecta > Odonata > Coenagrionidae > Ceriagrion > Ceriagrion tenellum. The sequence continues at coordinate 141,422,853 of OY720637.1, read as the reverse complement.
CTTGTTCTCTGCCGGTTATAAGCATTGTACCCGACCGTGCGCTAAATGAGAAAGCATAGTGAATTCGGCTGGAGACATTGTGACTAAATTCAACCGGTTGATTCACTTCTATCCACTCGGAAGACGACTATGAGTATGCGGAACGACTTTTTCCCATTGCATTCTTAAAACTAGCAAACTCCAAGGGAGCTCAAACTGACGCCTTGGAAAAATGAATAAGGAGCGTCTACTTCATATTTCCGAATCCATTGTGAGTCATCCCCACTGACAACGGGAGAAATGGCGTGCAGCATTACGTTATTTAAAAGGACAATAAACCCAAGTAATAACTTGTTTTTTATTGTTAAAAAAATCAATATCATGGGCGGCACGAGATTATGATTGCTAAAACTCCTTTATAATAATCTCATTGAACTCTCAAGGTTTCCATTGGGACATAGGTTACGTTTATGCTGTCCTATAACAGCTAGAGAGGAGAATATTTTATTCTTCGTCTCCATCTACAGAAACAGCCCTATTTAGTTTTTGCAGATCGAAGAAATATGCTCGATGTTCAAAAATATAAGCTTACCTTACATGAGATAGTATTAATAGATAAAGAGGAAATAAGAAAGGAAAGGTGTTCAAGGTCATACTTTGCCCAAAAATCATAATGGGTGCAATATTGTCATTCCTTGTGCTATTTCCAACATCTGTGCATCTACATACCCAAGTGAAAGAAGTAGTCTGCGTTTAGGTGGAGATTCTGCTTGATTCCCGAGAATGCCAAACAAGCCGATGCGAAATGTGTTTTTGCGAAGGACCTTCCACGCTAAATGGCAAATAATGCACAATTGGAAACCTAGCCATAAAAATTTTACCATTCCCCTATATTGCAAATGCCTAAGGCTCATTAGAGTATGTGGAATATTATATTTTAACATTTTTCCTTGACACAGACCTTTATAAAGTTATTAACGTTACCTGTTTCTAATTGCTGCTGACAGAATCTGATCATAATTATGGAAGCCGTAGGCAACAAGCTTAGCTCTAAAAACAGACAGTCTGATCTCATTAACAATCATGAACCATAGGTGACATTTCTGCTAAAAAAAAACGGTCCTCACAGACAACTGGCAACCCATAAAATCTGTGATTACGAATCAAACGCAGAAACGAATGACTGTTCACAAAAAAACCCATTAAAAACATTGGTCCAATGGTAAATACTTAATTAGCAGGAGAGATTGGATGATTTTCGTGTAAGAAGCTATGGTTAAGCCCCGAGCAGTGACTTTATGGATGAGGTTAACGTTTTATGACCTGAAACAGAATCTCTGTCTTTACGATTGGCAATTTAACTGCTTTGCCCTGGCTTAAAAGTAGGAAGGTAAGAAATAATGGTTGAATCTTTTCTGCAATCCTGAAGGACCTTTCTTTCCACAACTTCATACTTGGTTAAAACCGACTTTAACACCGGGTACATCGCCTACAGCTCACGTTTGATGGTATTGTTACTCATCTGGTTCGTCATTGATAATAAGAGGTGGATTGTTACATTTAGAGCTTTATTTGAAGAAACTATCGGAAGTAATTACCGGAAATTTTTAAATTCAATGCCGAACAAAAACTTATATCTAAGGAAAAATAAAAATAATGCTTACATTTGAATAATAATGCCTCCCTTCAATGCAAGAAATCAGTAGTTAAGGCTGACGGAGTACCAATTCAGGAAATTCTGCACATAAACAGAAGGAAAAAATAAATTAGCTCCACTACGACAACGCGAAGGAGGTATTCATATTAAGTGCAAGAAAGCCCGGAACAACTTCTTACGTAGTGTGACAAATACCGATTTATGCGTAACAGGCTACAGTTAGCGGGAGACATAGGCAATGACTCCAACGCCCTTAACCGCGTTTTAATATTTTTAAATGAAACTGGCCTTTTTAATAGTATTTTAAGGATGTAAATGTTCTTTTAGCTTTAACTTAAGGTGTACATCAGTTATTTTATTACATTACATTCCCAAGTTCTAAATGTATAGTTTTATAAATATGACTTGTAGTGGAGCAAAATGACCATGTCGTCGACGTACCCTTTTAAATAAAGACTACTACTACAAACAACTTGTTTACATGAAGTAAAAAGGCGGCTGTTTATCAGGAGCAAATTCTTAGTGCGCAGTACGAAAACTTAATATGAAGGATTTTAATTGAGAGTCGTTTGATGCATCGTCTACAGCTTAAATTATATGCACCCTAACTGCTAAATATGTATTTTTGAATTAGTTGCATGAGGATAAGATGAATAATAGATTGAGAAAGAACTTTCTACAATTATAACAATATAACACAATTAATATTTATTTCGAAATTGATCTACGAGCGTGAAGCGTTGAGGTATAAAGCGCAAAGGAAAGAGCGGATTCCCAAATCAGGCAAAACTCGTTTCATCCCAAAATTGTGTCACATTGGACAATTTTTGAAGGTTTTACTCGAATTCCTAGTCTCAAGTCGTTTGCTAAAAGCTGCTTCTAGGCCGAAGGTTTTGTGGCGAATTTATAGAAGTATCACGTTGAATTATGAATTTATTTCGAATTCATTGAGAAAACACGACTCGCCGTTTTATTTCTGATTCAATAAGTGTAGGGCACTTGTCTTCCAAAAAAATCCATTGGGTAAAGACAACTGCATCAAAGCACATGGCAAACGGATCCTATTTTCGGACAACACCTTAAAAAAGCATGGCCATTTGTGGCTAACATTTGGTGCCCCCTGGGAGATGAATCCTACTCCTCATTATGAGGTCCAATTCATTGGATATTGTTCGCGTAGTCATCTCAGTCACACTTACTTATTGTCCGTCCAAGGTAATAGCAAAGTTGAAATATTCAAATTTCGATAAAAAATTAATGAAAATAAACAATGACACTTAGGGAACGTGATTCAATTTCCAAGCAGCAAGGAAAAGGTGCACTGGATGTCCGTTCTTATGTCAACCACGCCTCATCTAGGACGAATTGTCAATGCTGTTCGAAGGTAAACATAAAATCTTCCAATTCAGTAAAATATCTTGGAAATACATTAACTTCAGTGATATCGTGGGGAACACACATACAATACATATGCGGCACATTATTAATGAAACTAGGATTTATCATGCGTATAATAGGAAGGTCCTCGGATGAAAAAGTCAGAGAGATGCTACTTCGCTCTGGTTAGGCGACACCTCGAATACGCAGCGAGCATTTGGGACCCTGGTCATAAAGATTTAACCAAAAAAATTAACAAAATACATAGAAAAGCAGCTCGCTTCGTTAAAAACTGCTTCGAGCGTACATATTTTGCCTTGCACTTTTAGAGGGATTAAGGTAGGAGCCCCTAGAGATTCGGAGGCTGCACAACAGGCTTAGGCTGCTTGAGATATTCAGAACTGATATTTTTCAGAGCGACACAGAGAATATTATCATGACACCTCACTAGATTTCTAGGTCTGACGGATGCGATAAAATAAGAGACATTTTCTGCCGAACAGATAGGTATATACAAAAGCTCGTACTTCCCGCGCACAATAAGACCACAATAAAAACTGCGCTGCTCCAAATACGCCCTCATAGGACATGTCACCATTTCACCTCCAAAACTTTTCATCTTTACACGGCTGGTGACCTACCACCCCATGCCACACGCCCATGCGGCGGCTCGCGAGGTAGTATGTAGATTTAGATGTAGGAGATGAGTTAGAAGAGCGTGACAAAAGGGGAAAGTCACGTACGAGAGGCATTCTCCAATGACCAATGTAGTGAGCGTCGGAAGCCTTCTGTCCTCAAACCCGCCCTTATGCAACAATCTACTCTCTTTCCCCGCTGGAGCATTACTGGAGGAGGAGGAGTGTGGTATTATAGTAGTAGTGTTTGGGGTGTTTGGTGGTGTGGTGGGGGGGTGGTGGAGGGGAGGGGGGGGGGTAGTATTCGACCCGACCCACCCCCGTGTAAGCTTCACGAGGAGGGAGGGAATGATTTTCCGGAGAAGTGGAGTGAGGAGAAGAGAGGGTCGAAAAATGGCGCGGAGGAGGATTGTGTTGTTGCGGAAGGATGGGTGGCAGGAGGGTCGGGGGAGGTTTAAGAGGGCCCGGAAGGATGCCGACGGGCCCCGAGGGCACCTCTCCGGCTGATGGGAATTGGTCGTGGGTAGCTCTTTTTAAAAAGAGGAAGAAGGCAGGGTGGGGGAGGTAAAGGTAATGGCTACAGACAGGGAGAAAGGGGGATGGGGGACGTTGCGTTGGGATGGGTTTTCTCTCTTGTTTGGGTGGTGGGGGGAGCTGGCCTTGAGTCACGTGACCCTCCCCCCACCTCCCTGCCTCACCGGTAGCTCTGCTCCCGCGGCCAAAGCGAGGAGGAGCGAGGGAGGATGAGGTAGGAGAGATGGAAGGAAGAGAAGATGTTGGAAGGAGGAAGAGGGTGATGGGATGGGAGGAAAATCGGGAGAGGAGAGGGTGGAGAAGGGAATGAAGTTGAGGTTTTTATTCTCTTGGGGGAGGGAGGGGAGGGAGGTCAGGGGGAGGGGGTGTGAAGGAGGAAGGGTAAAGGAGGAGGGGGATCTCTTGGGAGGCGGGTCTGATCCCCTTCAACCGGAGGCTTCTTGCGTTCAGTCCTCTCCGGGCCACCGAGACGAGAGGAGTAGACACTCTTACACGCCGCGAATTGAAGCACGTGAACCGAGTTCGCTTCTACCTCGATATCGCCCCAATATTTTTGCAGATAAAGTGAACGACTCGTCCGCGAATCGCTTTGGAAACATCCAGAAGGGAAACAGAACGCTTCTGCGTCCTCTGGCGAGTTTGCGTATTTAGCCGGAAGGATTAGTTCTCACCTCAACGGAGGTCCTAGATAGAGGGCGTTCTTGGTTTCGATCCGCAAGAGAGATTTCTAAGGTGGGATGCTTTCCCACTGATTGTCTTGTGGACTAAATTTCCCCTGCCCAGCGAGGAGATAGAAGTGATTCCGGGCACCATTTGGGCAGCACCCACTGCCATGTCCGTTGCCGCCCACTTTCCTGCCGCCGCAGCCACACAGAGGATCCCAGGCCGCCGGCCTTACCCCACGCCGACCGCCGCCACCGGCGACCACGGTCCCTTCGCCGACCTCACAATGATGTACCTCAAGAACCGAGCGTACCTCGACGCGGACGGTGGTGCGTCCGAGGGCTACCACAGCCCCGTGTCCAGCCCCGAGAGCTTCTACGCGCCTTCCTGTTCGTCGTCCACTTCCGGCGTCTCGGCCGCTTCCTCCTCCTTCTCCTACCACCCGGCTGGCAGCCCATCGGCGCCCGCCGACGAGGAGAAGAAGTTCCTCGAGATCGGTTTCTACAGCCATCCGCACAGTTCCCCCAAGCCGTACACCGCCCAACACCCGTCGCCGATTACCCCCGTCCCTTCCTTCCCGCACCAGCAGCAGCAGCAGCAGCAGGAGAGTGCGAGCGAGAGGCTGTGCGGCATCCCCGCAGCGGGACAGCAGCAGTACGGCCAGCACGAAGCGGACTACCATCGCGGGCGGGAAACGCAAGAGCCGGCGTGGGGGGCGTACCCTGCGGAAGCGGCGCGGGACTACTACTACGGAGACTTCAACGCGTGCAAGGAGGCGGGAACCGGCGATGAGGTTCCCGGGACGGCAGCGGGCTCCAACCGGGTGGTGGCATTGGGGACAGAGGAGGACGAAGACGAAGAGTTAGCCGGCGGAGAGGAGGAAAGCGAGTGCAGCGACGGTGGTTCTTCTTCGGTGAAGAGCGGGGGCCTGTCGGGAGGGGCCTCCCCGGGACCCCACGGCAGTGGCAGGGTTACCTCGAGGGCCCCTGCGGCCGAGGTGGTCCGAAAACGCCGTCTCGCCGCCAACGCTAGGGAAAGGAGAAGGATGAACAGCCTCAACGACGCGTTTGACAGGCTGCGGGACGTCGTGCCGTCCCTGGGAAACGACCGGAAGCTCTCCAAGTTCGAGACGCTGCAGATGGCGCAGACGTACATTGCGGCGCTGCACGAACTGCTCAACAGGGACTGACTGAAATTCCCCCCACCCCCCACATCTAACCCTGCCCCCCCCCCCGCGATTGTTTGTGCTGACGATGACTCTTTTGTGTGCGAGTGAGAGACAGACTTCCAAATATTCTTGCTCTTCGGAATTCCAAGCAAAAATAATCATCCGAGAGCAAAGTAGGACAGCATGTTTGTTTCCTCTGCCTACCCCACTTGACCAGACTGTGCGAAATAAATTATTCAGCAGTGAATGTGTGAATTTACTCTAAGTTCCTCTTTTTTACATTCCAGTTAGACATTCAAATCGTTTAATGAGTCATCTTCCCCACGCGAATCTTCAAATCACTCATACCACCCCGTATGAAATGACCCACATAAAGTTGCCCGAATTAAAATGGTACTGTGTTCGAAGATTCTAAAAGAAAGACTGAAATTCTACTTTATTGCCATCGAAAGTGAAGTTGATGTATGTATCTATATATTTATTGACATGAATTTTTTATGACTTAATTGGAGTGTTCATTAAACAATGTCGTTTATATTAACTCTATGTCTTCATTTTACAATCCCCCACATCAAATAATTATTTTTTCCAGGAACAGATTCAGCACAACCTTTTCTTGAATTTGTTTTAGATACAAGCTGAAATTTTTTGGCAAGCGCAGATAGGTACAGCTAGGCTTCATACCTATTTAGTGTCAAAATTCAGAACATGTTAATAACATCGAAACATTTTCCCTGCATCGAATTCACCAACTGACCCACAATCACGGCATGAATTGGGGTCCGCTGCAACACTTGCGTATCATCATCATAGCTCATCCAATGGGAGACGGGGTCAAATTTCTCCGAAGACATATGGCATGGAACGATTACAGTCCTATTATTTTTGTTTGCTGCGAGGAGTGCCCATTGGCATACTTTTCTTTTGTCCTTTCTTCGTCAATATTGAATGCCATGGCAAACCGAGAGTTTTATACCTAAAGAGCTAGGAAAACTTAAACGGCCACGGAGAAAGTTTCCTTTTCCGATAACGCAAAGGATAGGATATTTACTTGAAATAAAAATGTAGAGAAATTATTTCCTATAATTTTCCTGTAATTAGTGAAAGAAATAAGTGTAAAATTAATTTATAGCCAGTATAATTTATTGAAGCGAGCTATTTCAATATTTCTCCAAGGCAATAAAAATTATTTACAATAGTAAATGTAGGAACTTCTCATGGCATTCAGCAAGGATTTCCATTAAAAATGGAACTTGTTCAAATACAGCGGGGAAAAAGCTATGTGATCAAGATCATTGAATGCGTGTTCAAAGACGATTTTTTTCAATAGATTTTCTGTATACCAAAGGTAACTTTTTAAAACGCATAATTAATTTTGTACTTGTTGTTCTTCCTAATAAAAGAAGACTTGTGTTACATGCCCACTGATAATGGGTGAATGCATCGACGGTGCACTAATGGGTATCACACTCTTCCAAGCGGAACCACGAGTTTATGATAATGACATGAATCAATTTCATTCAGATAGAGGATATAAATCTTAATTCACTCCGGCTAGTTGATTGACTCCCTCATCTTTAGTCGACTCATATATTTTCAAGCAATGCGGAATCCTTTCCAGTCGAAAGTGAATACGTATGCGGTAAATCCTGACCGACTGCAATGACGTGTGACGGCACTTCATTTCCCGAACCCCGACGCCAAAATGACACGCGGAACGTATCCGCGCACCACGACGCCCCAGAATATTTCCGGCTCTCGGTCACACACGGTGATCATCGGGGTCATCCTTTATCACCCCATTGGCGTTTCTAATGACATATTTTTCGGCTAAACACATACGCGCTTACCGCTACCCCGCTCCGTGGTTATATTATCCCCGGTCTCCTTGTGATCCGTCGCCGCCGCTACGGGTTCCTGTTTTCTCCATCTCACCCGAGAATGGGTGCATGGTCAGTCGACCGTGCACCGCGCCGCATGCTGTCACTATTTTAATGTTAGAGACCCGATACGGAAGATTTCTACGACGGATCATTCACTGCTTACAGAAAATCGTCGAGAAAACTTTATGGATGAGCGAAAACGGGGCGGGAATAACTTTAATGCTTCTGCAGTGGAAAGCTTCGGATCCCATTCTCGCACAATTGTGCCCTCATTAAAGAGGCAATGAATTCAAATAGCTGCATGTTTCGCCTTCAATTAAGAACGAACTTATTGCGATGACCATTGGAATAAGGCAGCGAGAAAGAATGGAAGTCATCGAAACTTAGTCCTGAAGGTGGAAATCAAAACATGAGATAGTTATATACATAGTTACAAGTCGAGAATTCAAAATTTATTTAAAAAGCAAATGCATGCATATTCCGCCTTCAATTACATACGACGTTATCGATGTTAGGTTTGGAAAAACGCAGGAAGATAGAAATAGACCATTAAAATTCACTAAATGAAAAAGGAGAGCTAGGTAATGGGGCACACCATGAGAAAGAGCGAATAATAATTCAATGGAGAAATTTGCGGGAGGAATCCTCGTAACTTCTGAAGGTGAAAAGGGGTGCGAGTTCAAGCGGTGTTTTACTGTTGGGTACTCGTGAGTGAACAATTAATGACGGGGTGATGGCAACGGAAACATTATCCAGCACATTTTTAGTTTTGATGGAAAAGCAAATTACTAGGAATAACTAGAACGCCCTATTGACTGCAGGCCATCATAGCTTGAGTGACAAAACTGGAAGAATGTTATCTGCCTCCTAAATAATTGGGACAATATCCACAACTCTGATAATTATATATGTTACCGTTATTCGGCATTTTCATTGCAGCTGCAGAGCGACCCAGATAAAATGTTTTCATTCCCAATTCTCTCCATGTAGCTAAAAGTGACACCATGTAAAACACAAAAAATGCATGAAATATGAAACTCTGAAAAATTCCCCTGAGAATCCCAGTAAAAAAGAGGAATCTACATCTACATACTACCCCGCGAGCCGCCGCATGAGCGTGTGGCAGGGGGTGATAGGTCACCAGCCGTGTAAAGATGTACAATTTTTGGAGGTGAAATTGTGACATGTACTATGGGAGTGTATTTAGAGGAGCACTGTTTTTATTGTAGTCTCTTCTTGTGCGCGGAAATGTAGTGAGGCGTCATGATATTATTCTCTGTGTCGCTCTGAAATACACCAGTTCTGAATTTATCAAGCAGCCTAAGCCTAGCGTGTAGCCTCCGAGTCTATAGGGGCTCCCGCCTTAATTCCTCTAACAGTTGTGTTACACTATATAATAGATGGAATAGAGCAGGGAATGACCCTCAAAGGAGACCACAAAATGTAGATTGATGTGAGAAAGGGTCCCAATAAGTATGTAACTGAGAATTGCCAAGGAATAAATTAAAAGCTTCCGAATTATTTTTAGAAAATCGAATTATCATTCGCGTCTCGAAGTGTGGGCTCTTATCGCAGGTTTCCAACTGAAGGCACGAAACAAGTGGTATCCTTCACCATCACTTTTCTTACAAAAAAAGCAGGTTTTCTCTCCATTTACCTCATGTTATGAAAGGATGGTTTTTTATTTATACCAAAATTAAAATATGAAATTCCAAAATTGTCTATATAATCTTGAACTTTAAATCTAATCGGATGAAACATACTATTTCTTCTAAACCTCTTTTCTCATTATATTCGTCACAAACTCGTTTTATACACAAACCTCAGATTTGTAAACGCACCATCTAATGTTCATGAATCAGCAATAAATAAAATTTCTTTCCACGGCACAAATTATACTTCACAACCTCAAAATGCTTTTACCGCGCCAACAAACACCTATGTGGGTATAAAATTTTGTTTTATTTCATAATGAAGGAGTTCCAAACAGATAACACCAGAAACAGCTTTGTTAAGCCATTGCTGTCACTGTCACTTGTCATGTCGAGCCCTAAATGAAACAGCGGCAGCCACTTCTCCATCTGTCTTGACGCTTAACTTGCTTCATCCCAGCATCCCTTACGGCAAATCGACACCTGCCAAACCTACCCTCTCCGAATCAAGTTTTCATAGCTCACTAATCCGAGCAAAAGAAGCTCCAGTCACTTCGAGGCAAAGCGCGAAAAATTTATCGCAGTGGTGGTCACTCCTAAATCATTGGCCTCTACTGGGAAGAGGGCATGAGTTACGGACGCAAAAGCGGGACTCGGTACATGCATCTCATTTCTGCGTATGTGAATGGCGGTCCTAATTTTTACTTTGGCGTTCAGAGCCGGAAACGAGTGACCCACACGAACAGAAGCGATTCGGGGAGAGGACACAGAGAATGGCAATTCACTAATGGGATCAGCATCTGCTGCTATTGCAAGCATGTGAAGCCAAACGTTGATCGCTGCTGACAATAATCTACACCTACATACTACCCCGCGAGCCGCCGTATGGGCGTGTGGCAGGGGGTGGTAGGTCACCAGCCGTGTAAAGATATAAACTTTTTGGAGGTGAAATGGTGACATGTACAACGGGAGTGTATTTAGAGGAGCTCAATTTTTATTGTCGCCGCTTATTGTGCGCGGGAAGAACGAGTTTTTGTACCTATCTGTTTGGCAGAGTATCTCTCTTATTTTATCGCATCTGTCAGACCTATAAATGTAGTGAGGCGCCATGATAATATTCTGGGTGTCGCTCTGAAACACACCAGTCCTGAATATCTCAAGCAGCCTATGCCTGGCGTGCAGCCTCCGAGTCTCTAGGGGCTCCCACCTTTAATCCCTCTAATAATTATGAAACACTATATGTACGTTCGAAGCAGTTTTTAACGAAGCGCGCTGCTTTTCTTTGTATTTTGTTAATTTTTTTGGTTAAATCTTTATGACCATGGTCCAAAATGCTCGCGGCGTATTCGAGGTGTGGCCTAACCAGAGCGAAGTAGCATCTCTCTTTGACTTTTTCATCCGAGGACCTTCCTATTATACGCATGATAAATCCTAGTTTCATTAATGCTGTGCCGCATATGTTTTGCATGTGTGTTCCCCACGATATCTCTGATGTTAATGCAATTCCAAGATATTTTACTCATTGACAATTCGTCCTAGATGAGGCGTGGTTGACATAAGAACGGACATCCAGTACACCTTTCCCATGCTGCTTGGTAATTGAATTACGTTCCAGAAGTGTCATTGTTTATTTTCATTAATTTTTTATCGAAATTTGAATATTTCAACTTTGCTATTACCTTGGACGGACAATAAGTATGTGTGACTGAGATGATTATTATACGCTTAACAAAACCTAGTTTCTTTAATGCTGTGCCGCATATGTTTTGTATGTGTGTTCCCCACGATATATCTGAAGTTATGGTAATTCCAAGATATTTTACTATATTTATAGATTTTATTTTTACTCCATTCACGATGTAGGTATGACTTTTGCCTGCAAAATGCTTGTATAATGCCTGCATTACACCTCATTCGAGCAAAATCAATGCAAGCTGAATAATTTGGTTTCGTAATTATGACGCATGGAGACAAAAAATCAAGAAATATAAAAGAGACAGCTCGTTGAACGGTTAAACTATTTTTTATCTAAAATATTTTTTATTAACAATCAGATCCTAAATATATTTAAGGATAGAATTCCACCCAATTTGAGAGTAAAGTAATATTATTTTATGAAAACCGTACAATGCGAATGTTCGATATGAGTACATATTGCCGAATAATAGATGAAATAGAATGTAAGGGAAGTAATCATGATCGAGTAGGTGAGGCGGTAAACGAGAACTAATAACACTGATGTATCTGGAGATATGCAGTCAATCGCAGCTGAGAGGTACATTTATTCAACAGGGGCAAAGATATCGTTAGAGGAGGAAATATAAATTTTTATTATTTAAAAAATTTTAAAATTCGTGATAAACACCAAAACAGCCAATGACCAATATTGAATGCTCTGCAAAACTTGGGTATCTTAGTAAACATTATCCGGTGGGCAAAGACACCTTCAAAATGCCCTCCTTCCTTCGTCTCCTTAGAGAAAATCCTTATTAGTACATTAATAAAAATAAATGCATAACAAAGCATATCTGATTGAGTTATTTGCCTTGGGTCCTTATTTCACTCACAAAACGATGTTAGCCCAGAATCAGAGTAAGGTGATGTCAAATATTTTTGGTGCACCGATGTTGCTGGTTTTATTCCCTCAGCATCATCACCAGTAGCCATCAATCCCACCAAGGTTGGATTTCCGCAGCCTTCCTTTCCACTCTCCCATCAGACAATCGTATACTACACTAAATCACCCTTGACTTCATAACTTGCACAATATATTTTGTCCTACGCCTCCCTCTGTAGAGCCAATCATTTGCTCTCCCTCAATCAATATTAGGAACTGGTTTTTTCGTCGCAAAATGTGTCCAATGGATTCCCTCTACCCTATAATAAAATAGAGTGAAATTAGTTTAATTCTCAACTGCCTCATAATGCATGTAAGTAGGATCGGTTAGAAAGAAAACACTAAAACTAATTTAATAACAGCTATGGAGGCTATGCAATGACTCTTGTAGTTAGTTTTTTCAAAAGATGTCTTCAAATACCATCACAAATTGGGCTCTTGCGTTAATACGATATGATAGTTTGAGCGAGATATCATTTTACTTAGAAATCAATGAATTTGGCCACATTTTAAAAAGAAATATCTCACCCTTCTAATGACATAAAAAATTCAACCTCTCACTTCATTAATTTCGGAGATATTTGACAATTAATACCAGTACTTTTACATGGAAAATGGTACGTTTATGCACAAAATGAGAAATTTCTAATACTTAGATGTCATAATAAACTAATAGTGTGTAGTTTGTATGTTTCCTTAACTATATTTGAAAATTAATCATATTGTCACGGCAGTAAATTCTTTGGGATGACAATAAACCTTCGGTTTTGAAGGAGTTTCAAACGCACCGTGCGAAAAAAATGAGTCAAGTTAAAGACTTAAGATATTTTTGTTTAATTACTTACAATTTCTGTCAAATAAAACTATATTATTGCACCATTCAAATTAATATTCAATATTTAATTGATGATTCCTACAGCTGGTGATATTAAAACGTATAATTCGAATATGGCCTCAATTATGATTAGGAAAACTATCTCGCTCGGACTACCTTAAGTTTCAACGGTTAACTTACGGAACAGGCGAGAAATTTTTGGTAAAAGCGTTGTTAAAAATCGCGCACACATTATTCTACCTCAAATATATCTCCTACTCCTCGTATTCACTCGAGATTAATCGAATAATCTTCCGATTTTGGATCATTAGTGGGTGACATCTGACGGAAACGTCTAATTATTCAGTATATATTTACTTAATGTTGGAGGTGGTGCATCAAAATAGATTATACCAACCATTTCTTTATTGATCGGGAAGGTACATGAGAAATACGTACGAATGCGTCAAAAGGAAAAATAAAAGATTAAATTAATCAGCCATATTTGAAGTAATGATGATTTCATGCAACGCAAGATGGCCGCCAAGAATGGGTTAAAAAATCACGTGTCTCCAAAGTTGTAAAATTAGTGTAGCACGACGCAAAACGATAAGAAAAATATGCGTGTTTGTCTCCAATTTTTAATGGGTAAAACTACAAACCAAGCAGAATTTCCGCAGCCAAAAAAACTGTAGGATTCACAAAGTGAAATTTTAAAAATGTTTGCAGCTCAACGAAAATCTCTACGTGTCTTAAAAATAAAAGAATAAAATGCCAAAACAAAGAGACTAAGAGGTATTAAAATTTTATATTACACTTAAGCGATAACAAGAAGCAAAAGATAAAGATGAAAATCAAAAAGTAACATTTACGATGCACAAAATTAGCTTAACATTACTGATATCCCCACGATATCATAGTCAGTATTTTGCTAAACATACAACTATAAGGTTTTGACTCATTTTTTCCCTCCGTACGCTCAAAACAACAAACAGTCGAAGATTTTATGCGATTCCACAAAAGTTATTGAGATAAGTAATTGTTTTATTTTTTAACAAATAGTTGAGAATGCATAAAACTACACTCAGGTACATTTATGGCTAGACCATATATGTGGAAAAGTCATTTTTTTTAAATTGTCTTTCTGGGGTGCATACTGAACCAATTCTCAAGGAAAATGGCAGGTATTTTAAGGCTAATATTTCAAAAATTATAATGATTTATGGTTTATATTTTGTTATTGTTGGATATATCAGGTCTTCTTTCTTCACTTATTCAAGGAAGCAAAATTCATTGAATTTGAAATGAAATAGTCCCTCGTTCAAACTCCTTAGTAATTATAGCTAACCTATAACTATTGCTTGACTGTAGATTAAATAAAACTAACTTTGAATACCCCACTAGAGGTTTATTAACACGACCCGAGTTTCGACACTTCGTGTCAACTTCAGCTTCATCTTCGTGTCGTCTTTTATTTAATCTACTATGAATAACTTCCACAAAGTCAAGCCTGGAACCATTTCCTTTGTGATAGCTTGACTGGTTGGGCACTCGGCGAGATATCGAGGGATCCTGGTTCGAATCACAGTCCAGGCAAATGACACAACTGAAGGGCTCTGTGAACTTCACACAATAGTGTGGCCGTCAGTGGATGAATTTACTGCGCGTCCGGAACAGTAATTCTCTGAATTAACCTGCGGTGGTGTCGCGGGCATAACCAAAGCTTGTGTTATTCGTTCACAGTTCGTGATTGCGCTTAAGTTTTGACAAATCCCGGACCCTCTTATAACGGCCGGCCGATATTCGATGACTTTGGGATTCTCTGCGTGTTCTTCCGAGGGAAAGAAAGAAAGAAAAGGATGGGGGAGGAAAAGAGGGGAGGGGTAGGTGGGGGAGGGAAGGTTGGGTGCCTCGCTGGGACCTCTGCGGCTCTCTTGGACGCCCTCGGCGCCCCTGGCGGACGAAACCGGAAGGAACGCCGTGGAGGAGGGAAGAGCGAGAGAAAGGCGTGGATGGTGGACTCGGTCCGTTTTTAATTTTCACTCAAAAGAGGGAGCGGGTGAGAGGGAGGGGGAGAAGATAAAAATGGGTCGGTCTTCTTCTGCGGACTTTGCCAACGCTGAGCCGGAAGTATCACTGACCTGACATCGACGACGCAGTTCGATATCATGCTAGCTCTTTTAAGGTAGTCCGAGCGAGATAGTTCCCCAATCATAATGGAGACCATATTCGAATTATAAGTTTTAATATTATTAATATTAAGGTATTATTAATGATGCAATAAAATATTTTTACATGGCAGAAATTGTAAGTAATCAAATGAAAATATCCAAATAAGTCGTTACCTTTACTCATTTTTTTCACGCAGTGCGTTACAAAATCCTTCAAAACGGAAGGTTTTTTGTGATCCTGAAGCATTTACTGCGGAGACAATATGATTAATTTTCAAAAATAGTTGAGAAAACACAAACTACGCACTTGATTTTTGGCGAGATCTAAGAGTAGGAAATGCCTCGTTTTTAATATATGGTCTCTTTGGAGTGCACACACGTACCATCTCCCATATAAAAGGGCTGGTATTTTCTGGCAAATATCTCGGAAAGTAATATGGTAAGGGGTTGAATTTTTTATGTCAATGGAAGGGTGATATATTTTTCTTTAGAATGAGACCAAATTCATTGATTTCTAGGTAAAATGATATTTCGCTCAAACTACCTTAAGTGCACAAGATTATCAAGTTCCAGTAGTTCAAGCGAGATTTTTCTCTAGTTATAATGACATGATAAAAGAATATAACTTCTATAAATTAAGCAGTGGAAGCAATAAGTAATACATTTGTGTTTATGATGCTAAAACTTTATGATTATGACAGAGCTCATTACTAATCTAAATATGCATGTTCAAGCAATTAACTTAAAGTAGGTAGGTAGTATTTGTTTCACATTGTGCGCTGAGAACGTTTCTAGAACCGTAGAATTTTTCTAAGGTTTTATGCAAAATTTCATGGCAAGCACCACACTAATCTCTTCATAGAAATGTGATTACACACGTTCATACATGCTGCATACCGTTGCATTTCTGAAGTGATCGGTGCGTCAACACTTCAGTTAATCAAATGAGGTCTCTCAATGGAGATCAAAGCCTCACCGAATTCTTTGTAAATCTGCAGCTTCTTTTTTTTTGGAAAATGTCACAAAACGTGGTGAACCAAGTGGCTGATGTTTTGGCTTCACAATAAAGATAGGATCTTTTACCTTATTATGAATTAAAAGTTACTACATATTTTGCCATGGGATATATCACTCAAAGTACGTCAACTTATTCTAAAATCACCAATTCAAAGTCTCTCAGGGAATTAAATCTAAGAATAACAAAAAGAGGCGTGGGAAACACTAGAAAAAAACGAACAATTTACGCTGTATTGATAATGACGAAAAAATTCCTAATGGGTTAATAAGCTTCCACTAGTTTGGCCATTTCGCAGTTAGCATCCAACTCTAAAGGCAGGAATGGTCGGACGAATTAGGAGATTATCTATCCTAACACTTGCCAAACGATAATTGACTCTGGTGTTCTCTGCTTTCACAGCGGCGGGTAATCGCGTCATAGAAACTGATTTCACCAAAATTATAGAGTAAGTATATATGGAGTTGCAAATAGATAATGAGATTCGGATATGAGTTTTTAAACAATACTTTGGCCGATAGATTGAACAGGTGTATCGGAGTTGCTCGACAAGCCATAACAAATGAGCTTTGGCACACGGCCACTTCATTTAGTGTCGCATAACTCACATGATTTTCTTATGATTATTTCGGTGCCTGGATGTTTACTAATCGACCCATAGCAACGGAAACAAATCTTATTGAGTCGTCGAGACCAATTTAAACATGCATTTTAGTGTTCCTTCAATGAGCATCGTCTATAATGAATCGAAATCACGTCAATATGATATGACACGCGATTACCAAACACGGAGTCAACTGTTTACTGATGTATCATAGCAATGACAAAACAATTGATACTCGATTAAAAGCACACAACAGTCTGGGTAAATCCACTCTTCTCTATGTTGATGCAAAATCACCGAGTACCACTAACGCCTGCAAGTGGCCTTTTCCGTAAGCCAAAATTCTCCTTCCCCTAAGGTGGTGGCACCTGAGAAATTCTTCCCTAAGCTCTAAAAAATTTATGTCCAGTTTTTAGCATTGCTTTGCCACTCTATATATACTTACTCCATGTCAAAACACAAATAAACTGTAACAATTCAGGTAAGGGATCGTTGTATTAGCTGGAATATTGACTCCCAATTCCCACTTTCGTGTTATGTTAAGAGAGCCACAAGGTTGTAAGGGACATTATATTACGGACCTCTTATATTGCGTGCTCTCCTTTTACGTGCTCATAACTAATTATGAGTAAAGAGTTAAGCCTTCGTCAGGTTTCTTTCCACCTTCCCCATATTCCCTAATTTGTCCTACACGCAACCTTAGCCTACGCGAAGGGGCTCATAGGACCAGTGTGACACAAATATATGGGAATGGCTAGGAAGCACTGCCACCAACAGAACATTAATCATTCAACTTCGCGAATAATTTACTAACGGCAACATTTTCATACTCCTGTACTCCTTCCGGGGTTCCTTTGCACTCGAGAACATTTATATCTTAATTAATTTAAATACATATGTGTTTGTATAACAGGTATGCGAATAAAATTACTCGGTATTTTTTGTGGTCACCTCATTCAATCAGGCAATGTACAAAACGGGGTCGTGACCCAGGGTTTGAGAGGCCCTTAATTAGAGCTAAAGTTTCAAGGAATATACCTCACTAATAGACCTCATATTTATTTGTTATCATACTTATGAGAAATATTTTCAAAAGTTCTAAAATCAAAGAATCGGATAGGATCGCTAATGAGAATGAGAACAGTGCTCGGGCGTTCCTACTCATGAAGCCCAATGCTAAAAACAATTTCTCCAGCAGACTACACGCTGTCTTCAGGCCTGCAGTTGCGGTGTGGACTTGTGGTCTAAGACAGTGGTGTTGATTAGTCTTTTGTGATGGAGACGAACCATCAGTACGCATCATCAAATCCATGAATATATATATTAATGATTGTGATCTCGTCGCCAAAAACTGTTGTCTAGAATTTCGTAAACAAACAATTTTTTTGGAAAGTGATGCCACCTAGTGATGAAAGACGGAAGTTCAAATGTTAATACAGTCGACAGATTGAAAATAAACACATCTTACCGGTTTTACCATGAATATACATGGGTTTTACTTACAAGTAATTATAATGCAGTGGATAAAAAATGTAGTAATACACGCGGGACGTAATTATACACTTTTTAGATTGAATTAGAATCAGAGTCTGGCAAGCATCGTCGCCGGCACACGATGTACGTTTCATAAACTCTTACACATTTTCTGTAATAGATAAAGTAACTTTTAGATCACAAAAATAGCAAGATATTATTCAAAGCATCAAGCAATTCATATCTCCTCGATCGTTATTGAATAATTCACCACAGTCTCGCGTTAGCAACAATTAACTACGTATATTTACAATAACAACTGAAAAGACTCAAATCGAAGTGGCGCCAAGGACTGGGTGAACTAAAAGTGGAAATTCAGGCAACACGTAGCCAAGGCAACAATTCCAAACATCCAAATCCGTAACATATATTCATGGTCACATCAAACCTGAAGATGACCGCTAGATGGCAGGTGAAAATGCGGTCAACAATGGACATCTTTCGGAATAACGCCCAATAGCTGCTTATCGTCAAGCAAAGCACCGCGGAAACTTTCGGATTCCAGCGAAGAATAAGAATATTAGCGGTGAAGAACCTGCGAATTAGATGAGACCTACATTGTGGACATATTGTGACACGCATTAGGCTCCGAGAAACAGTAGTGGAAAAAATGAGAGAAAAGCATTTCTTAGAGGCACTAAAGATGGAGTTCGCGAGGAAAATAATGACGGTAAGTAAAATGAAGTATTAAAGAGGTTAATTTAAAATAGATCCCGGTAAAGAGATGCAATAAACCAATCATCAGATTCATGGCTGCCTCGTTTGAGGTTTTATATTTTTTTACCGTTAGTAGCGATATGAAATATTTGCTACTGTTTTAAGGACTATTACTCCTAAAACAATGCCGCTTGTCTGTCTCACAAAAACTCAAAACTCCCTCTTCAGTCATGAAATATATGATGCACCTTTCTCTCGGAGAGGAGGATACGCTAAACGATTTAATGCTTCAAGCTATTTGCATCCTTTATGGGAGAGAATATTCTTCCTCTGATGCATAATATAGCATCTGCCTTTTAAATCTTGTGAGTTCTCTTGGCCAGATTTCAGAAAATGGTCGAAGATTTGCTAGCAATGAGGGTTACAACTTTTATTGCCTTCACCACCCCTTACTTACTTACCCCAAAACGGCAAATTAACTTCCATAATATGTTAAACAGTGTGTGACGTGCACCTTTCCGGATGCTAATCCCTTGGAAAGCCTCATCATTGAACCTAGGGGATGTTAATGCACCATAAAAGTAGGATTATCTACAGTAATTAATTCACTAAAATTTTCCACGATTTTGCTATAATATAAGCAGAAATAACTAGCCAACCTACTTCTTTAATACTAAAACTAAGGGATCCTATATTAAGCCGGGATAATTAAATTATCACAAGAAAGATTTTTCTTTCACATTATCACAAGAAATATCTTTCAACGTAGTTACTTTGAAAAAGTAATGCATATATATTAAACAGACAAATATCCATGCTATTTTAAGCTGAAATCCAGCTGGGTGGTCTATATAACGATGACGAATTTTTCAATCTGGTTCCATAACTCTCCCATTCTTTGTTATAATTAGCTAAGTAGTTCCTTATGCTAAAATTATAATAATAACTTGTAACGCAGCCACTCTACACATTTTACGGTGGTAATCATTGTTCAACAACATGAGCTTCGCCAAGGTCATAGCGGACAACGAACGAGGGAGATACTCTCACGCAATTGTATTGCATGAGAGTATCACGCAATTGAGTCGCTATTGAACGCGCGAGAGTAAGCATTAAGGTAGTCCGAGCGACATAGTTCCCTAGTCATAATAGAGACCATATTCGAATTATACCAGATGAATTTCACCAGATGCAGGACACTTGAATTAAATATTGCATTATTAACGGTGCAATAATATAGTTTTATATTACAGAAATGGTAAGAGATTAAATTAAAATATCGAAATAAGTCTTTAACTTGACTCATTTTTTTTTCGCACGGTGCGTTTGAAACTCCTTCAAAACGGAAGATTTATTGGTGATAATCAAAACGTATTGCGGTAATAATATGATTAATTTTCAAAAATAGTTGAGAAAACATACTAACTACACGCTGTTAGTTTTTCTACGACATCTAAGAGTTAGAAATTCCTTACTTCTCAAATAATGTCTCTCTGGAGTGCATGCACTTCCCATATAAAAGGGCTGGTCTTTTTTGGCAAATATCTCGGAAAGTAATGTGGTAAGGGGTTGAATTTTTGGTGTCATTAGATGGGTGAGATATTTTTCTTTGAAATGAGACCAAATTCATTGATTTCTAAGTAAAATGATATTTCGCTCAAACTAACTTAAGGATCAAAACAAATCAAACCAACAATATAAAGAACAAAATACCGAATTAAACGAACAGATATCGGGCAAGCGAAACACATAAAGCCAACAATATAGCAAACAAAAACTTTTCATATAAGTGCCGGCTAGTAGAGAGGGAGGGAGTCACTCAGATATTGGTAGCCAGATAAGAGTTACTCAGATATTGGCGATCCGAGGTCGAGATACGGAGATTCAGATTCAATTCAAGAGAATCGATTCAGTCAACAGTCACCAGTACTCTTTTCTGAGTGCGACGAATAACAGCGGAGAGGCAGATTAAGTGCGGAAATCCCATCACTGACAACCGAAGGAAGATCGCGGATAGAGGCTGAGCAGACATGAACCGGGATCATTTGCCAGAAGAGTGGCGCCCAGCACATCAGCATTAGGCAGAGTGGATGCAACTACTGGACCATTAGTCAGGAGATCGGTGCACACCACATCGACTTAAGGGAAGTAGCCTGATACATGCATGTCATTGAAAAAATTTTATATCAATGTAAAAAAATTATCGTAGTGATATCATTTATGATATGAAAATGTTATAAATATTGGAAATATAATTAAATGTGTATTCTTAGCTATAGATATTCTAATACTGATACCGACGAATTTTTGACAGAAATAAGGTTAATTTATATTACTTATGGCATATCTTCCAGTTATTTACTTTGTAACATTTTAATTCCACCATAACATAAAATATCAGAAACTACAGAGCATTCCGAAAACGACTCACAACAATTTGTAAGTGGCAGCTAAGCAACGAACTACAATTTTTAAATGGCAGTCTGACAATAATCAAGGACTCCTGTGGAACTGAGCAGACGTGGGCAGTCACCAATGAACTCCGTAAGGCAGAGCAGATGAAGTTATTTTAATTTTGTGCATCAACGGGGACAAGCTGCTAGAGGAGCAACCGTATTTATTTTAACGGAGGGTGAATCCGGGGAGCAACGGGAATATCACTGGAGGAGGAGCCGTATTTCAACGCAGGGTGTATCCGGGACTTTGGCTGGCAAGGAACACAGCATCCACCTGTGCGGATATCCATAAGGAAATTGTATGCATGGTATTAATTTTTTTATATGTTCTGTGATGTGAAGAAGAAAACACGTGAAGTGGCTGAAGTGAGAAAAAGTGCATGGCTTGTTCAATTTTATGAGCCTGAAGAGAAGTGATACAGTGAAGGGAAAATATACGTTGTGTATTTTAATGGTATAATATATTTATGGCTATTGGTAATCATTTGTGTAAAGGGATATTCATTTCTTTCTCTTGATATTTTGTGAATAAAATTCATTGTTCAAACTGAGAATGAGAGTCCGGGCAATTTATTAATTAAGTGAGGTTTACTGGAGAGTTCAGAAGACAAATACAAAATCAGAGTCGCGCACCACGTGAGAGTGAAATTTTAATATTGTTACAACTTATTATTTATCTAAAGTGTAATCAAGGGTAAGGATATATCATTCATATGTTTTGTGGAATAAAACTATTTGTAAAAACAATCTCTAGCCTCTTCATTTTGAAAGTAACCTCTTTCCAATTTATTGACAATTAGATTTTTCTTATAATTCGAAAAAACGCACCATTGTGAATGGTTTTCGAGAGCATATGGAACTAATTTGCCGTGGACGTGACCTAAAAGTATACAATCTATATCTAGATCAACGCATACTTCCAGAAAGAGGAGAATGTATCACCGAGATGAATGCTGTTGTATTTATGTCGTGTAAGAAAAATGAAATTACGTTTAGCGGACTCAATTTTTACAGGATTGGCCTATAAACATACGGGATAATTTATGTCTCCATCCGGGATTTCGGTTTAGTTCACAAGTTAAGGCACCACAGCCAGTTCACCCTTCACTGTCACCGGTATTACATAAGAGAGACGTGGCTTTCAGAAAATCACGCGGCTTGTGTCCACTTATGCATGCCGAATAGTGCGATGGCTTGAACTGAATCCCGGCCATCCAGGCCCTCTCTTATCCTTCCGGTACCTAAACCCTGTTTGACTAAAGCTTGTGACAATCTATGGGGGTTTTTTCGATGAAAAGTACTGGAAGCAACAATTACTCCTAACAGAAAAAAAATGAAACGTCCGCTGCCCGATGTACTTACTCAATGAAATAAACCTTGCGTCCACATCATACGTCCACAGCCCCCGTACGGCCTGATGCACAAGCGAGAATACGTGGCCAGTGGCTTGAATGCAAGCATAATTTACGTGATCACGGAAATAAAACCGGCTGAATTTACTTAGGTACGCAAAACGGTTAATATCTATCGCAAAACTCCAATCAAGAAACCGTTCGCTTGACATTTGACTGTACAAGGTCCGGCGGCTGTCAGAGTTTCGTTGAGAAGTCTATTCAACCGGGACAGATAGTTATCCCGCAGGAAGAATATTATTATTTTCAGTAAGGAATATGCTTTAGTAGAACTCAATGCTGCATTACGGCTCATAACAATAAAACCATTGGAGTTGAACAGTATTCCGCAAGGAGATATGTTTACCATTGTTTGTGAAACTAAGGATACGCACTACTGACGACAGTATTAAACAATTATTCCGCCACATGAGTGTCGACTCCGCAAATATATTTTATACAGGATGAAAACAATTTAGCTTATCTCAATTCTCCAAAATAAACGTCACACTTCGGTCCGAGAACCTAATTTAATTGGTTGAACACCTGTGACGTTCATTGTAGTTATAAAACACATAGTTTCATATTTATAGGAAGGGGAAGGGAGGGGAAGTGGTGAGGGGAAGAAGAGGTGGTCTTTAGCGAGAGGTGGAAGGGGTGAGATGGGTATGAGTTCCTTCGAGTTGTTAAGAGCAGAGCAGCAGCATTCAGCGGGAAATCTTCTCCTTCCTCTCCTTCTTATCGCTCGGCCTTTATCCTCACGTCCTTACCCAGCCAAGTTTCTGCTCGGCCGCCCCTGGTTCAATCTCTTCCACCCCTTAACTCCTCCTGAACTCCGCCCCCCAACCCCTCTACGGTGAACCGATCTTCGTCTCTTTCCTCTGAACTACACCCCCTCCCTCCCCCCCTCCCGACCGTTCTTTGCAACACCAATTCGGTTTTTACAACCCTTATCCATCAAAGACAAAAGGCGCCGACCGATTCTTCCTCCCCGCCCAACCCCTTCCCCACCCCCCAGGCTACCCCACCCCCTCCTCCTCCTCCTCCTCAACCCTCATCCCCATTGCCCATCCCTCCTGAACCGTCTCATTGCTCTCCCTCCCCAGTTTCTTTTATTGCAGCAGGAGCCATCACTCCTGAAACCTCCATTTTCATTAGCGAAATGCAATTACGTTTAGCGAAGGAACGCAGTCAATATAACTCGCGTGGCCACTTCACGTTAAAACCCAACCTTACACCATTTTTACAATGATGAAATGAATTGAACACAATTGATTTTTTTCTCCCTGCGCCCTTCAAAAAATTTTAAGCTCTCATAATCCAAAACTTTTTGGAATTATTACTTCGATAATTCAGGAAAAATTACTTCGAAATGCGACAGCAATTGCAAGCCCGATTAGAACCCACAATAAATTAAGCAACTAATAGACTATATAAACTTAAGTTAAACGAAAGGTAAGCGAATGATTCCATCACTCACACCATTTAAAAATGAAACAAACACTGAAACTACGTGGAGTATTATGTTTACCAGCGAGCAGATATTTTTTTCTCGGTTTAATTTAAAACGATGATACCTGAAGGCTCAGAAAACGTTTTTTCCGCTATCTCTCAACTTATAACTTAAATATTGCTCTGTTTAAACAACTGTTACCCACCATATTTCTGATAACTTATTGATGATAATTTATTATGGACATGTGAAATGAAAGGACCATACAAAAAAACTCATAATTGATTGATGCAAGAATTGGTTGAATCAACAGAGAGTTGTTACTCCTGTTTGGTCTCATTTACACGCCAATTTATATTATATTAAGAGCTAGGTTCTTCCACTTACGAATAGCAATTTAATGTTACCTTTAAACATCGCGCGGGTAAAACTGAAGGCAACAATGTTTGTCACGACTCAATAGCTTTTGGACCTTAAACGTTAAGCACAAATGATATGACCATATAAATGGCTTGGGAGGATAAAGTAAAGTAAAAGTATCACATGATACGTTGGTGTTGCGCAGAAGTGCGGGAAGACCGTACAACAGATGGTTTGATGACCAAAGCGTCGAAGATCGTCAATATTTTTAATATTTTCTGACGGATCAATGTTGTGTTTGATTTAAAAAATCATTCGTACTTTTGTTTACATTCGTATACATTTTTATAATTAAAAAAACTTTTGTACTTATGCTATTTGATTTAATGTTTTAATTGCATCCTTATATATATTTATTTGTTTTTGTTACATTTTAGGTTTTTAACAATTTTTTAAATGTTTTCTGACAGATCAATGTTGTGAATTTATTATTTACTTAAAAACAGCACCTGCTGACAAGCCATAGGCTAAGCAGGACTCTACCTGTTATCATATTAAGAATCCTTTGTATATATTTAAGAATTTTGAATTTTAGCGCTATTATATTCAATTACTAAAAAAAAGAAGAAAGAAAGGCGGAGGGACGAAAAAAGCAGGCCCTCTACTGACTGTAAAGAAGAAATACGAAGATTAAGTTGATCTTAGGTGGATTCATGATCGCCCTTCCCCTCACCCACCACCCCCGCACAATTAGCAATTACAAATCACGAGCCAGCCACTGAGTTAATTCCTGCGAGATGCTATGAAACGATGAAAGATATACTCTGTTCATAATTTGTCAAATCGAAGCTCAGTTCTCCTCTTCGTAAACCTTTTTGCAAATGACGCAGAAAAGCATAAGGTTTTGACCGCGACACTACCGCAGGTCATCGGGTTTTCCCGGCGTATAGACTGGAGAGGCGATATAGGACCCCTCACGGAGTAACATTTTTGTTCAGAACAGACGTATTGAGGTCTAACATAACCTATGTCCTCTGGATGGATCCAAGTCAAATACACCTTACGAAGAATATAGCAGATCTTACCACTATTACCATGATATGACCAAAAATAAAATGATGTCCACTGTTTACTTTTTGTGATTTAAAATGTGGCTTTTAAATTTTTTATTAATACTTAACATTCTGATCCGGCTGTCAAGCCTATTATATAGGCTCAGATGGACCAAAACGTTATGGTCAGCTGTGATTATATATTTTACATTTATGTAAAATCTCTTCCACTACTTCAATGCATTCAATTGTATATCATATGTGAATTGATGTATATTTCTTTAATTTGTAATCTGCAATATAACCTGTTTTAATGTGATGTACTATTATGATCTATATCTCTAGATTATGTTTTTATTTTCTGTGTATTAATTTCGTTTGTGTACCATTTTAATTTCAATGACAAATAAATAACATATTAGATATTAAATTTATTTATTTATTCCCCATTTTGACTTATTTTCACAGTTAATTTAGTAAAACTAGTCATGCATTAATCAAAAACGTTTCTCCATTAACATAAACTTCCATAAAAGCATCGATTCTTTCCCAACTTCTTTCTGTCCATCTCATCTCTCAGTCACTTGAATTATTTCTAAGTCATTCGCAGTCGGCCCCAGTTAATCAAGGAAGAGTGTAAGTATGAAAAGGCTTCCATCTAGTCTTCTCAGCGGTTGAATTCTCAAAGATAAATTGTATTGAATGTAAAGTGTTAAAGATTATCGTAACATCAACAGAGCCAGCAGAAAATAGAACAGCGTGTGCTTATTCAAGTTAAGGGTATATTATTAGGAAAGTTTGTTTTATATCGGTTGATAAAGACGCTAAACTATATATTAACGTTATAATATCTCATTGCCATTCCATAGTTGCAAGTTTAAGATCAAGCCTACAAATTAGATCAATAGCACGCGAAATGAAAACTTTGGAGTAAATTCCTGCATACATCAGAGCGGTTAATGCAACCATTTAATATGCGCGTATAATAACCAGCTGCTTATTGGAGGAGCAATTAATTGAGTCTAAAGCCTGAATCACACGATACTTGACCTTGTACAAGTCCGAGGACTAGCATACTAGGACTTGTGCAAGGTCAAGTATCGTGTGATACTGACCAAGCATACTGGAAATCCTGCATGATCGCTAGCATACTAGCTGGTATCCTTGTTTTCGTAAATTGGTGCGGTACAAGTTTGATACTTGCTCCTAGTATGACCTAGTAGCCGCCGACCAATCATCTTTGCTCTTTGCAATGCGGTCGTCAATTTTTTATGTCAGCGCCTCCATAGTCCCTCGTGACAATTACAATTTCCCGCGATCAAATAAACAACTCAAACCTCACAAAAAGACACAATGGCTTGGGTAGCTGAGGCAATTGAGGTTGAGGAGCTTCTTTTGAAATCATCCATTTCGGTCGTCAAACTCCTTCCGCGACTGTAATAGATCAAAGATCTACCAAACAGATCTTGTGCAAGTTCAATATCGTGTGATAGCTCCTAGGAAGATTTCAAGTATGCTAGGTTTCGTACCAGAAATCCAGTACTCGCTAGCATCTTTGGACTTGTACAAGATCAAGTATCGTGTGTTTCAGGCTTAACTTCACCCATATGCCACGCCTCAAACTAGAAGTAGCGCCTAGCACGTCGCCTATTTCTCATTTCCATCCCACCACATTAAGTACAAAAACTGGTGAGTAATCACTATTCCAAATCCATTTGAAATATAATTTTTGCACATAATCTCCAGATTACCTTCTACTGCAACTTTTAAAAACCATTTTAAATCCTGAATAGAGGAGAAAATAAACTTTGTAGCCAATTAATAATGCTCTAAAACGTCTTTTGAGTTTTGACAAACATCGCTAGAAAATTTAAAAGCGCATCAAAATTATTTCTTTCCCTGATTGATTTTTCCGACAACATATTTCAGTAAATACTTTCTAAACAAGTCCATCCCACGCTTAGAGCTTGAGCATTAAAACAAACTAGAAGGTATTTGGAATAGATCACGAATATATGCGACGAATTACAGGACTAATTAACGGCAATATCGATACATTCAACTAAAAGGTTTTTGTGACCGTCGAGCGCCATTGGGAAAAATCAGAGAACAATGGAAAAAAAACTGCGCGAATCGACCCCATTTTTGTCATTTCCCTAATTGTCTCGACGACAACCCGACTTTGTCTCTTTGGCGATTTTTTTGCCGCCAATCGGCGGTTTCCGAAAGGGACTCGCTCTGGCCGGCAGAGCTATCAGCGGCAGCGACCACGACAGACACTCTGGCATGGCATGGAGAGACCATTACTCCTCAACCTCCCCACTCGCCCCGTAATGGATGGAGACGCAAAAGCCCTTCGAAGGCCTTCTTGCGGGGCCGACGAATGCTTTGGCAGACGACGGTGTCTGGGGGGAGGAACAAAGAGACAATCTTTTTGTGCGGAGGCGAAAGAGCGAAAGGAAGATGGGGAGAAGGAAGAGGATGAGGAGGAGGAAGAAAGAAAGAAGGGAGGGGTGAAGAGACGGGAAGGGGGAGCGAAGGAAAGTCGGAATAGGAGAGGAGGACGGGAGAAGAAGAGGGGAGAATTTATATTGTCCCGAGACCGCTTCCCGCCGCGGGCTGGAAAGATAAAAATGATTGTTTTACATCGTCGCAATAGCGCTCCCGGCTTGTACCTGCCTCTCAGATGACAGCGAGAGCGCGGACATCATAGCAGTTTACAACCAGTCCATTTTTCATGCTGGCAAATACGATCCCATCCCCTTCGAGAATGTTATACAAGCGGCATCATTTGTACGAAAAAGTGATGCCATTATTGTCGTCATTATTGGCGTTGGCCCCCCTCACTATTGCTCCATTCTGGCCTCCAGATGATGATGGTGGTGGCGAATCCTCGCTCATTACCATTAAGTTAATGCCGCAAATTACGTTTTTTGAGAGGAAAAATTTACCTTGCCAACTGTCGAGCTTAAGGTGGTGAAACGAATGTAACATGAGGTCTCGGGAAGTCAAATGGACGCAGAGCACGAGTTTCAAAAATTATTTTATGGCCTTAAGGCCCGTGCCGGCCGCCTACTGCCGCCATTTACACGGTGATAGCTTATTTGAAGCTTAAAAGGCATCACACCTGAATAATAAAAATATAACAATAAAAAAATAGTAATCAGAAATTTACTGGCATCGCCGTACACGTGATCAATAGTTTATATTTTATTTCAGTTCATTAGCGCGCAATAATTTCAATAACCTTTAGCGTTCGAAATCATCAAAGCAGGTTCTACCCATAGCCAGTGCTTTACATTTTATTATCATGCAATACTGTTCCTGCAGAGTCGAAAGATTATAAAACGTTAAAGCTAGCCATCAATGGACCTTGAATGTCATATAGAAAATCAATTCTAATAAGCTTGCCATTAGATGTTCCTTCTAACGCGCCATTCTAAGCACAATTTCTATCGATTACGGAGTCATTTTTTAAGTAATTCGTGATCTTTGAGGATAAAATAGGCTCTTATTTAACAAAAAAGCGTTATTTTCTATTTGGCACCAGTGGATAGAATTTTCCAGTCAACTCTTTGATTTTAAACATAAATAACCATTGCCTGAAAATATACCTGCAAAAAATGCTACTGGTCAAGCCTGAGGAAAATAGTGTGCCAAACGATAACATGTAAAACCTCAAAAGAAATGCGAGTTGCAACAAGTTTTTCATGTTTGCGCCACATTTTACCAGACATTTTAAATTTAGGAGGTTAATTTTAAGTTATTCGGAATAAATTCTGGATAATTAAACTTTATTGCTGATAGCCTGTTGGTCTCTGCATCGTTAATATGCGTTCTCATCCTCCATTTACAACTTTACCCACAACTGTATTTTACGAAAAAACGTTTGAATTCAAGTCCACGCTTAAGAATAGGCTTAGCATCGTCGTTAAGACTTACTAAAAGAAAGTTCATTACAATTCAGGAGTAAATATTCTAACACGGGCAGCCTATGTAATATCTAAATAATATATAAACCGACGGCGTGCGGATATGATTAAAGTTCTGGGATGGGACACTCTCGAAACATGAAGGAGAGTTAATAGGATGAGTGCAATCTACAGGAATGTCGCTGGGGACAAGGGTTGGGCTGAACTAAAAGATGCCATTGAGCGGCCTAATTATATAAGTAAAAATGATCACCCATATAAAATAAAACTAAGAAGTCAAAAGACAATCACTGCCAAGTAGGTACTCTTGTTTAAACAGGGGCATTCTCGATTGGAATCGGCTGCCTGTTGACATTTTCGAGTCCTTATCTAAATCCTTAAGGTTATTTAGCAGTAAATGCTTATTATTCTTAAGATAAATTTAATTTTAATCATATTGTTGCAGTATGTGTATTATGATATCCATATGTATTATGATAATGTTTCTTTCATTACCACCAGACATTTGCCTAATTTTAATGTAATTAATGAAATGAAATGAAATCTGCAAAAATACATTTTCGGCATGAAAACCAATGTTAGAACGTTCTCCAAACGACAACGTGCAAATCAACTAGATGGCAGTGTAATATACAAAAACCTTACTCTAAAATAAACGAAGTCAATGATAAACTAATAGAAATTGACTGTTTCATGAAAACGCGAGCATGCTTTCATTTATATGTATTTACATACGGACCAATAAAGTTTAAAAAATGTATAAATGATAGCAGCACCAAATTCGACGGCTGATATTGCTAACTATATCCATCTTTAAATTCTTATTTTACATTTTCAAATATTTTTCGCGCCAAAAGAATTAGCACCTATTGATCAATTTTCCCTATTTGGTTTATGCCACAGTAGACTCGTTTAACTATATATATTACTCTTAATAATGTATCTATTCATATTTATCAAAGAATTGCATGATTAACAATATCTTAGTTCCGAAAAGGCGAGTTTCAGGTAGTTTCCTACAGTAAAAACACTTCGACGCACCATTACAATGAATGCATTTCAGCTATCAATATTTGCTAAATCGGGATTCTGAATTTAAAAACTCACTCTTATTTACCCACCACCGCTGGGATTAAAACTAGTAGATCCCAAACGAGAACATGAATAGACGAGTTGAAAACCATGTGAAGGACCATCAAGATGATAAGATCTTGACTTATAGGTAACACTTAGAGATATAATAGTTAGGTAATAGATCAACCTTTGACTTGAACGAATTAAAAAAATAAAATATTTTTGTTTTCTTTTGTTTTTCATAAATCTTATTACAATAAATAATTAATTATCTCAAAAACTAAACGTATTTAAAGCTCACATGCAAAATTTATATATTTTTGTAACTGAATTTTATCTGTATCAAAGTCATAGGAGTAAAAATAACTATCTATCTATCTAATTGAAAATAGTAGAGCTAAAAGAACGAAAAGAATTCTACGAAGGACATATGTAGAATGGAGAGCTACAGTCAACCTATCTTAGAGTTGAACAGTTAAAGATGAAAAACATTTTCATTTACATTAATGTGAAAAACTTTGAAGCCTGAGAAAATGCTTAAAATAAGCAAATGCTCCTGATTTATTACAAATGTGCTAAATATTTTGAGGTAACTCGACGACTTCATACTGGATAACGTCCACATGAATAAATATAAACCCTTAATCACAGAGAGCAACTTTTTACTAGCAAAAATTACATAGTGGGGATACCATAAGTTTCTTAATAAACATGTGCTAA
Organism: Ceriagrion tenellum; assembly: GCA_963169105.1. Lineage (NCBI taxonomy): Eukaryota > Metazoa > Arthropoda > Insecta > Odonata > Coenagrionidae > Ceriagrion > Ceriagrion tenellum. Next base: position 141,391,456 of record OY720637.1, on the reverse strand, counting down.
TTTTCTCATTTCAGTTATTGACTTAGGCCCCATCGTCACAAAGAAATTGAACAGCTTAAAGTGCAGAGAAATGCTCGCGCTTTTTGCAAAACAAAGAGCATGATGCTCTTTACAGGAAATAAGTTCTGATGACATATTTCCTGCATTTTTTCGCACTTTGCATGGACCACATTGCTTCCCTGATTAATTCGGGTTTAGGCAATTACGGCAAAATTTGAATGTCGTTCCCTGCAATCTGGAGGAGCTTCCGAGAGGACAACCTTTGGGTAAGAATCGGCTTCAGTAGGCCCACCCTCTGGTAATGGTGAGTCTCGTGCGGTGCGAAACGAAACGGTCGAATAAGAACGCCAGCAATGCCAATCAGTTACCGGTCAACGGTGAACAATTTGGCATCACACGAGATGCAAAAGTTTTTGCCTGTTTGTTGGTTTCTGGTACTCTATGCTAAAATCCGCTCATTCTTAAATAATTTATGTCATAAATTTTTTTTTAATTCGTTTAAAAAAGTATTGAAAAACGTAATATTTTCATCAAAGAGTAAAAAAACATTACAATGTGCATTTTTGATGCCTTCATTGAAAATCAACATACTTTACACCGTTTCATGGATTCCGCTGAAGATGTTCCTTTCATCTACATCTACATTCTACCCCGCGAGCCGCCGCATGGGCGTATGGCAGGAGGTGGGGGGTAACCAGCCGTGTAAATATGTAAAATTGTTAGACGTGAAATGGTGACATGTACTATGGGAGTGTATTCAGAGGCGCTCAGTATTTATTGTGGTCGTATATTATGCGCGGAAGGAACGATTTTTTGTCCCTATCTGTTTGGCAGTGTACCTCTGTTATTTTATCGCATCTGTCAGACCTAGAGATGTCGTGAGGAGTCATTATAATATTCTGTGTCGCTCTGATAATTATCAGTTCTGCATTCAATAAGCAACCTAAGCCTAACGTGCAGCCTCCGAGTCTCTAGGGGCTCCCACCTTAATCCCTCTAACAGTTGTGGACCACTAATGTTCGTTCGTAGGAGTTTTTAACGATGCGTGCTGTTGTCCTTTGTATTTTATAATTTATTTGGTTAAATCTTCATGACCATGATCCCAAATGCTCGCGGCGTATTCGAGGTGAGGCATAAATAGAGCGAAGTAGCATCTCTCTTTGATTTTTTCATCCAAGGACCTTCCTATTATACGTTTAACAAAGCCTAGTTTAAACCTAGTATCTTTCATGATGTGCCGCATATCTTTTGTATGTGTGTTCCCCAAGATATATCTGAAGTTAAGGTAATCCCAAGATATTTTACTGTATTTGAAGATTTTATGTTTACTCCACCCACGGTGTAGGTATGGCTTTCGTGTGATGATCCTTTGTTTTTCAATGCTCAACAATTTGGTTCCCAATCTGCTTTGAACTGCTCCCCTCAGTGCGCGGGATCTGAATAAGAACGCTGTTGCTACTCTACTGAGTGAATTGCGCACTGAAGCGAACGGAAGGTTCCCAATCTTCCCGTTTTGAGGTAGGTGTGGCTTGATTTACTCGTGCTCCAGGGAATACACTTAAGGTGGCCATACACGTACGGGTAATACTTGAGATTTGTACTGCGCATTCCAAACCACAAGGATTTACCTGTAGTACGTGGGTAACTCCTTGAAGCCGGTGGCAAACTGCACAGTCCCCGAAATCCCGATCGAGAATCATTCATTCTTCCGTCAGCCTTGAGGTTTTGAGAGTTCCTGTCGATGAACGTTTAATGTCATGCCTCAAGAATTCTTAGCATATTTCATTCAAATTTACCAAAGTAAACCTTGCCTGTGGCATATTAAATCAAGCGACTATCATGATAGAAATAAAAAGGAGGTTGGCTATGCAAAAGTAATGGGAAAACTGAAAGAGATTGAGCCAAACGCTACCTTCAGATACAGTAAAATGAAATATCTTGGAATTACCTTAACATCTGATATATCGTGGAGATTACACATACAAAACATATGTGGCGCAGCATTAAAGAAACTTGGTTTTGTTAAACGTATAATAGAAAGGTCCTCGGAGGAAAAAGTAAAAGAGAGATGCTACTTCGCTCCGGTTAGGCCACATTCAGGGGTTGACGAGAACTACTGAGAGGAGGGATGTACTCACGCTTCGACCAGAATTGGTCCGAATTGACCCTCCATGGGTCCGGTGACCCCCGACTCGAGGACGTACTTCGGCAGACCGCACGGCGTCAACCCGTAAAGTGAGCCAGAGAGATACCTAATCCCAAATATTTGGGCAACGGGCTCCCTCGGTTCACAAAGAGGTGCGGTAGGTTTTTCGCGAAAGCGAAACCGACGGTCACTCGTCTCTTTTGTTTGGGGTAACCAAACTAACACGAGCACTTCGGGGAGGCGGAGGCCCAATTGAGGCCCTTTTGACCTCAATCCGCCTCATTGGTGTCGGCCTCGAAGGGGCTGCGGTTCCGCTAACCTTCCCTACCCATCCTTTCCTTCCACCTCTTCCTAGCCTCGATTATAAGCGAAAGCTTGAGACCAGTGCGGAAGTTGCAATCCTGCGGCTGAAGCCGAATCACTTGGTAAGGCCACACCTCGAATACGCCGCGAGAATTTAGGACCCTGGTCATAAAAATTTAACCAAAAAATTAATTAAATGCAATGGAAAGCAGCGCGCTTCATTAAAAACTGCTACGAACGAACATATAGTGTTTCACAACTGTTAGAGGGATTAAGTTAGGAGCCCCTAGTGATTCGGAGGCTGCACGCTAGGCTTAGGTAGCTTGAGAAATTCAGAACTGGTGTGTTTCACAGCGACACAGATAATATTATCATGACTCCTCACTACATCTATAGGTCTGACATATGCAATAAAATAAGATAGATACACTGCCGAACAGATAGGTACAAAAACTCGTTCTAACCGCGCACAATAAGCGACCACAATAAAAATTAAGCTCACTAAATACACTAATAATTTCATGTCACCATTTCATCTCCAAAAACTTACACCTTTGCACGGCTGGTGACCTAACACCCCCTGCCACACGCCCATGCGGCGACTCGCGGGGTATTATGTAGATGTAGATGAAAGATAGAGTAGTTAAAAAAATTTACTACTGCCATGACTTGAAGTCAAAACTGGCATGAAAACCTGAGGATTTTCCGCGCCATGTGTGTGCAAGGGTTCAGTCGAGGAAATCCTGCAGGCTTTTTCCTTGAGGATATACTGCGCGTGTGTGGCTACCTTTAATCCTCTGCTCGCAGCCTCCTCGTTCTGGACCGAATGAGGGAGGGGTCGAGTGGATCAGTGGAGTGGGGGACGGTTACCTTCCCCCCCCCTCTCACGGAGCGAGTATATCGAAGGCGCGTCTCGTTCCTCGGTTGTCTCTCCTCCGTGCGGGACGCGGACGTGGCCTGCATCCGTGATACGAGTAGACTCTTGGTCGTCCGCCGGGAACATCTCAATTCGCGTCGTCTTCGTGGGCGGCCGCTGCGGTGGGCCCGCATGGCCATTGGGAGGGGACTTAGGGGGAGGGAGGAGTCCGAAGTGACGGCATTTAAGTCCGATCGAATCGGAGCGACCGCAATGCCACCTGTCGCCGCCTTTCGGACACCCCGATCGTGAAAAACCATCCGTCACATCAATGATCGTATCGCCTGCCCTCACATCAATCCGAGGGTTTTTTTATTACCTCCCTTTTTGTTTGCTCTGTTTAAAAATAAATCACCCAACTACTTGTATGATTTGTTCCTCAGTTGTCCCTCCGTTTCTACAATGTCCACTCTGTCTGATCCCAATCAATTGTATTTCCCAGGTCATCGCACTACTTTTTACAGTAAGTAATTTTTTGAAACAGCTTGCCACGTATGGAACAACATGCCTACTCAAATTAAAAACTGCACATCTGTCAAAATATTTAAAATGAAATACCATGATTACTTACTTTCCTGGGAATAACATAATTTACTCTCCTTTTTTATCAAATTTGTTTTCATGTTATAATGGGTCATTTGTTTTTGTACATATTTGTTATTTGTAAAGTATTAAACACATAGGTTTTTGCGCTGTATTTTAACTAGCTCGATGCATAACTCTACTTGTCATTTTACTGTAAATACGTTTCGTATATCATGTAACGAGAAGACATTATTCTATAGATATCAATTTTTTTGGGATAATTATGAGCCTGTTAACTGTATTACCATTATTTTTTGTTCTTATCGATTTATTCCTGAACAATAAATGATTTTCTTTCTTTCTACTTTTCTTTCCGCCTCCGGGCTTTTCCTAAGGTAAAGCATTTTGGATCATCCTTCAAAACTCTCAAACACTCGGAGAGTCCTGTGTATATATTTCAAAAGATGAGTAATTGCTAAAAAAATTGGCACCCGTCGACAATTTGTGCAAGCAGTTATTATGAAGATGTGCTCAAATATCCGCGAGGAAACTGTTTCAGGCGTTACATTGTGGAAGTTTTGGATATTCATGACGAAAAGATACAACTTGGTTAATTCCACACTAATTTATCAAAACCGCCCCAGGTTTCAGCAACTGAGTGCCATTTTCTAGGCAATGGCACTCAGCTGCTGAAACCCGGGTTGGTTTTAATAAATTAGTGTGTAGTTAACCAAGTTTCATCTTTTCAACATGAATATCCGTGATGAATGCTGAAAATAATTGAGAAGAGTTTGAAAGAGATTCATGGAAGACATTGGAGTGATTTTGTTCAATGCATGACAATCGGGATAAGTAGCGTTTAATAATATAAACAGTGGGTAGAACTGGCTACTATTGAGAAAAATTATTTTTATTCTACACTAAAAAATAGAAGGTGCATAAATGAACCCTGTATAGTCCTATTATAATAATAGTTCATGACAAGGAATCAAAAGTAGTGTTCTGGATATTCAATCAATATCCGACGGTGTATGAGAAAATGGCTACTATCCACATTCGGTCATCTCTGTCCCCGTTAGTTACCATCTAACCTTGGGTGCCTTTTTAATTGAGCTAATTTAATTAATTATTTTAAATAGAAGTCAAGGCGTTACACAATGTGTCAAAATTTAAATAACAGTTTTTAAGCTAAAAAGGTTGACTTGACTTATGGTTAATTTAACCTGGGCTAGGTGAGGCTAGGTGTTGTTGCCAGTTCAAATAAAATCTAGTATCTAATCCCTCATCTTTCTAGAACTTAATACGATTCATTATTATATTACCCCAGACTGTATGTACTGCGGCGTAAGATGCATGCAGCATGCATAAGTATAGTCAAATCTTTTTTCAAGAAATATTTTCCTTACGTATTTACATCTAAGTCGTGAAAAGTTTTTATTAAGAGTCCCATAATGCTACCTCTTGGGTTGTCTGCATCATTTTACTGTCGATATCATTCATGAACAACACCGTGAATCTCAAAGTCCAGAACGTATAATCATAGGTCATCCACGTTTCTTACGAGTGTAGAATAACATACCATCTTTCACAACCAGTCTAATACGATGATGCCAATCCGGGAATGCTGAAGCAATAAATGAATGTCATTCGATCAAGAGATGGAGAACTGGAATGATACAAAACTTTTGGCTTTAACCTGTAGCTACTAGAAAATGGGACTGACATAAAACCCGCAAAATTTAGTGCAATTCTTTTCTGAAACAGTAAGCATTGCGATATCAGGTACCCACTTATCTGGGCGAAGCCAGACTCCAAAGTAGTTACATACTTGTCATTATAAATAAGTAACAAGAGAAATTACGAGGTACGAAGAAGTAAGCCGCTATTAAAATAAAAAAATGACGAAAAAATTATCAATGGAAGTCTAGCCAAATTCATGTACTTGTTAGCATTGCAACGATTAGATGTATGTAGCCACATATCAACAGAGGGCAGGATGAAGTCAGTCGCATTTAAAACTACGAAGTTTAATGTTAGGTTTGCGAAAATATAGCTTGGAAAGCCGCTATTGCGTTTATCATGTCAAGCAAAGGGCAAATTATCAATAATCAGTCAGAATATAAATGAACTTACATGAAAGACATAACAGTGTGAGGCCATCATCACGGGTGGTATCCTCTCTATAAATGGACCTGGTTACCCCTTGCGCGATTTCCACCAAACCTTTTCTTTAGAAAAATAGTCTCCTCAGGGTCCCGGCGATAATGCGGGCCTCGAATCCTCAAAAGGCCAGTGGCCTTGAGAAGTGGACGAAGAGGGAAGCAAAAGAGCACGGAGGAAGGTCGGAAGAGGTCGCTGCGAGGAACAACGAGCGAGGCTTCCATGTTTAGTCGTCGCGACGACCAAGAGACGAAAAATGTTCAAAAGGCAAAGTTGGCGGCGCGGTGGCCAAGCGAACACAAAAGTGGAGTCTGGGTAAGTTGTTAGGGGGTGTCGGTTGCTAGGGAATGGGAGGGTGGGAGAGCAAGGGGAGGGGAATCAGGGGCGGGGGACGGGAAGTGCCTTCGACGACGGATGTGAGCATGGTGCTGGTGTGCGTGAGAGTTAAACGCATTTGGAGAAACTTAACGGAGAAATTCGAAGGACATCGGAGATCGGCGAAAGAGTAGTAGTTCAAGAAGGAATGCAAGGGGGCGCTGGGATATCAGAGGGATGGAGAAAAACAACTGACGAACGGGAGCCGCGCGAAGAGGGAGAGAAATCCTCCCCTTACACACCCCTTCCTGCTAAACGCTTCTCCGCCCTTCTCCCGCCTCTAACCTACCCCTCTCCCCCCTTTAAACTGTTGTCCCCCTTGACCGTCGATTCCCCGAAAAAAGACGGAAAATCAAGACGTGTTCATTCAGAGGTCAAAGGTGCGCATGCACGACCTCAGGGCGGCCAGGATTCACGGGTCTACACAGAGACTAGCCGCGAATAAAGATAGTGTAAGTAACCTCAACTTGAAGAAGTTCATCATGATCGCCAGTGCTTCCTAACAATTGTCCCGCGTCCACAATGGTGGCGCAGTGGCGGCGGGGTAAAGTCCTCGCCAGCGAAACTGAGGATCGCGGGTTCAAGTCCCGCCTGGGTGGATTTTTCGCCACCCAGGGCTAAGACGTACGTCAACGTCAATTAGTCCGGTCCCTGGAAAACCTGATGACAGGCTTAACAGCCAATCGGGATTGCAAACTTGTCCGGCAAAAATTTTTTTATTAATTCTGAAAAGTGTCGATTAAAGTAATTTAATTTTCACGCAGTTTCATGAATATTCGTTTGAAAATTCTGCCAGCTGTACGGTCGGTTTTTGGACTTTTCTTATTCTAATGTCCCAAATTCTGGAGTGTTGCTCCGTTTACCCTTCTATGGATGACCCGCCATTCGATTATACATAAATTGTGCATACTACTTCCATTTCTCATCTCCCGCTTCTCGTGTCGTCCAGAATTTCTATCCTCTTTCTTCCTCTTCTGCACTTCCCCAGTGTTACTCCGTCAGTTACCCTCTTCAATATTCCCTCTCCTCTCAATACGTCCTCCAGCCATCTCTTCTCCCTTCACCGACCTACCGCACGACCACCAAAAGACAAGGCATCTGTGCTCATACCTTTCGCATCAATAAGCACATATATTGCGGAGGTGTTATGGAATGATTTTAATGGTCGAGATGGCACTTCGCCATTAGACAGTGAAAATGTCCGCTTAAATAATGATGCGTAATGCAATATAATCGAAGTTAGGAATGCATTGTGATTATGCTCTTTCTCTGCGAAGTAGTTTTTTGGGAGATGGTATTTGTCCATTCAAAATAATTATGATTCCATATGGCAAAGTTAAGGTTCCTGTCGTCATCATCTTTAATATATAATCCGTTTTTATGGTGGCAAAAACATAGCGAGACATAAACCTGCTAGAAGTCGCTACGTTTTCATAGGCCGTGAATCTGGGCTTGTGCGATGAACGAATTTGCCCATCGAAGGTCGATGAAAAAAATCATCGAGATGATTCGGTTTCGATGATTGTCATCGACGATGATGAGTCGATGAACCTACCGACCTCGATAAGTCGATGAATTCATTCATCGCTGACGGAAAGGTAGAGATAGGCATGCGAAGGTGACGCAACACAAATAATTATCATCTAATGGGGATGGATTCATTGACTCATCTACATCGGTGAATTCATCGACTCATTGACGTCAGTTTATTCATCAACTCATCGACGTCAGTTAATTTATCGACTCATCTATGTCAGTTAATTCATAGACTCATCTATGTCAGTTAATTCATCAACTCATCGACGTCAGTTAATTCATTGACTCATCTATGTCAGTTAATTCATCGACTCATAGACGTCGGTGAATTCATGGACTTACCGACGATGATAAATTCATCGACGTCGATGATCGATGACATTCATTTTCATCGACGCGGTTCATCGCAACGCGATGACTAAAATCATCGTTGATGAATTCGATAAATCGACTCATCGCACAAGCCAACGTGAATCTGCCTTCTCTACGGCAGCCTTCCCTACTCTCACCGCCCGCCTCTGACTCGTGACGTCACAAGCGAGCGCTCAGGCCTTGTCTCTCGGTGATCACCGCCACCCTCCGCCACTCTCCCCTCCACACATATCCAGCACCTCGTTCGCGTTCCTCGTCTTCCTCGCCACCCAGCTCACCATCTCCATCCTTCTCCACACCCACGTCTCAATCGCCTCAAGTGGACTTACATCTCCTCCTTATGCAATGGCTAATTCTCCGACCCATCACAGTAAAAAGTCGATCTGATTTTAAGACAGAAAAGAGAACTGATTTTCAGAGGCAACATTTTTAAGGCAGTGACAGTTGAATTTCACAGTCATTTCCTAGTCTAAGAATAAGGTAGGTGCAAAGCTTAATGTCAAACCAAGAGGTACTGGTTGTAAGATAGACTTATGTTGAATTTAAGATAGCTCTGGTCTGACAGTAATCATTTTTCATCAGCATTCACTACCTATGGTTATGCTACCAAATTTTTAGAAACTACACGCATTAAAGTAATTAGCAACTACAATCATGCACATATATACAAGAGATATGTATATTTTTTCTCAAATTAGCATCCACAAGATATTTACAATTGTCAAAGACGCTTTTTACAATTTGAGCAGTAACATTTTGCGCACGGAGTGCTACCAAAAATTGAGCTTAAGCCTGTTTCTGCAAATTTTCTTGTTCCTGTTCCAGTGAAACCTATCGTACATAAGCAGGTCCTTCAGTAGACACAATTCCCTCCACAGAATATCAGCAACTTCAGCGCCATCCTGTTCTCGCTCTCGTATACAATGGTCTTACTAATACGAGTTCTTCTGCTGGTAAACTTAGCGAAGGTTTTCACATTCTAACATATTAGAGTTTTCAACAGCCACTTCTTTATATCCCTCCTCAGATCCCCCTCATCAATTCCCTCCTCTTGGAAAATTCTTCTGTAGCCAAGGCAATTCTACATCTTATGTTCCGGCCACAAAACCCATTCTCCTACTCAGACAGGTAACCATCTCGACGTGCTCCATTGTGTGCCATTCCGCCCGTTTATTCAATCTTACCTCCAAGGGATCTTATCACTTTCTACTCCTTTTGGTTTATCCTCATCTATGTAAGAAAAATGGACAATTTAAACATAAGACTAGCAACACTAAAAATTAATCACATAACTAAGAATATAATTTTTATGTTAAGGAGAATAAGTTAAATGGATTTATTATGATAACTTTTACAATCCACTGTGGTCAAAAGCAATATGCACGATCCGGATTTCGAATGCTAAAGCATCACTATCAGGCGTAAAATGAGAAAGCAACAAAAATTAAAGGCAATTCTACATGTTATGTCTCTACCACAAAACCATCTCTCCGCAAAAACACACCATGATGGACCTTGAACCCACCCTCCCCCCCTTTCACCTAGCCTCCAACCTGCCTCGCGAAATCCTTTCCCCCCTCCCCTATCCAAAACCATTTATAAGGGCGCTATACTTTTTAATGCTTTGTCATTTAGCACCTGATGATGATAATGCTTTAGCTTTTGAAATCCGGATCGTGCATGTTGCTTTTGACCGCAGAGAATTGTAAAAGTTATTATAATAAATCCATTTAAAATTGAATTCCACAAAGTTTCCACAGATCGCATTTCATTCGAGAATAAATTAGCTACCATAGGTTAAGATGAAGCATCTTCAATTGACTAATCACGCTTGTATCGGCATTAGGAGACCTCTGGGAATTAAAGAGTCTTCTACCGGCAAATAATTGATTTTGGCGACCCTGAACAGAGATTCAGACACATTGTTGGCGCAGGAAGAAGAGATTGATAAGGAGACGGGCAAAGAACGTCGCCGAAGCAAGCACGTTTACATGGGACGAGAACAAAGTGTGTTGAAAAAGGGGTACACACCCCCAAGTGGAGGGTGCTATAAGAGCTTAAGCACCTCCCACCCCAAGATTCCGCAAACCTATGTAGCCTGCACAGTAAAAAGTCGATCTGACTTTAAGACAGAAAAGAGAACCGAATTTCAGAGGCAAAATTTTTAAGGGAGTGTCAGTTGAATTTCACAGTCATTTCCTAGGCTAAGAATAAGGTAGATGCAGAGCTGAATGTCAGACCAAGTGGTACTGGTTGTAAGGTAGACTCATGTTGAATTTAAGACAGCCCTGGTCTAACAGTGAGGCAGACCCATGCTGAATTTAAGACAGCCCTGTTATGACACTGAGGTAGACCCATGTTGAATTTAAGACAGCCCTGGTCTAACAGTAATCATTTTTCATAAACATTCACTACCTATGATAATGCTACCAAAGTTATAGAAACTACATGCATTAAAGTAATTATCAACTACAACCATGCACATAGATACAACAGATATGTATATATTTTTTCAAATCAATGTAGGTGTGTGATTCTCACGCGAGATTGTATTGAGCCGTAATTGTAGACTACTACCGTAATCCACACTGCGTTTAAATTCAGACCTCATTGAAAACCAGATTTACTTTTTACTGTGTGGCTCCAATCACCAATCGTTAAGTCAATAAATTGGTAGGAACTCTGCAACATATTTATAGGTACACTTTTTCTTTTTTATTATGAAAATTATTAGGCTCCTCTCCCAAAAAATTTTTAACACGTTGAGTTTATTATTGGTGGTAATCCATTATATCATTCCCCCTCCCTCCTCAAAGCAAAAATCCTAGGTTTGCACTGCCAACCCAAACGAAATATCTACATCTACATAATACCCCGCGAGCCGTCGCTTGGGCTTGTGGCAGGGGGTGTTAGGACACCAGCCGTGTAAAGGTGTAAGTTTTTTGGAGATGAAATGGTGATATGTATTATAGGAGTGTCTTTAGTGGAGCTCAATTTTTATTGTGGTCGCTTATTTTTCGCGGAAAGAATGAGTTTTTGTAGCTATCTGTTCGACAGTGTATCTCTCTTATTTTATCGCATCTGTCAGACCTAGAGATGTAGTGAGGAGTCATGATAATATTCTCTATATCGCTCTGAAAAATATCAGTTCTGAATTTATCAAGTAACCTAAGCCTAGCGTGTATCCTCCGAGTCTCTAGGGGCTCCCACTTTAATCCCTCCAGAAGTTGTGAGACACTATATATACACTCGAAGCAGTTTTTAACGAAGCGCGCTTTTCTTTGTATTTGATTAATTTTTTGGTAAAATCTATTTGATCAGGGTCCCAAAGGCTCACAGCGTATTCGAGGTCTAGCCTATCCAGAGCGAAGTAGCATCTCTCTGACTTTTTCATCCAAGGACCTTCTAGGTGCGCGCCTGGTTGAATAAATGGGAATTATAAGTGCTTAGTTTAATAATAAATCACTTATATAAAGCTACGCCGGAAACTACCTCGTCGTGAACCCTGGAAAGTAATAACTGAAGAGCGAAGAAGATTGTGACCAATGGATACATGATGTAATTTAATAATGACGGAGATGAGGTGGACGAAGAGGAACGCTAATGGGAAATTTCTTAGAAAAGTTGGAGAGAAAATATATCGAATACAAACTTGGAGAAGAAGAAGAAACAAAAATATATTGGATATAATTTTCGACGCAATGGAATGCCGAAAAAACAATGGATGGAGGAATGAATTGGAATAATATCAGAGGAAAGCCAAGAATAGAGGTCACTGGGAAAATTACAACGTACGACGACGGGGAGACTTCTGTTGCTGTTGATAATGAAACGATTGGCCAGTAGATTAGGTTCATTCCTTCTATCCGTATCTACACACTACCCCTCTGAACTGCCGCATTGATGTGTGGTAGGGGGAATTAGGACACCGGTCGAGCGAGGGTGGTCGTTTGGAGGTGAAATGGTAAGGTGCATATTGGAAGTGTCGAGTCTTTGGAGTGGAGCTCAGTTTTTATTATGGTCACTCATTGAGCGTGGAAAGAACGAGTTTCTGTACCCACTCACCTTTCCTTCTTTCTGCGATCTGTCTCTTGATTGATCTCAATGGAACTGTTATTTCTAGGCATTTCTGTTTTGGGCGAGGTTCTACAGAGCCCCGTATGTCCCTCCTCTCATCATATATGTCATCAAACCCAATACCTTCCTCCTTCTCCTCTTATTTCCATTTATCTGTCCTTCTATTACGACATCCTGCAAGCAATCTCTCCGTAATATAGAGATCCTATCCACGTTGCATTTCTCATCTTATCACTTTTCAATGCAGTTTGCTCCCCTCCGATCCAGCTCAGTACTTCCTCATTTTTAACCTTATGTGTCGAGCATATTTTCCCTATCCTTCGCCATAGCTACGTCACAAAGCTTTGCAAGTTTTATCTTTTCCCCATTGTCCACGTTTCCGATCCATACAAAACCATACTCCATTGTAAACACTGCAATCTTTTCCGTAAACCCTTTTTAATACTCCTACCTGTCCGGACCTTCCTAACTTTTCCGAATGTTTTTTTCTCTGAACAATCCTACCATTAATTTCTTTTTTTCCAGGACCCATTCCGGGTGATCATGTATCCCAAGATCTTAAATAATCTTACTCACTCTATTTCTTTGTCTTCAAACTTGATTTGTATTTCCTGGTCCTCCTTATAGATCCTCATTGACTTCGAATGGGCAATGTTAATTTTCATCCCATACTTCTCTCCTTTCCTCTTCATCTCTAAACCATTCTTTGCAACTTCTCTCCACTCCGCAGCACAGTCTGATCATCAACATGTTTAATATTTGATGGTCTTTAGTCCATCATCACCGACCATTACCCGTCCTATCCCTTTCAAAGCTTCCTCTACCATTTTGTTATCATATATGTTGAAGAACAGAGGGGAAATACAGCACCCCAGTCTCACTCATCATCTTAGAGTAATGTCATCAGTCCCATCCTCTTCAATGCGTACCACTTCATCTAAAATCATGCACAGCTGTTTTATTAATCTTTCCAGTCTACTTCAATTTATTTTAGGATCTTCATTATCACTTCCCATTTCACCCGATCAAATACCTTCCCATCGTCAATAAAGCAGGTGTACATTTCTTTGTTTACCTCGAGTACTAGGCTATTACAAATTTCAAATTAAATTTTATCGGACTTAGTCTTCCGAATGCTTTTGAGTGTGATACTTTTCTTCGATTTTTTTCAAATAAAAGATGGGAATTATTTGACGAAGTTTGAGAAAGAACACATCCATGCCGCGCTTCAACATTCAGCACTGTGTCTTCCGCACTGCACCTTCAATAGCATCGAGTGAGGCGTGGTGCGTTTGGCATGAGCATTTCGACGGTAAAAGAATTTTACTGCCATTCGTGATTGCATCGCATATTTCAAAACATCTGAAAATATTCCCGAGTTTATGAAACGATTTCCACGAATAACCACCACATTAAAAACTAGCAGTTCTCCCGAGTTCACCCCTGTCCGTGAGAGAATGCACCAATCGAACGCGAGTGAAAATGCTAATATGCAGGAAATCATATAGTCTGTAATAACCAATTTCTTAAAAGAGCCCGAGGAACGTGACTGTGAATTTGTTAGCAATTACCTAAGTAGATCGTAACCTGGGGTTCAGCCTCTCTTGGGTACTTATCACACTCCGTCAAGAGGTGCTTCACATCCACAGATGCACCCATCACAACAAGGTCGTGCCTTCTCTTCCGTGAAGAAATATGAGTGATTCCGGGTGCACAGCTGCTTGCCCCAGCGTGAGAGGGCGACTAAATTCCAACGACTATTCGCGGACGTTAGAAAACCACAAGGATGCTCTCGTTCCTCCTCGCATCTTAGAAAAGTTATATAATCCATGGTTCATGTATCTTCAGGATCGCAAAAGAATAATATGATTAGTGGCTTTGGCGTACCTTTTCATCATAATCCCAGGAAAAAGTAAAATGCAAAAACTAATTTCAAGTCCTTATGATAGGATCAGTATTTACTTGAATCGTTTCATATCCCTCAATCGTACGGGTTGAAATTTAAAGACACATTATCTCTCTTTACAACTTACACCCGGTGCTTCACAAGACAATGTAGCAGCTCCAACTTTTTTTTCAAATGTCGAATGATCCATAAAACTTTATTAACAAAGCTATGTAGACATTTGAAGGCACATGACACTCCATTAAAAGATTACAATATAAGTACTAGTACGACAGCTAACGAAAGATAAAAACTGGTTAGAGGGAAAAAACACATTTTAAGTGGAATTTTTGTAAGCTAATTTTAGTCTTTTCAATAATATCTCACAATTTATGCCGTTTAACCACTTCTGAAATGATATTACTTACTCTTTTTTGAAAAATAAAAAATTTCCTCCATTGTTTATTCATTTCTAATGAAATACGGCCATAATTTCAGTTCTCAAGTTCCTTCTAAAACCTCAAAAAAGAATCCTGAGGACGATGCAACATTCGATTCTCCACCGCATTAACCAGCATGGATAACTAAATTTAGTACAGCGAATTTACTCATAAGGAAGCTCACTCATGAAATATCATTTTATAAAACCAAGCCGCTAATGATATCTTCTGTCGAGGTATTTTGTTAGGAAGGGGTTCATCGCCATTTGTTTCGGCAAATACACGGATTCCAGTGCAATGGAACTGTAGAAATAAAGATTTTTCGTTTTCATTTCGATGAAAGCTTCCCATGTATTACCATACCGTACGTCGGAAACGACATTTACCCCTCGACATCTTTCCACTCGTCACGGTGAAGGTAAGGAAAAAGTCGACAAAAGAAAGACGTGAAGTGCAGCGTAAATAGACAAGTGAACTACATAGTGCAAGATACAGAATTTTTATGATTATAACATCTTCATATTTCATTTGACTATATTAATTTATCTGTTTATTTATTAGTTAGCTCATCCCCAGTTCTATCATCCCTCATATGTGAATTACCTTCCTCCAGATCATGTCGGCCTACCACAGGTTTATTGGGCGTATCTTAAGAATCATAAGTACCATGGAAATTATTTCATTTCATTTCATTAATTACATTACAACTAGGCAAATGCCTGGTGGTAATGAAAGGAACATTATCATGATACATATAGATATCATAATGCACATACTGCAACAATATGATTTAAATTAAAATTTGTCATAAGAATAATCGACTTTACTTCTTTATTACATTTACCTACCTCTAAATAACCTTAAGGATTTAGGTAAGGGCTCAAAAATTTCAACAGGCAGCCGATTCCAATCGAGAATACCCCTGTTAAAAAAAAAGTACTTGGCAGTGTTTGTCTTTTGGCTTCTTTTGTTTTATTTTATATGGGTGGTCATTTTTACTGATATACACAGGTCTCTCAATGGCATCTTTTAGTTCACCCCAACCCTTGTCCCCAGCGACAATCCTGTAGATTGCACTCATCCTATTAACTCTCCTTCATGTTTCGAGAGTGTCCCATCCCAGAACTCTAATCATATCCGTCACGCTGTCGGTGTTCTTGTGACGACCTAGTACATACATATCTTGCGGCCTTTCTTTGCACCCTTTCGATTTTTTTCGTAAGCCCTATCATGGGGGTCTCACACTGCGGTGGCATATTCTATAATATGTCTGATAATGTTTAAATATACCATTTCTTTTGTAGCCCTGTTACTTCCTTTGAGGTTCCTCATGACCCCGTGGAGAATCTTAAAGGCTTTGCTGAGAATATAGTCAATGTGCAGCCCCACCTGTAGCTTTTGCTAATGTAAACACCAAAGTATTTACAATTTTCGCTGGCTTCGATCGGTTCTCCTATTATCTCATATTTCCTACCCACACACGTCCTATTGTTAGAGAATGGAATATATTTGCTTTTGGATATATTTATTACCATTTCGTTGGTTTTTATCCAGTTTTCCACCTTTTTAAGTCGTGCTGTAGGACGTCACGGTCACTGTCATCAGTAATTTTTCTGTACAGAGTGCAGCCGTCAGCAAATAGACGAATATCCGATTTAATGCAGTCAGGGAAATCATTCACGTAACAGAGAAATAAAAGGGGGCCAAGTACACTTACACTGCCCTTTGGCACGCCAGAAGTGACACAAGACTCATCACAGAGTTTATTGCCTACTCGAACTCGCTGAGTTCAACCACTTAGAAAGGCCTCTAACCATGTCACTACTCTTCTAAGTTCAGTTTCCCAAGTTCTTATATTAGTCGATCGTGTGGTACCTTGTCAAAGACTTTCTAAAAGTCTAGTATAACTGCATCTACTTCCCTCCCTTTATCTAATCACTCGGATAATACCCTACACAGCCCAAGAAGTTGGGTTTCGCACGAATACTCCGAAATACGAAATGATTGGTAGCAGGCTGAACGCATTTAACCGGACACTGTAAGCAAGTTAGAAATGCACCAATCAAAGTTTGCGGAGCTGTATTCGTTCACAGATTCTCATTTCGCTTTCTCTTAGGATTAGGATTTGAAGTAAGAGGTTGCGATGAAACCGCAGTGGCTAAAATACCCAAATCCATACCGCTATTCCCAATTGAATGTATTTGTAAGGATTTGGAAGAAGTTGAAATTCTCCATGTCGCTATGTCTCATAGGTCGAAGTTATTTTCGTCACGGAGCCTCCGTCCACTAGGCGCCATCCACCAGGTTTAATGCCCTGACTCAGAGCCTCTTATGGCGAGGCCCTCTTAGGGTAATGAAATGTGCGCTCCTGCGGATTCTGACGAAATAGGAAAATCGAGTTTCACCTAAACTCAATTTTTAGAGGCACTCTGACAGGATGGTATGTTTATTCGTGGGATGCCTTATTTTCCCTTCCCATGACAGTTCTTCGGCCGCGTCCGTCCCTTTTAAGTCGAAGAAATGATTTAATGGCTCCATTTTTCAAGAGGAGTCGGGCGATGGGACAAAGACAAGGGGGAGTAGTTTCTTTGGTGAGTAATCCTCTTTGGCGGAATCCTCTGCGGAATCCTCTGCGGAATCCACACGATTCTCATCTCTCTCTCCCTCTCTCCGCAGTCTTGGCGTCTCTCCACCCATCTTCCACAAATTCCCCCCTATTCCTCCTTCCATTTTGTTCCTCCGCCATCGGCGAGCGATTAAAGATTTTGCCATGCCTTTCAGAGCAATCGGATCCCATTTTTGCGTCTTTCAGAAATGAGGGCTCTTCTGGCCGTGGGAAGGGTTGGCTATTCCTCCCTCCCTCCCAAAATGGCTCCCTCGCAGTAGATAAAATCCTCTCCAAAGACTTTTCAAGAAATAACTCAGGGTGATGGTGCAATATTCATTGGGTTTTGCATTAGCATTTTCAGAAAATATATACATTTCACCCCTATGACAGCATATGTGGCGCAGCATTAAAGAAACTAGGCTTTTTTTAACGTATTATTGGAAGGTCCTTGGATGAAAAAGTAAAAGAGATTTGCTACTTCGCTCTGGTCAGGCCACACCTCAAATACGCCGCGAGCATTTGGGACCCTGGTCAAATAGATTTTACCAAAATAATGAATATAATACAAAGGAAAGCAGCGCGATTCTTTAAAAGCTGCTACGAGCGGACATGTAGTGTCTCACAACTTTAAGAGGGACTAAGGTGGGAGCCCCTAGAGACTCGGAGGCTACACGCTAGGCTTAGGTTTCTTGATAAATTCAGAACTGATATTTTTCAGAGCGATAAAGAGAATAATATCATGACTTCTCACTACATCTCTAGATCTGACAGATGCGAGAAAATAAGAGATATACACTGCCAAACATATAGGTACAATAACTCGTTCTTTCCACGAAAAACAAGCGACAAAAATAAAAATTGAGCTCCACTAAATACACTCCTATAATAAATGTCACCATTCCATCTCCAAATACTTACACCTTTACACAGCTGGTGACCTAACACCCCCAGCCACACGCCCATGCGGCGGCTGGCAGGGTATTATGTAGATGTAGATGTGTGTCATAGATTCGCCATCACTGTTCCAGAGCCTATCTCAGATAATAGAATTCGAGAAACGGCGTCCGCCACCGACGAAAAGCATTTTTTTGTGAAGCGAAACATATAAACGTAAACAGGCTAAAAATAACAAAAGTAATATAAAGAACGAGTAAGCAAAGGAGAGACTAAATTAAGACTAGAACTTAGTAGGGAAAGGAATTCCCACCGTGAAAACACCGCCAAATAACACAAAAACAGCTAGGTCTCGAATTACAATCATGTGGGGTAAACTAAATTGGATTCATGAATTGATAGCCGACTGCAAACCGGAAGTAATAATCGACAGCATTGGTTCCACAATGGCTAGAGTAACATCTGACAGCCCTCAAGGAATTGTGAGTGTCCCCCTCTTACTCAAAATTTATATAAATGACACTAGTTCTAAAGAAAGTAGCACAATTACATTTTTTGCAGGCAATTCCCTCATCTACCAAGAAATCGCCATAAATTCTGACCTAAAAAGTCTTTTATCGGTCCTCAAGAACTTTTATTGGTTACAAAATGAAATGGGGGCTCTGACATTGCCTTTGTTGAAGCACCACGGTACACTTATTACGGTAGGCATCGAAATAACGCTATATTTATAAAGTCCCAGAGTCCAATACAAAGTAGTCAGGTGAAGTTAGATATCGGGGCGTCAACAAGACTTCAGACCTAAAGTGGAGCACATATATAAAAAACATAAGTGGCAAAGCCTTAAAGAAACTAGGAATTATCGAGCGGATAGTAGGAAGGTTTCGGCTGAACAAGTGAATAAGATATACAATTATGCTTTGATTAGGCCACATCTCAAATACACCGCGAGAATATGGGAACCTGCCCTGAGAGATTTCATTTTCAAAGTAAATGACATACACAGGATAACCGCACGCTTTGCTAACAACTGCTACCAGTGTACATAAAGAGTCATACAGTTGATTGAACGATTAGAATGGGAACCGCAAGAGACTCTAAGGCTTTGATTAGGCTTAACTAATCGTTGCCTTTATTTTACAGTTATCCCACTGGAGTAATCATTATAAAAGAGTTTCATTCCGCTGATTCTTTTTTCTCCTCTACATAGGGTGGAGAATTTGTTTTCACAAAAAAATCCGTTTCATCGCTGGGAACCACACATTCAATCAGAGCGCACCAGAATATCCCATAATCCAATAAATATAGCAAGAAAAAAATAAATAACTTTGAAATTGACTCATGGTGAAGCCACCTTAATCCCTTCCAACTAACCTAACCACCTAGGATGAGGGAGAGTCAAACAGGAAAACATTTCCTTCTTAGTTCCACCAGTGTTACTTTAACATACACGAAAAATCGGCTTGATTCGCGGTACATCAATGGGAGCTGGGATCTCTATGGAGACTTGGTAAGGTTTTATGCCCGACGTCACCATATGGGTACCTAATAACTAATCATTCGTCATTTCGACAATAATATAGCTACGAGTCATTGTGGAGCTTTTCAATAATGCATTGGTTTCGAGGATCCAGAAAAAGCCCACAGAATTTGCTAATCGTTGATTTTTACGACTCGATATCCCTGATATGTTGCCGCAAATTCCTTCTGGAGCGAAAAGAAAACGAATCTTCAAAAAATCAGGAAACCGGAGATCTTCAAAAATCTCTGCTAAGACACCGGATCTGCTAAGACACCGAAAAAATCTAAGCAGCTAACTTGGGCAGTTTATTACTTTCCTCAGCAAAGATAGCAACAATAAGAGGGAGGTAATCCTTATAACAGTATTAACCCTCCACTGTTATCATCGGGTCATTTTTGAACCGACGTAATTTATATTTTTGCTGTAGCGGTAATGCAATCGCTCGCAGAAACCTTGGCTACAATGCAATCCTAGGGGGGGGGGGGGGGAGCAAGAGACAGTTGAACTTGAGACAGTGCGGGTGATGTTTGTTGTTTACGAGCAATTCGAAGGTGTGCCAAAAACCACGGTAGTAGTTAAGGGCTAAAACAAAAATTTTATAAGTTTAGAGATAAAAATAACATTCAAATTGTTTTTTATTGATAAACATGCGATAACTTGTCGCTGAAGATATAAAAAATGACGAATAAAAAACAAAATGACCAAATTCAAATTGGGCAATCGTCATCACTCATCAATCCCAGCACCTCTCCACTCCCCCTTCTAATCAGCTACACATTTCACCCATAATAAAGCCTTTGTTTTGACGTACTTCAGATTTTTCCAGATATATCAGCAAATCCATGAATTATGCACCGATACAGCGACCGGATTTTGATTTAAAAAAATCGAGCAGCACACCCTCCCAAGTTGATTCTTCCTTTAGTTTGGACCCTTAGGAAACACCTCAAGCCAATGAACCAAGAAAAACGCACTGTTAGAATAGTTTTTTCAGCCATTTTTGTCCAAAAAACGAACTAAAAAATTCAGAAATTTTTCGGGTTATTCAATGTTCTCACATGTTCTCTCATTTTTATGAAAACGAGAGGACTTGAAGGAATTCAGCAAACAATCATACGATTTCCGTAGATGATCTTCACTAGAATCGAGGCCGAAAATGAATGACGCGCGTGTCCATTTCTGGTCAATGAGGGGCGGGAAATTGCCGTTTCCCACCCGCGCAGCCCAAAATGGCCATTCTTGGACGCATTTTTGGTTTCAATGGTCTTCAAGATCATCACGGGTACTTGTACAAGTCTTTTCGAGCTTTTCAAAGTGTTGTGTGCGCATTAAAAATGAAAAAAAATTGTCAATTTCAAAATTACCAAAATGTGATCAAGATTTAAATCCACCCTGTACGCTCCTCAAAAAAGGCATAAACCACATTCACTGGCCCAGAATTCACATAGTGGTTTTTGGTCGTGAATGACCATTTTCGGAGGGCTGCATCGTATTCTGTGTGTCCCTCAAAGGACTCCGAGTTCTAAACCTGAGTTGGTCCTTCATATTCCACTCCTCAGTGCTTGTAAATACCCAGTCATCAGCTACGAAAATTTGTCGGGCCCCTGATGGTCATAGAGACTGATTTTTGGCCATTTAGCTGCCTCTAGATTTGGTTCGTGACGTTTGGGGTGTATAATTGTTCTCTTCTGTATCTCAAGCGCTATTTTAAACCTCTTGACTCGTATTTGCTGGGCCAGAAAACCCAACCTAGCCTCGGCATGACAAATGGCCATTTTCGTCCAAATCTGTAAATTATTTCAGTCGCCCCACATGGTTCGAGTCATTCAAATTGAACTTTCCTGACACTCCTTGCTTCGTAGCACTTCCGAAGTTTGAAAAACCCACTCAACACGGCAGAGAGGACCACAAGGTGGTCCAAAATGGCCATAAATAGACAATTATGCGTCTTTTAAGTTTGGCCAAATGTCTGGGGGGAATATTTCGACATTTTCTGGCTCCTTGAGCCATTAAGGATCTATACAGCTAGCTATCAATGCGAAAAATCAATAATCAGCCTTTGGTCGAAAATGGCGATTTCCTGCCAGGTGGCCAAATTTTGGTTCAGTTCACATTTGAAAATACCTCCTGCTCTGCTCTGGAGACTGCCCCCATAGCAAAAGAGTCCGTTAAATACATGTGAGAACATTGAATAACCCGAAAAATTTCTGAATTTTTTAGTTCGTTTTTTGGACAAAAAAGGCTAAAAAAAACTATTCTAACAGTGCGTTTTTCTTGGTTCATTGGCTTGAGGTGTTTCCTAAGGGTCCAAACTAAAGGAAGAATCAACTTGGGAGGGTGTGCTGCTCGATTTTTTAAAATCAAAATCCGGTCGCTTTATCGGTGCATAATTCATGGATTTGCTGATATACACCATCATCGGTCCTCCTAGCCAATTCATTTCTCCTTCCGTGGCCTTTCCTGTTTTCAAAAGGTCCCTCTGAAGAAAAAAAATTGCTCAAGCCGTTGGTTTCTTCTGCTTCGGACTATTCTTTCATATATTTTCTCTCTCTTTGCAGGACATCTTCTTTGTCTCCGTTTACATGAACTTCATCATTCAAGAGCTCAAACGGCTTCAAGGGCTCAAACACCACATTTCGAACGCTTCCAATGTCCTGGCTGTACATTTTTAATTGTTCCAGCATCACCACCTCATAGGAGGCTTTGCTCCAAATATACGCTTGAATGAAGTGCTTCCTGACTTTTAGGTTTCTATTTCTGGACGTAAGTACACTGTACGTTTAGATAGAGTACCTTATTTGCATGGACGGCTTTTGCAACAGTACCTTCATTGAATTTTCCACAATTGTTGATGAAACTTTCTAGATGAAAAAATTCTTCCACTTGTACTAGTTGATCCTGTCAAAGTTTGAAAGTGGCCCTCTTGGTTTCCTAAAAAAACTATAGTTTTAGTCTTCTTGAAATTAATCTTCAAATTGCATTTCATTACAGTTTTATCCATACAAAGAGCATCGTAGTCTTTTTTCTTCCCTATTGCTACGCTAGAAACAAAGCTTATTTTGCTGATTTTTTCCTCCGAGTTTTTCCTCCGAGATATTGAGGTTGTTACTTTATATCATGTTTTATTCATTGTGGGAGAAAAAACTCTGAAAACAAATGAATATGAACAATTATCATCATTTAAAATCAGGGAATTTCTGATTTTTTTAAATTTTTATTATATTTTAGTTTCCAAATTCATCATGAGCAGAGAAAATGGAAGCATTTCAAAACAAAATATCTTGCAAATTTCAGCGCCTTAGTTCATCAATATCTATCCATTTGCTTCATTCAGTATCTTCATTATGTATTTGAAATGCACCATAAGCACAGAGGCAGAAGAAACGAATCGAAACTGTGCTTCAAATCCAATGGAATTTTCACAAATTTTTCGTCAACTATCCAGATCAAAATTAAGATTTTTCCATGAGTTGATTTGTATCCTTTTAAGCAAGCTCTTATCAGATGATGCTTATGTCATTTACAACGAACAGTAAGTGCATTTCAAAATTTACAGGATAATATTTTTGGAATAAACAATGCTCTACTGTTAAGACCCGATTACTTTATGATTTGAAGTCAGTTCATTTAAGTAATTAAACCGATTAAACTATACAATAGTAGAAAATACAGCACAAAGACACGAGCGGGTGATTTTTTAATAATTAACAACATTCCTAAGTAATAGCTTATGGAATGGTGCATTGCTGTAATGCGGTAAAAAATCCAGTTTAGACGCTTTAATTGCTTCCAACGATTCCATAGTCATTTGAGATGGCATTCCGCTACACTTTTAAGTTATTTAAAAACTTTCGTTGGCCCATAAAAGTATTTATAATAGCGTAGTATTGAAAAACTCTCTCGTAAGATTTTTCGCCGTATTTTCATTTTCAATATTTTACCTTTATATCCTCCAAAACCGCTTCTCTCCGCCGTAAATATCGCGTCCGAGAATTCACCAGATAACATCCCCCCTCTCCAATCTTCTTTGCCGGTATTCATCCAGTCCACTTATCATGTTTTCGATGGCACTGAATCATGAAGAAATTTCAGTATCGGCAATTTTTTTGTTTGGAGAACATATACTTTTTCTTGAAGAGTTTTCAGAGCATTGGATTTCTCGCAGGCAAGAATTTTTTTCCTGAGGTACTGTTTTGCGACAGTCTTTTCATCGGATTGTGCTTCGTTGAGGCGGGCAGCGCGTAAAGTGATGAGTGGTCTATATTCCCACTCCACGTCCGATGGCCCATATGTTTTCCCACTCTCTCTTGTATTGACGTAAACAAGGGGCTCATAGTGCCGTCGGGGAACTCGATGCTCAGATATACGAGGCGCATCCAGAAAGTAAGTTTCCCTATTTAAAGAAAAATAAAACATAGTTACAAGAAAAACTTTATTGTCAACAGGTACAGCAATGTTTCAGCTATTTTTCGACATAGCCACCACCAGAATTGAGACACTTTTCGTATGGTGGGATCAACTTTTGTATTCCAGTGTCGTAGAAGTCTGCCGCCTGTGAATGGAACCAGCGTGTGGCAGTCGTCTTCAACTCTTCGTCGTTCTCAAAACGCTGACCAGAAGACAGGAATTTCTTGAGGCGCAAGAAAAGATGAAAATCGCTGGGAGCAAGATCAGGATTGCATGGTGGATGATGAAACAGCTCCCAGCCGATTATGCTCGTCCACATACGGCTCGGCGCACAGCAACTGTTCTGCAGGAGTTCGACTGGGAGCTGTTTCATCATCAACCAGACAGTCCTGATCTTGCTCCCAGCTATTTTCATCTTTTCTTGCGCCTCAAGAAATTCCTATCCTCCGGTCAGCGTTTTGAGAACGACGAAGAGCTGAAGAAGACTGTCACACGCTGGTTCCATTCACAGGCGGCAGACTTCTACGACACAGGAATGTAAAAGTTGATCCCACCATACGACAAGTGTCTCAATTCTGGTGGTGGCTATGTCGAAAAATAGCTGAAATATTGCTGTATCTGTTGCCAATAAAGTTTTTTCATGTAACTATGTTTTCTTTTTTTTTAAATAGGGAAACTTACTTTCTGGATGCGCTTCTTACTATAACTACTTAAAAAGAAATTAAAATTTCATCACCCCTAATCTGTCTCCGCTATCTGTTGAGCCGCCCATATTACCATATGAGCGTGAAGTGAGGGGACAAAGCCTGAGACTAACTACGATAGAAAAAAATGAACGAATTCCAAAGATGTAGTTTACTAAGAGTAATCAATTTGTAGAGAGAAATGTTAGTAATGACACATTAACATTAATTTCAGGTACCCAACCTGTCTCGCTGTGGATTATGAAACTAAATTCAATGCTCAACTAAAACTGGAAATATCACAATTCTGGGAAAGGAAGTCAAACTCGACGGACGGTCGAGTACTTCCAAAGAGGAACTAAGTGAGGTCTCACACGAAGCGCAGAGACGATAGGACGAGAAAGACAAAAGACGAATATCACACTAATCCTTCTCCCAAATTAGACACAAATAAAAAACCAAGCTTGAAATAAATGAGAAATCAATAAAGCCCTGAGAGTTCGCGTCAGCTTCAATACTTACCGCAAGAGAATCGGGAGCTCCAAAACAGATATATGGTATTGTGTAAGATAATCTGGCACTATAATGAACCAGATTCTCAACTTCTGCAAATATGAAGACAAAAAAAATAAATTAAAGACAGAAATAAGAAAGTGGCCTCCCCATTTTATAATAAATTGTGCAACTCATCCCAAAAGATGCTGTAATACTTCTGGACTCGGAAAATAAAGTTTCAATAAGATAAAGGAAACGAGATGGAAGAGAGAGGAGCCGGCTGGAATGATGAGTGAAGAAAGAAGAAGCGGAAGAAGAAAGAAGAGACTACGTGAGACAAAATGAGAAAAATAATTGGTGAAACACTGTTTAGCAAGAAAGAAGACTAATAAGATTTAATAATGTAAAGAAATGTCAAAAAAAACTTTGAAACTTTCTTAAATAATAAAAATAGCAAATACAGTTCGAGTTCTGGTTCAAGATCAAACTTCATTCTCATTAAAATATTACGTGAAAATGTCAATAAAGGCTAGTCATTGATGCTAACCATAAGTTTATGCTTGAATTATAGGGTTAAGTTATTAGGCTCCTCAAAATATTTGTACCTGATACTAATTAATGAGATCCTTGACCCATTTCTCGAACGGAGGAAGAGTCTAGGTACAGCATTGTTTGAGTTCGAGGCTTTTTCAATACGGGTAAACGATGCTAGCCTTTGCCAGGCCAGCAAAATTACATAATTGGTCGAAAATTTCGTCGACTACCCAAAAAAAACGGTGGTCACTGGGTTGGAGACATCTCTGAGGGTTTATCGTGTATGTATTAGCTCAAGGGTCGTAGGAAGCTGCGTCTGCTTTAGCGACCAATACTAATTAAATAGAGGAGCCAGCTATGCCGCTGGCGGCGAAAGCAATGCCGATTTCAAGACGTACCTAAAGCTGCCTTTCCCGCTCTGCTACAGACATATTGATACGGATTTAGGAATAATCAGTCATCATTTCCGATGAAAATTGTTAGCTTACTTTTCTTATGGGCTTCTCGGTGAATATGGACGTCATGTGAAATTTTTATGGAAATCTCATTAGGTATTTTTTCTATGTCAGCGAAAACTATTGTACGAAGCCACTTTTTAGACCTAAGATAGTTTGAGTGAAGTATGAAACACTCTCTGTGGTAACTTTGTGGTAATTCATTTCTAAATGGATTTATTGAAACACTTTTACACACCACAAAAAATACAAACCCGGGTCGTGAGTTTGTATTTTTTGTGGTGTGCGAGAGTGTTTCAATAAATCCATTGAATGAAATATCGTTTCACCTAGATATTTATGAATTTGGCCTCATTTAAGAGGACAATATCTTACTCTTCCAAAGTTATCAAAATATCAGCCCCTTACCGAACTACTATTCGAGATTTGGACCAAAAATATCGGCCCTTTACATGGGAACAAGGTGCGTTAATGCACTTCCGATATGAATAATTTTAAAAATGAGAAATTCTTAACAACTATCTCGACGAAAATTTAACTATTAAAAATTTTCTATTATATCTCGACGAAAAATTAACAGGTTATAGTTTGTATGTTTTTGAGGCTATTTTTGAAAAGAAACCATATAGTCACTGCAGTAATTTTTTCAGAATCTAAAAAAACTCTCCCGTTGTGAAGGTGTTTTGAACGTATCACGTAAAAAAAAGTCAAATTTAAGACTTATGCAGATATTTTTATTTAATTACTTAGAACTTCAGTCATATAAATGTAAATTTTTCCACCACTAATAATTCAGCATGTAATTCACGCTTCCTACAGCTGCTGAAATTAAAGCGTATAATTCGACTATGGTCTCCATTATGACGGGAACTATTTCGCGCAAATTACTCTTAATTGGCAGATTTAAACGAATAGTTTTAATTCAGCACCAAAAAAGCACGCAATCATACCTCCGCTGAGAAGAGTACAATGTGTTCGTATAACAAATCATGAATCCATCGTGCTGTAATCGTTCACCATGTAAACGTTATACAACCGTTTCCACCCACGAACTTATTTATCAGATTGATTTCAGAGCAGAAGGGCGAGTGTACGACAAGGAACACAACAGCGGACTATGAGGCTCGTTTGCCTCCAAGCAAACGAGACTAATATCCCGCTGTTGGGTTAACTACTGGTTAAAGATATAAATAATTACGTTACGAAAGCTACGACTACGTCAACAACGAAGAAATTCCTCAGCTGATCACGTGGAGGTCGTAGTAAAGAGCTGACAGCAGCTTCAAGGTCCGGGAGAATGAATGAATACGAGGCGCCTGGGCAGCCTGGTATGCAAGAAGAACGCTTTAAACGATGAAATAATCCCTATTTTAGAAAGATTGTAAGCATTTTCTGCGGATAGGGATGTGGGAGTAGGGAAAAGAAACCCTGAGGTCGGGCTAGAGAAACCCAAAATAAAGGCAACGAAAGTGTAAGATGAGCCACAGATACCAACTACAAAGAGCTGTTTTGCTACGTCGCGACGTAGCGTCGTGGGTAAATACTCCATGATTCACTTGTATTTCCATAAAGTCGAGCTAAAAGTGAATTCACGATGTATCATCGACAAATGCGGAAAATAAAGCCAGGAGCTTCCAATTTGTATGACAAGTAGGTACAAAATGTACAATTACTACGTAGCTGGATCTTTAGATCTCAAGCTATCTATTTTGACTATTCTTCTAGACAAATTCCATTTTATTCTAGATAGGTATGACGAGCGTAAAAAAGCCCGTTAGATGAGTAACAGCATCTGAAATAATTTCAATCGAAAAGGCTTCGGCTTTATTTCTCTCAGATACTCGGTCTTTTTTCCCGACACATTCTTCAACACAAATCTTTCAAAGGCCAGTAGCCTGAGAAAATGAGAAGTTTCTGCGACATATTTTTCTATCATTCGAACCTTAAGCAGTTGAGGTGGTAAAGGAATATCAGCACTGCTAATTCCAACTGGATTGCTATTTGACAAATAATTTTGAGCGATACAAGAAGTCGCGAGTGCTTTTCCAGAGTTTTATGGTCAGAAAGATAGATAAATATAATACATACCTAATAACGTCAAAATAATACAAATTTTTAAACAATCAAGGAACAAAATACATTTTGTGTGTGCAATGATTTCTAAGGAATGTCGCTTAAAGTATAAAAACCAGGAGTAAGCGTAATGATCTACTGCTAGGAGAATTCATCGCGTCACCCTCATAATAATTTATAAACACATAATTGATGGCCAACGCAATTGAAAAAGGGAGGATTACAGTTAGTCTTCAATTATATAGTCTTCTCGCAAAGAAAATAAATATATGCAAGTCCAGATAAAACTCGATTTCTCCTAAAAATAAATCTTTGGAAAAATTCGACTCACCATCAATCACTAGGTATCAACCTCCTCTTTAGCAGAGAAATCAAATACAGCTCATTAGTTACCGTGTCTAATTAATTACTCATGCTTTTCAACTTGCAACGATGCTGCAGTGTGATGGTTGAATCCTTTACGTCAATCAGCAAGACGTCGGCAACCCGACGATATTTTTCATTCCCTTGCAAATGAAAACGACACGATAATTAGTTCCGTCCAATGACAGAGGAATTACTTTTTCACAACGGCTCTCTCCCTCTCTCTCTATCTCTCTCTCTCTCTCTCTCTCTCTACATGCCCTTCCACATGTATTTTTTCCTAATTCAATTACATTTCGATATATTTCTTCTTTCTTCCCACCGTCTAATCAGCCGAGAGGATATATATATAAAGAGGCAAAAAACCGTTCAAAATTGCGCGGAGAGGGGAATTTAATTTCTGAAATCGGCGTGACGCGCCGCCTAAAGCCACTCCGTCTCTTAATGTCGACATTGACAGCTGATTTATCGCGGCAAAACGCCAAATAATTGCAGAAGAATGAGGAGGTGAAGGAGTGGAGTAAGGGAGGGGAAGTGGGTCGGGGCGGGAGGGAGATGGAGGGGAAGAGGGAGGGATGGACGGGGGTGGGGGAGGTGAAATGGCTCTCTGAAGCGACGCCGCGCTTTGCACTCTGGGAATGCCCCCTCCCCACCATTATACGTATATGTTTGTATTCGACTCTCCCTTCCCCTCCGCATCCCTTAGTGCTTTAGCGTGGAGGGGAAGCGAGTTCGGCGGAGACGAAGACAAAGGCATTATCTTGCCTCCTCCTCCCCTCTCCCCACCGTCCTTTGGACGAACGCATTCCTCCTCCTCTTAACCTCCTATTCCTCTTTTCCTTTCCTTTATCTTGCACCCTCCTTCCCCTTTATCCTCCGCTCGCCGGTTCCCACGGACTCACGGAATTTTTTCCCTCTCGCTGTAGAGTCAAATCGCATCCCTCAAAGCCGATAACACGATTGACGAGAGACACAGAACTATTGTCAATCCCAAATTTCCGTACTACTGTGTACGGTAGATCTTTTTATGTAACTTCTTGTGGGCTATGGAATGGCTTACCGAAGGAAATAAGGGCATCAAGGAATATAAAATTGTTCAAGAAACGCCTGTACACACATTTAATGTAATAAACCACCATGCAAATCAATGAAATATATAAAATGTATTGCATGTATGATTTAACGCAGAAGAGTGAATCAGTTAAGTTTCTTTAAATATATTACTTATATGCGAGGGGTACGCAACTTCAAAAAAAAGTGTACACTGCATTTCCATTTCAGCCATTTATATCCATTTTTAACCATTTCCATTCATTTTTGTCCATTTTCGACCAATTCTGTCCATTTCTGTCCATTATTCCATTTCTGTCTATTTCTATCAATTTCTGTCAATTTCTATCCATTTCTATCATTTCTGTCCATTTCTATCCATTTCTCTCCATTTCTGTCCAATTATAACCATTTCTGTCCATTCCTAACGATTTCTGTCCAATTCTAACCATTTCTGTCCATTTCTAACCATTTCTGTCCATTTCTATCCATTTCTGTCCACTTATATCCATTTCTAACCATTTCTGTCCATTTCCATCGATTTCTATCCATTTCTGTGCATTTCTGTCCATTTCTGTCCATTTCGCGACCATTTCTCAACAAGGGTGCACCATTTCTCAGAGTTGCATACCCCTCGCTTATATGTATTCAATATTTGTATATAACAAGGCCTCATTTTTGTTTGTTCGTTTTTTGTCTTTCTAATTACTAAAAATGTATTCAACTGTTAACAGCTGGTGCTTGTGTTTACAACTAATGTTTAAAAAATGTCTTGGCAACCCTCTGCTGTTAAATTATCAGTACAAACGAGACTGTTGATTATTGTTTGTTTTATACTCTTTTAATGGTCCAGGGGACAGAATGTCCCAGAATTTAAATAAATATATGTATGTATATATAACACTTTGTAACAAAATTTAACGATGTTTTTGCTTTCCTTATTTTTTGTGACTATTGCTTAATTTGATGATACAGATAATGTACATTAAGTAAAATCAATGGTTGGCGAGTTTACTTCGTGGATGTTGGTCATCTTGAAAAGGAAAACACTTAGTTCTTTTCCACCAATATATTTAAAAAAACAATTCGACCGGTTTCGGCCTGAAAAGGATTCGGCCCGAAAAGAAATAAAACTGTTTTCATTTTAAAGGATATTAAATAGTTTTTCCCCGGTGTCAATATTTTGAATAAGATAATGAATTTTTCGATTTTCTTATATGCCAGTGATATTATATGATTGATGCAACTAGGGTTCTTGTGGAAAAAATGTAACATTCGTTACTTCAAACATTGTTAGGACTTTGAGCAGAAATGATGAAGAACACCGAATTTTCCAGCAACAATGGAAAGTTTAAGATGCACATCAGAACGCCTTCTCCTCTTCTATACGTTCTCTGACTCATCTTCTCGCACTCCGCCCCACACTCAGTCTCCCATCACAGCACAGTTCCAACGCCCCCGATTCATTTTTTCCAAATGGTGAATGTTCTCGTGAAAGCGCTCATCGTGTTCCTCAATAAACGATTACTTAACTTGGTCCAAAGGAATCAACATTCACCAGTACATCTTAATAAATCATCACGTAAAAAAAATAATTGAACATAGTATGTCGTGTAAAACGCTGCTATTTTACTATAACCAGCATGAAGTAATCTTAAAGAATATTTTGATGTGTAGTGTCTCCTACGGTCAAATTTTACTCTAAAACATAGTTCACCAAAGAAAATTGCCAAAACTATTGGAATTATGGTAAAAAACACTTCCGTCCAATATATGAATCCATTATACGTGGAAGCGGAATCTTTGACTAGCTATTGCTTGAAGTGACGCATAAATCCCTCATAGCGAAGAAAAGCAATCTTGAGGAATAATACTAGAACACGTAAGGAGCAGAAGCAGGATTTTTCCTTTCTCCTTTATAGTGCTGTGCGAATCAGGGATTTTCATTTCGAATCTCCCGCATAAATTTCGAATCAAAACGATTTTTTTTTAAATATTCATTAGCGAGTCAAATCGCCCTAAAAATATTCGCTTGCGAATCGAATTCGAATTCTAAATAAAATGCAAAAGTTCATGCAGAGTTGACGTTATATAGATTTTCAATATATTTCAGGGCCTTACATTAGCTTATACAGCTACATAGTGGCACAAACCATGGCACAGAATAACATGTGGTCATTTAATTTTCGTTTTTACGTAAGGTTACCCCTGTGTTCTAAACGGACGGCGTGCAATTCGGGGATGAGCGCCATGTTTGAATGCAAGTAACGATTCGAAGACGAATTTATCTGATTCGAATATTACGAATCATTCGGTATCGAATCATCCCAATTTTGCAGGCAAACCGAATCGAATTAAGCCTGATTCAATCCGAATTGGAAGCATTCGCACAGCTCTACTCCTTTACTTTGTCTCGAATTAAGCCTTCCTTCAGCGCAACGACCTCTAATCCATTCCTTTGATCCTCTTTATTTTTTTTGATGAAATCACATTTTTTGTTGCCCAAAATTTTACCCACATTCCATTCAACTCTGTCCTCTTTGATTTCTCTCACTTTCATTAACTTTATTTTCTTAACATTCATCCAGGGAAAGATTAAGTCTTTGATTATCTTAAATGCTACGGATATTATGTAATTAATGCAACTAAGGGTCAAGTGGAAAAAATGTGACATTCGGTACTTCAAAAATTGTTATTATAGCATAATAACTTTTGCTGGAAAATTGTAATTTACAGTATTTACCTGAATATAAGAACCCCCTTTCTTTTTCTTCTTTTTCCGAAATTCTTTTTTCCCGAAAAATTGTTTCAAAAGTGGGGGGGGGTCTTATACGGGGAGGATAAGCCAGAGGGGGTACCCAAACTGATATTTAGGTACCCTTTAGATATTGGTACCCTTAATTAAAGTGTTCTATTCAAAATTTGAATGATTTATTTCCTTTAGCATTCAAACAACATTTAGAAACACTCACTGCTCAGTTACAAAGCATACCAAGCATCGCACATTCTTTCCTAACTGGCACTGGGTACTTCCCTGAGGGCTCTCCCACCTGTTTTATATTTTTCCTGGAATTTGAGCCTCAAAAGTGGGGGGAGGGGGTCTTATATGTAGGGGGTGGTCTTATATTCAGGTGAATACGGTAATAATGATAACTTTAGCATAGTGTACCTAATTCTGCGAAAACACCCGCGAAAGGACATAAGAAAAATATTTCGAAATTTTATAAGAAACGGCATCTCTCATCATTCTTTCCGCCGTTCCCTTTACAAGTCATCATGAACAACAAGAGCCGAACTAGGACTGCTTTTAATCGGATTATTTCCAAGGAAATAAAAATGGGATGCGGAAATTTAGCCAAAGAAGATTTCAAGCTAGGCTACGGCCTCTTCACCACTGCATTTCCCTGCGCGTCTCATCTTAGAGCGGAGCGAGGCTTGAAATCGGAGAGTGGATTGAGAAAGGAAAGGAAATAATAAGGCCTTTCCGGTTGGCTAAAAAAAATCCATTATGACACGCAATTGTGCTTAATGCTCACTGAACATCGATATGATAGCGATCACGTTATGAATGCTAAATACCGCGCAAATATACAACCGTGGATAATGACAGATACGTCGGGAACTGGGGCGTCATTACCCGTCACTTTTCATTCTAACTAATTACGATCGTCCGAAATTCTATGCCTCGAGATTGGCAGAAAAAAGTGCAGGTTTTGGAATGGGTGCAGCGCTTTGAAGTTCCTCCTCGCTTTCGGATCGCGTGGCCTCCGATTCGAGAAGAGGCGTGGCGACCGCTTTACATTCGGCGGCGGCCATTAAGTATTCACTCCACTGATCAGCCTATATTTTCGGAATAAAATGAAAAAAAGGCCGAGGGACAGCACGGAATGACTTCCCCAGAATTACCTTCGGCGCGAGAGTTCTCCATCGTCCCTGGACTTCCGCCCACGAAGCTGAAAAAAAAGACAAAACAGAATGTACCACTCGTGCACAATCGTTTGGATATGTATCATGGAGCAGACAGTTGCAACAAGTGATAAATTCGATGGTTTCGGGCTTAACATTGTGAAAATCCATTATGAAATCAATGATGAAAATGACTTAGTAACTTGTCATAGGTATTTTTATTTGTACGACCGGTTTCGTTGCATAGACAACATCTTCACCACCTGACAACACACCACATCCACTTGAAGATGTTGCCTATGCAACGAAACCGGCCGTACAAATAAAAATACCTATGACAAGTTACTAAGTCATCTCCATTATTGATTTCTCCAACAAGTGTTCAGCCCGGATCATCCGAATGCCGATCGGAAGGGTGAGTCAGAAACGCCACCGGACAATTTTTCCAATCACTGCATTTTGTTTATGATTTGTTACGTAGCCATGCACACGAGTGCAAAGATGTACGGCAAGGGGATGAAATTCCCCTTGAAAAAATTAGTTTCCTTCGCTGAGAGTCAAACCAGAATCTCCCAATAACCGTTCAGGTATGTTAATAATTGGCTTGATGGTGTTACTGTAGCCAGTTACCTTGGTGGGGTAACTGGATAACAGACCTGATTGGCAATCGGGAGGTCCGGGTTCGACTCTCAGTGAAGTAAACTAATTTTCTCATGCCCGCGCGATTACCGTTACCAGATAGTATTGCGCCAGTAGCAAAAGCTGAAGTATCACCCTTTACTAATCATCACACAAGGAGCCATAACTACACCGTGGGTGGAGTAAACATAAAATCTTCAAATACAGTGAAATATCTTGGAATTACCAAAACTTTAGATATATCGTGGGGAACATACATTCATAACATATGCGGCACAGCATTAAAGAAACTTGGTTTTGTTAATCGTACAATAGGAAGGTCCTCGGATGAAAAAGTCAAAGAGAGATGCTACTTCGCTCTGGTTAGGCCACACCTCGGATGTGCCGCGAGCATTTGGGACCCTGGTCAAATAGATTTAGCCAAAAAAATAACAAAACAAAAAGAAAAGCAGCACGTTTCATTAAAAACAGCTACGAACGAACATATAGTGTTACAGAACTGTTAGAGGGATTAAAGTGGGAGCCCCTAGAGACTCGGAGGCTACACGATAGGTTTAGTTTGCTTGATAAATTCAGAACTGATATTTTTCAGAGCGACACAGAGAATATTATCATGACTCCTCACTACATCTCTAGGTCTGACAGATGCGATAAAATAAGAGATATACTCTGCCGAACAGATTGGTGCAAAAACTCGTTCTTTCCGCAAACAATAAGCGACCACAATAAAAATTGAGCTCCACAAAATACACTCCTCTAATACACCATTACGCGGCTGGTGACCTAACACCCCCTGCCACACGCCCATGCGGCAGCTCGCGGGGTGGTATGCAGTTGTAGATGTAGATGCTCTCTGTAAGATCGATGGTCGAGGATCAAAATTACTGTCTGATCAACTTGTGTGATTTTCTGACATTCCTTGGAATTATTCTTACTCGAAATTTTAAAATCTTAGCCTTGTAACTTGTTTCATTCCTATCGTGTAGACTTCGCCAAAACTCGAAATTCCTCAGGCTCTCTCCTTGACGTATGTGTATCTTAAATTATAAAAGTATTCTAGTCCGCTGTAGAGATTTGCTATGAGACGATGATCTCGCTGATAACAAAAAAACATCCATTCTAGCCGAGAACTTTCCAATGATAAGAGCTATGTCAAGATTCTCAGTCTTCACATTTACAAGTGCATATTTCGAATGGTTTGTGTAAAGCATTTAAAAGCTCATTTTCTTCTTATCAAATAGGGTGGATCCATCAGATCAACAACCATTCAGGATTTGCACGTATGAGGTATGGTGAGTGCGCTGCATGGAAAAATGCATTTCATTCCCTTTGCTTTAAGTTTATTAAGCTGGCCTATTCTCAAAATTACAGTATATTCTTATGAGTTTAAGAGATTTACCCCATAGAAGAAATCACGAGTAAGAGAAAACTACCCTCTTTCCTCAGGGATGGGATCGCGCCAGCCAGCCTAATAAAGAAATCCTCTGTGAAAATAAAACACTTTGTAATTTACGTGAGTTCAAAATATTATTCCGACAAATTTTAAAGCCTTTTCGTTACTATCACGGTTAACGCGCAGATAGTGACATTGTGGCGTAAAAATTCATCGGGAAAAATAAATTTAACTGTAGAAAATTGCGAAGTTCGTTCACAAGATGCGTATCTCAAAATTTCACCAAGGAGAGCAAAATGGATTTAATAACTGCTCTTTCCCCTTTCCCTAATTGCGCCTTAAGCAATGCACAAAATAGGTAACAGCAAATGCAAGAGCATAGAACGTAGGGTTCCATTACGTGCTTGCCAGGGTGCTTATCTTCATCGGCACTTGTATTTTTGTTCATTTTCTGAGGAGCTCTGAACTCATGTAAATACTGCCACGCCTTTTTCACTTACGTTCTGATAATGCTCAAGCATTTCTCACGAAAATAAAAAAAATTTTCCGCTTCTTTTAAATTTTTCCCAAAATGGGCTAATTTTGTGAAACTTTAACCACTTGGCGGAACCTCATAACGGGCATTTAATAAGAATTCCGCAAAAATTCCAGCGTTATATTGAGACCGAAAGACAAATTTTCTGACTCCAATCCCATCGAAATTTAAAAAAAAAAGTTTTTGAGGATCACCACTAATGAACAGGTCTTTCCTGCAAAACCAGATTTATCCAAAGTATTTCCAGACTAACGGGAGGGGAGAACGATGAGAACACAAAAGATATAATTCCGGGAGAATCGCTACTCTTGAAAAAGAGACTGCAGAGAACGCATCGAATACCGGCGAAGTCAGGGAGTTGCCAGGACCAAGAAAAGGACCCATGCTGTATTTTAATCGAAGGGCCCGTGAAACTGTAGTCCAATCCGATGACGACTAAGAATGCCGTTAAGGAGACAAGCTATGCTTCGGGTAGCTCAGAAGGTTATTGCCTTTTGGAGCTTTATTTTCAGTCATTCAGTTTTCTGTCAATAAAGCAGTTACCTCTGACGATAGACGTACATTTTATTTCCTGTCAATGAGGGTATTAGTTAATTAACTCTCTCGTTTAAATGTATTCATTTTTGGGATGATTAATGAAGGTTTTCTCTTTCAAAACCCTTTATATTGCATTATTTAAGCAGGAAATTTTCCATTACATTCTAATCATTATGACAAAACACGCTGCCACGATCTTATTGAGTCACTCACTAAAATGGACTAGGTGCTGAAACCATGGTCTGCAAAGATTAAAAAAATTCTGTGTGGAAAGTTACAATTGCTTTTCATTTTGAAATGGATATCTATCGCTTCCACAAAGTTGAGCCTGATACGCTTTTATATATTATTTGGATTTTTAAGAATGTACATTTCGGGGCTACTGCTTGGGTCGGCATTTTTACAGTGCGAACACTTCTTATTGCTTACTTCTAAGGCAAAGCCTGCTCATATTTCGAATTTGAACAGCATTTACCTACACTCTCACGGACTACATTTTTTAAATACGCCATGCTGAAGAAATACATTTTAAATAAAGGTCATAACCTCACATAATTCGATTGGTTACAATTATAGCAAGGGACTAGAACCTGGCTCGCGAGCTCTTAAATTAACTCCTAGCATTATTCTATTGTACTGAAAATTTTCGCCGCAAATTCAGTATTAAAGCCCTTAATCATGATATACTAAAGTATATGGTTATTGATACATTGATAGTTTACCCATATTCCACGGCTGCCGATGATATTGCCTAAACTGCTATCGAGACATCAATTGTGAACAGTTTTCTCAATATTAGTCAATCCGAGAGCAAACCATAACCTAAAAGAGGATAAGGTGAGGACAATAGAAAATGAAACCCTTCGATAGAAAGGGTTCAGGGTCGCTGGATATTCCAGGAACTCCAGGAATAACCACTAAGCGGGAAAAAGGGAAACGACAGAGGAAAAGAGGAGAGGAAGGCTTATTGGTAGCCCAAGTGACGCGGCACGCCATCTTCGAATAGCACCTTCGTCACGAAAGGGCGAGGTGAACGAGGTCTTCCGGTGGTGGGCACTGCAGTCGTGGGGACGATTTTCCTAGCGCTTCGACCCCCCCCCCTCCCCCTTTCCCACCCGTTGAAGGGATCAGAACATGAGAACAATAATGATGATGATGGTTGTGATGTGCACTTTGACGGTCCACGATTGGTTGCATTGCATGATCCCTTTGTGTGATGGCGATTAAGGGCTCTTTTGTTTTCAATTTCCTCCCGTTTGAAGGCGCGAAGTAGATTGATTCCCTTTTGAGGTCAGTAGAGACTGAAAAAGCGGGAAGAGGGCCTAAAAACTTAGGGGGAGTGTTGTTGGGAGGAGATTTGAGAAGTGAAATGGGTTAGGAACAGTAGGCTGTGGGATTACTTCCGCACTGTGATACAAGACAACCAGTTTGATTCGGAATACACAGCAATTATCGCTCGATAAGCACTCACTATTGGCTCGTGTATATCCAGGAATTGCAGATTGAAAACATTCTGCTTTATAGAATTCATTCTGTCTGGTAATAAAAGGTTCAAATTGAAATGGTTGGAACACAATGACCTGTTACTGAAACAGATTAAGCAATACGGCGCCAAAATTGATAAGCCACACGTCATAATGATCACTTGTACAACCCATCACTTTTCACAACATTTCTGTTTTACGAGCATTTTTCATACAGCAAAACAGATTCTAGTACCCGGCTCATAAGATTCAAATAGAAGCTAAAGCATGTCAACACATTCGATAAAATAGAAAGCACTTCACCGTAGGCATTACAGGCTAACTAAAATGTTGTCCATGGCAGGTTGTTTGGCAGCAATATTTAGAAATAGAGACGGTGATATTTTTTTCATAATAGCAGAATAGTTCTCTCGAGAGAAACCTTGAACGCTCGGATCACATTATCAAAACGAGAGGTATTGCCAAAAATCCAAATAACATCTTAAATAACACGATTTCTGGCTACGTAAGGATGTAACATATTAAGACGTAGTTGTTCCAAACTTTCCAACCCTCGTCAGCACCATGTGGAAGAGAATTATTTTTATCGTTACTGTAATCTACTGGCTATTATAGACTCAAATGGAATAAAGTAAAAATCCTCAACATTTTTACAGACACAGCAATATCTACGTGGAAAGGTCTTTCTTAATCTTAGCATATGTTCCACTTCTCTTAGTTCTGTTCATTAGATCTTATATCTTTTTTTTTCAATGCCCGCCTACTCAAAATTCTCCCCGATATCGCGGCGTTAATAATTCACTACCACTTAAGATAGTTTGAGCGAAATATCATTTTACCTTAAAATCAATGAATTTGGTCTCATTTTAAAGTAAAATATCTCACCCTTCAAATGACATTAAAAATTCAACCCCTCATCACATTACTTTCTGAGATATTTGCCAAAATATTCCAGCCCTTTTACATGTGAAATGGTACGTGTATGCACTCCAGAGAGACATAATTTACAAAATGAGGCATTTCCTACACTTATATGTCGTAAAAAACTAACAGCGTGTAGTTGGTACGTTTTCTCCACTATTTTTTAAAGTTAATCATATTGTCTCCGCAACAGGTTCTTGGGTGTCACAAAAAACCTTTTGTTTTGAGGGATTTTCAAACGCATCGCGCGAAAAAAATGAGTCAAGCTAAATATTCATTTAGATATTTTCATTTAATTACTTATTATTTCTGTCATATAAAACTATATAATTTCACCATTAATAATGCAATATTTAATTCGTGTCCAACATCTGGTGTAATTAAAACGTATAATTCGAATATGGTCTCTATTTAGACTGTGGAACTATCTCGCTCGGACTACCTTAATCTCTTCCAGGCGTCTCCTCTCCTAATCCATCATTACAATCACATCCTCATTCGTTTCTTTTCCGTCCACCGAACTTTGGTCATCCTTCACACCCACATCTCAAAGGCCTCACTATTTATCGT
Organism: Ceriagrion tenellum; assembly: GCA_963169105.1. Taxonomy (NCBI): domain Eukaryota; kingdom Metazoa; phylum Arthropoda; class Insecta; order Odonata; family Coenagrionidae; genus Ceriagrion; species Ceriagrion tenellum. The sequence continues at coordinate 141,351,652 of OY720637.1, read as the reverse complement.
CGTCTTCCCTCTGAGTCCACTTCTCTCCCACGCACAACGCTCCACTCCGCAGCAAACATACCACGTCAAATTGCGAGCCGAACTGTTCTGAGCCACGTGGAGACAACAGGACATGAAGATTAGCCTTCCACTCAACTGTCAACCTGGGAGGGAAATCGGCTGCAAACATGGCCATTTCTCATCCAAACGACAGCGAGAGGAAGGGATATTCCGGATCCAGAAGCCAATGATCGTAGATAAGGAGTGTTAAAAGATCACAATTTGCATTAGTGGGCCATCGTCCTCGCTTAACCTGTTAGCCTAAAACGAAACCTCAAAAGTTAACGGGTTGAGTGGGCATCCTTCTGCCATCACTAAATGTCTGCTACTGTGAGATTCTTGGGCAGGATTTTAACCGCTCTTCAAGGTGCCATTTTGATGGGTGATGTCGGAACTGCGGACAACTTCCCTTTTTATTACTGAGATGGAAACGGAAGATGCAATTTTGTTTGCTTTATTTGGCCAAAAGGGCGTTAATCTTTAATGAATGGAGTTTTGTGATTATAATAACATTTAAGGATATAGAGAATAGCAATCCTTTGGAACAGGAACACTATACTTCCAATGAAAACAAAATGCCCTTCCAATATGCTGGCGCAAAATAATAATAATGAGACAAGTCGAACAGAGGTAATGATTACTGATTTATTGAGTACTCCCCTTGAGTTGTGAAGCTACATGACGATGTGGTCACACTGGGAAATCGTAGGTCCTTAAGGGCTGCGTTGCGATTTATCTACGCTTTAATGCAATAGGTTTACTATAATTGAAATGGTTTCCGTGAAATAATACTTTTAAACTAAAATATCAGAAATGAAATAGAAAAAAATAAAAAAATTCCTGTCATGCATTACGATTTCTCCACACAAAGTCAGAATTCTTCAATTTATTAACAACTATCGGAAGGTACCCGTTGACATTCAAAGGGTTTGAAAAACATTGAACTTATTTGATAATACTATCGAATGCAATCGAAATTATTGGATATAAATCGCTCGCAACGTATTTCTTATGGATTATTTGGATTCTTCTATTTCGATTGAAACGTTTCTGGGCCAATAATTCTATCGGTCGACAAGGGGACAACGTAACAAAAACGCTGAATTTTCACAATTTTTGGATTGTTTTTTTCAAACTTTAAAGTAAATCATTTAGAAAACAAAAATTAATTGCAAACCTTATAATGGATATTTATTTTTCTTCCAATGGTCTTCTTCGCGACTTTAAAATTTTCATTATTTCTAATTTAAATATGCAAAATAAACAATTTAGGCATGCCAGAAAAACGAACTTTAGATATATTTCTTGTGGAAACGATTTTACTTAACTGGAGTCAAACCGGAGACCATTAGGTAATCAAGAAGTAGCCACAAACCTTCCAAATGACATGTTACATCGGATTACCAAGTTTTACGTCATTCTGTGCTGTCGTTTGGTAGTTACAACTGACCGCACAATTACACTCATTTTTAGGTAGATTTTAGATAAGATTAAATATTAGTATTCCGAGGTAAAATGAATATGGGAGCAGAGATTGTAGGAAACATATTCCAAATATTTGTATTGCAATGGCGGTCATAACGGAAGTTCGTTACATGGAGTAATAGCGATAAACATGGACAGGCAACCGAGAAATAACGGAACACTAACATTAGAGCAGGTCACATGACTCGCTGAGGAAATCATGGGCCATCAGATATGAGGGTGGGATTACTTCGTGGGATGATAGGGAGGGTGGAGGGAATCTCAAGCGGCTGTGTGACCGCCTGCTCTCAGGTAAAGGGCTCCGCCGTTCAACGTCCAATATGACGGATACAGTGGAAAGAGTTCTCCCAATGATACCCGACCGAGAATTGGTTATCCATTGAAATATCTCTTCCACATCCGAGATCCGAACCTCGGTCCTCGCCATCGCAGGTTAGTCCCGTACTCTCCTAATTATCCCAAAACCTACTGCAGTTCTCACAAATGAATGCACAAAAGCGATGGCTGACGCTATGGTCAGTATGGAATTAGCTAGGTAACATACTTGATTTCGAATGAATAATTGAGGTATTTACGATATGTATTTTGTAGTCGAGAATCATAGGGAAGAATCTTGGGAGAAAAACGCGAGATCATGCATCCAGCCTGAATAATGCGTCAGCACTCAAGAAAGAGCTAAAAAAAAATTGATCTCGCATTTTTTTCTTTAAAAAAATTCTTTTGAAGGAAAAATAAGTTGAAGGTAATGGGATCCAGTGCATGTGAATGAGCGGTTAAAGCGAATGCCAAAAATAAATGACCATAAATACTGAACGTACGGGCGTAGGAGTGAATGGCTCTGTTCGACTGGTTTAAAATAAAGCGCGACATAAAATAAGGACTGGTATATTCAATGAGGTAGTTTATCGCTTGGTCGCGTAAACTGAGAGATACATTTTGAGATAAGGTTTTGCGAAATGGCTGGAGTGTAAATTGGTATGTGTGAACACAAGTGCTTTAAAACATGAAAGGTCGTTCTTCCATATGCTAATATTGAGGCATTAACGGCTGAGGTATTACGGATTTCAAAGAGGTGCTACAGGATCTCTTAAGGGGAAAAGAATGAATAATAAAAAGAATAAATCCATCGAAAATTAAGTAGCCGTTTTTGATAACGATAATAAGACTATGTTTACGGCTACAACACCTCAGAAATTAGCGAATACAAGAACAATGTACTCAATCAGTTTCAGAGGACTTAGCCGAGTGGATGCGAAGATCAGGAGAAGATTTAGAAGGATGGCAGAATGGACTTAGAGATTGAAAATCAAGTGAAATTCATAACAGTAGTTGTTTTTTATACAGAGACAGGAAATGGATTCAGTTTCATTGAGTGAAAAATTATTCGGGATGAAGTAAACTATAAAAGTTTCGGCGCATATCTGCGTACCCTTTTCCACTAAATTGTTACTGCGCAACTGTGAAAGTGTGCCAAAAATTTTCTTTTTCCTCCAATGAAGATGGATATTAAGAAGTTTCACGGGTTAGTGCTATTTCATATTTTACAGCGCAAGGATTTTGTAAGTCGAGTATCATGAAGACCTTACCCTTTCCGCAACAGGGCGCGACACCTATCCCGGAGGGCTGGGTCCCCTAATAATCAGGATTCACTTATCCACCAGCAAATCCCTGGTTTACTTTCTCCTTGGCATATTGGGGCTAATAATTGAAGAGGTTACCCTTTGTCTCAATCGATAAGAAGAAGTATCTCCGCTCCTTGGGTCAGATATCAATTTGAAGTCGCACCACTGAAGTGCAGACGTGGTACGGACAATCAATCGTCTGTCACCTCATCTTCGACCTATATGGCATTGGTGGCCCAACCAGGAGCAAGTACACTTCACGGTAATCATGTGTTATTATCCTTTCAGCTTCAGGGGTCATCAGAACGCACCACTCCTTCCACCATTTCGAGGTTGAATTCCTTAGGGAAAGGAAGCTGTGTTAGCGCCCAAATATTTGAATTCCCCAATTTGGACATAGTCTTCGCCTAGGAAGCCCGAGGACCAAGTTCCTTTCCACCAATTAGATGCCACCGCCGCCTCGTTCCCGGGACGGGAGTCGAAAGGATGCTGGCGGCGGAAGCGGCCTCCCTGCCCGCCAAAATTGTAATCCCTCGGGACTCCTCGTCTTGATTGGCAGACAGCAGGCCTTTCAGTATATTTATAATGCGCGCCTTCCCTCTCCGTGCACAGATCGCGTGAATGGCTGCCGCCGGTGGGGCGGTGAGCGTCTCATGTCTGCTGTTGCCGCCTCAGGGCCTTCAGGGGTGGATGGCGGTGCGCCATCCACGCGAGGGACCCCCGGATGGGCGGTAGGGGCCCCGCCGTGGACACCTCGCTCCCCATGGGGCGGGGGGGGGCGAGAAGCGGTCTCGTTATCAAGGAAACAGCCAGACCTTCCCCTTCTCCCGCCTCCCACCCCTCTCGAGGCCGCTGAGCGATGTCAGAGGTGCAGATGTGCATTCGGTGCATTTCGCGCCACACGCAAACCCATGGAAACGTACGAACTTTCGAAGATGAGGACCAATAAAATGTCAGGAAATCAATCGACTTTTACTTATATGAAGGGTCTTGGAGCGAATGGGACAAAATGAGCGGTTCTTTGACAATGATAATAGTATTATTATAATAATATTTATTCCTCTCCAACAAGAAATGCAAAAATAATAAATTAAACAGAAGAGTGGAATTAGGCACCCCTGATGGAAAGTTCCTGTGATGGGGTTGCCATTCCTTGGATATGGCGTTTTTCGGCAGTTAGATGAAAATATAACAAAATAAAATATACAAAGGGCTAATCAACTAAACATACAAGTAGTGTCCTCACACAATATGAAAATATCATCTCATCACATAGATGTTACCATTTATCTATAGTAATATATATCTCAGTCAATTAATAGAATACAATGAGTATGGAGTAACTCTACATAAAATATGGAATTCGTGGACATAGTAAATAGATACCTTATTGGAAAGGCTTAAGCTATAGTTTTGAATAATATTTCAACATCTTTTTGTAAAAATAACCAATTTAACCGTTTCTTTGTAAACAACACTTGGTTGTTTCAACAGTATAACTCTTGTGGTAACTGCATAAAAACTTTTGGTGCTACATAATTATTAAAATGTTTATAGGCATCAACATTAGGTTTCAGAACTATAAAAATATTTTTTTAAATGTTTTTTCTAAGCTTAGTAGTGATAGGCCAAGGTTTATTTTTGTGCCCTCTGCGATTATAGCAAATTCTTAAAACTTTATACACATAAGTGCCTAACTGGAAGAATTTTTAACCTTAAAAACAATGAATACGAAGACTCCATCCGAGGAGCACGTCGAATCACCCGTAGGATTTTTTTTGGGCAACTCTTATGGATTGAATATTTGTAAAATAACAATCCAGCAGATTTCCATCTTACAGCTCAGAGAAGCCGGAACTTACAGAGGAATATAGGCTTGTAGGACCGTGGTACATATTATCCCAATGGTTTTCAGTATTTGAATCTCGTGCCCGTATCACCATGCTGAAACTTCACAGATATTTTACAAGCGTAATGACCGAGGAGATGTTACAGGTCATCTATGGAGCGCCGTGCCGTGCAGACGGCACCCGTTTACAACAATAGAACCGTGTAGTTTGTCCTCCACCACCTCCATTCACTCCATTGCGTGAAGATTTTTGCACGTGAGAAATCTCTATTTGTATATTTGGGAAGTATCCACTCTCCTTAAGGTGGTCCGAGCGAGATAGTTCCCTAGCAATAACAGAGTCCAAATTCGAATTATACGTTTTAATTACATCAGCTGTAGCGCAGATCAATTAAATATTGCGATATTAATCGTGCAATAATATAGGTTTATACGACTGAAACTGTAAGTAATTAAATGAAAATATCTAAATAAGTCTTTAACTTGACTCATTTTTTTCGCGCGGTGCGTTTGAAATTTCAAAATGGAAGGTTTTTTGTGATACCCAACAACCTATTGCGGTGGTAATATGATTAATTTTTCAAAAATAGTTGAGAAAGCATACAAACTACATGCAGTTAGTTTTTTTCCAACATTTAAGTGTTAAAAATTCCTCATTTTGTAAATAATGTCTCTCTGGAGTACATACGCGCACCGTTTTCCCATGTGAATTAGTCAGCATTATTTGGCAAATATCTCCGAAAGTTATGTGGTAAGAGGTATAATATTTGGAGTCCTTGGATAAGTGAGATATTTTTCTTTAAAATGAGACTAAATTCATTAATTTCTAATAAAAATTATATTTCGCTCAAACTACCTTAAAACGTGGCAACGGAGCATTTTCGACGCCGTGATCACCTTCTGCATCGAGATTCGTCAAGGCAAGAAGTAAGAGGGATTGGTGGGGTACCCGCAAAACTGGTAACATTATCACAAGGTGAAAGCGACTCCGCAAACTTATTTCGAAAAACTTAAGACATAAATGGCTTGAGTTTATCGAAACCTGAGTCGCTGTACTAAATCTGAGGATACTTAAACTTAACGATACTTTAGGGGAACTCAAACAGTGTTTTGCACTATGACACGAAGGCTCTGTTTAAAAGGTTTGCGAATGGATATGGCGGAGACAGATATGAATGAATTAATATAGCAAGACAAAGTTTACTTAAATCCCATACATGGCAACAGTTATCGTAAGCAAAGAGGATATAATTTTAGCGGAACACAACTGCTGTATGTCAAACAAAATATTTGAACTATCGAATACACTTTCCTTCATGGTTACGAAAGTTAACCTTAAAATTGCTGTTCGTCTCATGTGGCCGTGGCAAGACTTTTTGTGAAGTGACAGAAGAAGGGTGTCGAGATGTACGAGAGCCAGCATTATCTTATTCCGAATGAGAGATACCAAGAGGACCAAAGTGAGGAGTTCCATCCCTTAAAACAATAGGGTTGGTGGAGTACCCGCAGAACTGATAACATTTTCACAAAGTGTAAGCGACACTGTAAATCTATTTCGACAAACTTATGCGATTAATGGCATTAGATTATCGTAACCTGGGTATACTATACACTAAAACTGACGAGAAATATTCGAAAAGTTTCTTTCTTTTTGTGATAATGCTCTAAATACTTCTATTCACAAGATATCACCTGATACAAAAAATTAAGGTAGTCCGAGCGAAATATTTCCATAGTCATCATAGAGACCAAATTCGAATTATACGTTTTAATTTCACCAACTATAGGACACATCAATTAAATATTGCAGTATTAATGGTGCAATAATATAGTTTAATAGGACAGAAATTGTAAGTAATTCAATGAAAATATCTATATAAGCCTTTAATCTGACTCATTTTTTTTGTGATCCCGAAGAACTTACTGCCGTGACAATATGATTAATTTTAAAATATAGTTGAGAAAACATACAAACTACACGCTGTTATTTTTTTACGACATTTAAGAGTTAGAAATACCTCATTTTGTAAATAATGTCTCTCTGGAGTGCATGCACGTACCATTAGCCCATTTAAAAGGGCTGGTATTTTTTGGCAACTGTCTCAGAAAGTGATGTGGCATGGGGCTGAATTTTTAGTGTTATTAGAAGGGTGAGGTATTTTTCTTTAAAATGAGACCAAATTCATTGATTTCTAAGTAAAATGATATTTCGTTCAATCTACCTTAATCCGCGGAGCTGTAAATTATATAAATTATTAACAAATGTAACGCATTTGCGTATTATAGGTATCATTTCAGTAAGTATGGCCTTTTTGAATTTAGAATGTTGACGAAAACGGTGTCGCAATTTGAATCAACACAATTCTTGGGAAAGTGTTTTTTGTGCCCCGAAAAAACTGCCTGAAATCTGAATTTTGAATTTCGTTGAAAAAACTTCTTAGTCCCAACTTATCATTTAGAATTCGCTTAAGTGTGAGGAAATAATAAAAGATGGTTTTTGGGAGACGATTTCTGACCGATAAAACTCAATGGAACAATCTTGAATGGCAGAGGCCAGATATTAAAGAGATCAAGAGTATATCTCACGATTTCAAGAAGATTAGGTGAGAGATATTTTCTAGCTGTTATAGAGGCAATACCTACCATCTCTCTTTACTTTCCAATGAGATATTTGTGAAGCAAAATGAAATTGATTCGCTTCATTGGTGAAGGAAAACGGTTCGTCAAAAAATAGATTGGGTCATGAGCAATAAACAAATGGTCCCAAACTTGGTTGGCAGGGATTTAAACGCCATCCTCCCTTTAGGCGTAAAAATGTTATTTTTTCCCTATGAGCACACTCAAGAGAGAGTGATTAATAATGTAAGAATAGACATGTAAAACATACTCCGTCAGTCCATTAATGTAAAACAGCAAAAGAAAAGTATATGAAAAAATATATTCAATATATTAATAGATTTTAACTACCAAATAAACCGATGACTAAATTAGACGTAAAATTAGAGTACTTTAACGAATTTGGTAGTTTCGGCTTAGTATGGTGAAACCTAGTTATATTCGCAATGGAAAAACTCGGTAGCTTTCAAGTGATTTATCGATTAATTGATATCATCAGGTTTGATAGTTATGAGCAAGATGTCGATGAAGCTGGCCGTATTGCTATAAACTGTGCAATATCTACAAAGTTATTCCTCTAATAACATGATTTTACTATTAAAGGCAATACGAAGCATTGAAATTCCTCCATTTATCACGAATTACAATTGAAAAAAATGACAACTTTGATGGTTAAAAAAAGAATTACTAAAAATATAAAGAGACGTCAGCATCACTGATACACGATTTTATTTGTATGAGATTCACCCTCCGTTCAACAATTTTTTATACAATTTTACTGAAAGAGTAATCGTTTCGAAGTTACTCTTTCGTAACACTGAAAAGCTATTAGTATTGGGTTGTGGTTAGCCGTGACGGGCCGACTGGTTCCCACTGGATTACCGAAGTAAAGAATCGTTGGGCTCGGCACCAATTCACATGTGGATAGTGCTTCTAACTGTTCCCCAAGTTCCCTTCTCCTGACAGAGGTCAGTCAGTAAAGCTCACATTGGTCATAGACGTCGGAGTACGTCAAGCAAAAATATTGAGTACTTCGACTGCAGCAAATCTTTCTTTGAACAGAGTGCAGTGGAGAATTATGAGAGGGTTAAAAATCTACGAATATTTAATGTAGTTTGAGCAAAATATCATTTTTCCTAGAAATCAATGAATTTGGTCTCATTTTAAAGAAAAATATCTCACCCTTCTAGTGACACCAAAAATTCAACCCCTTACTGCATTACTTTCGGAGATATTTGCCAAAAAGTAACAGCCCTTTTTCATGGGAGATATGCACTCCGGAGAGACATTATTTACAAAATGAGGAATTTCTAACACTTAGGTGTCGTAAAAAACTAACAGCGTGTAGTTTGTATGTTTGCTCAACTATTTTGTAAAATTAGCAATATTGTCACAGCAGTCAGTTCTTGGGTATCACAAAAAACCTTCCGTTTTCAAGGAGTTTCAAACGCACCGCGCGAAAAAAATGAGACAAGTTAAAGACTTATTTAGATATTTTCATTTAACTACTTACCATTTCTGACATATAAAACTATATTATTGCACCATAAATTATGCAAAAATTAATTGATGTGTGAAATTAAAACGTATAATACGAATACGGTCTCTATTATGATTAGGGAACTATATCGCTTGGACTACCTTAACGCATGATGCACTCATTCATTTGATTGAAGTGATTAACAAGTTTCAAATAGGGGGCCGAATTAAATTCGATAATCGAATCATTAGTAGTTTTGCAAAGAAAAGTTTGTCTCCCCAGAGTTTATCACACTTTCCCATGCACTCTGAAATCATCGAATGACAGAGAAAGATTATACGTTGAAAAAACAGTATTACCATCATTGTCGTGACAGAGATACGAAGTTCTTACAGTTCTTTATTCATTACAAATTATAAATTGTTATTTATCACTTATAAGCCATGCCTCATGCACAGATGATCATCTCTAAAGGCTTTTCGTCAATAGGACCGTTTCCTTTCAACCTCTTTCTCTCTTCTCTCCCTCTCTCTATGGCCCTTAATCTTCCCTCCCTCCCCTTCCTTCAATACCATCCCCCTCCCCCCTTTCCTCTTTCCTCAACCCCGCCTCCAATTCCCTCCCTTTGAAGTCAGCCGCCGCCGGTTCTAAGCAAAAGGGGTTCGCCCGGCGGCCATGTTTTTTTCTTTCTTTCTTTCGTCTTCCATCTCACTCCTCTCGTTTCACTTTCCGTGCGCAGCGTCCCAAAAGGGGACGGGCGGCAGAATTTCGCGCTGCATTTGTCCGCATTAAAGACGGACGTAATGAGACCGTTTACTGTTCGTCAAAAAGGATGTGCGTGCGCCGATGTAACTTCGTGCAGCCAATCAGACCTTTTCAATTCTCACCACGTTCTATTTTTTTTCTCCATCGCCCGACGAAAAATGCGTGCCGCACAAAATTATATGCACCGAATAAAGTGCAGTTCAATTTGCCCCACTCTCCTCTCTGAAACAGTACCTTCTGTATTTTGGCGAGGGATATCAGAGGAAACTGCAGAGTCAGTTGCGACCCAAGTTGATGGAAAAAATTTAAGATTGGATTGGATTGGATATTTGGGGAGGCGACCGACTGCTAAGGTCCTTTGCGCCAAATGGGAGAGGTAAGGGAGGAAGGGTGCATAGAAACCCGGCGTCGGCATTACCCTGGTCTTAACGAAAGGCACCAAGGGGACCACGGTTTAACGTCTCATCCGACAGACCGAGTACTGTACTTGTAGTGCCCTCCACAAGATACTCAAGTAGGGATTGGATTCCCTCTGAAAAACATCCGCTTCTGTAGGGATTTGAACACTGGCCGCCCTTGTGGTAGGCGAGAACTCTAGCTACCACACCAACCCTATCCCCGAAAAAAATTTAAACCTACGAAAAAAAAAGACTGCCGAAACATTTTCGCCGCTATTTCTAAAAATTCTGAATTTCCTCATTCTAGAGACATTATATGCTCTATTTTACTTTCTCAAATATTTTTTTCTTGCTATTAAAACACAGTAGAATACAATGTTATGGAAACATTGTATTATATTACAATATTTTATCGAAACACAAATAAAACCACCAAAGACGACAGTCGTGAGAACGTTGAGGTGGCTACCGGAAAATCTGGTGAACCAATTCGTTAAAAACTGCTACGAACGAACATATAGTCTTACACAACTTATAGAGGGATTAAGATGGGAGCCGCTAGAGACTCGGAGGCTGCACGCTAGGCTTAGACTGCTTGAGATATTCAGGACTGGTACGTTTCAGAGCGACAGAGAGAATATTATCAGGACGCCTCACTACATTTACAATATACATTATATATTTATATTTTATTTATTACAGACAGATGCGATATTATAAGAGAGATACTCCGCCGAACAGATAGATACAAAAACTCGTTCTTTCCGCGCACAACAAGTGACCACACTAAAATTGATCTCCTCTTAATACACTCCCATAGTGCAAGTCACCATTTCATCTCCAAAAATTTTACATTTTTACACGGCTGGTGACCTACCACCCCCTGCCACACGCCCATGCGGCGGCTCGCAGGTTATTATGTTGATGTAGATGTAGATGAATACAGGTCTCTTGCTGGCTGAATTCTCTCATGCTGACGATTGGCGAAAGTGTTCCAGCTGAACTCTTCGAGTCGAATATGAAGTGATGATATCCAAGTCAGCAAATCATGACGGACCAAATTGATGCAGTAACGTCTTCAATAAATATCCATTCTGCGAATTTTTACGCAGCGTTAAGGGTCCTTTTTCCAAAGCACCGTTTTTTATAGCAGCGACATCAGCGGGTGAAAAAATAAGACTTGGCTTAACCGAGACGTGCACGATCTTTCAGATCATATAGGATTGGTTTGTATAGCTACGCAGAGGGAAATGGCTAACGAAGAACATAGGTGACGGACGGTGGTATATGTTTGAAGAAGATGAATGCGACGGGTGGTCCTCAATGTTTAAATCCAATTCTGATGTCGTACAAATGAGAACGATTACCCCGGCCTCCGTCAAAGTCCAATGACTAATAACAGTCATGAGAGTACAAGACCAGACCAAAAAAAATGAAAGTCACAATTTTCGAGTCGGGTAAGTGTTATTCGGTGCTACGGCGAGAGACAAGAATTTTGATACCTGGGTTGACCCGATCAGACCACGGGAAAAGATCCCGCTTGGCGCTTGAATATTTAACTTAATTAATCATATAAATTAGAGCAATGAGGCTGTCAGGGACCGAAATATCGGTCGGACAGAAAATTTCATTAAACAGAATGTGTGCAGAATGATCTATTTAAGGAGGAAAAAAATAAACCAAGTTCGTATCACAAAAAATTAAATTAATAAATAGATTAAAAGCATTGCCGATTTACAGGGGCAAATACAATTTTTCGCCAGTAATTCAAAGCAAAACCAAGATAAAAGTTTATTTACTTTTCTATCATTTGCAACTGTTTAGAGGAGCAATTGACGTTGCTCTTCATCATTTGTCAAATTATTGCCCTTTAGAAATTTGGTTACTAATTGTAGAGCTCTTTCCGCTGTATCATTAACAATTTTAAGTCATCTCCAAATCGCAGACACAAGGCATAAATAAGGTTCTCCGTCTCTGCCGCTGTTCCCGCAACGTAGGCTGCGTCGAAATGGAAGATGGGCAAATTAGACGGCAACGCAGCTTCCGCTGAAGACCTCGCTTTTCATACATCATTATAAAACCTTCATACCAATATTTGCTAAGGTAAACGAACATACCTATCTACATCTACATACTACCCCGCAAGCCGCCTCAAAAGGCGTGTGGCGGGGGGTATGGCGGGGGGTGTTAGGACACCAGCCGTCAACAAAAAAAATCAAAGTTCCGCCTAGCATTTATTAAAGTCCTTAATTGTTCGGGGGAAAAACGAATTCCCATACCTATCCGTTCGGCAAAATATCTCCCTTAATTTATCGATTCTGTCGGACCTGGAAATATAATGTGGTTCTAATATGATGTTCTCCGTGTCGCTCTGAAAGATATTCATTCTCAATTGCTCAAGCAATCTAAGCCTAGCACGTAGCCTCCGAGTCTCTAGCGGCTCCCACCCTAAATCTTTCAAAATCTGTGTAACGCTTTCTGTACGGCCGTAGCAGTTTTTCACGAATCGCGCAGCTTTCCTTTGTATTTTATCAAGTTCATGGACTAGGTCTTTCTCCGCCGGATCCCATATGCTCGCTGCATATTCAAGGTGTGGCCGGACGAGTGCAAAATAGCACCTCTCTTTCACTTTATCATCCGATAATCTTCCCACAACACGCTTGACAAATCCTAACTTCTTCAGGGCTCTGCCACAAATATTTCTTATATGTGTCCGATGCAGGACAGCGGAGTGCTAGAAACTGTGACTTCCTACCGAAAAATGTTCCCCTTTTTCCCAACCGTATTTCCGACTTGCATATGGTAGACATCCAATTCTGTCTCTTCGGATATGAGGTTACTAACACTTACCATACTGGTCACTGAGTGCGAAGTAATTCAAAGGTAAAAGCAAAGCAGAAATAAAATAATATATATTAAAAGGTGGTTCAATATAAAATGAATTACATGAATTAAATGTCATATAAATCATATTCTAGCTACTTAAGGAAAGAGTCTCCTCTATTAAATATTGATAGCAAAATGTTCCCTTTCGAAGTAATTTCTTTAGCTTATTGGATTTAAACTTACGTGACGCTAAGTACGACAGTGAGAGATACACTAGGAAAAATAATATTTTCTATCTAATATGAACATGCCAATTTTAACAGAAAACTGCTTACAAGACGCAGAAACTCTTGAAAAATCGACTGGAGATATCGTATAAGCATCTCTCCGAAAAATAACTTTAATAATTGGCGAATCACTGCGAAAATTGAAGTAAAAAAGAGGTGACTCTGTATTATCGGGCAGCAGTCGGTTTCTGTGGCAGTAAAAGATTCTAATTAAATATAATTCATGGAAATGTGGATATATTTTGAACCATTATCTTGGATTTCAATTAATAACGGCAACCATCGTCGATTCAGGAATATTTTTAGCCAGCAAATCAAAAAGTTGTATTGAGTAACATTTTCTTCTCACATGGTCGCGGTGAGTGCATTTCCACGCTTGTGCGAGTGAGATTATTGCGCGAATATCTTTTAGATGAGCCTTTTATACCAACCATAGAGGCCGACTTCAGCTCCATTTTTACGAAATTACTAAATGTTTGCTTCAAATATCGCGGCAACTGGAACCGGAATAAAAGAATAGAATGATACGATTCATATAGTGTATATGAAGTACATACAGTGTCTCACAACCTTAAAAAGGTGGGATATTTAAAGGATAAAGGTGGGAGCCCCTAGAGAGTCGGAGGCTACACGCTAGGCTTAGGTTGCTTGAAAAATTCGGAACTGATACTTTTCAGAGCTCCATAGAGTATATTATCATGACATCTCACTACATCTATAGGTCTGACAGTTGCGATAAAATAAGAGAGATACACTGCCGAACAGATAGGTACAAAAATTCGTTCTTTCCGCGAACAATAAGCGACCACAATAAAAATTGGCTCCACTAAATACTCTCCTCTAACACATGTCACCATTTCATCTAAAAAAAATCTTACACCTTTTCACGGCTGGTGACCTAACATCCCCTGCCACACGCCCAAGCGGTGGCTCGCGGGGTATTGAGTAGATGTAGATATATTTCGTTTTTTTCCTAATTCCACGCATTTTCACTTCTGATATACAGGTTTCTTTGAAAATGGCATTCACATAATATGAAATCAAGCTTTTTTCTCCGATGTTTGTCCAACTGAACGCCATGTAATTTTAAGGTAACTTATAGCATTCCGATGTACACTCAGTATTAGAACTCGAGAAACAGATCAGGTCCATTAATTCCCATAGTAACGAACGACAGATTATTGTAGGTGGAGATTTCAATACACCATCGATAGATTGGAAAACATGCAGTCATAAGTCAGGAGGTCGGGACAAAGAAATCTGCGAGTCACTGCTTAACCTGTTCGCATCACACGCACTACATCAAATAGTAAATTTGCCTAATAGGGGGGAGAATGTTCTCGATTTACTTGCCACAAACATCCCTGAAAAAGTTATAAAAGTTGAAAATGTTGATGGAATAAGCGACCACAAGGTAGTATACGCAAAATTTTCCCTCAATACTGAAAACATTTTAAATTAAAAAGAAAGATTTACCTTTTTAGTAAAGCAGATTTTAACGGATTTAAGCGTGACTTAAAGACATCATTTGAAAAATTCGTGAACATTAGCAAAAATAGTGATACAGACAATACATGGAAAGAGTTCCTCCTAATTACACGGTCACTTGTCAACAGATATATACCTCATAAGTATAAGAGCGAGAATAGGGAACCAAGGTGGTACAACGCGGAGGTTAGAAAATGTTTAAAACGCCAACGAGTTAGCCACGCGAAACTAAGAAAAATGAAGAAAAATATAGCTAATAGCGACCTAAAAAATACTATGGAACATTATAAAATTTGTAAAGCAGCCGCAAAAACAGCACTTAGAAAAGCATTTAGCGAATACAAGAGAAAAGTACTTGGAGAACAGCTAGAGGGAAATCCGAAAGCATTTTGGTCATATGTTAGGGAAGTACAGGGAACTAAAAAATCAACGGTTAATTCCTTGAAAAACAATAAAGGCGAAATAGTAACTTTCAGTCTAGATAAGGCAAATTTTTTTAATTACTTTTTTCAGAGTGTTTTTAATCAATCTATGCATAGTTTCCGCGAAACCATACCAGACCAATTTCAACAACCAATGACCCCAATCGATATATCTTGTAGCGGAATCGTATCCTTACTAAGTAACATTAGCCCGAACAAGTCTTCAGGTCCTGATGAAATTCCAGCTCGTGTTTATAAATAATTAGCCCTCGAAATGGCTCCGTATCTTAAAGTAATATTTAACAAATCCCTCGAAGAACACGCGGTTCCCAAAGACTGGAAGATAGCAAACGTGACCCCAATTTATAAAAGTGGAGATAGGGAACAGCCATGTAATTATAGACCAATATCATTAACGTCATTATCATGTAAAATTATAGAGCATATCATAGTTACATCAATAATGGGACACCTCGACAGCCAGGATTTATTAATAACAAACCAGCATGGATTCAGAGAAGGACGGTCTTGCGAAACTCAATTAGGTCTTTTTGTTCACGATATTTTAGTTTCCGGAGAAGGTAACGTACAGGTAGATGCAGCGTTTCTTGACTTTAGAAAAGCTTTTGACAAGGTTCCCCACTGTAAGTTACTCGCGAAGTTAGCATCATACGGAATAGATAGTAATATAGTAGGCTGGATAGGAGACTTCTTACATGAACGCGTTCAAAGGGTGGTATTAGATGGTGTCAGCTCCGGCGAAGTGAAAGTTACATCAGGTGTTCCCCAGGGAAGCGTGATAGGCCCAATTTTATTTCTTCTGTACGTAAACGACTTGAATACAGTAGTAAAAAATAGCAAGCTCCGTCTTTTTGCCGATGATGCAGTAGTGTATAAGGAAATTAGAAATGAAGAGGACAGACAGTTTTTAGCTAAGGATTTAGATGCGATTGATGATTGGTGTGATAGATGGCAACTAGAATTGAATTTGAAGAAATGCGCGATTATGAATTTTTGGAAAAAGAGTGGCTTTCCCCGGAATAATTATTGCATCAAGGAAAACAAAATATGTAACGTAGATTCAATTAAATACTTAGGCGTCACCATCACTGAAGACATGTCATGGGGGAAACACATCAGGGAAGTAACTAGTGTAGCAAACCGTAGATTAGGATTCGTAAAAAGGGTTCTAGGCAAATGCGATGAGAGAGTACGAGAAAGAAGCTATTTTACACTCGTCAGGCCTCATTTAGAATATGCCGCTAGTATATGGGATCCGTACGAGGAAGGTATGATAAAAGAAATAGAGCGCGTGCAAAGGAGATCTGCTAGGTTTGTTAAAGGACGTTATGATAATTGTATAAGTGTTACGAGCTTAATAGAAGAACTAGGCTGGGAATTACTATCAGAACGCAGGTTAAAATTTAGGTTAAACCTTTTAAGTAAATTCGAAACAGAGTTGTTCACAGATGACGTTAGATATATATTGAGATCCCCTGCGTATTATGCTAGGTTTGATCATATTAAGAAGATTAGAGAGATAGATTGTCGTACCGATAGATTTAAAATGTCATTTTTCCCTCGTACTATAAGAGAGAGCAATAGGCAGCGTAGCAAAGGGATAGGTAGGTGAAATATAGTTAGAGTAGTCTGTAGCGCATGACGCATGTTATAACAACCAGTAACCCCTTTCTTTATATGTAGATACTAACCATCTAGCTGCATGTGACCCCATTATCTAGCATGCCTTCATTAAATATCCTAGTTGCATGTCAATAGTGCATGTTTGGTGATCTTCACCCCCTGCCACACACCTTCGTGGTGGCTCGCAGGGTATCACGTAGATGTAGATGTAGATGATAGCAGAAAATAGGGCGTAACGGTAATATTTTCCTAATAATAACAGAGAGAGGACTAATTTGCCTACAAGTAGATATTACATAAATAAAATAATATAAAATTCATTTCACAGTTGAACCACCTTCTTAGGGTGATGAATGATTGCATCATGCGTTAAGGTAGTCCGAGAGAGATAGTTACCTAGTCATAATAGAGACCATATTCGAATTATTCGTTTTAATTTCACCAGCTGTAGGACACATGAATTAAATATTGCATCATTAATGGTGCAATAATGTAGTTTTATATGGCAGAAATTGCAAGTAATTAGATGAAAATATCTAAATAAGTCTATAACTTGACTAATTTTTTTCACGTGGTGCGTTTGAAATTCCTTCAAAACGGAAGGTTTTTTTGTGATACCCAAGAACCTAATGCGGAGACAATATGATTGATTTTCAAAAATAGTTGAGAAAGCATACAAACTACACGCTGTTAGTTTTTGTACGAAATTTAAGTGTTAGAAATACCTCATTTTGTAAATAATGTCTCTCCGGAGTGCATATCTCTCATGTAAAAGGGCTGTTACTTTTTGGCAAACATCTCCAAAAGTAATGCAGTAAGGGGTTGAATTTTTGGTGTCATTAGAAGGGTGAAATATTTTGATTTGAAATTGTAACGGGCTCCTCGACGCCCGTCTCTCCCGACTCACTCCAGGCGGGGTCGACGACGGGACACTTTTAACTAATCGACAGAATAACTATGGGCGCCAGTACAGGTAAAGGGGGGTACTGGCAAGATCCACCTGCACTCGGGTAGAAGAAGGAGAAAGGAGGAGGAGGGAAATGTAAATCCTAATCGTAATTCCCTCATTGACTTACACTCATTAAAAAGTGCCGCGAGTTACGCTTCATCATCGGGAAGTAAGATAAGGAAGGGTGAGGTAAGAAGGGAAGATGAAGGATTGTAGGGGAGTAAAAGAAAAGGAAATGGGCTAAAACAAACTAACACGGTACCGTGACCTCCAAGGCTCCCTAATAGCAGTCTCTCTGCTTGCAACCGAAACTTCGAAACCAAAGAAAATGCCCTGCTTCTAGAAGGACTACCGAATTTATACTCACGTCGACACTACCGCTATTCCGCGGCCCTCACGAGAAGCTAACAATTGAACAAAAAAGGGACGCTAAAAAATTTGGCGCCAGCATACAAGCGTTACAAAACGAGACCAAATTCATTGATTTCTAAGTAAAATGTCATGTATTTCGCTCGAACTACCATATAGTGAGAGGGGAAGCGTTCTAGCGTTTTGCTCATGGGGTGGGAGACGCTGCGATGCGGTGGATACGATCGATGAAGTAGGAAAAAGCGGACGTGTTCGCGAGACCTGCATTGATTGCCACTCCTTGGCGAGATGGCGCCGTGTTTTCCCAACTGCCCATTCGATGACTGGGTGGTACACGAGTTGGGGGGAAGAAGCCCGATATGAAGCTAGCGATGACACACCATGGCACTCTTCAAAAAGGGGCATTTGGCGAGGACACACTCTCCCTCTCTCCTTCGAAAGGGACAAAGGCCAAAGGGATGATGCAGCAAACCGATCGAAGGATCGCTCATCCACTACACACACAGTTCTGCGGGACTGCGCCAACTCACATTGTTCGAGATGGCAGGTGTGCGGCTGCGGAGTGAGGAACATGCGAAAGTCATCACACAAAAGTCATACCTACACCGTGGGTGGAGTAAACACAAAATCTTCAAATAAAGTAAAATATCTTGGAATTATCAGATATATCGTGGGGAACACACAAGCAAAACATATGCGACACAGCTGTAAAGAAACTAGGTATTGTTAAATGTATAATAGGAAGGTCCTCGGATGAAAAAGTTAAAGAGAGATGCTACTTCGCTCTGGTAATAGGCCACACCTAGAAAACGCCGCGAGCATTTGGGGCCCTGGTCAAATAGATTTAACTAAAAATATTAATAAAATACAACGAAAAGCAGCACGCTTCGTGAAAAACTGCTACGAACGAACATATAGTGTTACATAGCTGTTAGAGGGATTAAGGTGGGAGCCCCTAGAGACTCAGAGGCTTAGGCTGCTTGAGATATTCAAAACTAATGGGTTTCAGAACGACAAAGAGACTATTATCATGATGCCTCACTACATTTCTAGGTCTGACAGATGCGATAAAATAAGAGAGATACTTTGCCGAACAGATAGGTACAAAAATTCGTTCTTTCCGCGCACAATAAGCCACCACAATAAAAACTGAGCACCTCCAAATATACTCCCATTGTAGATGTCACCATTTCACCTCCTAAATTTTTCATCTTTACACGGCTGGTGGCCTACCACCCCCTGCCACACGTCCAAACGGTGGCTTGCGGGGTAGTATGTAGATGTAGAACATAGGGACATGGGAGTGCCTCTTTACATTAGTACGGGGAGGCAGCCACGGTAATGATGGGGCATCGCGTGTGCTCTGGCCTTATTCACAAAAGAGTATTATTTATGACTTAATGTAGCTTGAACGAGATTTTTCTACTCAAAATGGAAACCATACTAGAAATTCACTAATAATTTAAGCCATAATACGAAGCAAGTAAATGGTGAAAATCTTTATTAAATAACTACACATCGGTAAAATAAGCATAAATATTTGAACCAGTAATCCATTTCACTTATTTTCCATACTATACCCTGAAAACGCCTAAATTACCGAATTTATATACAATCTAATAAAAAATACTAAGAAGATTAATACATCTATTTATAGCCAACTAAAAGATGTGAATGATACACATGTTATATTAATGCAGCGATATGCACACTATAGCTTCCTAATAATTTCAATATATTTCCTTCCCAAGCGTACAGCCGCACCGCATCCCATTTTATTTTATTTAAACGAAAATATGAAGGAGGGAAGGCAGAGGGAAATAGAGCGAGCGGGTGGGGCGCTTAACGAAACTGAAAAGTTCCCCTGAGTTTGGGTTCAGCCGTCAGCACTAGATGCTCGAATTGCATTAGCGAAGAAAGTGCTTACGAAAAGAAAGACGATGAGAATAAATCTAAGCAGCGAGGGTTTGTATGGTCGTTAAAGTAGAGAATCGACGCAGGAGTTGAGGAAAGGGAATTGTCGTGGTGGATTTGGAGGACGCAGCCGATGCACATGGAGGGAGTGTTGAGAGGAGAGGAGAATGCTGAGCATCTGAGAAGGGAAGAATTTTGGCTGTCTTAAGATGGATAGATATATTTATTGAAGTTCTGGGACATTCTGTATTTCAAACTGTCTTTCATGAGGATAGCAACTGTAGTAAATTTGCAGATCGTCTGCATAAAAGTGGTACTGGCAGTTAGATATCACGTGAGGCAAAGATCTTATGAAAATTGTTAATAACAAAGGACCAAGAATCGACCCCTGTGGTACACCACATGCAACTGAGACGAAGGAGAATTTCTTTCCATCAAGGCCTTTTCTGCTTGCTTTCGTTGGGAGAGATATGATTTAAACTATAACGTAGCAGACTGTGAGAGTCTCATACTGCCTAATCTTAAGGGGAGGCGGAGGGTATTAAGAACTTGAGGACTTGACGGCGGAGAAATTGATATATGAATGAAAAGAGAAAGTTTATAAAGGACAGAATATAAAAGAAAAGACACCAGTGGTTGTGTGAAAAGACTAAAAATTATCGCGAATGAATGGATTTGATACCAAGAGTAAATGATTGTTCATGTTGCAAATATCATAGTAACTATTCACATTTTGGATGGAGAGGTGTTCTGATGATATCCGTATAAACGCGCTTCAATTCAATGAATTTGGGAGGAGACTGCAATGGATTTCATTTCAAACAATGAAATGAATCCCTTGCATGCATCCCTTGAAATGAGCGTGGTTTATTTGCACCACAAAAGAACTTGCAGTTTTGCACTCATAATATAATGAAATTTCTCCGATGGGCAAGGCAGTGGGCAAGAGCAGCGCTCGATTATGGTATATCGATGAGGTAATGGAATAATAGGAATAATACAGTAGGCAATAACAGACATTTGAGACTGTCCATCTCTAACTTTTCCCGCGGTTTGGCAGTGTTGAACGCATTTTTCTGCCTTTTGACTTTTGAGGACGCAGCCTCGCTCGTTGTCGATTCGAGTGGACACAGTAGCCCCGGCGGCGGCTTTTTCAATGGCCCTCGTGTCAAGGGCACCAAAGGTGCGCTCGACTCGAGCATTTCTTGAGAGATCTTTCTGTGGACGTTGATTGAATGGGAAAACACCTTGACCTCCCTTTTTTGGACCGAAAGGATCGCGTTTTAGGGAACACATCCCCCTGCTGTCGGTTTCCTTAGCTTATTACTACTTTCTTCCATCGACCATTAGACTCGTGCTGACACCGAGTTCCTTGCAATTGTCCGAGAATATATGTCCCTTGCGTGCCTATTTTACTCACAAGGAGTACTATAGCATATTCAATCGGTTATTGTTAGGTTGGTCGACGGTCCTCCTGCAGAAGGTGATAGGCTGGAGGTTTCATGATAACTCGAGAGGGATATATACATTTTCCGACATGAATACCATTTTTTTACCCTCCAAGAGAATATTACTTTCCCTGTCATCTGAGGTGCACTAGTTCGATTTGCTCATTTGACTTTGTTTGATTTTTTTGACTTTGATTTGATTTGACATTTGATTACTTTGTGTCTGATAAATTGCTATTCTGTTGCGTGAATTCCATGACATGGCAGCGGACACCGTATAATAGTCATTGAAATGCAAGATATTGTGTTGAGGAATGTGAAATTCAACGGTGGTTGCTGTTGCATGTTGGGTGAATTTTTATTTCCTTGGCAGAACTTTTTGATAGGTTAGAAAAATGCATTAGACGAAGTCAAACATTTAAGGATTCCTATTAATTCATACCTAACGTGGGAAAATAATTAGGCAACATGTAAAGAGCTTCAGGTAATGCAGCAAATCCTAAAAGGCACTCGTATGAACAAGTGAATGAGAGATGATACATCACTCTAGTTTGGGCACATTTTGTCTTCCAGCTCCTTGCAAAAATTTGAAAGCCTTCACGAAAAGACTTAATGCTGGACGTAAAATATTTACGACGGAATGCGTACGCTTTACAAAATATCCCGGGATGAGCAGGGTGCATAATACGGCCGATGGAAGGACAATAAGAAGCCGCTAGAGACTAAGGTCATGCATTTACACTTTTTACAACCATTACAGTTGAATTTTTTAGATACTCTTGGGGCATATTAATTTAAACCGGAATCATTTCTTTTTAACAAATGGAAGCGACAAAATCGGAAAGATACAACGCTATGCTGATGATACAAAAATCCATTCTACCCACGCATAATAAGTGACTACCGCAAAGAAAGTGGGAGACAGTAAGACATTCCGTTAACATAGAATTCACTTTTGCCCTCCCTCCATCCCCTATCCTTTTCCCTGTTCCTACCCTACATCTGCATCTACGAAATACCGTGCAAACCAACACTCGGGTGTGTGTGGCACGGAGTGATTCCACACCAGACATGAAGCTCTCATCCCAGCTGAAATCCTAAACCCGCATGTTCCCCCGGAATGCCAGGCGCAGGCCAAAATCAGTCAAGATAAAAGTGCGCGCTAAGAGCAGCTACTAGGAGAGTGCTACGTGGATGAACTACTCCGTGGCTGGTGTTCCAATGCTCTAAGCATAAGAGAATTAGAACACCAGCCGGCCCACTTGTCCCTGAGCTGGCTGGCAGAGAGCTGTCTAAATCGTCCGGTGAGTCACCACCTGGGCGTGCGACGGGGGTTGATGTAAAACTAGCCGTGAAAAAAGCAATCAGTTGAGAAAATAATGGATGGAAAAAGTGGTTAGAAACCATAGTTTCTCTCCGTTTATGACTTTCCCTTGCAGCTGAACTAACTGTTCGATAATTTCCACCAATCTGATATCCTGACTGGTGATTGATACCCTGTGGAGATTTGCTCATTGCCGTCTCCTCCATTTTGTGGAAACCTTTAAATTCCTCTCTCGAGATAACCGTCGAGACATTCCAAGAATCGAGAATTATAAAAAAAATCCCCGCGTGAGGCAAGGCGTCAGACAGCAGTTGACCAACGCCGTCGATCAGGCTGAAGAGGTGATGGGTTATTTCGGGAGACCCTTGATTCCTACTCGAGGATATGTAAGAGATGAAAGGGGAAAGGGCTTCCGTATTTATCGCGGAGTAGAGAAGGACTAAAGGGCGTGTTAGGATTTAGAATGGGAAAGGGATAGGTCGCACAATGAGCAAAGAAGACTTGGGCGTGTGGAGGTCGCTTCCTCAGATGAGGGGGTTATGAAAGAAAGAACCCTAGCGCTCTTGGAGAGTCTTAAGGGGCGGTCGAGCAAACCACTCCAAAAGGCCACATGGTTTATTATTATTTTTGTTATCGCTGCCATTATTCTCTCGACTCGAGTGTGCGATCGGAAGGGGCTCGAGGGGGCGTTTTCGACACCTCGCCATTGTCCGCGGTCGCCTGCCAAAACATCGCCTTGGGGCGGGAAGGGGACGAGGATGGGGCGGGAGGGGGGGAAGCGATGAAGGAGGGTAAGAGGCGAGACTTAGAAGGGCGGACCTTCCTCTGCCTCTTCCTCATCTTTTTTATTCAACTCCCTTGCACTCGTTGAATTTGACTGAAGTTGGTGGAAAATTCCTCTCAGCACTCATCGGAGAAATAATATGAGTTCATTCCACACATAACAGACACAATTAAGAGCGGCATGATTCCTGGAATATAGGCACCCCTTTGGAAAAACTCCGTTTTGGGGTTACTGACTCGTTCTTACATACAAAATGATTTGAATGTGTTGCTTTATATATGGATAACAATGTATTAGTGCTGGTATAATCACAATCGAAATTCAGTCAACATAGAGAAATTAACTCATTAAACTTTTCATATCAATAATAAATAAGAAAAAAGAAGACATGAAATAGATAATTGACACTGCTGTGAACAACATCATTTCATACAATATTAAAATAAATTTGATACATCATCAATAGCAACGAACCAATTTTTTACACTTCTATAATATTTACATTCATTTCTTGCAATAGTATTAAAGTCAGGTAGCGCAAAATATATTTTATTTATTTTATTAAATGCTAGTTGATATTTTATTCTTTCGCTTCCTTACGTCTTATAAATTTAATGGCCTTCTTTTTCTTTGAATTATCTTCACCGCTTAACTTACGATATGAGCCCAAGTACAGTCTGTAAAAATCGTTAGCGCAGACTTAGTACATAAATATTTAATATGTATACCTTATGTGAAACATCGGTTACAGTAAAGAAGAATGAGTATTAAGAAACTTGAAGATCTATCGTTTCAATAAACCAGTTACATTAGGATTCTGAAATCGCTTCTGAAATTATAAAATCTGAAAAAAATTCTGAAATTATAAAATCTGAATAACCACTGAAATATTATTTCATAATACCAATAAAATGGCGTATATATGTCTATGAGTGCCTAATTAACTGACTTGTTCCAAGAATCACAAATTGAAATATTAAAATTACAAAATATATATCTTTGAAGAATTTTGCAAATAATGTGTAATTGGTGCAATACTTGTTATTTCAACGTAATCTCGTATGCATCAAGGTGATTGAAAAAGCGAATTTCGTGGATTTATTTTCATATGGTGAGCCACCCCTATGATATCCCTCAAAATTAATTCTATAGATACAGTTGGAAGATACATATATAACATTGAACACGTTACTTTTGCTGATTTAAGCAAAAACTTATCAGTTGATGTCTTGTTAATTTCTTTTAATCCTTCATCAACAGTACAAAAGCATTGTCACCAACTAGTCTGTTCACTGAGTAACTATAAAACAAAAATCTGCCACATGGCAACCAACACCGATTATTTCATAAAATAAAACATCTGCCACATGGCAACCAACACCAATAACTTCTGCATCGAACATCTCCCTTTTTCTCATTTTTCAATTTTATTTACCAATCTCTTACACAAAACCTCCAACCTCTCCTTTTTTTCAATATAATTAAATTGGCTTGAGGTACCTAGAATTTCTTCTTAACATAGTTCCATCTTTGGTTTTGCTGATTTAAGCAAAACTTATCAGTTTATGTCTTGTTAATTTCTTTCAATCCTTCATCAACAGTACAAAAGCATTATCACCGACTAGTCTGTTCACTGAGTAACCATAAAACAAACATCATCCACATGGAAACCTACACCAATAACTTCATAAAACTAACATCTTCCACATGGCAACTAACTCCAATAACTTCTATAACTAACAGAACCCTATTCGAATGTATAGGTAAGAGAGAGGCCTCATTAATAAATTCCCACCCAATAATCGGCGGGGGGAACTGAGCATAATTTCCACCCGGACAAATTCACACAAACGACTCAATCGCCTAGGCAGCAATTTCGCGCTGGCACTCGCGTTCTCACCGCCAAAGCTCCCGTTCAAGTCGCACCTCGGGCACCTGGCACCCGCACCATCCTCCATCCACCCGCACCTCCGCCACCACGGCCAATCACGTAAGCGCACCCGAGCAGGAGGAGGGAAATCAGCAGAACGGGGCGGTGCGACAATCAATTTGGACGCTATAAACGCCGCGCGCCGTCATTACACGGGGAAGGGGGCGTTTAAAGCGTCTCTCCCGCGATAATCTCAATTTGCCGCCTCGAAACCCGATTACAACGGCCAACTCCTCCTCCTCTCCGCCACCACCCCACATCGAACAAGTCCTCGTTGCAATGCTTCGTCACTCGTCACGGAGGAAATCACCACGCCGTGCCCCACCAATCCATCCCTCCCTCGCCATAGATGGAGGCTTCGGAGACGGAGAGAATGGAATAAAGAAAAGATTCCCCACCGAGGGATAGTAGTAGCCACCAATTGATTCACCCCCTCACCCGCTCCCCCCCCCACTGCCAGGGAGGCTGGGAAGTCGACTGGGGGCCGAGACCCGCTAACCTACACCCCCATTCTCCACAGCCACCGATCGAGACCGCCCTCCCCTTCCAGAAGAGACATTGTTGCCCCCTAATGTCCCGACCTTCCTCGGCAGTGGTTCTCGGTAGCCCTCCTCGAGCGAGGGGGGGAGTCCAAGCGAGTGGGGGAGGAGGAGGAGGAGGATGGGGCCAGCCATAGCAGCCGCGGACGGAAAAAGAACGTCTTCATTTGCCGTCCATTGTTGCCTCAGGAGCCCATTGTTGCTGCAGGTAGTGTGTGGACCCGCTCCTCGCCTTCAGAGCTGAAAGGAAGGTATTGAAGAGAGGGCAAGAACGAGAATCGGTGGATTCGATTCCTTCGCCACTTCTCAACTGTTGTCCCATTCAGACACCTTCCCGATTTCAATTCTCACTTCCTCTCGCAGGATCCTCCCGTCCTTCCGTCATCGGAGAGGCCGCTAATTTCACCGCCCCGAAGGACGCCCCGCGGGAAGCATTGTACATTAGTGACCCCACTCCCACCCTCAAGATTCCCTTGTGAAGGCGAGGTGAAAACAGGAGGGGACACCTTAGGCAATGTTCCCTTCCCTCCCCCAGAGGTTGGCAGCTGCACCAACACCCACCCACACAACAACACTCTCATCTCATTTTGTTAACCGCAAGAATGAAAAAAAAATGACATCCCTTAAAGGATTGGCGCTCGCCCGCGGCTCCGCATTTAAACCTACCGGCCTAGCGAAGGGCGCCCGGTGCGCAATGCGCAGAAAAGGATTGATTAAATGAAAGAGAGAGGGGGTGGTCCAACCTTGGGGGCTTTGATAAAAAAAATGAAAGACCGGATGTGGTCTGTTCTGGAAAGAGTTTTGTGCCGACTTCGAACGTCTGGAAGGAAAAGGGTACAAATGTTCCCTCCCTTCGCAGAGGCAAGGCGAGTCCGAATCGAAAGAAATCACTCAGAAGAGACAAGGGCATAAATGAAGGAGGAACGCCGAAGGGGGTTGTCGGGTCTCATGAATGAGAAATGTCCGAAATAATCGCGTTGAGTTATTACTGCGGCAGCGAATGATGCCAGCCCATCCCTCGGCCAATTCGGAAGTCCGTCTGGTCACGAGGAAACATAACCACTAGGGCAACTTACTGTTCGGTAGCAAAGTACGGCACCTACATCAGGAGTCTCATGTTCAATAGTCTTAAGCGTAACAAGATTGAGGAATGGAGATAGATTTCTCGGGTTTCCAACCGGCTCAAAGGAGTTATCTCCGACATGTTTCGGCAGCTAACCTCGCTACCGTCTTTATCCCTGACGATGGCAGCGGAGTAAGCTGCCGAAACATGTCTGCCTTTGACCCGGATGGAAACCGGAGAAATCTACCTCCATAGCATTCACCGGGAAAGCCGGAAATCACTCAGATTGAGGAATGTTCTTTCCTTTCGTTCGTATCAAGAATATATTTCCTCAACACGGCGGACGTGAAAGAAAATAAGAATTGTTATCTTCTAGGAAGCACATTAGCCAAGCTTCAACATGTTCCACGCTGATCGATGCTTTCATTCTTCAGTGATATCGAGTGGAGTTGGTGAAGTACTGTTCACAGCTTAACTCTTGCAGTCAGCACTTCAATCATTTAGCAAGGAGACAATGACGACGGTCTCGAAGTATTACCTACAGACGTAACTAGGAAACATGAATACGTAATGAGCGTGGGATTGACTTCGGTGACGTCATGGTTGTATCGAAAATCTCCCGAACCCTCCACCCAGTCACAGCGATAGGAGTGAACGACTTGTAATGAAGTGGAAAGTGGTCCGCTCATTCAAGCTTATGGGTCTTCTAACTTCCGAGGATATCGCTTCCTCTTCGATGCCCAGAACACTCTCTTTTTCATAAATTTATTTATATATTACATTGCAATCTGACCACACCTCTGGTGACAATGGCAAAACAATCCATTTTCTTTAGTTTGTTTTTAAGGAGTTAAAAACAACAGTTGAACAGTTGATTTAATATGTATAAGTTTTAATGGGTATCCACGGTGATTCTTCTAATGATGTGTTTTCGGACCACCAACCTTCTGTAGTGTAAAAACGCTTTATGTAGAAACGCATGTTCACCTAATGATTTTTCATTTTGATGTCACCATGTACACGATAAAGAAAAAAATGTGAACGCCATCATCATTCCACTTCTCGAATGGCTCTGGCCGGAGCACATTTATAATCTAAAAATTCTGCTTCAGAATATCTATCGTCCCTTATAATCAAACCATTTTCCTCCAAAATACCTCGAAGACAAACTATTTCAACAACCGTATTACTGAGTCCTCCCTCCCTTACATTAGACCCCATACCCCACTTCTTGAAAGTCTCATTATCCTCGTCCAACTATTGTTATACCGTGCATTAAGCACTGTACTTGAGACATTTGCGATGGCCAAGTGACAAATTGCCAGTGAACCAAGTGAGCACTTGGTTTACCGGTAATTTTTCACTTTATCATCTATAAATCTGGCTAAATCTGCACCCCAATCCACACCTTTCAAGACCTCCGTTTCTGCTATAATTTCTTCTGATAAAAAAGCTTAAAAAGTAATGAAAACAGTGGGGATCCCAGCCTCACAATGATACGATAAAATATGAGGTACTCATGTAACCATGAAGTCCATCGATAGCTGTAAAATCTCCAGCATTTGATTCGCAGCAGAATTAAACTTCCTTCCAAATCAGTGGAAAGACCATCGACATGCTCTGATTTAACTTCCGGAATTGAGAACGTTAAGATAAGGCCAAACGCAAGACTGAGTTACTTTTTGCACCAAATGTATAATGAAGCACAATACTAGATCGATTGACACGAACAAAAGTTTTGATTTCCTAGCAACGGAAAGCATCGATCCGTCATTCTTCCAATCGCAAAAACATCATCAGTGTTCCTTTTTGTAACGTCTGAATCTCAAGAGGGGCAAGTGGATTTCAACTGCATTAACGAGCCTTGGTATGGGAGAGGATGCTTTGCAAGCAATGCGCAAAGCCTATTTTTTCCCTTGGCCTAATAATGACAGATCTATAGAAAATGGCTCGGTGTGCCCTAATGTTGGTAAAGAGGTCACTTCCATGCAATAAGCATCCCAAATTCATTAAAAGAGCTGAGTATAAGAAACATCTACCTTCAATCTCTTTCGGAACTAGAAAGATAGGTTGATCTGTGATCTTGGCCGATATCAAGGTGAATAAACGGGCGTAAGTGATTTAAGCAGTCTGACTTTCTATGATATTTCGTGAACTATTCGCTGACATGCCATTACATCTAGCAAGAGTGCGCGAAACTACATTTACCAAATTTCATCTGAACATGCGTCCACATATTAGTCTGCATTTCGCCGTAAGGACGTGCGGCTGGGTAATAGGGTTACCAGCCGTAGAGAGAGTGACGGGATAGCGGAATTAACCTCCATCTACATAATACCCCGCGAGCCGCCACTTGGGCGTGTGGCAGGGGGTGTTAGGTCACCAGCCGTGTAAAGATGTAAGTTTTTTGGAGATGAAATGGTGACATGAATAATAGGAGTGTATTTAATGAGCTTAATTATTATTGTGATCGCTTATTGTTCGCGGAAAGAACGATTTTTTGTACCTATCTCTTCGGCAGTGTATCTCCCTTATTTTATCGCGTCTGTCAGGCCTAGAGATGTAGTGAGGAGTCATGATAATATTCTCTGTATCACTCTGAAACACACCAGTTCTGAATTTACCAAGCAACCTAAGCCTAGCGCGTAGTCTCCGAGTCTCTAGGGGCTCCCACCTTAATCCCTCTTAATTTGGATGCATAAGAGGTGAAAAGAGAAATGAGTGACTTGGCGTTTGTTTCCTTGATCTATTCAATGGTGTGTATTCAATGCGGTCAATAATCGCAGTCTTCCAAAATATTTGCTGATTCTAACACTTAAACACACTGACAAGCCTACCACATCTTCCAAGTCCAAATTGATCATGAATACACCCATATGGCAGAAATATCGCCAAAGAATTGTTGTCGAACCCGAGGATTCGAGCGTGAAGCAAAATACATTCGAAAGTCAGTTACATAATAGGCATCGGCAATTGTTTTCGAAATATTACCCACAACCCATCGGGAATTACCCTCTTACGGTCGAACGTCAAGTAACAAAATCGACCCCCAGGAGCGAAATTTGGCTACGGCATTCAATGACAGCGAAGAGGAGAGCGGAGTGTCACGCGCGGAGCGAGGGAAAAAAGGAAGGGGAGAATGCGTGACCAATCAGAGACGCGAGAGAGCGTGAGACGTCACGCGTGTGATAACACGTCGACGACTGAGGAGGCAGGACGAATGCGCAAAATGGCTTTGCTCCGTTTACTCGCTCTTCCGCGCACACGGAGCAATGGGAAAGACTGAAGCGGATTTGATGGGCGTGCATCAAGAGAAGGGAACGCTCTTTTGTCTGCGTCGCACGCCTCTTAATTCCATTGTCACAGCAGCCACCCTTCTTCCCTCGAGAGTCAGTCAGTCCGTGGGCGGCCCTCTTTATCAATTCGCGGCCCAGAATAATAAAAAAAAACGAGAGGGCCCCGGAGAGAGCAGCTATATAGCTTCTTCCCTTCCTCCTGCATTGCGTCGCGGCGGAGGCCGACCGGGCACTCCCTGCCGAGCGCCATCCGTCACAATTACTGGCGGCCTCGCCGCGGGGGTGCTTTCAACGAGAAAAAAGGGCCCCACCCACCGACAATACACCACGACTCCTCCCCCCTTCCAGCCCTAATCCCCATCCAAAACCCCCCCTGGGGGGTAATTGGGCCCTCACCGCCACCCCTATTCCAATTCAGCATATAGGGACTGACACAACAATATTTGTACCGCCCCCTATTCTTATTCGTGGTCGGGGCAACCCCGCGTCCATTCCGTCGCGTAGCGGGGTTTCCACCGTCTCGCCGGTCCGAGGGAGGAGTCGCTCATCGAGTCCGGCTCATGCGACCCGCTCAAATATCATACTTACGCTTCGTTTGCCGAATAAGAGGGAGGAAGCCCTTCCAAACTATCACTTAACGCTTGCTGTTCGGAAAATAGGAAGTATAACCTTTTTTTTTTACAAATTACCCATTGCTACATGATGAATAACTTAACGAAGTCACGTGTGCAGAGATACGTTTACACATATAAACTTAATGGTTGAAGGCGTAATTTTGTGGAATGTTAACGCAGACATAACGAAAAAGAAAATCTATTAGTATATCCCACACTTAAAACTTTTATTCCTGACCTAGGTTTCGATTGCCTTGCAATCATTTTCAAAGGTACAAAGGTACTAAGGTAAAGGTAATAAGAGTTTTACCTTCAGTACCTTCGTAAACATTTTGTACCTTTGTAAAGTACCTTTGAAAATGATTGCAAGGCAATCGAAACCTAGGTCAGGAATAAAATTTTTAACTGTGGAATATACTAAGAGATTTTCTTTTTCGTCATGTATATGTTTACCCTCTTGAATGCAGTTTTCTGGAGGAAAATAGTTAAATTAAATTAAATTTTACTGGTAAAACAATTTATAAATGTACATTCATTTGTTTGTTGTTACCTTCAAGTACCTACATAATCAATAAATGAATGAGTTTCAACACATCTGTATTTATTAATGAGATTATTATCGTGAATAAAATACCCTAGGTATGTTTTTAAAAGTAATTAGACAATAGAACTTACTCACTATAGCAGAGAGATGCCTTGGGTGTTCCTCAGGTTTAGGGGCTCCATAGCTGCCGGCATTTTATAGAACTACTTGTTCTTCATCTTCAGGGCCTCTGAAAAAATTAGTCAGTTATTTGTTGATAAAATATGATTTTGCAGTATATTATTGCTAAAAATATATCTATATTAAAATATAAAGTACTTCTAAATGTTAGTTTTATGCCATTTTCGAGGATATTTCTGTGTGATGTGAACTGTTACAGCCTAATAGACTAAGAATCGGGGAATGTTATTACAATTGAGCAGAACATGTGCCACATTAAGACTGAAATTTATGCACCTCACTGTTTACGACAACTGTGCTATAACAAAAAGAGGTGTGAATGCACAATTTTCACTCCAAGAGCTCTCTTAGCTTAGCTTAGGAGGAATGATGAAGGAGAAGCGTAAAATGTTGCAAATAATAGAAAGCAGAAAAGAAAGGGTTATAGGGCACCTGCTAAGACACTCGGAGTGGAGTACCAGCTTAATTGAAGGTAGGATGGAGGCAAAGAGGAAAAGGGGAGGGCCAAGAAAGGAGTTCTTAACGGACACAAAGGATAGAAGACCTTATAGAGTGATTAAGGATCTGGCGATGGAAATACGAACTTTAAGAGGACAAAATGCTGCTCACCAACCCAACGGTTGAGGAGAGGAAGAGGAAGCTCCCTTAGAAATAATTATGAATGGTAACCGACAATTTGTAGCATTAACACATTTGAGGAATGATGGTCAAATTATTAGCAGTGGAACAAGGAATAGGAAATGGTTAGTGGGAAATCTGGCGTCGGAGGGAGCCTTTTCGTTCGAAAAGATGTCGAGAGGTCCATAACATAACGTTCCACTCTGAGGTCGAAGCGCTGCTCGTAAAGTTCTCGCCTCGAAGGCCAAGGTGAGAATTCAGATTCCTCTAAAAAATCATAAGCGCTTTCGAGACTCAAACAAAAGCCTTCGATTCGAGACCACTGCTCTAGGCACAAACAACACCGACCTCATGCACTCCATTGCTTTCGAATGAGTTTGAATACTTATTTTTTTAAATTAATCCACCTATGAAAAACTATCTGCTGAAAAAAATTGAGAAAAAAAATTAACGAGGATAAAGAAGATTGACAATCATTCCGCCATTTTGTTCCGTGGCATCTTCCCAGGGGACCCAGGTTCGACATTCTCTATCTCATCAATACTAATGATGAATACTTCTTCGGTTCGCCTGTGAGTGACTAAGAATGGACGACAAGCCCTTGACAGAAGAATAAATCCCCGACTCTTCTTTACTAAGTGTTAAAACACTATTCTTAACATTCTGGCGGGTCTGGTGGCGTCTAGTTGCAACCAGAACCATAAGTTTAGTCACTATAAATTAGCATTTATTCCACAACAGAAACATGATTCATACACGTAATCTTCGGTGTACAAGGAGAATAATTCATGAATTAAGAACCCCGATCAAGTTTTCATTCACTTTCGTAAGAGCTATTTGTTAACTCTCAAGAGTCTCAACGGCAAGCAAGACCACTGAGAAAGCACTCGCCCACATTTTCAGGTTACAACTTACATCCAATCATTAGATGCTAGCTGCAATCCTTTTTTGTTAAATCGATCCTCTTGAAAAATAACGGAAATGTTAACAGCAATACATTAAAGGGATTGCAGTTTTTAGAACGGACATTGAAACATTTCCGGATAACCGAAGGGAGGGGATAGAAAACGGGACACAAGCGTCATATATTTTTAAGTTCATCAGCCCCGTGCAAAATAGCAATGGCTCTAAATGTGGGTTATTGGGTCATTTTTCTAACAGATAATATTCTGCTGCACCGTTAAAATCAACACAGACGCAACACAAATTTATATGGTGGAATTGGAACCCACGGCTTTTATAAAGGGACGTTAAACTTTTTAATTGTTGCCTCAAACGATCAAATCTATAAGGCATGTAAAATCTTTTCTGAAGTAGGTTGAACTTTGGCTGTTGACTGCAACAAATTTGGTCAATGATAATTTCTAGAAATTGTTGTAACAACCTTATGGGAATCCCTGTGTTTATAAATAAAACTCTAGTAATTATTTCAATTTTCCAAACCTCTAGTTCGTATCAATTCTTTGCCACTGCAAATTAAATAGACCATTCATATTAAATCTTTTCTTAAGCTGGTTAAACACTGATTTTTGAATTTTTTTCTGTATTAACTTTTATTTGGTCACTTCTGTAGTGATCACTTTGCCATATGCATTGCATCTGTCCTGAAGGTGCCCCCGACAACAGGCAATGCCTTAGGGGTCACCTAAAGTTCCTGTCAACTATTTTTGCAAAGTGATTATGTAATCTTGGATCATGTTTAAAGGGGTTATAAAATTATTATTATTATTTATTATTAACCAAGCCTGTTCTTGCAGTCGGAATCAGAAAGTATCTAATCATGCAAGGTTGCTGGCATTCATTCTCGCATTATTTGTTGCCAAATAAAACCTCGAGCTAATCCGTCAGTTTGAGCGGCTCTCTAGGATCACTTCCTCAGAAATGATCGCAGCGTCCGCCGAAAATATCAGTGGAACTCTCAGAGTTCCATCGCTCGCCACCAGCGGGGAGGGGCACTCCAGGGGTCATTCGGGAGAGGGGTACTAGCGTATACCCTTTCTTAGAGGCCCTCTCAAAGTTCCGCAAGGCCTTCCCTCCCACCTTCCCTCCCGTGGTTCGCCCTCATCGACGGGGAGGATGATACAGCTCGGGACCACACTCGCAGATTTGCATCCCCCTGGCGGCAGAGATAGGAGGCACAATAGGAAGAGGGACGAAGAGGGACCACCCCGAATGACCATTCCCCGTACCCGCCTTCACATTCATTCGTCGAGGAAAAAGGAAGCTTTTTTTTATCGCTCAAGGGGTTGCCGGAAAATGTCTTTTCTCTCAGAAAAATCGAGGCGTTGGGGGCCTGCGACCTTGAGGGTTGGACCCCCCGCACCACTAAATCTAAGATTTGTGGCTCGTAACGGTAAACGCGCGCGTTCCCTATTAATTGCATAACGAAAAATCCGGCCTTAAATTTAGCATTCTCGATTATTCACACCCATAAAAGGGCCGTGAAGTTCCACGGCGTTTTCCGAAACCGACTTGTCTGATTTGCTGGAACTCCTCAGTCCAAATGTCGAAACTTCAGGTGTTCAGGCTGCACGAGATTAGATGAGCCTTTTCTTCCACGCCTCTCGGTTTTTGTCGGAGAGCATTTACATATTAAGGGCAAAGGACAAAGGCAAGTGGTGTCTTTGAAAATATCGTCTCTACGTTGAGACCTTTACTTAACTGTAATAAATTCATCTAGGAAGGTAAAACTTTATATGCCTCCCTACCTGATTGTTTTATGATACTAATGCCACCAAAGAGAAGTGATTATAGTTGGATATCGGAAACTGAAACACACACGGGTAAAAACCGAATCACATAGGTTTCAAGGATAGCAGCAGGTACAAGCAGACAGAACTGTTCCACATCACATCAGAAATACAACTAAATATGCACGAGCATTTCTTTGGAGCAAAGAGAATATGCTCCCAAAGGTATCCGCAGCAAACCTCACGAAGGGCTAAGCAGTACCATAAAACGACCCTTTATGGCAGGCCTAGAAGTATTAGAAGTTGAGGAGTTGATGGAGTTGAGGAGTTGGGAAGTTGATGCCATGCGACACCAGCTGACGCCAGGTGCCTTAAAAAAGGTAGGTTGTCTGTCAAACAGAGATGAACATATCCTTCCGTTGGCGAAGTGCAGGATGTATGTGAAAACCCCGTGATTTTTCAGGAGTGCATTCAAAGAAAGAAGTCTTTCATGATACCTCTTGCCGTGTCCCGTGATATGATTTATTAGTATGATTATGAGTATCATTTGTAGCATGGTTTGTTAAAAAATTCTTTATGGTGGCTCTTTGCAATCTCTCATTATCGATGATCACCGTAGGAAAGTGAATGTGGCCATATCGTAATTACACACTTGCCGCATCATCGTACCCCCGTCGCCGGCGGGCGGAACCGGACTCGACTGCGCGCTTGAAAAAACGATGTAATATTCGGGGTCGCAAATATGCGCAAGGTTTTTCTTTAGACTCACAATCTGGAAGCTTTGAAGAATGACGTAGTATGAGTTACTTAACGTAACCAGGCGTCACAAACTACTTTTTCTCGACTAATATGTAAAAATTTGACTGTAAATAGGCTCCGCCATTTTGTTGTGTGTCTATAATTAATAATAACATTTAATCATAAAAATAACAATAGCATTAAAATTATAAAACGGTTTAAAAACTTTCTCCATTAGTCAATTCATTAAAGTTCAGAAAGAGGTTAATTTTGGTAATTCACAGAGAAAATTGAAGGTGGGCATTTTTTGTGAAGTTTGTTCAACTTTGACCTCATATATATTGTTCATGTGCGAGTACAAGAAAAAAAATAAATACAGCATGTCATGCACAAACTATTTGAGAATGTTACTGCTAAGTTTCAACTTCCGGACTCAAAAAAAATTTTAGATGTTTTGGCCGGCTTGTTTCGATTTCAGCCCACTGTGCGATGTCGCGGTTGGAATTCCGAAACAAGAAATCGAACGCCTCTCTCATTAGTCGATCAATCCTGATTGGCTGACTGCAGTCCAATCCACCCTAAGCTATCGAATGCCACTAGTAGCTCCCTTACTCCCTGAAAGTTCTTCTCAGGAATTTTTCTCTTTTTTGGTCTATGTTGGTATTTATCCTTTGGCCTTCTTCATGCGACTTTTCCCTCAATTTGTCCTTCGAATATCTTCCTCACAAACCCGTTTTCTCTCACTGTCCAAATACATCCGCATCTTATTTTCTGCATGGGTTTTCTTATGGTCCTTTTTTCTCCTACTCTTCTGCATAGTTCTTCATTTCCTATTTATCCGTACATTACATCTTTTGCATCCTCCTCAAACACCAGGTTTCGAATGCTTCTTATCTTTTCTGGTCTACTTCAATTTTCTTCTACTTTCTAATGGCCCATGTTTCCGATACATCAAGTATATACCATGCCCCTCACCTATGCCGTACTTCTTTCCCACGAAGAAGTTTTCGGAGGAAGGGAGTGAGGAGATGTTCTCAGTCCACATGTTGCGATTTGCTAGTATGTGCATACGTTGTTTTACCTTCTCATTTCTGTTATAAGTACGCTTCTCATTTTCCAAAACCCTATCTCAACGGGGGTTTTGTTTTCGCCACGCGATACAATATTAATGAAGAGTTCATGTTTAAAATCATCAGTTAATCGTACGTGCTTACGGATTGGTGGTAAAAGTTCGTGCCATTATTTTGTAGCTATTTATTGCCTCAAATTTACTTTCAAAATGCCATTAACTTATTTCTAGGTATTTGTGATAAAATGCATTATTGCAGATTAAGAAAATAACATGATGGCGACTTTTACAATTATTGTGGGGAATTGAACATTGTGGGGGGGGGATAAGGGAAAGTGTGATGTGAGCTGAATCGAAACATTAATTTGTATCCTGTGAAACAGTGCCAGAGGTTCAAAATATTTTGCTAGAGCCAGACTATTATGGTAGGAACGATCACAGGATTAAGATTAAGGAAATAGACTGCAGAACCGATAGATTTAAGACGTCATTTTTTCCACGTACAACTAGGGACCATAATAGTTGTGATAGATCAGTTATAGGACACTGACTAGGTTAAATAGGTATTTTCAGTAGTGCTAAATATCTTAATATGAATTGTAGATACTAACCTCGCATGCAGTCTCCGGCATGATATACTCCTGCATGTCATAGTACTTTGTAGTGCTACTTATTTCCCGCATTAATAACACTAGCCAGTAGTTATATCTTGAGTAGTATGCTGCATGGTAGCATGTTCTTCTTCGTATCACTCTCCTAGTTTGTGGTCTGCATGCATACCGTTGCCCTGACTGCTTTTCGCTTGCGCCTGGCATTCGGGGGAACGTGCGCGGTTCTGATTTGAACTGGAATCACCCCGTGCCACACACCCTGGCGGTGGCTTGCACGTTGTTTCGTAGATGCAGATGTATGCCTTCACACACTATTTCCTCGCCCGTCGTCCATTTGTCTTCGAAGACTGTAGTAGCCTTCTCATCATTAATAATTTCCTAGCTTGGGCCATTCCACGTTTGATGCCAGCAGTACTTCTTTCGTCCCACGTGATGGTATTTCCCAGATAGGGGAAGCAATTCACTCGCTCTACGTTCTTTCCGTTTAGCATAACTTCTGCATTCAGCTCGTCTCTCCAGCATTCTAGGGTTTTGGTATTCTTCTTATTTATATACTTTATTCTTGAAGAACTCGATCTGTTGTGTTCAGTCCTTTCTGCAATCATCACGATTGCCTGCTATGATTGCGATGTCATCAGCAAAGCGGGGGATTATTTTTTTCCGTTAACCTTCATCTTGCTCAAACCTGTTTCTTGGGCTTCCATTACCATTTCTCCCATGAGTAAAAATTAAAAACCGCTAGTTAAGGGTCTTTCATTTGCATTGAGACGACTTGCTTCGTGTACAGTGGGCAGATAATTCTTCTGTCGTTGTAATGCATTCTGAGTTTTTCCAAAAGCTTGGAAATCTCGTTCAACTCAACGTTTTCATAGGATTTCCACAAGTCTACGAATACAACGTACAAGGGCTTGTTAACATTTATCGTTTTCTCTACCAAGGATCTAGAAGAACAGAGGAACCAGGGAGGCATTATATATACCTCATGGTTACTCTGATCTTTATGCATATGAATCACTTTTCTGAGTGGCTGTTTTCGACTTTCTTTTCCATATTTCCGCTTATTATTAGCGTATCTTTGACGAAGGAGATGTCAGGCTGAACGTTCGGTTCTCTCATTTCTCAATCCTTTTCTACTTTGGAATCGCAATCGTTAAACTCCCCCTTGAGTCCGTTGGTAGTCCCCTAATTTCGTAACTATCCCAGATTATTTTTTAGATGTTGCCCTTGGCTTTACTTCCAAGTGCCTAATTGATTTCTCCAGCGATATTTCTAAACTAGGTGCTATTTTTTTCTATTCTTTTTTTGTTTGCTATTCTTCAGATTATTCACTACTCTGTCGAATTCACTTCTCCGTATGTCTGGGCCCAGGTCGTCCTCTCTCACCTCGTTCGCATTAGACTGCCTCATTGCGGCCCTGGCCCAAGGCAGAGTTTCTTCGATGTACTGCTTCAATCTATTCATAATGTCTTCCTTCTCGTAGAGTTAATTCCTGTCCACATCCCAAATACTTTTGCTTTCCCTTTTCCTCTCTCCGAAATGGCACTTCACAAACTATAACCATAGAGTAAGTATATATAGAGTGGCAAAGCAATGGTAAAACCTGGACATAAATTTTTGAGAGCTTTGGAAAGAACTTCTCAGGTGCCACCATTTTAGGGAAAGAAGAATTTTGGCTTACGGAGAAGGCCACTTGGAGGCGCTTCTGGTACTCGGTGATTTTGCATCAACATACAGAGGTGGATTTACCATGGCTGTTGTGTGCTACATCTCGGTTTTTCCTAATAACCATCCATGCCTAAATACAACCTTTTGATGCCATCCACCTCAAAATCATGGCCAAGTTTTCCTCACTTGATGAACTGTCCACCAAAATCACTTAACAGTACAAATTAATCAAGCACAATCGAGTATCAACTGTTTTGTCGTTGATATGATACATCGGTAAACAGTTGACACCGTGTTTGATAATCGCGTGTCTTATCAAATTGACGTGAATTCGATTCATTATAGACGATGCTCATTAATGCACATGAAAATAAATGGTTGATGTGGTCTCGACGACTCGATAAGATTTGCTTCCGTTGCTATGGTCGATTAGTAAACTTCCAGGCACAAAAATCATCACAAGAACATCATGCGAGTTATGCGACACTAAATGAAGTGGCCGTGGGCCAAAGCTCATTTGTTATGGCTTGTCATGCAACTTCGATAAACCTGTTTCATCTATTGGCCAAATTACTATTTAAAAACTCATATCCGAATCTCCTTATCTATTTGCCGCTCTATTAATACTTACTCTATGTTATAACGCAGTTTTGGCGTTTTTATTCCTCGTGTTTTCGTTGATTTCCTCGCAGCAGTATTCTATCCAATTCCTTATTTGCTTTCTTACTCTCTCGTTTGTGTTGGGACCTAAGTTTTTAGACACTATTGCTTTTCGTATTCGTTTCTGGAGTTCTTAAAATTATATTATGTGGCAAATGCATCTTTCACAAATTTTATTTTGTTTTAAAGCCTTTTTAATAAAATTTTAAATGGTTTTATCCATAGCCAGGCAATAGAGTCTTATGACTTATTATTACTGTGCTAGAACGCATTTGCAATAAAGTCGTCGTCGAAAACGATTTCCGACGAATGGTCAAAATAATGAAAGCTATAATATAGTTAAGGAATGATAGTAGGTAATATAAACTGTATATATTAGTGAGTATTACGGAGTATCTCAGGCAGAGAGCCTATAAATTCACATGTTGACTCGTCAT
Organism: Ceriagrion tenellum; assembly: GCA_963169105.1. Classification (NCBI taxonomy): domain Eukaryota; kingdom Metazoa; phylum Arthropoda; class Insecta; order Odonata; family Coenagrionidae; genus Ceriagrion; species Ceriagrion tenellum. The sequence continues at coordinate 141,311,289 of OY720637.1, read as the reverse complement.
GACCTCACCCTTACGCCGATTACCACATTTTAGCACCTTCCGAGGATCAATTCTCCCGAAACACTATACCCTGACGTTATCTCCCCCATAGGCCCGCAAGAACGCAGCATAAAACCCCGTGGATTGAATCGGTACACCAACCCACTCGACTGCCAGATCTCGCCCACCATTCTCCTGGATATATAGGTCTCTATAGGCCTTCAAATATCTTTCCTTAAACTTTCCATACCATTGTCCTTCTTGTACAAAATTCCCACATAAATACTGAAGATTTAGCATATTTTTCGTTGATGAAATAACCAGTTTTGCCGCATAATCCACATATAACTATGCATTGATGGATGGATCTGATACATATACACAAGGTGTTGTGTGATACAGGGCCTGCAGGGGAGATGTGAATAAAGCTGGAAATGGGGAAGTTAAAAGTTGGGAGGAATGCATTTCGTGCGGAGGACACAAGGGAGAAAGAGAGAGAGGTCGGCGTGAGGGGAATGGGAAATCCATCGAAGGGAAGCTCAGATCAGTGAATCGAGAAAAGGATTCCTTTAATCGTAAAACACATGTGTGAAATAGAAAATGTTTCTTTAACTAACATCATGAATCATCAAAAGATAGAGCACTATGTTATCGCCACGGTCCCGTTGTTTACCTCCGGTGTTATCATCACGCTCATTAATAGGTTACACACCGCACGAACCCAATGGATGCACTCGCAACTCCATCAGTTGCAGAAAGCAGCGCGCTTTGTTAGAAAAACAAAATCTTCAGATACAGTCAAATATTTTGGAATTACCTTAACTTCAGATATATCGTGGGGAACACACATATTGGGCACAGAATTAAAGAAACTAGGTTTTGTTAAGCGTATAATAGGTAGGTCCTCGGATGATAAAGTCAAAGAGAGATGCTACTTCGCTCTGGTTAGGCCAGACCTCGAATACGCCGTGAGCATTTGGGACTCTGGTCAAATAGATTAGACCGAAAAAATTAATAACACACAAAGGAAAGCGACGCGTTTCGCTAAAAACTGCTACGAGCGCACGTATAGTGTCTCACAGCTTTTAGAGGAATTATGGTGGGAGCCCCTAGAGACTCGGAGACTACAAGCTAGGCTTAGGTTGCTTGAGAGATTCAGAGCTAATGTTTTTCGGAGCATCACAGAGAGTATTTCATCACTCATCACTACCTCTCTAGGTCTGACAGATGTGATAAAATAAGAGAGATCCACTGCCGAACAGATAGGTACAAGAACTCGTTCTTTCCGCGAACAATGAGCGACCACAATAAAAATTGAGCTCCATTAAATACACTTCCATTATACATGTCACCATTTCACCTCCCAAAACCTGACATCTTTACACGGCGGGTACCTAACACCCCCTGCCTCACGCCCATGCGACGGCTCGTAGGGTATTATTTAAATGTAGATCAGTTAACGTCAGCGGTATCATTATTTTGAGAAGAATGATAAAAATCACAGGCATCCCATGGATTAACCTCAAAGCCATCCACGGAGAAGAGCCGAAGGGTATAACATCCGTAATTAAAATCTTAAAAAGAAATTGAATATGAACTAAAAGTGTAAAATATCAATATGTCCCTCGAAGAAGTAATGAAGGCCCAAGGATGGCATTATGTTTTGTGCACTAAATATTTTAACCTCTTTAATTCAAAGACTTTAAAGACTCTGAGTTCTGTCATAAGGTGATGATGCGCAAGGTGGAAGAAGTTAACTGATATGTGTTTGGACCTAAAATAGTTCAGGAAATGTGGTGCCTACCGAGTAGGTCCTACCTTCTGCATATATATATGGCGTGTCAATTAATATGTAAATAATTTGAATGATACTCATTTTCAATAAGTATCGTTCATCACACAATTAATTCAAAATTATAGCGCAATTCACAAAGAGTCTTATTGCCACTCGACAATGTCTCTTAATACATACCCATGACAATCTCTCAAGCCAAGGAGCCGAACTCGTGATATTCCTGCGCCTCAAGTTCCATAAAAACGTGCCATAGCCACATCCACTTCACATTCTCCAATCCTCCCGTCCGGCACTAAGTGGGTGAAGTTACCCTTTATTAATGATTTAACTTATAAGCTATATAGACACTTCTCGAAAAATAAGTACAAAATTTCTGTGTATAATACTGTGACACTCCAGAAATTATTATTTAATTCTAACGACCGAACTTACATGAATAATAAAAGTGGGGTATATTTACTCAAGTGTGATACTCCTGGTTGTAACTCTTTTTATGTTGGTCAAACTGGTCGAAAATTGAATGTAAGACTAACTGAACATTTTAAATCCAGTGTCAACGGTGATAAAAAGTCAAATTTTGCTGAGCATTTAATTGATGAGGGTCACACATCCAATTTTACCCCTAAGCTTTTACTCGTTTGTGACAAGGGCGGGGGAGGGGAAGTTGGACTTCCTGGAAAATTTTGAAATTTTGTCATGTTACAATGTGCATGGTGATAAACTGCTCAATGACATAATCCCTTCAACCGCCTCACCCTTGTTCTCTGTGCCAGTGTGCCCTCACCTCCATTCCCGTAGTCCTTGAGTCTGGCGTCACCACCTGTTTGTTCCTTCCCCTGCAGTTTTACTCAATCACCTCCTCAAAACTTACTCACCTCTCATCCCCTTCTTTAAATCACCCCCCACTCCTTGAGGTTTCTATATTAACTGTGCTGTTCCATGGGTTTTTGCTTTGTAATCTTAATAATGGCCTGAAAAGGCCGAAACCAGTCGAATTTTTTAAAGATATATTGGTGGAAAAAACAAAGTGTTTTTATTTTACAAATGACCAAATTCCACGAAGTAATCTCGCCAACCATTGATTTTATTCATAAAAAGCTTCGTAAAAAACGGGAGAAATCAATTATTTGCTACAAGATTGGATGTTTTTTAAGACATATAGAACTCCGTAAGTCTATCACTCCAGGGTGAAAAACTGAGCCATCAATTAGCTGTAAATTCAACTGCATTTACGAAATCCTTCCAATAATCGGATAGTATTAGTCAGCGTAAGACCTTTTACTGCTATAAGTGGTGACAATCTATTTTTTGTTTTAATTCATATTTTAAACATCACCAGAGGTGATTCGTATTTTAAACATCACCACGAATAGGAAAAATTACAGAGGAAGACCGAGTTTGGGTCACATCGGGAAGAGTTAATATAATAATGATAAATTTGTAACATTCCACACTGTTTTATTACTTGTGAGCAAGCCTGACAGGTTTCAATGAATACACATCATCATCAGAGGAAAAATACGTATTTAATAGATATAATACGTATATAAAAAATAGGTATTTTGCCTCTGATGATGATGTGTACACATTGAAACCGGTCAACCTTGCTCACAAGTAATAAAACAGTGTGGAATATTACAAAATTATCAGTATTATGCCATGTCGAAATTCTATCCAGTCAACTCTTCAATTATCTTGTATAATTGGGAAGAGTTATTGAGGCATGTTTTTGGCAAAGTGGCAAATGTTTTTGTCTAAAAGGGCACGCATGTTTTACTCTCGAAGCGTGATGCCGCCACCATCGCATATTGTGTGCTATGATCGTAGTAATTTATATGCCGAAGATCCAGCATAGAATGGACACAAATGGCTGATGCATGAGGCCAGGAACCACTTGGGATTATCATGGCCGACATAAAGTCGTCGCCTCTTAAGTGCGAGACGCGAAATTAAACGTGCGCCCTCGTCTACTGCTCGTTTTTTTTAGTCCGCCGTCCACTCCTTTTCCCTGCTCCTTTTTTTACGCCTCATTCTCTCCGGGTGGGGGCGAGGGAGGCAGAATCGCCTCTTTCATACCTTAACACACGGCCTCTCATAACCAGCCCACAAAGCACCCTTCCACACTTTTGGAAACCTCAAGGGTAGGAGAGAGAGGTGTAAAAAAAGGGCCATTTCAAAAAAGCCGTGGGGGCCACGAATATCTTTGCGGCCACCTTTCTCGACATTTTACCGGTCCCGGCGTCTTTCTTAAGAGGCCGCCATCCCCCAGTCCTGATAGGCGAGGAAGAGGCAGGTATGGGGGAAAGCGAAGGATTGAATCATCACTTTCCTCCTCCCCCTCCATCCAACTCAGGCGCATAATTCTCCCTCCTTCCCCACAGGCGACAGCACTTGTCCCTTCTCTTTTCAAAAAAATTCCCAAAAGATGGAAAAATAGCGACGGGACACTCAATCAATCAAAACATCGCTGCCTCGCGTAGGAGGTCTCTCCGCGTGCACCATCTCCTGGCCCCTGAATCTTTTACGCAAGCACTCATGCAAGCGTAGAACAGCTGAGAGTCTGCGTGTGGGCCTTTCATGCGCTATTAGTGTTTTTTTTTGTCCCACGCCCTGTTTTTCACACCAAAACCACGATCGCCGCCCACGCAAAATTTCACGAGGCCCTTGCGATGAGCAAAAGGGTCTTTCTTAGGGTTAAGGTGAGCCCTTCAGGGAAAAATAGCTCCCTCGCTTTCTACGTGATATAATAATGCGTCATAATTCGGTATGGATTGGAGAGTCGATGGATAGGTCTCTTTGTAGACTCCATTGTACGCCATTAGAACGCAATTCGACTCATTATTCTTGTGCGCAGGTAAACAATGGGAGATTTTCGGGACGGCTGTGGTGGTCCGAGGACAAGAGATCCGGACTATGCGCTGTACACGAGAAGAATGAAGTTTTTTTTTAAGAAGACAAACTCTTTTAGCGGAGATGTTCCAGTCAAGCGACCAATATTTTTTCTTCCAGGCTCATTTATTAGAAGCATACGGAAACCGGCAGTCAAGGGTAACTCTCAATACATGGAGTGTTTAAGAGACTAACGCGATAATACATTAGACATTTTATAAACACCGAGGAGTTTCTAATATGGAACTTAAAAAATTAAGCAATGTTACTTTGATCTTTCACTTCCAAAGTTTTAACACTGCGGTAGAAACTTTCCTATGGAATTATGCAGTAGAGAAGTCTCAGAACTCTAAATAATTCAAGATTTTTTTCTTTCTTTGATGAGAGTTTGTTCTGCATATTCGAATCGAATGGCATATATTATCCATCGGTCCTCCATAAATATTCCTCTTCTGAGATATTCCATCTCTCTGAGCTGCAGAGCAGTTAATCGATGCTCTATCAATATGAAGAACAAATGAGAAACCGTTTGCAATCACGGCTCAATAAACACTTGACCACAGCCAAATCTTGATCGCTCGTAATTTCCAACGACGCTCACGTACATGCGATCGATTTATGCGATTTGATAAGGAGATAATACCAGCAAAAATCAATTCACGTATAACTAAAGCTCAATTCATTGAGGGTTAGCTTTATGAGAGCTTTATGGCATTTAAAGTTTCGTAGATAAGAATACTGTTTAGTTGAAGACTCATACGCCGTTGTCTATTTAGAAGCCGATGATTACGTCCTTTATTTCCTTTGCTGAAAAGAGGGACGGGAATGATTTGTAGACCATAGGAGCTGCAGAGAGAAGAAAATAAGAGGCAAAGGATGTTTGCTGCGGTCGAAGAATGATCAGAATCAAATGAACGGAGAGACTCTACAATGGAATCCTCCCAAGGAAAAGATAAAGAGGACGTTGATTCAAACTGTACAGAGGAGAAAAAGCAAACGAATTGGACACATTATACATGACAACAGTCTCTTGAAAGCGGCTTAATAAGTGAAAATGTACGAAGATAATTATCGAAGGAATACCGACCATGGAACTCAGGGAGATTATCATGAGGTCGTAGAAAATCTTTCGAAGGATTGAAGAAAAGAAAGTAAACATGGATGTATGCCATTTCTGTTTGCCCAGTGCCTGGAAAATCTGATGACAGGATTGGCAGCCTATTGTGATTCCAGGGACATACGGGCCAACAAGAATCGTCGGAAAGCAAAAAAAAACCTGTGTAAAATATTAGAAGGAATAAAACAGGTAGGTGAGTCGAGTTGATAGCTGGTGCCAACCGATTTTCAGATTGACGGCTAATGATGATCATTGTGATATCAAAAACATTTTTTGGAAGTAGGAGAATAAGAGAAACAGATATCTTTTCCTAATTTGTAGCGCGGACCTGGGGTTACAGAGAGTCTTGTGACGTGAGGACGGGAAAGTAAGGCGCACCAAAGTTTCTTTCAGAAAACAGATTTATAATTTCAACAAAATGTACAGGTCAAAGGAGATCCTTCTCCCTTCGAGGCTCGTCACTTTCTGCTCCCTTTCGCCTTGGTGGGTACGCTACAGTCCCTGGACGACGAACTGCTGTCCGCGCCTCCTCTTGTTAACGCGCCGAACCTGGCCTTAAGCTCTTCGAATGTGTCGAATCGGTCAACCCCGATTCGGCACATACTCCGCCTTGCCCGCCGAAGGAGTCCCGTGCCTCCTCCTCTACTCAGCCGATTCCTTGCATGAGTTCCTCTTCCGGTTTCTCGTAAGTTTCTTCCATGCCAAGACCGCTTGCACCTGGAAAGATTGACTCGTCCCCCCCCTTGTTTATTTGTTTGTAGTGCCTTTTAAAATAAGCAGACACCGGTACTAGGGCACAATTTCATTTGCGATAAATGTGCCCTCCGGTTCATGTGTAGCAGAGATACCGTGACTGGCATTAAGAAACGTGAGACCTGGAATGGGCCAACCGATCTATCCATTAACTTTGCTGCCGGTTTGTTTGAGGCTTTACTAATTGGGTTACTGCGCACAACGACCAAATCTCCAATACGGAACGGATTGTTTAATCGCCCCTTATTATACTTCGCTGCCCTCTGTTCATAAGAACTGATCAACCTTATTTGAGCTTCCAACTAATTTTTCTTTAGGTTCACCTTGCTTATGTTGAGGGTGATATCTCGTCTATTTTCCAACTCAGCGACAACGGGGAATTAGGTTTAAAGGAAAACATCATTTCAAAAGGTGTCAATCCGTGAGCTTCGTGATGCGCCGTATTGAAAGCTAGTTGGAGCCCCCTTACACTCTCATCCCATGTAGTTTGCGTGCGGGAATGATAGGCGATAAGTGCTGATCTCAAGTTACGGTTAACGCGCACTGCCAAAGATGGCTGAGGAAAATAAGGCGTGGTAGTAACGCGTTCGATCCCGCGAGAGAAACACATTCTTTTGAATTCTGTTGACCTAAACTGGGGTCCATTATCAGAAATAAACCTCACCGGTGGGCCAAATTTCTTTATGATATAATCCTGAAGTGCTTTAATCAGAGTAACCTTAGTGGCCTCTCGCAACGGTATAATCCAACAGAATTTCGAAAAGCCGTCGACCGCTACCAGAATCATTGAATTTTCAGCTTTACTCCTAGGCAATTTCCCCACAAAGTCCAGGAAAATATTCTGCATGGGTTTCGTTGCTACAGTTGAAGATAGTTTTCCGGATTTACTTGTTTGCCGGCTTACTCATAACACACCTTCCGCATTCCTTGACTTTTTCCGCGATGTAACGTTCCAATACTTCCAACCAATTAATTTCTTTTACTTTTTGTATCGTTTTATAAATTCCCAAATGCCCACCGAGGGTAGATTCATGGTAATAAGAAAACAATATTGCTCTCATTGTTTTCAGGAACAACTACCTTTAAATCGTTTCTCCGATTACAGTAACATAAAACACCTTTTGATAATTGGTAGCCCGAAATAATTTTCGCTCCTAGTAACCTATCATTTTTCCCAACTTGGGGTCGGCCCGCTGATGAGTCAATATATTCTGAAAAGAAAGGGGGGAAGTCTGTTATTAGAGCTGTCATATGGCAATTTTCGCTTTCCCGTTTTTCTTCCTCAGTCTCAAACATTCGTGATAGTGCATCTGCCACCACGTTCTGCGTGCCCCGAATATGCTGAACTTGGAATTTTAAAGATGATATTTGTATAACCTATCTTACCTAATTGCCGCGTTTGAGCGAGTAACCAAGATAAGGCTTGATTATCTGTTTCCAGAAGGAACTCCACATGTTCCAAATAGTGCCGAAATTTTACTATTCCAAATAAAATGCCCAAGCACTCCAACTCATACGAGCTGTACTTTTTTTCTTGGGGCGTCAAGGATCGACTCGCGTGCGCGATGGGAGCTCGCCCTTCGTCTACCTCCTGACACAGTACTGCCCCCACCACTGAAGAACTGGCGTTGGTTTGTAAAATAAAAGGTTTTGTGAAATCAGCCATTCAGAGCACCGGAGGAGAGGTAATGCATTCCTTCAGTAAATCAAAGGCCTCTTGTCGCTCCTTTCCCCATATAAACTTAACACTCTTACCTCGCAACGTATTCAGAGGGGCAGCCTTTTTCGCAAGGTTTGGGATGAACTTCCCGAAGTAATTTATCATTCCAATGAACCTAGCCACCCCTCGGACATTTTTCGGGGCCTTGAATTCCCTTATAGCTCTAGTTCTTGCCGGATCTACTGCTATCCCTTTGCTGGATATTAAGAATCCGAGAAACGAAATCTCATTAACAGCGAATTCAGCTTTGTCTGGGTTTACCGTTAACCCTGATTCCCGCAACCGAGTAAGCACTTCCCTCAAATGCCAGAGATGTTTGTTAAAGGACTCAGAATAGATCACGACATCATCGAGGTAGTTAAACACAAAATCGAACTTGATGTCATGAAATACCTTATCAAGTAGCCTCGTTAAGACTTGAGCCCCTGTGGCGAGTCCAAAAGGCACCCGTTTAAATTGTAAAGATTCCACCCCGTACTGAAACTCGTCAAATGTTTAGAGGCAGAGGAGAGAGGTACTTGGTAATATGCCGAGTTTAGATCGAGGGTGGTGACGAATTTAGCACGTCCGAACCAATCAAATGCGGTATTGATATCTGGGATAGGAACTGATTCGATGTCGATTTTAGCGTTAAGCTTTCTGTAATCTACCACCATGCGTGACTCTCCTCATGGTTTCGGCACTAAGAAGGCCGGGGAGGAATATGGTGAAGTGGACTGCTCTATCACTCCTTTCTCAAGCAGAGAGTTAACCTGCTCGCGGAGCACCCGTACCTTTGGTGGACTCAAACGATAAGGGTGACTTTTGACAGGTGTCCCATCGGTCAGACTTATATCGTATTCGATTAAGTGTGTCAAACCCAAACTCTTTGTCAAAACGTCCGCAAAATCAAGTATTACCCTTTGAATTTCTTCCTCCTCCTTTGCTTCTAGGTGTTTCAAACTGAACTCTCCCTCCTGAGCTTGACCGGTGTCTAATTGGTTAGCATGGTCTGCATTACACAAAGTGCTGGGACCCAGGTGATAGACATTTTCGCGACAGAACTTAAAATAAATACAGTTATCCGATATATTTAGCACTAACCCCACGTGTGACATGAAATCGGCTCCCAGTATCATGTCCCTCGCTAATGAGTCACAAACCAAAAAAGGATAGACCCACGCGAAGACCCCTATCTTTACCTTAAAGGTGGCCGATAAAGCAATGCGTATAGGTTCTCGAGTTGCCGTGTAACAAGTTACTATTTCTCTTTTCTGTCCTATAACTAATCCATTCTCTTTCATTTTTTCAAAAAAATTCCTTGAAACAAAGCTACGTACTGATCCGGAGTCCAACAACGCCTCTACTGCCTCCTCTTTCTCCAAAACTTCAATAATCGAGTGCAGACCGCACCTGACCCGAATCCTTCCTTTGTTAGGCAGTCGTTTTCTACGTTTAAGAGTTTTGTTGGGCGAAAATTGGGCTACACTCCCGGGTTCCCCGCCCTCCATGATTTTAAATGATTCCGGGGTCTACGGCAGTTCCTACTCCAGTGACCTTGCCCATGGCAGTTGAAGCAACGTGATCCATTAAACCCTCTGGCTACCTCTGATTGACTGCCGCGGCCGCGATTTCGTGCATTACTTTCCTCATTTTCGCACCATCCCATGTACCCAAATTCCGGAATTGCCATTTCCGCCGGAACCGGGGGCGGTCGGTAATTTTTGCAGTTTTCAACCTTGGCCTCCACTGATCGCCGATAGGGGGATCGAACCCGCGACCTTCGCGTTATCAGCACGACGCAACTCGGGTTGACCGATTCGACACAGCCTCACAACCACAGTTGAAACAAGAACACAAATTTGTATTTTCCACCGATTTATTGGATTGAACACATTCGATTTCGCCTGTTATGCCATCATCAGGTGCACAGTATACAACTGAGTTGTGAGAGAGATTATGTTGTGTATCGCACACCTGATGATGGCGTGACAGGCGAAACCGGATGTGTTCAATCTAATAAATCAGTGGAGAACACAGATTTGTGTTCTCGTTTAAACTGTGGACATATTCCGCAAAGTAAAATCTCCATTCTGTAATTATGTCTTGCAATAAAATTTGCTCTATTGTATATTTTAGCACTGAAGTAAGCCTTTGTGAATCACAGTAATTGCTATTAGTAAACATTCTATGATTGTCTGTGACTGAAATTCAGTGACTGTCCATGGCTACTAGGTTGTGGTTTGTATCAGCACCGGGATAGCTCTTGCACTGCTTTACTTGGCTCTTGTATCTGACTCTGACAAGTATGTAGTCTGTATTTGATATCTGGCAATATCACCTGGCATGTACCAAACGTACCTCATACGCCGATGGTGCTCGACGAGAGCGTAAGCTGCTACCATATTCTTCTCATTGTAGAACTCTACCAGTATTTCTCCCTAGGGATTTCTTTTTCCTAGTCCGAAATATCCCACATTATTTCCTTCTTTTCCCTCTCCTACCACTGCGTTCCAGTCTCCCATGATGATGAGAATTCTTTCCCCTTCACGACCTCGAGGACTTCTTCAATTTGCTCGTAAGCTTCTTCTTTTTCTTCCTCCATATGACTAGATGTCGGCCTAGTGTGGATGTGGGATAGTGCATGTGGGCCTACACGATCCTTGTGTCCATCGGCTCTCCTTACAGCTTCAACATCAGAATCCTTTCGCTCTGCTGCCAGACTGACTTCACTCTCCTGCCCCATTCTTTCTTCAGTATGATGCCTACACCTGCAATCCTCTGGTGATCTCCAGAATATATCACTCGGTATCCGTCGCTCCAGAAGTCGTCTGCCCCCACCCATTTGATCTCGCTGACTCCCAATATATCCACCCCTAGTCTCTCCATCTCAATTTTCACGTTCTCCAGCTTCTCGCTCACCCCTAAAGACGTCAAATTTCGTGTTCCTAACCTTAACTTGTCCATCCTGACTGACGTACCCCTCCCAGTAATCCCCACTCGGAGATCTGATCGGGAGATTATTTTACCTCCGGAATATTTTTTTCCGGGAGGAATGCCATTATGTCATAAATGTAGGGATGCAGAGCTGCATCTTCAGAGGAGATTAATGTAGTGGTCCGATCTTCTTCATCTGCGACATCAATGCCTTCTGCTGAGACTGCTGCCTCTCAGTAGTTTAAGTCCGATATTAACAGCATAAAAAATTATGAGCCTTTCTGGAGGGTTTTCCGTCGACCACTAACTAGAAAACTCCTGTTCTCAAGTGGACCCATGCCCAGAAGTCATCAGACTCTTTGGGAGTATTTAAAGGCCAATACTATGATATGGAGGACGAATTAGCTAACGTCTCCTCTAAAATGAATGGCACTAACCAGCTCCTATGGAGTTGTAATTGGAGCTGGTGTTCCGATCAAATTTTCGCTATTCAACTTTGATGGATGGTACATCCAGCCTTTTTCAGGGTAGTAGCGGGAGTGTGAAAAAAAATAAAATATAAAGGAAAGCTGCACGCCTCGTTAAAAAAATGCTGCGAGCAAACAAAGGGCGGATCATAGCTAAGAGAGGAATTAACCAGGGTGCCGCGAAGGACTAGGAGACTAGACGCCACGATTAGTTTGCTTAAGAAATTCAGAACAGGTGTGTTTCAGTGTGACCTATATTGGAGATTATTTGGACTGCATCGCTGCGAGCGGCAGAAGGGATAAAATTAGAGAGACACTTTGTTGGAAAGAACATGTACAAAAATTCGGTCTTTCCACGTACAATACATGACCTTCGCAATAACTGAGCTCCACTAAATTCACTCCTAAAATCAATTAGCCTTATTGCCTGCCTATAATCTTCTCATTAACCGTTAATTTGATCGTTTCAGGCTTTACTTTGTGGAAGTCAAATAAATCTGATTTGAATTATAATACTTTATACGTCACTACTCTTTATTTAAGACTGTGACCGGTTTCAACTTGATAAGGCACCAAGATGCCTGAACGATGTGAAACTGGTAGCAGTTTTAAATAAAGAGTAGAAAAGTATAAATTAGTATTGTTCTTCAAAATAGATGTTCTCCTTCTTACCTTTGCACGGCCGTTGTCCAAACACCCCCGCCACAGACCTATCCGGTGGCTAGGAGAGTAGCAAGTAGGTACTGCCAGCGCAGAAATTATGTGCACTCGAGTTTGGGAACGAATAAAAAAATAACGAAAAAACAGAGAGAAATACTAATGACAGCATATTTTTTTAAATTTAATTCTGTGTTATATAATGGTTAAATTCAATTTTAAACGCATTTTTTACATTTTTACTACGGGTGTAACGTAAAAAGTGCCGGTTTATGACGGTGCCCGGGCAAAGCTCCGACTTTGATACCACGTAACTCAAACACAAGTTTTTCAATGACTACCATGTTTCTGTAAATGGTCAACAGATATGTTTGCTACGGATTATGTCAGTTTCAGTTACGTATTTTTAACAGGAAAAATGTTATTATTAATTTTGTAAAATGAATGCATTTCCAAATATGGGCATCGTACGATTTCGTTCTTGGTCTCGTAGCAATTCGCATGCCTTGAACGTTTCCAATATGTATGGAATTTTTTATTCGTACCAAACTCGAGTGCACATAATTTCTGCGATATCTCCTGTCGACGATTTCGTTCTTGGTCTCGTAGCAATTTGCATGCCTTGAACGTTTCCAATATCTATGTATGTAATTTTTTATTCGTACCAAATTCGAGTGCGCATAATTTCTGCGCCAACAGGAGATATAGAAGTAGGAAGACCAAATAATTGCAAAATTTGAGGTGATGGTGTCAGCCCTTCGTGGTATTTCCCTAGTTCCATGTTTTGGTCTCGTTTGCTCGCTACGTTAAGGTATTCCGAGCGAGATATTTCCCTAGTCATAATAGAGACCATATTCGAAATATTGGTTTTAATTTCACCAGCTGTAGGAAACATTGATTAAATATTGCATTATTAATGGAGCAATAATATAGTTTTATACGACAGAAATTGTAAGTAATCAAATGAAAATATCTAAATAAGTCTTTAACTTGACTCATTATTTTTCGCGCGGTGCGTTTGAAACTCCTTCAAAATAGGTTTTTTTGTGATACCCAAGAACTTACTGCGGTGACAATATGATTAACTTTCAAAAATATTTGAGAAAACATACAAACTACACGCTGTTAGTTTTTCTACGACATCTAAGTGTAAAAAATTCCTCATTTTGTCTCTCTAAAAATGTCTCTCTGGAGTGCATAGATATACTTACCATTTCCCATGTAAAAGGTCTGGTATTTTCTGGCAAATATCTCCGAAAGTAATGTGGTAAGGTGTTGAATTTTTTGTGTCATTGGAGATATTTTTCTTAAAAGTGAGACCAAATTCATTTATTTCTAAGTAAAGTGATATTTCGCTCGAACTACCTTAAGCGAAGGTACAGTGGTTTGGATCCTAGTCGCCTCTAACAATAAGGAGAGGGTGGTGGAAATGAAAGATGAAGGGGAATGGGTTACATCCCCCCTTCTCCACTGCAGCTCCTGATTGGTGGGCGTGTCTCACCATCCCTCCCACACCTCCACGAATGTTACCCGATACTCTGTGGGGCTGTGGGGGCGCGTGGGAGCGGAAGTTGGAGTTTATTGGACGCAACGAGGGGGCGTGTCCGTTGACTCCCGGCGGGTGTGAGGTACGGTGCGGAAGAGGGCGCGGCACCGCAGTCTGGGAGATGGTTTTCGATTGATTGCGAGTGGAAGTTGGGGGCGCCTCCCCCCCTCTCGATGGGGTCAAACGGCGAGGCGGCCGGAAGTCGGATGAAGAGGGAAAGAGAGGTGTCGACATAACGGCTCTCTCACGAACAAAGCGTCACGATCACCCCGGCAACGGCGGCGGCAGCGGTCCCTCACGCCGATTTTATAAGCTCGGAGAGGGGAAGTCAACCACGGATCTAATTTCTCCACATCGCTATCAGTTTCCATCTCGAGATGCTTTAATTGTTGCCTTTACTACACGGATTCGTGCTCTTTTTCTCCAATCTTTCAAGTAAAATCGTCCAGGAAGCACCCACTGCCAAATATCCAACGTTCCGTCAGTTACTCGCCTCTACCGGATCAGGGGCCTAGTTAGGGGAACATTCCTATAAATAATATTTAACGGCGTATGAAAGCATTTCAAGGGTAATTATGAAGGAAAATTTGATATCCATATTATATATATTCTAAAGATGAGTCGAATCCAAATATCGGTTCTCGATTCCACCGATTCTCAGGATTAGAATCGGTATCGAGAAGCGATCGCCTAAAGTCGATTCCGATTCCATTGATTCCACATAGATGAATATTAAAATCAACTTCATTTATCACATCACGATTGTCTTACTAATTTTGGGTGTAGGCTATCAATTGGTACTTTTAATGTACTACCTCAATAAGCTGAGGATATATATTCTATTTGTTAATAAATAAACCTACTTTCTGAGCGACTTAATTGTCATTGTTATTTTATTTCAGCCAATACTTGAATTTATATTATAGTCGTACGCTACTGTTACATCAATCAACATCCCACCTATTATTAGGAATAATAATCGATGTCATCGGAATAGAGAATCGAGAATCGATTTGAAAGAATCGGAATCGAAAAAAAGTGGAATCGTCTCATCCCTAATATATTCATCATGATCAGAATAAAAGAACTTCGTCGCGAATTTCCACTCACATTCAGCACGCACTGACCATGGTTCGTGTGTTCAAACCATGGTTGCATTAAGTGCGGGTGAAAATTTACTGCAGAGTTTTTTCTCGCCATTAAGAATAGTTAACCGTAGATATTAATTTAAAAAAGTGAAGTAATTTTTGCATAAATATTATGCATTTTTTTAATAAAAATACGAAAAGTTCATTTTCAAATTCAAAAGGACCCTTGACGCGCTACAGAAGACAAAATGCAAATATGGAATAGGACTATGCTTTATTCTAAATGATACCTAAATAACTTCCTAATTATAGACACCTCTATGGGACACCAATTGATTCCAACAAATATAAACTAACATACGATTGAACTAAAAATAAATTTGGCATGCCATAGTGAAAATAATACCCTCTCATGTAGCCAATATCTCTTACCGAGCTGTGCAGCTAAGCTAAAATTGCTGCAACGCAACAAGCACACTGCTTACCAATGAAAAGCTACGGAGGTGGGAGGTGACTCTCACATTATGGTTTTTCTTTTAGATTTCCACAGACCCCGGGCAACTCGCGTGATTGATTTGGCCAAGAAAGTCAAAAAAATCGATAAAAAGTGTTTTAAATATGACAAATATGGGAAGTATATTTGAGGAAAAGACTCTAAAGAAACAGAAGGAACTGTTTATTAAGGAGTAATGAAGAGTGAAAGGCAATTCAATGGAGCAAATGAGGGTAGAAAGGAAATACATTTAGAGAAGCTAAGGAAGAAGAGGTGTTTCAGACGTCGTAATAAAGGTAGGGGATGAGGGAAATATAAATACAGTATGTATTTACTAGCGACAGAATTGGGCTAGGACAGACAACAGGATCTGAAAGAACTCCGTTTTCATCTTCCAATATCGATTTTCAGAAAAACATCGATTAATTTTAGGGAAGTTTAGTTGAAGGGGATGATAACAAATCGTAATTGTTGGCGTAATAAGGTTTAAAAAGATAACTAGAGTGGATACGCTGAATATACAAAGTCAATTGTCTCAAAAAGATCCATTCAAAACTGTATAAAACGAGGAGTATTCCTGAGGTTTTGGAGCTGATTATGGGATACATGTGTGTGGGTGTGTTCCAGAAAGAATCACAAGTCGTGATGTACATCCTGTAACAATAAAATCCTAACAATAAAATAACCTGTAACAATAAAATCCACGAGGTGTGGTGGCAACGCATAGGAAACATATAAGAATAACTCACACATGAAATTTTGGAATTTTCGACCATATCTGTGGTCTTCTTCAGAGTTATAGGCATCCCGACTCGTCGTCACTCAAAAGACCACAGGCCTCGTCGCTGTCTCTGCAGCCAATTGTCTCTTTCTAAGGCTGTTTTTTTTTCATTTCCCCGTAGGAGTTGAGTTCACTGTGAAGTAAGGATATTCTAGGTCGTCCTCTCCTTTCTTCCCCAACACTTTTCCTTCAATTACGTTCTTGATGAACTCGTTATGCCTCACTGAGTGACCAACAAGTTTAATTTTCCTGGAGTGAATTGCTTGGAGAAGCGTTCTTTTTTCGCCTTCTTCTTTCAAGACTTGCTCATTTGTTTTCCTCAAGACTCAACTTGTTTCAGTCATTCTCCTCCAGGACGACATTTCGGATGCCCGGAGCCTGTCTTTTTCTTACCTATTTAATGTCCATGTTTCACAACCATAGGCGAGTATACTCCACGCGTACGTCTTTACAGGTCTCTTCCTCATATCAATTCACAGGTGATTGTCTACCAAGAGGTTACGCATCCTTTGGAAACCTTGTTTGGCCAGGGTGATCCTTCTCTTAACATCTGTTAAGCTTGTATTTTCATTTGCTATTTGACTTTCCAAGTAGCAGAACTCTTTTACTTGGTCAATGGTTGAGTTTCATAACTTAACTTTATCTTTTATATTGCTGTTTAACTTGTCCACCACCATAATTTTCTTCTTTTTAGTGTGAATATTCAATTTTAATTTATTCAGTTGTATTCCAAGTGTCTCCAGTGCGTGATTCACATCCTTTTCTGAGTCTGCAAGAACACTTGTGTTGTCTGCAACTACAATACGTCGGCAACAACTATATATTTATTTGAGAGATTTCCGAGATTAAGTGGCACGCTCCCCTTAAATGACCCAAAATGAAGTTTGCATGACATCATAAAATGCAAAATAATGCTTTTTCGGTTGTCTTTTTCTCCACAAGATTTCTCTCTCCGTGTCCAATAGAGTTCTTACGTCAATCTATCCCTTTCAGAATGCCTATCCTTCCCTATTTCTTCTCCACTTTCCCAGCCTCTCCCTCTTCAGTTCTAAGAAAGGGCTACACTGGGGGTATTGTAATAAAACCAGCAGGCAGGTTGATATATTATTCAGCCGTATGGGCGAACAGGTTTTGGCCTTTGGATCATCCAAGGGATTGTAAGCTGCACTTGTTGCGTTAGAACAGCAGCGCGAGACGTAAGAAATGAAAATAAATCATTAAAAAATCGAAAGTAATGAGATTCTCTATATGCACTTGGGTAGTACGTTGCAATAAAAGGCGCAAAGAAGCAATGACAATATAAGGATAATTGCAATAGGAAGGAGCTAACGACGGAAACTAATAAGAGGCTAATGAGGAGATAAGCATGAAGTGGGGCCTAGATTGGAGCAGAAACAAGGATTCTGAGAACAGAAGATAAAAATAGTGGCAGACTTTCGAAATATGGCTGTAGGATAGAATGGAGAAACTGCGGTGAAAGAGGAAGGAGAAGAGAAGAAAAAGAGAAAGTTAATGAGGGAACTTCTGGAGGAGATAAGGAGGAGGCAAAGTATGTGGTTGGAAAAGTTAACGAGGGACGAAGGGTTCGTTAAGGCCCTCCCTGAGGGGATGAAGAAAAAAGATTTCATGGATAGGATTCAGAAGGTAGGATCATAGAGTAAGTACATATAGAGTGGCAAAGAGATAGAAATATTTTGATATGAGTTTTCAAATAATACTTCGACCGACAGATGAAACAGATGTATCGAATTAGCACAAGCCATAACAAATGAGCTTAGGCACACGGTCACATTATTTAGTGTCGCATAACTCATATGATGTTCTTATGAGGATTTTGGTGCCTCGATATTTACTAAATGACCCATAGCAACGGAAACAAATCTTATTGAGTCGTCGAGACCAAATTAAACATGCATTTTAATGTTCCTTCAATGAGCATTGTCTATAATGAATCGAATTCACGTCAATATAAGACGCGCGATCACCAAACACGGAGTCAGCTGTTTACCGATGTATCATAGCAACGACAAAATAATCGATACTCGATTAAAAGCACACAACAGCCATGGTAAATCCACCTCTGTATGAAGTTCTGATGAAGGCTTCCGCGGGGCTTAGATGCAGGTTGATTCCTTTTTTCGGGTTTTCCGCCAGGTCGGTTCATGTTGAGGACAATATTTCGCCGGCTGTCCTGCTGGCTTCCTCAGGTCCATGTAACCGAACAACATTAACCATGACATGAACCGACGCAGCGGAAAACCCGAAAAAAGGAATCAACCTCCACCTCTGTATGTTGATGCAAAATCACCGAATAACACTAGCGCCTCCAAGTGGCCTTCTCCGTAAGCCAAAATTCTTCCTCCCCTAAGGTGGTGGCACCTGAGAAATTCTTCCCAAAGCTCTCAAAAATTTATGTCCAGTTTTTAGCATTGCTTTGCCACTCTATATATACTTCCTCTATGGTAGGGTGTAGGCTGAGGTACAGAGAGAAATATTGTGGGTACATAGGGAATATGTAAAATCTATTTCTGTACTGATCGGCAGTTTCCGTTCACCGTGGAATCATTATGGCCCTCCATAAACAATATGAAGGAGAAGGGAAAAAATGGCTCTTTCAAGAAGAGGAAACGATAGAATAAAGCTACTCTCAATATCTCACTGACTCTAATTACTTGCTGTCTAAATACTCGGACTTTCCCTAATTTAATCAGCATCATTTTCTTTCTCCCCAACCATGGCCACGCCCAGCACTTCCTCGCTCGTCTCCTTCGCCGTGAAATGCACAAACCCCAAGCTTTCACGGCACTCACTTCTCTAACTTCAACAAAGCAATGGTCAGGAAAATAGCTGCTTCCGACATTCCGACATTTCAAGGGTGGACTAAGCCTTCGTCATTCGGTGCAAAAACTGCGAAGTCTTCTCCAGAATCATTCGTCGCGAATACACAAATTCCTTCGCCGTTAATGTGCTCTAACCCCTGAAGTTCCAAGTTTTGACCCCACATATAGCCACACTGTACGTCTAAATACTAAAAATTCCTCTGTTGATGTCTTTGTCCAGATTTCAGTCAGAGATAATGTCATAGAATGCCTCTTCTGCTGATTAATAATTTTCAGACGTTTAGGTTAAAACTAAGAATGCAATCGAATAAAGCTTGAAAGCGGCGCTCGGTTCAGGCTCCTTAAAAACATCGGAACATATACGTTCCAAACACTCCATATGAGAGCTTCCTTTGCGACCAAGGACTCGAGTGGTTCTCGTGAAGCACTGACTGAGAACATGAGATGTAAGTATCACGCTGCTACAGATCCAAAGAATCTTTTCTATCCAAAGTTAACATAAGGTCGAGATTTCTTTGAAATAGAGGTTAGGAAGCAATACGAATGGGATTTACGAGGTAATTTTGGCGTGTGGCACCAAGTTAGACGCCTACTTCGTAAATTTAACCAGAGCAATATTACGAACAGACAAGAACCAAGTACAGAATAAAAATCTTAGAACAGTTACTATCGCAGGATCCTAAAAAAGTGACACACTAATTGACAATAATAAATACGTCTATATGATGGATAGGGAACGGTTAAATCAAAGACAAAGTTCTGTAGTCTACGAGTAGTTAGAAATGATAGTGGCAAATTACCTTTGGGATTTATGGAAGCGCGAGAATTGGTTGTTTGATTGTCAACATGGATAGGTATAGAAAAGGCTAATCACCTGATACTCAGCCGATAGGTTTTTGTGATAAAATTGCCTACTCTATAGATGCCGGAATAGAATTAGACACAGTGATAGTCGATCTGTCAAAAGCTTTTGATAGAGTTGATCACGAACGGTTTATGCTTAAGATAAGGCAGTTACCAATTCAAATAGATGGAAGAGTAATCTTGTGGGTCAATGAATTCCTCAAAGGTAGGACATTGAGGGTTAAAGTAGGATATGAATGCTCAGAGACAAAGAGGGTAAAATCGGGTGTTCCTCAAGGACGCGTCCTTGGACCATTCTTGTTTTAAGTGTACCTAATTGACCTCCCGGAAAAAATAAATTCCAATAGAAGGCTTTTCGCGGATGACTGCACTATTTATCGGAAGATTAAAAGGCAGATTGATTATGAAGCCCTTCAGGACGACGCTAACAAATCAAAGGATTGGGTATCAAGAAATGGGTTGGATATAGACGTAAATAAATGCAAATAGGTATGTGAACTTAAACAAAAAAAGACCGGAAATAGAAATAACGAATTCTCCTGTAATTAAATTCCAAAATCGGACAGCTGTAAATACTTAGGAGTCTATTTAACTAATAATTTAAGATGAGGTTTAAACGTGGAACACATTGTTAAAAAATCTTTCAAAATGTTACATTGAGCAATAAGAAACCTCGAAGGGAGCAGCACGACCACTAAAGAGAAGGCCTCTAAAACCCTGGTTCGACCAACACTAAGAGTACGCATCTCTTATATGGTACCCACACAAGAAAGGAGAGGTGATGAACTTGTAGAAGATGCAAAGAAAAGCGGCTAGGTATGTGCTAGGGAAACAGAATAAAACAGAGAGTGTAACAGAAATGCTTGGAGTACTGGGATGGGAGAGTTTACAGGTGAGGAGGAAAATGAGCAGGCTATGTGGGATGCACAAAATGGTGAGTGAGGAAAAAGCATGGGATGAATTTGGAAAGGACATAATAAAGCCACACTTTGTGGGAAAAATGATCGTCAGTTGAAGATCACGAAGAACAAATGTAAGACAGTTCTCCTTCTATAATAGGACCATACGGGACTGGAACGACCTACCAGCAAAAATATTTTCGCCCTTCCCAATAAAATTATGTATTTTTAAAAATAGGTTAAAGAAGTAGAAGGTTTCAAGGTTTATTCTTTTACTTGGCTGTTTCATTCGTTATAGGCGTTATAGGCGTCATAGGCCACTAGGCCAATGTCCTTCTTTTAACTGTTTAATTTTAATAATAATAATAAAAAGACACAAAAAATTAAGCAAATACATCCTCAAAGACCCAAATACAACTGATTACAGATGCAGGCGATGCTATCAAAGTGCAGAATGCATCCAACACATACTTTCAGGATATAAAATACTGGCCAGCACTGATTATTTACAGACATAACTTAGTGTCAAAAATTATACATCAACAAATTGGAAAAAAACAACTAATAGATAAGAACTTTCCTACATATTATAATTATAATCCTGAGTCCGTACTTGAAAAGAAAAATTTCAAACTATATTTTGACCGTGCTATCATTACCGACAGAAGAATACAGCACAATAGACCAGACATCACATTAGTAGACAAATTAAATAAATCTGTGTACTTCATAGATATAGCAGTTCCTCTAACAGAAAATATGGAAAGGACCATACTGGAGAAAAAAAGCAAGTACCAGGATTTAGCAGCTGAGGTTTTAAGGTTATGGAAAATGAACATGGTCGAGATAATACCCATAGTAGTTTCAGCCACCGGAATAATACCGAAACAACTTGGAAAAAGTCTGGAAAAACTAAATTTACAGTACAACGTATTCATCCAAATCCAGAAGGCTGTCATTATAGCAACATGCCATATAGTCAGAATATTCTTAAATTTTAGTAAAACAACTGAATAATGTGTTTATGGGAGTACTTGGTATATTAGCCGTACCCTAGAATAACCCAGCACGGCTGAGGAATGAAAATGGAGAAAAAAAATGAAATAATAATAATAAAAAGACACAAAAAAGTACGAAAAGAAATTTTATAGACATTGATCGCGACATTTCACTTTAGAAACTTTTTCAGGTGTATTTGATGGGAGAGTAATATTAAACCCCTTGTTTCTCCCATTGCCAAATGAAACACCGTGTTATTTTGAGTTTCATTTACGAGAAATATATCGAGAAAGGGTAAATATATCATATTAGGGAAAGAACAAGGGATATCTGGCAAGTTTTTCTATAGCTACTCAGAATATGAATAAAGTAATGTTACATTGGAATCACCTAAAGATTAATAAGTGTCAACGCAGTAACTTCGTGATTCCCCCGACCTTTACGTTCCATTATCATTGGATTCTTCCATATCGAAATAAATTATTTTTTTGCTCGCTTCATAAATAAACAATCGGAAGGAAGGAAGGGTAGACCAAAACGACCACGAGTATATATTACCATAGAGTAAAGGATAATTATAATATGGAAACAAATTGTTGACTGATTCTGAGAAGAGACAGACAAACAAACTGTTCTCGCTAAAGCATTTGAAATTCCCATTGCTTTCCCTCCATTATTCGTTATAAATATATGACCAAAGAAAGGCAACAGGCTAATCAATGTGAATACGATACTGGTGATCACGATAATTGAGATTTTTTCCTAAAAGTTTCAAGTTTGAAATCAGGAAGTTGGAATTTCCTGGTCCAGCATGAGTCACAGTTATTGTATTTGGAAGCTTAATAAAATAAGAGATTTTAAAGCTTATTACAACAATGTGCTATTTAAGCACCAGCATATGGCAGCAAAGTGCAAATGAAATATGTAACGTCTGATTATTTTTTATTATTTTTTCTGTTTTGATTTTGTTTTTTGCAGTATTTTGTTCAAATGTTTAAATTTATTTTAGTATGGAAATGTATGATTGATTGTTGAAATGTTGTCGGTTGTGAAGAGGTGTGTTGATAGAGAAGGGAGGAGATGGTTGGATTTGGTGGAATGAGATAGACGGGAAGCTGAAAGGAGCTGCTCTGTTAAAGATTGAAGATTGGAAAAAAAAATCAGAAAACATGTGTTTTTCGAGTAGACATACACTACGTTTACCAATCGAACACAGATCGTTAAAAACTCGGACCAATCTGAACATTCTAAGCCAGTCGACTCGGACCACCTGGTTTACCAAATCGATTAAAATGTCGATTTGAATCAATTGAAATATCTATTTGAAATTTCAGACTGGCAGAGAAAGCGGGTAGAGTTAGCCCGCTTCTCATATCGAACCCACTAGCCCGTTGCGTTTACCATACCGAGTTGAACCGGCCAAATTGATCTCAGTTTGACTGGTAAACAAACGTTGTGATAGTCCGACGCTACAGAGAGATAGTTTAAGGTAGTTCGAGGGAAAAATCATTTTACTTAGAAATCAATGAATTTGGTCTCATTTTAAAGAGGAATATCTCACCCTACTAATGGCACCAAAAATTCAACCCCTAACCACATTACTTTCCGAGATATTTGCAATCAAATACCAGCCCTTTTACATGGGAAATGGTACGTGCATGCACTTCTGAGAGACATTAATTACAAAATGAGGTATTTTTAACACTTAGATGTCGTCAAAAAAAACTAACAGCGTGTAGTTTGTATGTTTTCTCAAATATTTTTGAAAGTTAATCATATTGTCACCGCAGTAAGTTCTTGGGTATCACAAAAAAACCTATTTTGAAGGAGTTTCAAACGCACCGCGCGAAAAATAATGAGTCAAGTTAAAGACTTATTTAGATATTTTCATTTGATTACTTACAATTTCTGTCGTATAAAACTATATTATTGCTCCATTAATAATGCAATATTTAATCGATGTTTCCTACAGCTGGTGAAATTAAAACTAATATTTCGAATATGGTCTCTATTATGACTAGGGAACTATCTCGCTCAAAGTACCTTAAGTGGCAGTATGTTACTAAACGCCGCGAAATCGGGAAAAATGTTGTGTAGGTGGGTATTGAAAAAACTTGGGAACTATCTCGCTCGGACCACTTTAAGCAAACAGCTATATTCAACGAGTTATTTTCACATCCGTTCCAAAAAAATTGCTTCTTATTAGGGAATGGCGCACTCGGCGTAAATCATCAACACTTACACCTTGACCCTTCGAGCTAAAAATCCACTTCGCCAAATCTCGCTTAAACTTCATACCCACTACCATTTTTTTCCGCCAATTTTTCAGACTACCGACTAGGTATCGCACCGGAAGGCAAATTGGCGCCCAGGCCAGCAAACAGTAGGGTCAGGGAGTCGCACAGAAAATTATATTTGGCAGGTGGTTATGATTGGACTGCGCACAGTACGGGGAGAGAGTGGGATGGGAAAGACATAATGGGATATGGTGTCTCGTCTGGGTCGACCGTTTAAGGAGAGGCAATCGTCGGCAGACGTGCCAACGCAAGGTTATAAATGGCGAACCACGCCAAAGTGGAGCATAACATGCACTTGGTGTCTGCGGGAACAATGCGACGGCAGTGTGCATTGAATAGGCTAAGAGTCGCAATGGAATCGGTAAACAAAGGAAAATATTGCTTACAATTAAAATGATCAAAGATTGCTCCTCCCTGTCTCACTATTCCTGCACAGAGTGAAGGTAAAATCACACCCGAACAAAAGGGCAGGGAGGTTAGCTCCTATTCCGCCAGCATGAATTAAATGAAAAAAATAAATCATAAGTGATTGAATCACAAACAGAAATAAAATCATATAATACTGAATCTTCACAAAAAAACAATAAAATTCTGACTAAGAGTTTCATTGAACGATTTGTTGACTCGTAAATTCAGCATGAAATATTCCATAGACTCGTAATGTACATTAAAATCATACCATAATTTCTCGGGAATATTACCACTATTGAAAGGTGAAATAAAGTGACTTATATGGCAAATCAGAAACAGATCAAACAATAGAAAGGCACTCAAGCAAAATTACTTTTCGAATTTCTGGGCCTCCACGAGCCGGCCTTTCTCAGTGATGACAGTAAGTTATTCGCTAATAAATTCGGAACTGATATCGTACCCTGTTGTTAGTTTGAACGCTTCTAGCCACATCTATGGCTTCCGATATTTATAAAAATGATGCAATGAGAAAAAACTTAAGGCAATGATTTTCTCAATGAAACTGATTAAGTTTTCCTTACGGGAGCTCAAGGGAATAAAGAGATCAAATTTAAGCAAAATATATAAAAAATATCGAAATAGTTTTCTGACAAATGAGAGATATTAAACCACGTCACTTCCGATGGTTTCGGCCAAAAATACACCACTGACAGCTGGTTCATAGATAGCTCAGATTGGTGGATGGCACGAAATGCCATAACAAAAGGGTTTGAATGGCTTATTCGCTGCTGATCTGTCGGAGGCTATTGGAGGATACGCTGACAACAGTCCGTTTAGAATGGGTATCGTCCATCGTCTGCATCCCCCATTCTTTCCCTCTGTCATCTGTAAGCTTTAAAATAGGTCGTGAATTCTTCCAGCACCATAAAATGCCGAAAGACGACAAGAGATTATTCCGCGTTTCATGAATATCTCATATTCATTAGTTTTTCTTTCGTTAGCACATCACCAACGGACCACGCGTTACTGTGATTAATAAATAACATTTTCATCTGGCCCTATTTTTTGCTGAAATTCGAACAAAAGTCAGTCATAAACGTGGAACTAATAGTAAACAAATCGTTCTCGAACGAACCATATTCTTCATAGTTCCGTTATAATGCAGTGACGAGTTTATTGGGGAATGCAAAAAATTAATCACCATTTAAATTGTAATTTTGACAGGAGCCAGGAGAAAACTAACTTAGAAGCAGTCGAAAACCTTCGTCAATTTGCCATACTGTGAGGGATCAGAGTGGCGCTACCATGCGAAGTATGAGGGAGTTGAACGACTTACACATGACTTACACCCTACGGTCATTAGCTTCTCACCCCTCTCCTCCTTTCCTCAATTTTCGTATTTATAGAACCTTCAGGACATTCAGTCCTCGCAATTTTTCAACATCAATCTTGTGTTGTTAGTGTCTTTTCCCTTCGGTTACCTGAAGAGGGCCACCTTGTGGGCAAAATACGCGTATACGACGCACACCCTCGTCTTTTCCTGTGTCATTCCTTTGACCAAGCTCATCTCGAGCCTGATTCTCCCAGAAGTTGGGCCCTGTTGAATGTGTGAGAGAGTAATTTTGTGAGTGCTTGTGAGAGTGATTTCTCTGTGTGTTTGTAATCATAACTCAGGCATCCTTAACGGGGTCTCTAAGCCCTGTGAAGGATTCCAATTGGGTTGAGTGTGTGTGTCTGTGAATGGTCACTGGCGAGGAATTAACGTTCCCGTAAACCTTCAAAATGGTATTCTGGTTGAGAGGTTGTGGTTGGTCACTGACGCTACCGTCAAACCAACACAGTAAATATTTTCTTTTCTATCTTTTGACGAGTAGTGCCAATAGTTACGGCCATTTGAGAAATATTCTCACCCTATTTTGTCAATTTACGAGGCCGTAGAGCTCAAGTTTCCTTGATTTTGACTTACACATGATTCTCGGACGTTCAAAAAACTCCAAAATCATGAGAGAGAAACAGTAAGCAGCCACGTAAAGTAGTTATTAGACCAATACATTCTAAAAACTGAACCAAGAGTTAGTGGGTCGGTATCACAAACGGATTTCTATCGTACGAGCTGCTTCTGGCTCAAAATAAATACATATTTATGTAAACTAAGCAGCAACATTTTATTTCAGTTTTCATTCTCACGCTGCGATAATAAGTTAAAACAATATCCATCGAAGACAAAACCAATATATTGGTCCTAAAATTATATGTAAATTGAAGTTTTTGGGCTTTAAGCTAAGGCTAATTAAATGATGCAAAAGCTCTTCGAGGTAAAATCACGATTTCTGGGTATTCATCGTTTTTCACTTTAACTTTAATGACACTAGCAATGGAGAAAAGCAAGCAATGTACCATTCACAACTGCAGCAAATGTAACACTTAGTTGTAGGGGTGTGGGTATCTAAGAGGCAGTTAGAATTACTTGTTTCAAAGTAAGACTAAGCAATCCAACACTACATCGACAGCATTCAATGTAGTCAGACCATCTATCGGATGTTTACGATCCAAAGTTTCACCGTGACACGTGAAGGGCGCCTGCGAAAGATGAAGTGTTGAAATGAACTTGACAACAGTCAAAATAGAATAGAGCATAAGATCTAAGCCTGGCACATAAGGTCGCTTCTGCGAAGTCAAGGAATGTAACTCTACCTTATAAATCACCAATCATAAATGACCATCTGCTAAAACACATAATTGCTCGGGATAGCAAACTACATAAACACTGCCAGGAAATTCAGTTCGTTCCAAAATACCTAAACGCCTGAACTTCGAGACTGAAAGACACCTTTAGAACATTTTCCATTTCTTGAGCTACGTGACTTATTCCCTCGACTGTTGATAAAGCATCCACACTCTCCATCACCTGGATTTCCAATACCCTAAAATGAGAATGCTAGAATTATTCCTTGCCGAGTGTGTCATAATCAGAGCGTAGGATATCTTTACGTCGGGTGAAAGTTTTCCGGGGACATCATCATTAGTCGGGAGAACCTTAAACCCCTGGATCGGAAGCGCCGAGACATCCAGGGGCGGCGTCAGAAGGGGCCGGATTCTTCCACGTCGGGTGCGAAAAACGGAGATCGGCGCCGTAAATCAGGCCCCAAAAATGATGGTCGGCACTCAAAATTGGCCCAGAGCCAATTTGCGACAGCCTCCGCGCGACGTTCTATCGCTCGCGTGAAAATTGAGACATTAGAAAAGGTATCCGGTGATGAGAGAAAGAGGGAAAGTGGAGAGGGAGTGGATTGGTGTGCCTGTCGAAAGTGACGTCTTGTTTGCCTTTCGAGGAGGGTGGATATAGATGTTCCTTAAATGCCGTCTCGTTGGTTTTTGGGACGGTGGGAAGGGGAGAATGCCGTAATTCGTTAGGCGGGTCCGTGGTCGCGGGAAATATCGGGTGTGCGGGGAGGGAGGTGTGCTCTTAAGAAGTTTACTCTGATGTTGGAGGCGGGCGGGCAAGGGGGTTATTTGCAGAGGGCGGCCCTGTGGGAGGGGATGATGGGGGTGGTGGATTGAGGGTGGGGTTCCAATCTCCAATTTTTCAGGGGGGTGAGATCAGGGAAAGAAGGGAGGAATCATAAGGGGTGGGTGGATTGTGGTCGTCCCGGGAACGTTAACCTAGGGGTTAGCTAGTGATTGTTGGTTTTGGCCCCTTTCCCCTCATTATAGCAAGGGCCGTACGAGGGGGGGATGTTGGGATATTCCGACGCTTCCGAAGGTGGTTGGGAACCTCACCTTCGGGTGTCGAAGATGAGGACCCGCACCAATATCGGGCCCGGGCGCAGGAAATGGGCGTCGTTCCCTGGATAAGGATCTCGGATCGTCCGGTCGGGCAGGGTTTTATCAACGCGGCCCTCGGGCCCTGTGATCAACTTTCCGCAGGAGAACGGGGAAGGCGTAGAGGAGTGTGCCCGGGAAATGAAACATCTGCGGATGTGGACCGGGCTTGATCGGCGGCGAGCAAACCATCGACACCCCAGAGGGAAGCACAATTCGTGGACGATGAGCGCCATATGGGAACCACATTTCAACACACACACACACATAACACGAGAGGGGTAACGTCTCAATGAGGCAGAACCAATGTTGGTTTTTCGAAGAGACCGAAAACTAATCAAAACGTTTTTCACTTCATTTCCACCCCCACTCCCTATCCGTTTTCTTTTCCTTGAAAGGGCCATTTTTCCCCTTCTCCTCCATGTTGTTTAGGGAGGGTCGTCATAATTTCACGGTGAGCGGAAATTAGCTCTCTTTCCGATCAGTACAGATATCCGAGGTCATAGCGTGGAGTAGGAAGGAGAGGATGGAGGAAGCGAAGGCTTTAATGCTGTACAGTACAGTCAACAGCACGCGAAAGGTACGCCCTCTTGCCCAATCGCCGAGGAATAAAGAGCTGAGATAAAGATCCCGCAATAAATGCTAAAGGTCATCTCCACTCCCTATCAGTAATCAGGCTTGAAATGAAAGAAGAGGCACGGCCTCTCCATTGGAGGCTCAGTATGGAGTACTTATGGAAGAAATCTTTGGTTACCAATGCCACCAAATATTCAATCCGCTTTCCGCAACTGACGGACAAATACTTGGGTTGGTTAGTGAAGTTAATGAGGAAATAGTGACGCTGGAAGACTGAGTAAATCAGTTCCATTCTCGAGTAGAATAAAAGTAAATACTTAGGTAATAAGCGCAAGAAATAACTGGAACATCTGGTAAAGAACCAGGCTATCGACGTCATTGCGCACACGGAGCTCACTGACTTCATGATTTAAGACAGTAGTGAATACGATGAGTTTATTGAAATTAATGTATTGAGGGATGTGTCTGGAGCGATTGCAAAGAGCCAATCGGAAAAATTAGCTGGGTTGTCTCTCTCTATTTCCGGGACCCAGAAAATGGTGTGATTAGGTGAACTAAACTGATGAAATGCATGAACTAAATGCATAGTAAAATCAGAAATTTTAAGGTAAAAGGTTTTATTGCTTAAAAGTGCTCTAAAAATAAATAAAAATTGTTTTCCAGCTGCCACTCGGTTCTGAGTGCAACTAAGAATAAAACCTACGGGCGCCACAGTAAAACTCCATCGAATTTATAATCTGTGTAATCACAAATATTAAATCCAACCCAAACTCTAATTGATATGCTACAGCTTGGACGTCAGATTGATTGCTACATTTTGCCAAAACTTTGGGAAAAAGTTTGGGAGAAAACACTTGTGCCCATTTCAGCATTATTGATGCGTAGTGGCAGACATTTCTCTTATGCATGCTTTGAGTATTGTAAGTAAATTTCTAATGCGATTTTATGTATTATGAGAAATTCATACAATGTATGATGATACTAAATCGCCTAGTAACGAAAGGAGTAACATATATATGTAGATACAACTATACATATTCGTATACATGTAAATTATATTTATTCCAGGTATTTCCAGAAAATACTAGGAGTCAAACTTTTACCCTCAAACATTGGGTAAATCATTAAATTCGATATATATTTTATACATCTCACTATTCACATCCATTCGCATCATCAATTTCAAATCTTCATTCTTTCCGACATCCGTTTCCACTTATATCAGTTAATAAGTAGGGTTCAAATATAGCCCCTCAAGATTTTATTTTAGTGGCATGCTGGGCTGGGTTATTGCTGAAAAACATATTTTTTTACTTTTTAGAACATTTTGTTGAACAATGAAACCTTTTACATAAAAAACTCTTTTTACTATGCATTATTTTTAACTTTATATTTTTTAATTTCTTGCTATGATATTCTGATTTTAGAGATTACTTCTATAATTTGAGTATTCCGAGAAAAGTGTTCAGCAAAATTTTAATCAAAAGAGTGAGGAATATTATTTCTGACAGAATATGGGGAGTGCAGTGTGGGTTTATGCCTGGGAGAGGATGCAGTGACCAGCTTTTCGCGCTTCTGTAAGTGATAGAAAAATGTATGAGTGTTCGAAATAAAGTGTATAGTGCACTTGTTGATTTATAAAGGGCCTATGATAGGGTAAATAGAAAGAAGTTGTGGAAGGTTTGGAAGGACTATGGAGTATATGGGCAGTCATTGAATGTTATGAAGGCGATGTATGATAACAGTAAGGCAAGTGTGAGAGTTAACGGGGTTCTGAGTGATTGATTTTCAGTAAAACAGGGCGAAAAGCAAGGGTGCGTAATGTCGCCATGGCTGTTTAATGTAATTATGGATAAATGTGTCAGATGCATGTAGTGAAAACGACAGAGTTCTGATTGGAAATGTAAACGCGCGAGTTCTACTATATGCGGATGATGCTGTTTTGATCTCAGAGAGCCAAGGAGGATTACAGAAGCTCCTAGATAAGTTTAGTGAAACAACAGAGAGAATGGAATTGAGGGTAAACGCGTGCAAGACTAAAGTAGTAGTTTTTGATATAGAGAATTGGGAGAATAACTGTATGATGAGGGAAAGGTGAAGAAATTGAACAAGTGGATGATTTTGTGTACTTAGGGAAAATGTTTACGAAAGATGGACGGATAGATGAGGAGATAAAGAGACGTGCGAATGCTGGAAGATATGAGGTATGTAGCATGTGAAGCATATCAAGGAATGAGTGTCTGTCTAAGGAAGCGAAAATTGCCGTGTTCAAAAGTTTACTTCTCCCCACTTTGTTGTATGGGAGTGAAACATGGGTATGTCAGGATAAGCATGTGAGTAGACTAAACGCCGTCGAAATGAGTTATCTGAGGAGTGTTTGCGGCAAAAGTAGGATGGATAGGTTCAGGAATGAGTGGGTAATAAATGAATGTGGGTTAGATGCTCCAGTAATGGAAATATGTGAAAGGAGTGTGCTTCGTTGGTTTGGCCATGATGAGAGAATGAATGAGAGTCGAATGACGAAACAGATATATAACAGTGAATTGAATGTTGCGAGAGGTAGAGGTAGGCCGAGAAAGTTGTGGTTGAATGTGGTTGAGGAAATACTTAGGAATAGGAATGTTAGGAGTCTTAAAAACAGGAGGGCGTGTGTGAAGCAATGTATGGGGGTAAATGAAGGCAAAGAATTTTGCAAGGATAGGTCAGTTTGGAAAAATTATTGAAGCAGTGTAAGGTGTCCAAGTATGTATTTATGAGTGAAACATTTTGACTGTGCCTACCCCGGAAGGGAACTGCGTGAATGGTATGTATGAATGTATGTACATGTGTGATTTTTGGAGTGCTTGTAAATTGTCTATTTCATTTCGAGAGTGTTTGTAACGCTAAGCCTTGCCTTAAGCAGATATTTAAACGGATCAGTCCGTGAACGAGACAAAAATCGAGGAGAACGACTCCTTCGCGGAGAACAGGGGAACTGCAATTATCGGTTCATCTCTCGAACAGAAACGCGTAGTTGAACTATTATTGTCTGTATTAATTTATTAATGTGTTGTCACAGAAAATGGGTTTATGGGCAAAGTTACAGAGCTCTAAATCATCGGAAAGTTGGTTTAATCTTGATTAAACCAACTTTCAATCCAGATTCAGATCCATTCAATAATCCAGAATTGACGCAGACGAACAGCTCATTCTAAAGAAAGTTTTTCAGTTAAAGCGTAATTTATAAATCTGAATCAATATTTAAATTAATTATTCTATTTAAGTCACCAGAATTGGGTATATGGACAAAATTTCAGTGTTCTACGTCATCAGAAAGCTGTTTAGGTTTCAATTGCAAGATTTGACCTAGACAAAGAGGTGAAATTCAATGAAATCTTTTGGAAAATTAAAAGCAGGCTGTAAATATGGGCACTGTATTAGGAACTATATCGAAATTAGAAAGCTCATTGTGAATCAAATTCGATTGGAAAAAGATTCTACGAGTAATGAGATTTGTGCTATGTCGCCGTTGAATTTTACGAACTATCCGAGGAAATAAGTAAATCGATGATCTCTGAGACCAATATTCACTTCACTTCACTAATTTACCCTTGAATACCCGAATGATGAAAAAACATTGGACATGACAGACTAACTCACTCACACCTCCTAATAAGCAGTCAATTACACTAGTTAATTACACCACCAATTTATCTCAATTTATCGATGTTATTTTTATGAACTTTGTGTAAATTCAAGAGCTTTTGGGTCATTACCTCTCTACATCATACTTTTTGCAAGTTTTTGAGCATTATAGTAGTAATTTGACTTCATCGTAACGCATGCCATCACTCCATTTTTCTCCAGGTTTCACAGATACATAATACAATGTCTCTTCTAAGCTATAACTGAGTCCCCGCTGCCTTGAACTTGGAGGATATAAGGTACGTGGACTCACACATACACGAACGTAAATGAGGAAAATTTTCAGACATCACATTCAAGTTTTTTACATATTAGCGTCTAGATTATAAGCAACCAAGCGACCAGAGGTGGTCATTAATAACCAACGCCGTCCTTCCTCTTCCCCACCCATCCAATAAAATATCCGTTATCCCTTTCTATGCTTCGTGTGTTCTTTCGACTCAACCTTGTCCCTTATATTTACGGCCGTGAGTTTACGACTGCACTTCCTTGGGCTACTCCGATGCCTCACAGGTTTTCCAATCTATTCACCTGGATTAGGCAAAATTATTTCGAACTAGGAGCTTTAATGATTTACATGAGTTTTCTAGAGTGATTAGGCTGCCCTGTTCTTCCAGATTCCAGTTTTCCGAATAATAATGAATAGGTAAACGGCAACATTCTGCTTCCTTTCACTTCAGAGTTCATTACACTCTTGGAGAACATTAGTGAAGCCTTACGCTAGGATTTTAAAAAAATATTGCATCTAGTTGCCCATATTTGGTTCACGAATTCCTTTCACGTGATTTTTCTTAATGGTAACAATCCTTCCACATGCTGAACCATTCAATATCTCGATAGAACTTCTACGGAGTGGGATTGAATATGCCTATCATGAGTCATACGCCGTAGTATTTAAGTAAGATACCTAAGAAGTTGGGCACATTACGCCACTTTGGTCATACGTTTGAAAAGTAGACCTAATGGCCACGCAAATACAGCACCATGAGCTTGAAAGTAGTCAATTATTTCAACATATGCAGCCTTCACGTGGGGAAAGTTGTCATAATGAAGACAACAGAATCGGAATTTACCACAAAATTAATGTACAATACATTACGCCTCGATTTACAAAGTCGTCTTCAGGACAAGAAACGAATAGTGCATTTTTGATTAAAATTTTTTGAAAAAGTAAGATTCAGCTGTTTTCATCAAATAATAAAATGGTAATTTTTATTACTTAGAGGGCAATATTTAAACAGTAGTTAGGTCACTTGAGTCACTGCCTCCACTACATAACCGCCTTCTGTATCTTCAAAACTCTTCAACATCGTCACTTACTTCCACGAAACACCTCTCTACATATTCACTGAAATCCTATGATTTACTTATTACCTTCAACGCAACGCTGCAAAGGACAATCTACTTTTAAAAATTCAAATCAATAAACACTTTCTGTTCGGGTTCTCTATCCTTATTTCCATAACCTTTCCCTTCCCTTCATTTAGATTCCAGCTAATTCTTCCATTCACCGAAAAAATACTTTAAGGAATCTGAAAACTCACTTTCAAACGTCTCATTTTGTCGAATCACACTCCATTAACGCACACGTTTAAAAACGACGATGTCTTTTCCTATCTACACTCTTCTCCTCGATGAATCTTTAATTATTACCATAGATTCCTCGCAAGAAGTAACTCTAAAACTACAGAGTGGGTAGCTTAGGTATTAATGATGGCACCAGCCAAATCATTTGGCCCAAATGATAATACACACTATCCTGCGAGCCGACACAAGGGTGTGTGGCAGGGGTTGGTGTTGCAATGCGTTAAATTTCATAAATAATGTTTATTTGTTGTATTTGTCAATGTAAGTGATTTAACTGTTGTGGATTTTGTTAGTCATTTGTCTTTTGTCGTTGAAGGATGTGGACGAAGAAAACGCGCGCAATAAAGTAGTTATTTCCGTTTCTACGTACCATCAGTTCGGTTCGTAATTGAACTTATATCCTTATATTCCTGTAATCCGATTAATCCGCTAGTTTAAGGAGTTAAAACTATCGCGGCTGACTGTGTAATTGTAACAGTTGGTAGTACACCAGCCATTCTAAATGGAAGAGAAAAAAATTTGGAGATGGAAGATATGAAGACTTGGACGTGTTTCGGTAGATTAGTCACTGGATCTGATAAATAAGAATTTGGAGAAATTCCCTCATGCCCGTCTCAATGTTTCTCTCCTTTTTGACATTTTTCCCGTCCTACAATTGACAGGAAATGGACTGCACTCGATGAATACGGTATCAAAGAAAGAAAGAGACGTCTCTCTGAGGGAACTTCGGTCGATGGGGACCGACCAACCAGGAACACGATTCAGAATTTCATGATGATTAGGTGGCTTTGTAACTTTCAGCCGCAAGAAATTATACCCCCAATGATCATAAAGAAAGGCAAGTAACATTTACATGAGAAAGTGGCATTGTACTACTTGTGAGAACACATTAGTCTTCTGAAAAGCGCGAGATCAGTCAGTGTGGTGCACTGTGTAACGCGAATTGATAGGAAATACTTGATCGCAGGCTATTAATGAGCGATCAGTTCTGGTCCAAAATATGTTGATCACCTAAAGGGATAAAAATGAGATTGGTTGCAGTGGATCCAGCCAAAATGAAGTCGCATTCAAAAAAGATAATGAAGTTCTAATGGAAAGAAAGCTTGGAAGAACTTGACGCCGAAACAAAAAGCCGCGGCCTACTCTTTGGACGTCAACTAAAAGGTTCCGTGTTTTCATTCGCTGTGTCTTTCAAGAATCAACAGATGAAGAGGGCCTCGTCTGAATCATAAAATCCCTCGATGAATTTTTGGAAGAGGAAACCTTAAAACTCGATTCCCCTATATTACCGTTTCATTTCTGACAGCTAGTTTTCAAAGCTGTTTAGCATGGGTCTCCTCCATGAAGCTCCTTTTCAACAATCCAAGCAATTTTATGACAATAAGGGCATATATATATATATATATATATATATAACTGCACTTAGGATCACTTAAGTGACGAATATATAAAAGTTTGCCAGAGGAAGGCAGACGACAAACACAGAAAACAAAAAAATGATGAACACACTTACAAAGTTTCTTGATATTTCGGTGCCACTAGCACCTTGGTCGCAAGAGCGAAGACAAGTCTTCGCTCTTGCGACCAAGGTGCTAGTGGCACCGAAATATCAAGAAACTTTGTAAGTGTGTTCATCATTTTTTTGTTTTCTGTGTTTGTCGTCTGCCTTCCTCTGGCAAACTTATATATATATATATATATATATATATATATATATATATATATATATATATATATATATATATATATATATATATATATATATATATATATATATATATATATATATATAGGAAAAGGAAAAGAGCAGGATGGTAAATAGTGAGAATTCTATGGTGTCACAAGAATGTCCTCGCCTAGGAGAAGTTGGGAGGTCGGGCTGCCCCGTCGGCAGCTGGGAGCCCCGTCGGTAAGAGCTGGGAGCCCTATATTAAGGTCTAATCCGATCTAAGGCTTGCTTCCGTTTTGCTTACAGCTAATCAATATTTCATTAACGATATTTATGAGATACAAAAATGAGCACATTGGTATTAACAATAAAATTATTTAAAATTGCGCGTACGTAAGCCTAAACACAGTGGTGGTTGGAAAGATTGGTAGCCAAGAAATGGTGGAACGCCGATGAGCGATATTTCTACCGAATTAAATTCTTACTGATCCACCCCTTGATGAGGGTAGATAAAGTGCGGCCTTTGGGTCGCGAGTGCAGTATCACCCTCGCCCTGGACCGAGAATTACAAAGGCAAAAATATTTTGTGGTGAGTTAATGTGCTATCTGTTAATATTAATTTTTTGCGAGAATACCAACCCATATAGCACTTTTTCTATTTTATTAAACCCATATCCAGCGGCAAAACATTTTCTTTTACGATGACCTACTCTAAATATGTGATGTGACATAAGAAACGCGATTCTTGGAACGCAATTAGAGTCCGATTTTAGGCTAGATATTTTAACAATCGTTTTTACGTGGATAGCTGTCAGATATGAAGAAGTCCTTCTAATCACGGGTGGAGGAATTGAACTAATAACAAAAATGACCTTCATTCTTTAGTATCCAATGAAAAGGATCATTGCGCAGACATTCCTTGTGGCTCAGTATGAGTGACTTAGTTCCTATTGTACCATTTCTTAAATAACATTTCGCGATCCCGTTTGGAACATCTTTATCAATTTTGCAGAACTCGAAGGTAAATGTGTCTTTTTGTCGTCAAATAAGCACCGAGCTGACGACCGCTGCAATCTCTTTCTAGAGCACAACGCATTGAGGGAGCACAAGGCCACGCAAGGCAGTTCTTCCTACCGTTAAAAAATGTTACGATCTCACGCTATAAAATATCATCCACTTGGACCGGAATTCAAACTCAGACCCCCCGAGTTTACACTCAGCGTGTTTTAAACAATTGAGCCACCCAAGTGCTCTCTTTCACGGTGATTTAATGGAGGCTGACACCTAACGTTCTCCCATTTGTACATGCGGAAGAACCCCTGCGTGGCACACCATTCATTCTCCATCCGTCAGAGTTCATGGTTTCAAAACATAGCTTTTTGTTTACCTGGGGTACTTGGGTAAAAGCAGAGACTTTAAATGCTATAGCAGAGGTAGAGCACTAGTGATTTCAGCTTAGTCAACATTTAAATAGAAATGAAATACGGAAAATGTTCCCTCAAAAACCCAAAAGGACTTCACGTATCCTTTCATTAATGCTAGATTTATTAATTAATAACACATTACTCAACGCTGCTCACTACCTTGACGGCTTTGACATAAACTTAATGGTCTCCAAATTAATGATAAGAATAAGCCAAACTAATCACGTGCTTAAGTTAGAGAATATAACCAAATCGTTTTCTTTGAACAAAGTGGGCTTCTACCGATCTACGGCGATTGACTTTAAGGAGTACGCTTTAAGGAGTATTCGTCTTCATAATTTCGATATTTCAAAACTGTAGGATATACCCCAGCTCTCAGAAAAGAATATTTGACGTTTAATTTTATAGAAAAGTGATATCATTCTGAAATTCGGTACTCAGGTAACATCAAATACTAGCGTAAAGCCTCCATGAAGTACTTTATTCGAAAAGTTAATTATAAAATGTATTCAGAGGAATAGAGAAGAGGAAAAGACGTCATGTGAGTATCAGCGAAGAAAATACATAGTAATTTCGATTGCTGGATGGACATATTGATCAATAATGAGTGACGCAGGTCTAAATAAGTGGATATAATTGCCCTGATTGATTGAAAAATCGAGAAATCTAAAGAAAGTAAACTAAACATGTATTAACTGCTCGGTTGGTGCATTATTTGTCCTCGAGACATTACCAATGTACTTATTATGCTATGGTGTGCAAACAAGTATGTTTTGTCTCTTGTGTTGGGAAGAATCAAAGGGTTACGGGACCTAGGCTTTCGCTTATGAACAAACCTTTCTTCAAATTTCACGTTGGAATAACCCTAGAGTTATCCGAAAGACCACGGGCACTTCGTGTCAAAGCAATACACCACCGTGTTATTCTCCCTGCGGCAAAAATACCAAGAAGTCTCCGACTCGAGAGGACCTTCCACTTAAATATCTAGAAATCACGGCTCTCGAAGGACTTATATCGAATTCGAAGGTTGAAGTAATCATGAGGAAAGTATAGTTCCGCCTATTCTAACCATATACGGTTCCCTTCCCACGGACAGTTGCTCCCGAATCGGAATCCAAATATAGAAAAACGGAATGGAACTTATGCGAAGAAAGAAGGGTGCGTGATATACACTAATATAATATGCATCGGGGAGGAGACTTGAACGCCCGACCGACTTACTTACCCCGTCGCTGGAGACTTTAATGCTCGGTCTCTTTAATTATGCGCGAAAAACGAGACGTCGTCCCTCATTATACGGTTCAGTGGCCGCGGCCACCGTGGGGTGATATGAAATGCCACCGCTCCGGGGACCACGCCACGTTAATGGACCGGGGGATCGGTCACGCAAGGGGGGTCCCCTTTGAGAAGAGTGTGTTAGCGATTTCCCTCGGGGCTTTTCGGGAGTCCTTCTACACTCGATTTCAAATTCTACGTATCGTGGTGGATAGCATTTAAAATCTATATGGGCGTGCGCGCTCTAGACCGCTCTATCTCCGGCCCCCGGGGCACAAAACGCAAATTTCGCCCCTTTTTTCCGTGGGTAGGGGTAAGCCACCGTGGAGGAAGAGGCTGCTCCGTGAGCGACCGGCTTCCCCTCGCGGCGCAAGTCGGAAGCTTCGCGTGCGTGCCGACTCGAAATAGAAGGCTTCCCTCAGACTGGGCGCCACTCGGAATAATCATCGGGGGCAATTTCATCCGATTAAAAAAGCTTTTTTATGCTCTTGCCGCACTTCTTCAACCTCCGAAACTTCGCATGCCATCGCCATATTCACTTTATCGCCCTCACAGTGTCCCAGATAATACGCGAGGGCATCAATGCTTTTAAATATTTACATGCTTAGCATTCAGTGGTCAAGTAGTAGTGAAATAACCCACGCTCTCTGTAAGTTCGGAATAAAAATGTTCCCAAAAGTCCGATTAAAACCGTGGTGGGTTATCTCAATTGTATACACGAATCTTAAGGACGACAAGAATAGCACGAAACAGATCGGTATATCAATATGATAGACATGTACAAAAATTAGTTTTCGACAATTCGCAACCGGAATTTCCAACCTTAAATATATTTAGGGTGCAATGGATGAGGTGATTCTTAGCTAATAATAGTAGCAAACTATTTTCACTGCAAGTTATCAGCATTTATTTCCAAAAGGCTCTCATATTTTGGACAGCTGAAAATTTAGATAAACCTACATTTAATTCGAATTATTGAAAATTTACTGGGCGGATATCAAGCTAAAAATTTAATGTTCGTGATTTGAACTCCATGATACAATAAAACATTTAGGGGAAGCGTCCGCCATTGTTCATGATTTTCTCGACTCACAGACAGGACCCAAATGCGATATAATGAAGAGATTTGGGATGCCAATACCGCCAGAAGTCCAGCAACAGACTTATACGTTGTATATACACGGGTATCATTCTTCTCATAGCCAAGACGAAAAAAATAGATGCAATATTATTTTTTAAGTAAGCTCACAGCCTTGTGCAGCAAAAATTTGGGCAAAAGACGGAAAATTGTTGATAGAGGCCAATTTGATTTTATAAAAATGTAGAGGAACAAGGGAAGCTACTTACGCAACGTAGCGTCTTATAAAAAAGGAATGTGTGAAGAGCAGTCGAATTGCCTTCAGATTAATGAAAAGCTGTATTTTAAAAATATACAGGAATGCTGACAATCATGAGGAATGTGACTGTGATATGCGACAAGAGGGTGATTTTCAAAAGACAAACTTTCAAGGAAAAGATGGCAGTTGATGGATATTATATTAAGGAGCAATAAGAAGAAAGAAAAGTAAAATATTAAGATAAATGTTTAACTTAATCATAATGTTGAAAAAAATTTATTTATAAAAGGTGGTCAAAGCTCATATGTATCAAAGAGCAAACAGCTTCGTAATATTTGTTAATAACAAATCAATTTAGTCTCAGCAGGAAGAACTGGTAATAGAGTTGTACGACTTACTGACAGACATTAAGAAAACTAAAATCATTGTTTGATAAGACACGGTAGAAGACAAATTTCCGATAAGATGGGGACAAGGGAGAGGAAAATTTGCTACCTTGATTGCGGAAACGTCATCAATGGAGGATACGTCGAAGATACCGAGAACGTTACAGAATAGGCAATGCAGATAAAGTACTATAAAAGAAAAGCAATGACAGAAAGAAACAAAAAGGCACATCATTATCATATGAAAAAATCATGCTCTCCAATGGCATTTAACCCTGAATAAGAGCGCAGTACAGAGAACGCTACAAGTTATTAAAACATGATACTTCCAAAGAATAATAACGATCAAATTGGCTATGAGCATTACCAATGAAGAAGTCCCGCAAATATTTTGGAAAAACAGGAAATCAAAAGGTTGTAAAGAGAAAGAAAAAACTTGTATTCGCTCTAAATTACAATAGCCAGTATAAATAAAACCCTTCAATATTCACGGAAGGAATAAGTTTTGGAAATAAACATCATGAAACATTCTTAGCAAACCTTCCTTAGCAAATGCAAGGCAGTTAAAAGCGGAAATGAACGACCAAGGACGCTTTTAACTAAGAAGATAATTTTTAGCAAACCGATTTGGAAAGTATATTTTCGCTTCTGATACACATTTTCGAGTATTTACTCTGAATTTCATGATAGTCACTCATCAGCGTAGCTTTCCCTTTGCATGTTACGTTTGCATTAAACAAATAAAAGCGAAAAAAGAAAACTTTAAGGTCACCAATGGATTCTCAGATGACACACAAATACAATTTCCATCAAATGTCAGAGTCCTTCATCCACCTTCACTGTCTGGGTCTGGGATCGGATCGCAAACCATTATCGTTGCTAACCCCTCATTCTTTCACCAGAGTAAAGCAGTAGATGAAGTATTGTTATTACTAGCTCCGGTTGTGATTACATCCTTTCCTGAGATGTTTTCATGCGGACGGGGAAGCCACGTGGGGCGTCCCCGTCCGTTAGATGCTGTCGTGCTTTACCCCATAACGTCCAATACCCTGAGGCCCAAACAGTATCGCAACTCACTCTGATTGCGTGATCAGATTTATTCGATTTCTCTTACGCATTTGAATATTTGGCTCATTTACATTAGAAGTGGCGCCGAACCCCATAGAAGGGGTAAGCCCACCACTCAAGGATATCTGTCTAATTTTATTATATCCTCCTCGAAAAGTATCGAACCGTCTGACTGAATATTTTATTCCATTTATAAGCGTTATTATGTGATTTATCTATTATACATTTGCCAAATTATACCCGATTAATATTATGGAGAAATAGTTTATGTATTTTGGTCATTAGGATTGTATGTACAATGATTGATTACTCAGAGAGGCATCCTTGCTTTTGGAGGACATATTAAAGTCTAAAATATTAATGGACTAAATCATGAAAACGGACAGAATAAGCAATTTCATCACAATGCAATTATTTTAATTCGAAATCTTCTTAATAATGGTCAACCATGAAACCGACACTCGACACGAATGTCTACTGAAAAAGCTTCTTCATTGAGAGGACCTAGAGAAAAACCATGCGAGCTTCACCTCACGATAAAGCAGCGTGATGACCATTGAAACGCATGAAGGAATAAGAGGACTCAGCACTTTGCTCATTTGAAGAGAAGCCTGCCGATAAAACTCGTGATTCAATACAATCATACGTGATTTTTCCTTATCTGATAGAAAATGATTGGTTGATTCCACTTCTACGCGACGTCATACCAGCTGTTACGAGGATATGCAGCAGAGGATGATAAAACACCAGCTTGAAAATGCTAGCAACCAAAAAAATAAACCTCGGATGAAATAGTCAGGCCAGTTACGAGAGACGTCTTATTGAAGAATAATTCAGAAATGAAACGCACAGCCATATAATTCCTTCAATTATATTCCTCACGAGCCCATTGTCACTGAAAATGTGCCTAATCCATCTGGTTCCACTTTCCTGCATAGTATTCCATACGTTTCTTTCCTGTTACATTCTTCCGTAAATTTCTTCGTTGCTTCTTTTATCCGTCCATATAAGCTTCAGCATCCTCCTCCAACACCACGTATGGAAAGCTTATTATATATTCCGGTCTGCTTTTCCAAAGGTCCATGTTTCCGATCTACAGGTAGCCATGCTCAACACAAATGGCTTCACATAAATATTTCCTAGTCTGCAGTCCCATATTTCTTTGAATCGGTAGTCGCCTTTTCATCATCAGCGCTTTCATAGCTTGGGCGTTTCTGTGTTTGATGCCCGCTGCACGCCTTCGGTCACATGCACTGGAGCTTCCGAGGTCGGATAATGATTCCACATGCCCCATTATCTCTCTCCTTAGCGTGACTTCTTTACTCAGCTACTAGAATTTTGTTTTCAATCAATTTAATTTAAGGATAAATTTTTGAAGAACTTGGGCCTATATATGTAGTGATCTATGAAGATCATCACGAATTTTTACTAAAATTGCGATGTCATCTGCGAATCTGAGCATGATTCTTCCTTCCCCATTGATCTTAATTTCATTCAGTTCCATTTCTTCTTCTATTATCATTGCCTTCTAC
Organism: Ceriagrion tenellum; assembly: GCA_963169105.1. Taxonomy (NCBI): domain Eukaryota; kingdom Metazoa; phylum Arthropoda; class Insecta; order Odonata; family Coenagrionidae; genus Ceriagrion; species Ceriagrion tenellum. The sequence continues at coordinate 141,268,418 of OY720637.1, read as the reverse complement.
AAGTTAATTTTTTACAGTGCTGGTGAGAGGCTGTATCTTGTCTAACTCCTCAATATAATAAAGAGTGACTACTTTATTATTATTCAAACTCCTTAGTTTCTTTCTGCAGTTGTTTTCCAACCGTCTTTCATTTGCATTGCAGCGACTTGCTTTAAGTGTAGTTGTTCGATTATCCTGCTGTCGTATTAAGCCTTGTTGAGCGTTTCCATTCGCCTAAACATTTGGTTTTACCCTGAGTTATCGAGGCACGTTTGTTATCATCAAGTTATAGACATCAACGTTCTTGCATCCGATACTTTAGCTGCAATTAGAAATTTATAAATTCGTTTCATTGGGTTGAGCTTTCGGTGATTATTGAATAATATTTTAGCCTTAAAGGCAATTACCGAGGTGAATTCATCACAGTTATTGAGGTTTATGGGGTCTCCTGCACTCAACTTTGTATTTTTGAATGTAATATAATGAAAAACATAATATTTTATTCAATTGTTTCACGTTGAATTTTAGAAACCCAACATCTACAAGACCATAAATAAAGTTTAATTTGTACAGGCTTCACCCGTCGAAGAGGTCCTCTTGTTTAACACTTACCTATAGGCTCAGTGCTCTTGAGGTAAGCCTTTCCAGTCTTACGTGCTAATTAGATTTCATGTAAACGATTATACGAAAGGATAAAATTTGCCATGAAAAATTCATTTGACTTGACCGGGATTCGAACCTGGATCTCCCAATTGCCGGTAAGGTGTGTCAGTCAGTTACATCACCGAGCCATCTTCCTTCAGAGCGGATTTCGATGGGGGTTTCGACGGTTTGGCACGGGAGTGAATAGCGATGCTTATTAAGCCAATGTCGCGGCGGAAGCGGCTTAAGGCACGTTTTCATGAACGCGTTTCAGACGAAGAGACGCGAAAGCAAGATTCTCAGCCAATCAGAAGCCTGGATTTCTTCGCGTGAGTTCGCGTATGTTCGCGTCGCCCGAGTTGAAATATTTTCAACTTTCGACGCATGGAACGCGTAGAATCACAAACATGGCTGACCAGCCAAGTGTAGGTTCTATGGATGAAATAATCATCTCCGAAATTCGAGAGAAGAACGCGTTCCTGTACAATTATAAGGACTATTGATACAGGGATAGAAACCTAAGGGAGAAGGCGTGTAGGGAAAAGGGACTCAATGGTGCCACTGCATCCATTTCTTTCTTTAAAAAACTGCACGTTAATTAGCTCCCAGCAAGTTGGCGTGCGGATGAGAGGAATTAAATTGTAGAGGAAATCAAAGAACAATAGCTATTGCACTTGGATGGAGCTAGATAACTATCAACACACAATTGTCAACAATAGGTTGTAAAGCGATAAGCACACACGGTCGTCACGCTTCTTTTTTTACCACTTCTTCCCTGTTGTAGATGGTGCGTAGGTACCTCCTACGCGTAGGTTCGCCTACGCGTAGGTTCGCTTGCATGCGAACGGTTCACGCGAAGAAATGACGCGTCTCGTCGCGCGCGTGCGCTTCTGACGCATCCATGAAAACGTAACTTTTTAAGGCATGACTGTCATCTCCTGAGCCAACATACGGACTTGAAACGCAAACACTCACTTAGGCGAAACCCCCGACTTTTATTTAGGGGATAAAAAAGTTGTAAAGCATAGTATTTACGTTTTTTAACGAATTATAGCCCTTAAATAGTTTATTGAGCAAGGAAAAATACTTACTTTGATGTATCGTTAACCATAACGGCGCTCAACGGAGGTTTGGGAATGTTGTAGCTATAAAGGTATAACACTAAAGACGATGATAGCATATAAAACTGGATATGAAAATCCGAATTTTAGTTTAAGCACAGTCTGGAAATGCCAACATGTGTCCAGTATATGGACCAACCGAGGTCGTCTAACACCCTCTTCTGAGAGTCCGCCCATTCCTTCCAGAATCGATTTTTTTCTGCTCCATCTTCCCTCCGCTTATCAACTTCACCCTGGTTTACGGTATTTTGAGTTGATAATGCTAATAAAAACTATGGGTCAGAATACGCACGCAAAAAATGTTATTCATCGATGTTTTAAGAACAAAAATACATGACCAGCGGATAACGAACAAAGTATAAAGATAGAGAGAGGGTGACCGGCCAATACCAGGTGGATGCACTTCCCATTTTTGATTCCGTCCATCACTCTCTTGAGTTCCACATGACTTTAGTTTTCCTATACGATATCCAATCTATGAATTCCAAATTTCTATTGGTATAAAAGGCAAACTTCTCTCCCATGACTTCAGATAGCTCCATCGTACTATTTTTAGCCGATGAAACGAGATCATCTGGGGTGATTAGCACCCTCAGTAATCATCTCTACGTGGCTCTTCATAAACACATCAACATTTATGACCAGCCATAAGTGTATTTTGAATTCATCCAGATTCGAACCACTAGCAACCTCCAATATCAGCGTTTCGTAGGCTCTTCATCAGAAGACACGGCGGAAGTAATTTATGCCTGAGGGGAGAGCAAGGGACTGTTTCTCTGAGCTACAAGTCTACAAGTAACAAGTCACGTGACTATTTTTACAAGGCGGGTGGGTTACTCAGATATACCTAACCGAATACTTCTACTAGTCCAAAAAAATGGCGGGCCTAATCAAAGACCATACATGACTCGTATTTTGATGATTACGATACATTTTGGTCGTCTACCTTGCAATATTTCCGATTCAAAAGTTATAGCAATGTATTTGGGGAAACACAACCAATTAAACATATGCTGAAAGTAATTTAATGTCTTCCTAAGACTTTGTCTTGTAGGTACGAAGAATGTCTTTGAAGGTACGTACCTTCAAAGATCCCAAGCGAATGCGTGTTTTCGGGTAAACCTAACATCATGAGATATAATCGTTTATTTCCGTGCCGTGTCTTGAGTGAGTCTTGTACCTCGCAGGTCGTTTTTCATTTGTTATTCAAAAGAAAGTCAGCTAGTATATATTTTGAGCTTGATGAATTGTTTTTCGGGCGAAATCACGACGACACAGCACTCGAGAGAAAATAATTAAATATCCTGATGTTTCACTCTCTAACTTATTAGCAATAAACAACTACTTATCAATTCGTTCCTGTTGAGTAATATAACCATAAATAACTGGAAATACGGACTGAGAGTTATGATAAATATTATTAATGTCAACATACGGTATGTTACCATGAAGTTTCGTTATGACAATACGTTGTAACGTTATTTATGGTGGTTCAATAAAGATAAAACCAAATAAACAAGATCTCTTGAAATGTAAAGTTTATTAATGACTACTATTTAGAGCTCATTCTTTTAAAAAAAGGACGAAAGAAACGATTACATCTTATGATGTTAGGTTTACCCGAAAACTCGCGTTCGCTTGGGATCTTTTAAGGTAGGTTGCGACATCAAATTACTTTCCAGCACATATGCAATCACTTGTAATTACCCAAAAACATTGCACCTACATTTGAATTGGAAATATTGCGAGGTGCACGCCCCAAATGTATCGTAATCCTCAAACTACGAGTTATGTATGGTCTTGATTGGGCCCGCCATTGTTTTGGACTAGTACAAGTCTTCGGTTTGGTCTTCTGAGTAATCCATCCGCATTGTGAAAATAGTCACGTGACTGGTAACTTATAGACTTGTAGCTGTGAGAAACAGCCCCCAGGTCATGTTTGTCAGGCGAGGATCATTTTGTAAATGGAGGAAGGGTGGAGAGAAGTCCAGCGTCGAAATCCAACCATCCCGAACGAAATGGACCCACTAGTAGTAGTGGTCTACAGTTTAACGCGTTCCTTCCGTCGGACGGAGTAGGCAACACGATTAAAGCGGAATAGGTACCACAACAAGTGCTCTTCACAGGACAACCACGCAGGGGCCAGTTAGTTCCATCGAAACCAAATTACCGGGATGTGAATCGAACAACCACCATTATGCCATACGGAGCAGGGAACCACGTGACCGAAGAATCCATGAATTCGACCTTTCTTTGAATCTTATATGGTTAAAAAATGCGTATTTTTACTTCCTTCCTAAGCAAAAACTTTCATTCCACCTTCACTTTGATACTGGATGGACTATAGGACACTTCTTCTACGCAGAGATAATAGGTTAGTTATATTGGATTGGATTTTGGGAAGGCGACCGACGGCTAAGGTCATTTGCGTCATAGGGGATAGGTAAGGGAAGAAGGGTGGATAGAAACCCGGCGTCGGCATTAGTCTGCTCTTAACGAAAGGCGCCAAGGGGACCACGGTTTAACGTCTCTTCCGACAGACGGAGTACTGCACTTAAGCGCCCTCCACAAGACACTCAAGTAGGGATCGGGTTTCCTCTGAAAAAGATCCTCCGTTGCAGGGATTTGAACCCTGGCCGCCCGTGTGGTAAGCGAGTACTCTATCCACCACACCAACCCGATCCCCAAAAAATTAGTTATCGTGGCTCAAATTTGTAACACGAGTAGGCTATTAGAACAAAGCTATCATGGAATGCTGCTCGCAATGGAAACGAGGCATTTGGCCAAATATGAGCCCTATTCCCCTCTCTGAACCCCCATCCTCCTCCCGTACGCCAACTTCATCACTTTCCTCCACCCCATTCAAAAAACCCTCTTAAGCGTAATACCTCTCCAAACTTATTACCACGCCCACATTTTCTCGGAAGGTTATCCTCGGTTCCATCGGGCGGTCGCATTTCTCATCCCCTCATTCCTCGCTCCCTTCCTCTCCACCTCCAAAACCACTCTTCACACTCCTCCGTAAAGAAACCTCATATAAACGCGTCGAAACCTCATCGCCCAATCATCAACACTTTCACTCCTGAAATTAATCCGAAAACTATCGGTTCCGAACCACATATTTTTCCCAGCAGTTAATTACGGAGTCCCCGAGGGGTTAAGTTTATCAAAGCGATAAAACTAAATCTATACATTTTTACGTTATTCTTTCGAAATGGACTCCATTTTGGTAATAGACGTCTTTCTTCTTTTGATTCATTCGCATGGGGTCTTTTATGATAGCCTCAATCACCTATTAACACCTTTTCCAATGGTGTCTCGAATGTACAGTTTTCGCGAGAAATTATCAGTCATCTAAATTATACAAACAGACACAACTTTATCGAAATAAACTTGAAAACCGGATGTTGATTGGATACGATGTGTCAAGATGGAGAACATGCTAAAACCGATGATAGCCAAAGTATATTGGCCAGCAAATAATTTTTACGGGACGATAGTCACGTCGTAACCCAGGATGTCCATCACTGTCAAGCGGCTTAGTTTTTCGCCAAAAGGAGTCGTATGTTACTTCAAAATGGTTTAATCAAATAATTAACACGTAATAAAAAAACTCCTCAAAAAAATCTAGAGCAACTTGAGGTGAGCGATGTAGACAAAATTATTCAACATCAGAAATTATTTATCAATGTACTATAACAGTTGGTAAATATAAAGAATTCCATCAATCTTCATTTCATTTTGAAATAAAAATCGTGCAATTGAATCAGCACCGAAGTTAACCGGAGAATTTGAAGGGCTCCTTCCCTTACCGTAGCTAGTAGATAGGAAAATGTATCAAGTTAAAATTTCTTCTATCTATATTTATATTTCATAGATCGAAGGCACTGAACTTGTCCTAAACCAATATGGATCCAACAAGTTCTTCGGACCTCGTCATTTTTTGTTTATGAAAAAGTTATTCATGTTATCAGATTTGCTGAGAAAAAATACATCATTTTTGCAAAACTCAACTTCGCAAAAAACCTTGTATGATGCGCAATATACGTGACTTATATCACGCCCACCGTTATTGCTAAAAAATGTTACTTGGGGAGCAACTGGTAGTTAAGACCAAGACGTAGTAAAAGGCACATCCATAGAAATGACTGCTAATTAAATAGTCTCATTTATAAGGAGGAACGCGGTTATAAGAAACTATTACCCAATCATGTACCATTCACTCACCCTCATATATACATCAAACTTCACTAGCAAAAACATGTACCCGTGCTCCACGATAATTTTTGGTATTGAAAAAAAAAACCATGGCTCTGTGCCCGGCAGGCCAGATTTGTGGACTTCGAGATGATGTAATGATGGCTTCAAAGATCTCCATGTACTTCCACGAAGTCCCATCCGCGCACTGTAGGGTGTGAGGCGCGGGAAGACTCGGCGCCGTGTACGTAATTCCAAACGACTATCTCCGTTCTACTATTCATCTCCGCAGGCATATACTTGTGATCATTTTTATCCGAGTAGGTTGGCGCCAATTAAATGTATTGGACGTCTCCCAAAAGAAAAGCCACTTGCGGCTCTATCACGCAACCAATTAAGATTTGCGATTCACTTTTACAAGGAGCAATTAATACTCTCTGTTTACGAGTTTTCAGGAGCTAGCGGATCCAATACACAGTTTTTATTTTACTCAATACAACCGTATTTTTCACATTTGTTTGTAAATAAAATCTTGCTTAGGTTCAAGGTTCCGTGGCCTGCGGGGTTTTTTATTCTCCATGGGTTTAGAGCAATAACACGAATGTAGCCGGGGAGTGCAATTCCGGCATCTCCAATGACATTTCATTTACGTCTCGTGTCACATCAAGTTAATTCAAACGTATCGCATTCACCAGTTCATATTCCAATATGAAAATACGTTCACTAATTTCTTGTTTGCTCTTCTAATGCAACAAAACTAGTTGACATATTAACGTCAATATCTCCACGGGCAGTGAGTCTCTATGAAAATAAAGCATTGATAAAAATATACTCAGGGTTAACGTTTGAATCGAGAAATCCAATGGTGAGTTTTTTAGTGTCTAGACAAATGGAACTCGGTATCTCCTGCCAGGCGAGTTCTTAGGCCAGTGATGGTGAATGAAGCGAGGTTGAGCGAGCATATGTCCTCTAGCAAGGACCTCTGGTAAGGTCTGACCCTTTCCCTCACATCTTGCAGGCAATCCTCACGGTGAAGTTGTGCTTTTCACAGAGGAAGCAACTCAGTATGGATACCCTAATTACTCGACTGACTCGGCTGAACGATTTTACTAGTCGTAATAATTTCAGTAAAATCATAGAAACGCCTCGATTTGAAATCGTATCACATTTTCATTCCATGCGTATTGATCATGCAGCGACTATAAAGCATGGCAAAGCACATCACAAGATGCATATTTTCAAAAAACCTGGTCACCCACAACGTAATGCGATGCCTTTTGTAGTGATGAGCAATTTCTCATCATTATCAGCGTGCAGTGTACATGATTTTGTTTGTGTATGTTTTTCATACTTGTAAGATTTGAATAGAGATGGTGGCTCTGCCTAGTGGCATTTTTTATGTACTTGTATTTTGGTTACTCATTTTTAGACCACATTGTTGAAAATTGTTGAATGAACGGTATAAGTGTGTGTCGTGTGATTACTAAATACACCTAGTTTCAAATTTTCCATCTTCTGATTTTTCTTTGTGTGAAAAACTATTGTGTCGTGTAATCACAACATCTTATGATATGGTCGGAGGAGTGTTGGGAAAATTTGCTTCTCTGTCCGAGATCATAGTGTAGGTTTTAATATCGGTAGAGACGGAGAATCACAATGGAGACTCGATCTATTGGGCGCTACAAGGAGGGTACATAGGAGCAGACCCTATCAATTTGATGGAACAAACGACATTCCGCACACCCATTGACAAGGGTATCCACTGCGAAAGTAATTCCACCTTAATCTGACTGTGCTTATTTTAGCTAACGAATAGATTTGCATGAAACTTAGCCTGTGTGTTTTCAGTTGTGATGTCTTTAGATTAAAGTGAAAACATTGCATTATACCGATTTGGTTTTTTGGAAATTCAATGCTATTTTCGTACATAGCCTCAATGCACATAATATGCATTCCATAATAATTCGTTTACTTATGAAATAAGTATTAATAAAAAATAAGGCATTCCTTGTTACGGTAATAATTACTGACCAATATCTAGATGTCACGTCGGGTTTAACATTCGAAAATAATGTTTCAACTAAACGACTTCTCATTAATTATAATTGGTCAGTAGTTTGTAATTATTGTCGTCATCAAGGTTTGAGAGCAAAGGAGCGCAATAGTCAAAATGTGGAAGGACTAATGTTTTCACCAAAATAGAACGTATATCAGGCGGTAATATCTCCTTCGCTCTAATTAGTTGGTGTAGAGATCCTAAGCATTTACGCCTTACATGTTGGGTTTGTGGCTTCCAGACTCTTTCTTCATACGGAATAGTACGACTTCCAATGTTAATTTTTGGCAGAGATTCGAGGTCTATTTGGGATAGGAAGTGATTGCTCCCGATTAATATAGCTTTTGTTTTGCTATCATTTAGCACTAAATTGTTATTCTGCGCCCAGCGGATGATTCGCTCGATATCCTCATTGATGAGTGAAATGGAAGAGATTATATCCGATACTGATGATAGGCGATATATTTGAAAGTCATCGGCATACAAGTGATAGTTTCAATACTTAATAACATCGGGCAGATCGTTTATAAATAACGAGAACAATTACCAAACATAATTACTGGCCAATATCTAGATGTCACGTCGGGTTTAACATTCGAAAAAAATGTTTCAATTAAACTTCGTCGAAATATCGAATAACGCTCCGAAAAATCGAATAACGCTCCGAAAACTCGAGTCATACCACGATTTAAATAAGGAAAAAAATGAAAAATATCACTCTTGTATCGCCTCTATCACTAATTCTCTAATGAGTTGCACCGCACGGACAGAAGAAATGACGACCCATGATCAGCACTCCAACTGCAATAACCAACCAGTTCTTGAGGTAGTCTGAGCGAAATTTATCCCTTTGTCACAATGGAGACCATATTCGAATTTATTGTTCCATTTCGTCAGCCGTATTAATTATGATGTGAATATTTTCATGCTAACGGTACAAAAATATAGTTTTACATTCCCTGAGTTCTCAGCAATTAGAGAAATATAGTTATACAAGTCTTTAACTTGACTCATTTATTTCTCGCCGTGTGCTGATAACGCCTTTACATTAGATTTTTTTATCCTGGAAGAATTACTGCATTATATTGATTTTTATAAATAGGTGAAAAATATACAACCTTCACACTTAAATTTCTGACTAGATATATTCGCAAGAAACCCATTATGTTTTAAATAAAATCTCTCTCGAGTGCATAAGTATACCATATTCCATCGAAAAATACCGCCATTTGTTTGGCAAATATCTCAAAAAATTCGAGCGGTAAACGACTGATTTGTGGCGTCATTGAAAAGGTGAGATATTTTTCTTTAAAATGAGGGCAGAATCATTGAACGTTATGATTAATGTCTCGCTCAAAATATACCATTGATAGCGCGAACGACCTCGACTGGCAGTCGACTCCCATGATAACAAGGATATTTCATCAATATCGGACATCGCCGTCGATACAAGCTGATGTTTCTCATCCTTTCGCACGAAGGACACTTCGGGAGAAAGAAGGGAGTGATGGGGGGAGTGGGTGGGTGAGGGAAGCCGCGATTGCATCTGCTCTTCGACGACGGGCGGCGACACGGCGCGTGCATTCAAAAGCCATCGGCTGACCTCAGCACAGAGGGAGTGGATTCGAAGCGTTTGAATGGGGCGAGCGAGTCTAATGGGACGGGTGGAGGAATCTTCCATTCCTCCACCACAAAGTGCGGAGGGAAACATGGTCTCGCGAGCACAGAGAGAGTGAAATGGAAGTTTATTTGCCTTCCTTCGTCCCACGCACTCGTCACACAAACACCTCACAACTCCTTTCATACCCGGAGAAACCAACGTCCCATACACGGCGTCGGCGGACAATTCTACGATGAATATCATCCTGAGGTCGAAAGGAGTTTTACACCACAGGCCTAGACCTCAATGGGCGCCTCTAGAAGATATGAAAAGGTTTTACCAACGCTTCGAGTCTCACGCGCACCATTGTTGGTAAAACCGATTGTTGACTGCGCCGCGGAGGCTAGTTTCAAACAGACTGTGTTCTATTTTCAAACGCTGCGAGGAAATCTTTTCGAGATGGTAGCTTTCGAAGACACATTTCACCTTTCACGGCCATAATTTTCCGATTGATGAGCAAATATTACCGGAGAAAAATAATTTCAACGATTCACGCCATCACATTGAACTCAGAGCGATCGGAAATTGGCTCCGTCATTCTCACATTCTAGTATGATCGAACCTATGTCACATGCAGTGCAATGTGGGGGTCTCCAAAATACATAATATATCATTCAGCTGCAATAGAATGAAATAGATTTGAGTGGACTATTACAATTTTACACTTTCAAAACTTATAGTTCTTCGGCAATAATCTAGCAGGCGTTTAAATAGAAAAAGTATTTAATTTTTAGTGAGGAATATAAGATGTAAACAATGTCATGTTTCAGGAATCAAAATATCACAATGCTTCAGCTAATTACATGGGTGAATTAATACAAACTAAGCACAGCATTAGATTTTTATAGAAATGTCTACGCCTACCTAAATTATCTGGTAGATTAGGTACTTAACAATTCCATAAACTCACAGATAAGTAAATAATGTATTTTAAGTCAACGATTTTCTTTTTTTATGATAGTAAGACGTCTTCGGCTTCTTCATCAACGGTCATGCATGCAGTACCCGACTCGCTGAGCACCCATGAAATGGTTTCGAAACTAATGGTTAGCTTTCCAATCATTGCACATAACAAATGATGCGGTACGAAGTCACTCGCACGGGTGCGTATACACCAGGGTTGAAATTCGCCATGAAAAAATCATTTGACTTGACCGGGATTCGAACTCGGATCTCCCAATTGCAGGTCATGTGTGTTAGTCTGTTAAGCTGTCAAGGTTACACTGTCACAGGTCAAGTCAAATGATTTCTTCATGACGAATTTCAACCCTGGTCTAATGGTTAGACTTTTACGAAAAAACGCCCACATTAGCGATAGGAAATATTCTCATAAGCGGGCTCAAGATATCAAAATTAGGGATAATTAGCGCCGAGTCAAGTGTAGTCCTCTAAGCGTTAGATCCATATCTTATCGTATCTCTATATTTTGCGCGCAAAATTCACCACACTTAACATCAATTAAATCCGTTTGATTAAGGACAAGTATCCTACCACCACACTTTGTTAATGGATGGGAATAGGTTTTTCCTTGTATTGCTCTTCAATTTCATTCTAAGCGCAGATGAATATGAAAAGAAAAAAACTAAAGCCAAATGGATAAAATAACTCTGGGATACAGTCACGACTTCTTCGTTTCCCAAGTGCAGCCGTCGATACTCGAAAATTCCGAGGCCATAGCAAATAGGACATCGTGCAATCCATGTCTATACCGGGCAACGTCTGCAGTATTGATTTCGTGAGAAGAGGCACATGTGCATCAAAAGGTGTCAAGCGATCTCCTTAACAATTTGACGAAACAAGCTTACGAGCACAACGGCTGACCATCGAGAAAGAATTACCCCGTCCTACATCACGCAATGAACTCTGTTCGACTTTTACAAATTCCATCCAACTAACGTGGTTTTTAATCCGGAGCCCCGTTGCGCACTTCAGCTCAAAAAGTCATTTTTCAACGATACGATTCCTGGTATACGATGAGAGATTGCCAAGCCTGAGAACGCATCTTGGTTCTTTTGTTCTCTAGACTGGAAGTAGTACCACGCATGGAAATGGTAGGTACACAATTCTCGCAAGTTCAACCTTTTTAAAGCCTTGCTTACTTCTGTCCCGCTGAGCAGAACGCTGAAACGAAGAAGTTCTAAGCGAGGCATAAATCACTAGTATGTCCAAGTTGCAGCAGCGGTGATCGTCTGTCCATTTAAGGTGATTTGAGGATGAAACTTTCCTAGTCATAATGAAGACCATATTCGAATTATACGTTCTGTGCTCAGCAGCTGTAGGACACATCAATTAAACATTGCATTTATTAATGGTGAAATAATATAGTTTTATATGACAGAAATTGTAAGTTATTAAATGAAAATATCTAAATAAGTCTTTAACTTGAATCATTTTTTTCGCGCGGTGCGTTTGAAACTTTCAAAACGGTATGTTTTTTGTGATACCCAAGAACCTACTGCGGTGGCAATATGATTCATTTTAAAAAGTAGTTGGGAAAACATACAAACTACACGCTGTTAATTTTTTTACGACATCTAAGTGTTAGAAATTCCTTATTATGTAAATAATGCCTTCCTGGAGTGCATTCACGCACCATTTCCCATGTAAAAGAGCTGGTATTTTTTGGCAAATATCTCCGAAAGTAATGTGGTAAGGGTTTGATGTTTTGGTGTCACTAAAAGGGTGAGATATTTTTCTTAAAAATGAGACCAAATTCATTGATTTCTAAGTAAAATGATAGTTCGCTCAAACTACCTAAAGATGATTTGAGCGTGATAGTTTCATAGTCATAATGAAGACCATGACCGAATTATACGTTTTGTTTTTTTAGCAGCTTTGGGAAGCATGACCTAAATATTGCATTACTAATGATGTGACAGTATATTTTTATATTACTGATATTCTAAGTTATTAAATATAAATATCTATATATTAATGTACTCTCGTTTTTTCGCGTGATACGTTTTAAACTCCTTCACAGCGGAAGGTATTTTTTGATCCTAAAATATTACATTGGTGACAATATAATGTCTTTCCATTAATAGTTGAGAAAGCTTTCAAACTACACACTGTCATTTTTTCGGCGAGGTTTAGGTGTTACAAAGTCCTTATTTTTCAAAATGAAGTCTCTCTGGAGTTATCACACGTACACATATCCCAAGTAAAAGGCCAGGTATTTTTTTCGAAAATCTCGGAAAGTAGTCCCGTAAGGGGTCTGATGCATTGGTATCTTGGGAAGGATAAAAAAATTTTCTCTGAGATGAAAACAACTTCATTGAGTTCTCGATGAAATGATGTTTCGCTCAAACTATCTTAAGTGAACTGCACGATGAATCTTATCAGGGTCACGCGAACACTAGAACTAGGTAAAGAGATTGACAGAACTCTTAATGCCGGCATAAGCTTGCTATCGTTGCCAAAATGATGTATAGAAAAAAAACCACTGCCTTTACAGTAAACTGGGCGTTCGCCATTATAATTGAAATCTATTGCTTGGACATCGACTAAAAGCTTGCCTTACGATTTGGTCTTTGGAATAGTAGAATACGACTCCGCCATAAACGCAAAGTACTTGCCTACATAAGCTGGAAAGATTACTAAAAGATGCAATCGACATCAGAAACTTTTCCAATTATCAGGGCTGCATAAAAATTATCACAGGCAAATATAATATTCGATATGGGTTTCATCCTGCGTCGCAATAACACATAACATGCGCATGTTTGAAACAACGGGTCTATAACGCAGTAACGTATCGATCAATCAATAGGAGACAAATATTTGCGGCACGGCGAAGATAGGGAAAAATCTGCAGGCATCGAGCGATTCCTGCAGTGCATGAGAGTTGATAGTTTTTTTTTGTCAATCATTTATCAAACACGTACGGTGGGGTGGTGTAGGCGGGGGAGTGGGGTTGGAAGAGGGGGAGGGGGGGTCGAGTGGCCAATGACACCCCACCCCCGTCGTCCCATTCAAGAATCCTTCTCTTCGGCCCCCTGCCTCGCACCAACGGCAATCGTTTCCATGACAACCCCCCGTCCTTCCCTCCGACCCGTTCTCACCCTCCATCGGTGCATGCACCCGCCGCCGCCGCCACGGGCTGTCACGTGCACGCCCCCTCGCATCGATTGTTGCCTTCCCACGTCACCCGGAGGTCACCGCTGGAATTTCACCAGAGAAAACGTGGAGCGTTAGAATAACATCCATCTTTTGAATATTTCTCTAAGGATCGATTGTCGCATGGCGAGTCTCATGTGTCTAACCACTAGGAAAGATTCATGACAGATTAAGTGGATAAATAAAAGGACCCATACTTACAGCATGCACACGGCATATATAGCTTTTAAGGTAGTCCGAGCGAGATAGTTCCCTAGTCATAATAGAGACCATATTCGAATTATACGTTTTGATTTCCCCAGCTGTAGGATATATGAATTAAATATTGGATTATTAATGGTACAATTATATAGTTTTATAGACAGAAAAGGTAATTAATTAAATGAAAATATCTAAACAAGTCTTTCACTTGACTCATTTTTTTTCGCGCGGTGCATTAGAAACTCCTTCAAAAAGAAATATTTTTTTGTGATACCCAAGAACCTACTGCGGTGACAATATGATTCATTTTCAAAAGTAGTTGAGGAAACGTACAAACTACACGCTGTTAATTTTTTTACGACATGTTAAGTGTTAGAAATTCCTCATATTGTAAATAACGTCTTCATGGAGTGCATTCACGTACCATTTCCCATGTAAAAGGGCTCGTATTTTTTGGCAAATATCTCCGAAAGTAATGAGGTAAGGGTATGATATTTTGTTATATTTGTAAGAGTGAGATATTTTTCTTTAAAATGAGACCAAATTCATTGGTTTCTAAGTAAAATGATATTTCGCTCAAACTACCTTAAACTATAAGCAGGATATTAAATTAAAACGGAGTATCACACCGACCTGACATTCTTGAGCTCACCCGCTGAAGATATGCGCACTATAGTAAGAACCTAATTCACGATCAAAAAAATCATTCGTCTGAAACTCGTTAATGAGAGAGCCGGGGTATTTTCGCATTACGTGTATATCATTATGGATGGATAGGATGAGGTTTGAGAGATATTCGCGGACGTGTTGCTGTCTACGGAAAGCCTTTCAGGAGAGACGGTTGAGCGCAAATAAGTTAAGTAAAAGGTCAAGGATTGATAAAACAAGGTCAATGGTAACTTGGCAGTATGACATCTTTATCAATAAAAATGTATAACTGGCACGACACGGGTATCAACTGAAACCCGAGTCGTGCCAGTTTTCTTTATATTGTGGTATTGTAGAAGTTATACATTTTTTATAGTCAAGGATTAAGGTCGACGAGAAAATCGTATCACGCGATGAAAAGACTTTAGGAAACGTCAGGCCTCAGCACAACAGCCATTTTCTCGAATAGTTGAATGAAATACAATCGAAATTATCACTGAAATATTTCACAAATTACGTCTAGAAATTTACTTAATCTCCAGGACACCGATTAGTTCGAATCAAATAGATCAATAAAGTATTCAGCGTTACACCGGTTTATGTGGTGAGCAACCAATTTTTATAAATAAATTCAAATGAATAATGCATTATCTTCCTGTTCACATCTTCACTGCTACACCAAACATGGGTTGTCGGGACCTATTGAGGAGTGGGTTGTACTCACACATTTGACCAAAATTGGTCCGTTTTGACCCTCCATTGGGTCCGGTGATCCTCACTCCAATGACGTAAGTCGGCAGACCGCACGGCGGCAACCCAAAAAGCGAATCAGAGGGATACCTAATCCCAAATATTTGGGCAACAGGCTCTCTCGGTACGCAGAGATGTGCGGTAGGCTCTAGCGAAAGCGGAGCCGACGGTTACTCGTCTCAGTTGTTTGGGGGAACCAAACTAAAACGAGCACTTCGGGGAGGCGGAGGCCCTTGAGGTCCTTTTGACCTCAATCCGCCTCATTGGTGTCGGTCTCGAAGGGGCAGTGGTTTCGCTAACCTTCCCTACCCATCCTTTCCTCCCACCTCTTCCATTGTCCTCGGTAATAAGCGAAAGCTTGCAAACCGGGGGCGGAAGTTGTAATCCCGCGGCGTGAGCCGAATCGCCTGCTACACCAAACACTAGCAAATTCAGTCCCGAAAAACGTGAAAAATCAGACAATTTGGCTGGTACATGCATACGCCGAGTTTTTATTTTCATATGAATTCAAAAGAACTATGTATTGATAAATTCGACTTTTATGCACCCGAAGATGTTGCCTATGCAACGAAACCGGTCCTACAAATAAAAATAACTATGAAAAGTTACCAAGTCATTTTCATTATTGATTTCGGATATCGAATTAAATCGAACTTCCATCAGACTATATTTGAATTACGATGCTTCTCATGTATCAGTGATGAATATTATTTTTTATAAAGCAATATCATGTCTCAACCGTTAAAGCACAATCACTTTTTTTCAAGGTTGAACCGGATTGTCGTCACTCGTTTGTTAAGAGAATGGTACTGAAGTTTCGTGTCGATTGGTCTTTGCCGGTTGGGGTCCAGTTTTTCCTTAGCAGTTTTCCCCCAACAAATTTTCCCCTTGTCCATTAATTTTCCCCCAAGTTTTCCTACGTCTCTATGGAATTTGTATGACTCTGTAGTTCATAACGTCGCCTGGACGATTAACATCTCAGAGGGATGGCACAATCGATTCAGAATCGCCGTCGGTAAGAGTCATCCTAGTCTCTACGCTTTCCTCACGGACTTGCAGAAGGAGCAAGCGGACATGCAGAGACAAATCATGATGGGTCAGCCATTTAAAAGGAAACAGAAATGAGTACGTAAGCGAGCCGAAGAAAGAATAAAAGCAGTTGTAGCCAAGTGCGAGGAAATCAAAGAAGAAGACAAGTTATTGGAGTTTCTGCGCAACATCGGCAACAGTATCGTATTGTAAACAAGGAAAAGTAAAATAAAGGTCTTTCAACAACTGACTTTTTTCTCTGGTTTTTGGAGAAAAATTGTTGTGTGGGAAAAGTACATTAGGAGAAAATATATTAGGGGGAATAAAATACTCGGGGAAAAAATGCAGGGGAAAATGTGCTAGGTGAATCAGTTATGGGAAAACTGGCTCCCTACCATCTTTGACATATTTCGCAGAGGAATATAATATAGGGGAAGGTTAAAATAGAAGAATCATTACCAAAATAATTAGGTGTATATATAGGTATGCGTATAAATAGGTAATCTGCGCTTGAAAACAAATATTACAGTCATGCGAAGAGGCGCTCATCATGTTCATAATGTTACATTGCAAAAAGTCTTCATTTTTATGATTTTCATTTTAGTCAAAGCTGAGACTTCTTTAGGACTTTATGAAAACGATCCAATAGGTTCTTAGAGAACCGAAATGAACAAGAAACTCTACACTACTGTCATTACCTTAATTTAGAGCAACGCATGCATATGATTTAAATAGTTGAGATGGTTGGAGTAGCAATCGTGGGTCGCTGAGTGAACATTTTCATATCCCTTTATGTAGGTCGAAAAATACATTTTAGAGACATATTTCATTTACATGCTTCTGGGTATGCGGTGGAAGTCGGATAGTAACGGAAAAGAAACAAGATTCAAATTTTTCCTTCATTAAATCATGTTATGAAAAGAGCTTTCATTGACGTCCTGTAAACTTAGACGAAAGTGCATAAAAATGTGTAGTTTTAGAAATTGGACTCGATGTGACATCTTGGTTTTTCTAGCAACAGTTATATCAATAGCGTATTTATTATTTCACGTTTAGAAGAAAATTGGTACATATTAAATCGAATCAGTTCAAAATCCATGTCAGGTGCCGTAAGGCTTCGTGTTAAATAAAATAGCATTCAATTGCCAAATAACGAAATCTGATATGTTTTTCCGCTTTTATCTGAAAATATCGCTGATTAGAGAAGGTATTCTTCGTTAAAAAAGGTACGCTCCGTTAAAAACTGCTACAGGCATACATACAGCGTATCACAATTTTTAGAGGGATTAAGGTGGGAGCCCCTAGAGACTCGGAGGCTACACGCTAGGCTTAAGTTGCTTGATAAATTCAGATAATTTTCGGAGCGACATAGAGAATATTATCATGACTCCTCACTACATATCTAGGTCATATCTAGGTCTCACAGATGCGAAAAGATAAGAGAGATACACTGCCGAACAGATAAGTATAAAAACTCATTCTTTCCGCGAGCAATAAGCGACCACAATAAAAATTGAGCTCCACTAAATACACTCCTATAATGTATGTCACCATTTCATCTCCAAAAACTTACACCTTTACACGGCTGGTGACCTAACACCCCCTGCCACACGCCCATGCGGCGGCTCGCAGGGTGTTTTGTAGATGTATTCAAAATTTAGCACAAATCTTTGTAAAAAAAATTGTTCGGTGTACCTTGAATAAATATCCCCGCTCGTAGTATTCCTGCGCGGGTCTCTTTCTGTTCGCCCGGATTCATCCTCCTAATTCTTCATCTGCTTCACCTGCACATCCACCGCACCGAGTTATCGGAAGTCCAATTTCAGAGTCACGCTCCGCATGTGCGCAACCCCGCCAACCTGCGCCTTTGATTGCGCTCTCAAGGGTTGGGGAAATAGGGTATGGGGGTACACTGGGGATTGGGAAACGCGAGTGAGGGACGAGTGCATTATGGGTCGGAATTGGTGGCAAGGTTGGTTCGCGTGAAGTGACGATTATCTCTCCCTTATCCCACCGGGAACCGTTCGCTCCATTCACTCATAAGGAAGAAAGAATTGACGATGCAAGAGCGAAACCCAAGATGCTTGGGATACAGAGTTCAAGAGTTGACGAAAATTCAAAACATCACTGAACATCAAATTAAAGAAGTTTGAGCGAAATATCATTTTACCCCTCATTATATCTTCTAGTTTCTATAACTTTGGTAACATAACCATAAGTAGTGAATGTTTATGAAAAATGATTACTGTCAGACCAGGGCTATCTTAAGGTAGTCCGAGCGAAATATCATTTTACTTAGAAATGAATGAATATGGCCTCATTTTAAATCAAAATATCTCACCTATCCAATGACACCAAAATTTCTACCCCTTACCTCATTACTTCGGAGATATTTGCCAAAAAATACAAACAGCCCTTTTACATGGGAAATGGTACGTGTATGAACTCCAAAGAGACATTATTTTTTAAAATGAGGCATTTCCTACACTTAGATCTCGTATAAAAATCAACAGTGTGTAGTATGTATGTTTTCTCAACAATTTTTGAAAATTAATCATGTTGTTACCGCAGTAGGTTTTTGGATATCACAAAAAAACCTTCCGTTGTGAGGGAGTTTCAAACGCACCGCACGAAATAAATGATTCAATTTGGTTGGGTTATTTGGTGTGTCGACGGCAAGGGTCATTTGCATATAAATGATTCAAGTTAAACACTTATTTATATATTTTTATTTAATTACTTACCATTTCTGTCTCAAAAAAAAACTATATAATTGCACTGTTAATAACGCAATATTTAATTGATGTGTCCTACAGCTGGTAAAATTAAAACGTATTATTCGTTTATGGTATTATTCGTATGGTCTCTATTATGACTAGGGAACTATCTCGCTCGGACTACGTTAAGGGCAGGCTGATGTATTGACGCACTCGAAAAAAAATGACTGCTACTCATTTGCTGAGGAATGATATGCCTTCAGTTAAAAATTATCACTATATTTAGGAAGAAAATTCAAAAAATACTATCACTTAGATCACGAGCGTTATTCACTGTTGATTTGGCACGATGAAACCTCGGAAATTCCGTCAATATGGCATCAGAGCCCGCGACAAATGTCAACAATTGAAATACCGAATTTGAAATTTCCGTTGCTTCGACGCCAAAAATGCTTCACTGTCGTGACCAGAATATTCCGAAACTTTACTGGTTCATCCCTCAGATCTCACTGATGTCGAATTTGAATTCCATCGAATTCAAATCGAGAATTTTCAAAAATTGGAAATGGATGTCAAATAAATTCGAATGATCAAATTCTGAAAATACAAATTTTCGCGACGAACAGTGTTTTTTTTCGCGAGGGAATCGCGAATAAGCCGTCGGTATTTTTATAAGTAAACGAGAAGCCAAGACATGTACAAACCGTGCGCATTATTCCTTGGGTAACTTTCACGGTTTAGTTCGTTTTAAGTTGAACAAATGAGAACTACTATCCCCGTATATGTCTTATGTTGTAAAAAATACATTTTATTTGGGTCACATTCCAGGCATTACAACAAATTACCTTTGAATCAAGGTCATAGCGGGTGAGTTTACAGTACAAGATCGCCACTTTATCACACGCGCCACATCGCCACTTCAAAAGAATAATGACCTGCATATTCCACACTTCTATGAGTTACTCGACCGTTTTCGACGCGTTATCCTAAACATTTTTACAATGACGCAAGTAACGATACAGCGTCAAAACCATTGTTTATACTCAATAAAATGTGGAATTTACAGAGCTTTGGTATGTTTTATTTATAATATCCTAACTAATCCTTTAAACATCATATCATCTCGCACATCATGATTTATAGTAAACAGTTTCAGGCGTATGTCTATTGAATGTATGCATAGTAATGCGTTGAATAACTTATCTTGTCTCACAATCATTAAATTTAATTTCGTATCCTTTCACTAAAGGCATCATATTTCTATAGCTAGCACCTCTTAACCGGCAAAAAAAATGATTTTCATGTCTGAAAAATGTACACTTTTTCTAAAGCTGCCTTTAAAAATTTTTTTCGGAGATCGTTCGCCATAACCTCGAGAATAATTTAAAAAATATTAGAATCCCTATACTTTTCTGGCGAGAGTAACTCTCGGCCTAAGTATCCAAAACCCTAGAATTGGATTGGATATTTGGGGAGGCTACCGACAGCTAAGGTCACTTGCGCCATAGGGGATAGGTAACGGAGGAAGGGAGGATAGAAACCCGGCGTCGGCATTAGCCTGCTCTTAACGAAAGGCGCCAAGGGGACCACGGTTTAACGTCTCATCCGACAGATGGAGTACTGTACTTGAAGTGCCCTCCACAAGACACTAAAGTAGGGATCGGGTTTCCTCTGAAAAACATCCTCCTCTGCAGAGATTTGAACCCTGGCCGCCTGTATGGTTAGCCAGTACCAAACCAGTCCAAAACCCTAGTACATACCAATGAGTTTCATTCTATATGATTTCGCAATTCCTAAAATCTGAAAAGTTAGTTAAAAGAAGGAAGGAAATGTTTTTCCACGCGCCTAGCCGTTTCTATTTTCTAAGGTACAGCCCCAAGGGACTGGCAGGAAATTTCACGATCTTTTCGTATTCCATGAAAAATGGATATTTGAGTAATTATTTCGTTGTATTGTGATCATTAAGTAGAATAAAACATGGGCACTTTAGAACTTAACTTGGACAATCGAGAAGACTTTCCACTGATTCGATTGAATAATTTTTCCGTTTATCCAAAGATAAAATTGAACGACTAAGGAGGACCTTAGAGTATTCAAATATTGACAGTTACAACTTTTACAGTCCCAGTATGGGATATTATCTTTTTATTTCAGGAGAAATCAGGATTTTTTTATACTGTGCATTCATAATTTCGTCCTCGATACCCGATGGTTTGGAATCCTTCCAGATTGAGACATTAGATGCCTTCATAATGTTCAGAATCAGTATACGGGCTTTTTGGGACATTTCCTGAGTTCGCACTAGCAATTTTGAAGTATGATTTGTGCCAGGTGCGACTCGAGGTAGCTTACACCTCAAGGAAACAAACAAGTCTTTGTGTGCCCTAAACTCCATCCGTCGCATTCCTTCAGTAACCTTCGTCTTGGTCACCAAATTTTCTTTTTTTTTAGGAGGTTTCTCATTGCGATCTTTATTTCCGATTCTACGTAAAAAAAAAAACTTCGTCACACTTCTTATTCGCTAAGAGATGGTTGCCAAAGGGTGTTTCTCACGGTGGATCACGAATAATATTCGTGATGTCTCCATTTCCTTAATGAGAAGGAAAGGTTGGTTGCAGCCGGAGAGGTTGAGCGCACATGTGCAATAAGTGATAGAGTGTAGAGGACCCTCGGATTGTCTCTCGCCATAATGATTTCCAACGACCGTAATTGGCTCACGGGGTCTCCAATCAGAGAGGAGGCCACTTGATGAGGCGAAATGTTCTTCTTAGCGGAGTGGGACAATGGTGCATCGCACGGCTCCGCGAGATTGCGCCTCGATGGGCAACTGTTCGGATTAAACGCCCTCACCCTCCGGAGTCGGAAGCTATGATAGGCTCACGATCGGGAAAAGAACGCACGGGAGATTTCCCGTTGGTAGAACGATCACCCGTCCACGGAGCGAATCTTTCTCACACGGAGCCTTGCGCGGAACAGGTGCAGTGGCCGCCTGCGTGCGGTAGGTCCGGGCAGCTTGTTACGTGGGAAACATTAATTAGCAATCCACATTGGTGTCCTAACGTCCTCGGCCACACGAACAACGTGTGTAAAAGCCAAACACCACCGGTTCACTCATTGAATGATCACGATATGCCTGAAACCGGGAAACTTACTATAGTAAAATCTATCACACATCTCCATCTTAGGTCCCAAGTGCTCACTTAAAATCTTTTCAATATAACAACTCTTGAGGGACATTTTTATTAAAATAAACACGTATTTTGAGTACAGCATGGGAAAGATTGCAAACAAAAACCAGACATTCATATATGAGGCCTGCCTAATCTCTTTGTTAGGATTTCATAGAGTAAAATAATACGAAAAATGTATGTTATCAGAAGAAAAAGAACCTAAGAAATTTCCATTAGCAATATTAGTGAAGACACACAATAAAACCAACTTTGTAGCAACCTGAATTACTCTGTTTAATGAACTGTTTTATGTTGATCAATTTTACTAGGTTATTTTTCAAGAATAATCTTTTTTAACTAAAAAAACGACAATTTTCCCGCTTGGTTAACTCAGGAAAGTCCGTTACGATAAAAAAAAGGAGACACAAGGTGCGCGAAGCCGAGGGTAACAACTTGCCCTCACGATAGCCTCACAACCGCATGAGGGCGAATAACATTACCTCTCGTATCAAATTCCGATTAGCATTAACGAGGAATCCACAGTACGTATAATAAATTTGGTAGGTTAACTCCCGTTATCTAGTATTGAGGGATCTCGTTTGACTGATGTATTCGCTTTCGAGTCAGAAAGCATAAGTCTAGTGAAATGAAAAAAGAGAAAGTATTTCGTTCAGTTTAAACTTTATACCCTCAGGCGTCACTTTGTGTAAGTATTTTATACTTGAATCCATATTAAAACTATGCTTGTACTTATCCACTAATACTTATCGATGTACTACACGTTTCGTAGCTAGCTGCATCCTCAGGTATATACAATTGTTTACATGTTATTTATTGACAGTTACGATAGTAACCGACGTCAATAAGCTGGCGGTGAGGGGGGGTTCGGAGAAAAAACTAACTTTTGGGTGGAAAGGCAGGGTAACATAGGTTGGGGACTTGTGAAAAGGGAATTTTTTTCGGAAAGGAGTGGAGAGGGGTGCGGAATAAGAAACTCGTTGCAAAGGTTGCTTGACACTAATAATTTCCATTTACTCCAATGTATCCATCTTTAAACATTTTGGCAGGAAATGTTGAATTTTGGGGATAAAATTACTTATGTGATTATTATCCAGCAGATGCTGGATAATAATCACGTAAATATGGATACTTTAATATGAATACCAACTCACAATTTGCTAAGCATCTGCGGGATAATAACCACGTAAGTGATTATTATCCCGCACGTAGGTGATTATAACGTAGGTGAGGTTTGGGGAGCTTATTGAAGCTGGGGGAGCTTACTGAAGTTGGTTATTTTCGTAACTATCTATAAATAACATGTAAACAATTGCACCTGGGGATGCAGCAAGCTGCGAAACGCGTAGTACATTAATAAATATCAGTGGAAAAGTACAAGGATTGTTTTAATGCGGATTCGTTCATTTTGTTCGACGCATTCTGTAAACACGATGAAATTGAGCAAGATTAAGTAAACCTGATAGTGATTGAATCAACCAAGCCTTTTACTTCTCGTATTCCAAAATCTGTATTTACTCTAAATTACCATTCTGTGCTTTATCATTGGAGACAAGATCAATAGCAGGTGACAGCAGAATGAAATACCTATGACTCCTAATAGGCTCCGGCGGGAAGGTGTAATGTTTTTGATATGGCGATAACAACTCACTGTTTAGCGATATGTCACTCCACTAAAGGTCCGTGGTTTGATTCCCGGCCCAAGCCGATTTTTCCTTGCGGCAATTTCCACATATTTCGTCGCCGTATTTGCGATAGGCTTTTGAATATCTTCCACATGAAATGCTTGACAGGACTAGCAACAACTTCTCTACTAATTTGCAACAAGGGCCGCCATTTGGATGACGTCGTATTGTTACCACATGTTCATTTTTTTGTTTTTCACTACGCAGTGTATTCATCTAGCACAGTCACAATATCATTATCGAGATAAAAACGGGCACTTAGATCTTACATAAAAGTATTTGACCCATGAGTGAGTACATATTACTAAAATTACCAATTCGTCGACAGTCCAGAAATTATGAACAGCATAGTTTTAGAACCCATTCCCGCGTAAACACAAAACAATTCAAGGAGGAATGTGCACTACAAACAAACTGTGAACTACAAACACTGTTGGGTTTATCCACCGCGACAGTGTCTTTGTAAGCACGACTTCGTCTCATGTGCTACAATGTAGACTTGAGGTCTGAACATTTAGTTCGCGTAAACCCCCCTCGAAATTCGCCTTGAAGGAAGATGGCTTGGTGGAGTAACTGGCTATAAATATGTCTTTGGAGCGGATCTTTTTTTTTGCCCTGTATGCTAATGAATATGATATTGTAATATGATATTGCCATTAAATAAAATCATTGGAACAACACACCTGACCGGCAATTGGGAGATCCGGGTTCGAATCCCGGTCAAATCAAATGATTTTTTCATAGCAAATTTCAACCCTGGTGTTTCTTAAAAGCATTGATAAGTCAGAAGCATTTGTTTCTTATTGATCGATGGAGCGCGTTTGATTATGAATGACGCAATAGTGAACAAGAAAACTGTCCTATGTACCTCTGAGTAATGGAGAATGATATTATTTGATTTCTCAGGGTATTAAATTTTCTAAGTCGGAGAAAACTGAAAATTTTGAGTTTTGACTTTCGCAGCCATCAATAGATGTTGATGCGGCTTCCGAGGTTCGTTGCCATTGAACCATTTGTGGCTCAGCGCTTTCCTCGCGTGGCTACGATCAACGTCTTCAGGAGCTAAATTATTATAGCTGCAACTATCGCCTTCTTAAATCAACTATCCCAAATATAGGTCGGTGATAATTGCAGCAGCGATCACTAATCGCGTTAGCCACAGCAGTAAACTGGAAATTCTTTGTCATTGCGAACTGTTTTCCTTGAAAGCACACAATACGTAACTTCTTGCTTCTTATAAATCTATCAGCTGAAAACTTGTTTATTAGAGTGAATAGTACTGCGACGATCAATGGTAAAAGCAGAGCGTCATAACATAGTCACGTTAAGACAGCATTCCGCATTGCCCTAAAATGGAATTGTTCCATCTAAAACCAGTGGAGGGGTTTTAAATAACCGAAAATGTTACAATAAATGATATGATTTCCTTCGGTGAAATTCGATGTCAAATCAATAATAGCAAAAAGCTTTTTCATGAAATTGATACAAAAACCTCGTGGACGTTGTGAACAATAAAGGTAGTCAATTGAACCTCTTATGAGGGGACATGAATCCAGTGGTTGGCGATGACGGAATAAAACATTCCCTCGCTCGAGGAAGCACTGAAAAAAGAATAAGCGACAGTGCTGAGGAATACTCAAGGGAGATGTGATGGAGGAAGAATGTGCATGAACAAAAGAGGACCCATTGCGCTGGTGGAGGCAGAATTGATTGAATCCGAAGCCACAATCCTCCTAAGAGAAACGAGAAGTCTGTTGCGATTATTTGGGCAGCGATCGCGGATTCATTGATTAATGATGCCACACTCGTCTCGACTTCGCCACAGAATCAGCGGGGGAAGGGAAGCATCGCCGGAGCCGAGCGCAGATCGTCGCTGGTCGCTTGCGAGACGATTTAGACGCGAAGGACCTCTCGCGGAGGAAGTCCGAGGTTCTCGATGGCGGCATCCTCGAGGAACCTCGCGGAGAGCTGCTGGCGCGCAATGCAAGAGGACCTGACTTAACTTCTAATTCCCTATGTAGAACATAGCTTTCCGACACGATTGTAGCGTCCGGCCTGTGTCAACGGACAACTCCCTAGCGGGAATTTCATATTTTTCGAATAGCGGCAATGAAATACGTAGAATTTGCCACGAGGAAAAAATTCAACAGCACTGGGAATCAAACCACAGACAGCCAAACACAGACAAAACAAAGGTGGACAGACAATTAGAAATTAGGAACACTTTCGAGCGTGTCGGAATGCCCGTGACGGCTTATCTAGTCGGATCATTTTCTCGTTGCATTTTCCGAGAATTACTCTCAACGTTAACGTGTTGTTAAACGTATAAAATGAAGGTCCTCGGATGAAAAAGTAAAAGAGAGATGCTACTTCGCTCTGGTAATAGGCCACACCTCGAATACGCCGCGAGCATTTGGGACCCTAGTCAAATACATTTAACCAAAAAAATAATAACATACAAAGGAAAGCAGCGCGCTTCGTATAAAACCGCTACGAACGTACGTATAGTGTCTCAAAACTTTTAGAGGGATTAAGGTGGGAGCCCCTAGATACTCGGAGGCTACACGCCAGGCTTAGGTTGCTTGATAAATTCAGATAATTTTCAGAGCAACATAGAGAATATTATCATGACTCCTCACTACATCTCTAGGTCTGATAGATGCGATAAATTAAGAGAGATACACTGTCGAACAGATATGTACAAAAACTCGTTCTTTCCGCGAAAAATAAGCGGCCACAATAAAAATTGAGCTCCACTAAATACACTCCTATAAACCATGTCACCATTTCATCTCCAAAAATCGTACACCTTTACACGGCTGGTGACCTAACACCCCATGCCACACGCCCACGCGGCGGTTTGCGGGGTATTATTTAGATGTAGATGTAGATGGATGTGTTCATGAAAGATTTTTTCACCTCAGTAGATGGAAAGACTCATTTGAAAAACGTTGGCAAGAAGTATTCAAATTATTAATTTAAAGACCAACCCTTCAGAGGCATTTTTTGTGAATAACAAATAGTCAGTACTATCAAAATAAATAATACTAATAAGGAGATCAAAGCGAAGAATGGACATAAAGGGGCTTCAGGTAACCTCAAAGGTGAATCATACGTACGACTACTATATCTTATCAAACAGGGTTAAAGAGAGAATGCACTACGAACTAAAGAAAGTGTTGTGTAGAGATAATTCTTGGACATGAATCCTGCAAAATATTCTCCTCATTATCTTTCCATGAGCTAATCCAACGAAATTTGTAATTTATCTCATTTAATTTCGTTTCCATTCAAAATAGAGCACATTTTCGCACAATGTTCCAAAAATTTCAAGAAGTCATAGCATTTTGACAGGTGTTCTCTCTGCAAGCAATACGATTGCTGAAGAATGCGAGGGAAGAAAGTCAGGAGAAGATGCGATAGAAGAATCAAATTTGTCACCAGGAAATTTTAATTCTTTCGAAAATTGGAAGGCAGTCAAACGAAGTACAGAGAGTACTACAAGAAAAATTCAATATTTTTTTCTATAGCGATTAAACCACTTAAAACATACAGTAAGTTGTAACTGCAGCGTGAAAGTTAAATTTAAATTAAAAACAAAGTAGAAAATTGTCTCGCAAGAAAAATTCTGAGTATGTTAATTATATTTCTAGAAATGCTATAAGGAATGGAGTACTTTATTTAAAGTACATTCAATATAGTGAAAGTATTTTTTTTATTTCAAAGCAAGAGTTGACAGCGGAGCAGACGAAAAGAGACAACCCAGAGGTATGGTCCCCTGGTTTAATATACATATAATTTGAAGCGAATTGGTCAATGTGATAAAATTATGGGTTATACCTCAAGGACATATGCTTCTTTAAAGCTAGCCTCTTCCAAAAGATGTTCATCATTGAAGAACCGAATTGGCGCGCTAGAAAAAGTATTGGCTTTCCATGCCGATAGCCAAGGTTCGAACACCGGCAACGACGGAGATTTCTTTATATAATTCCTGATCCCCAGTAGGGAGTTATCTGAGGGACGTTTCAATTTACTGCACTCAGTCCGGATGGGACGTTGAACTGCGAGCAATAGGTGTCTTTCCGCTAAGGCTAAGTAGGGTAATGTCGACATTTTTCTTTCCGCCCTCTCCTCCTACCCCAGCCTACCCCAGCCTACATAAATGGCGTAGATGACTACAGCTACAGGTAACTTCACCAAATGATCTACCAACTCTTGATGGGCCACGAGGGCCCGAACATCTACTTCTTAAAATCCACCCAAATTTTTTAACGAAAATCGGGAATCTTCAGAAGTGAGGAGACCCAATCATTATTCCGACGATCCACAGGTTCTTGGAATGATTGCCACCATATGGCCCTCATTGATTAACGACTTGACTCGGACAAACCGAGGGAAATCCGTGGATACCATGTCGAAGACCCAGAAAAATCTCAACATTTGAATGGCCTCGTTTTGAAAATTTCGTGGCTGTGACGTTATGGCTTTGTCACGGTAAAAAATTATAAATTCTGAGACCATGCTGAGGGGTTATTTAGAATGGCCTCAGAAAGTCCGACAGAGACGTAATTTTGACGTCCACGGAAATTCTGAATGGGGCCATTCAAAAGATGAGATTTGTCGAAGACCGTGACGTGACATCATGGAGTTCCCGATGTTCGACCTCGTCGAGTCCTTCCTGAATAAGGGTAGCGTTTGCACACGCAATGCATCCCTCGGATTCTCACCGAGAGGAATTTGCGAGTTGAGAGGGGTCACCCAGTCAAAAGAGTGAGTCGTGATTTAGCGATCATTGCGGTCCCTTCCTGGCGGTCTATCCGGACACCTCTCGGCGTTCGCGGGATTATCCGATCAATGCGCGGCTATTTATAGCTCCACAATATGAAGGAGGAAAAGCGGCAATCCGGGAAGGGTGTCCGGGGGAGGAGGAACGGGGCAATGCAGAGGGTGATTAATGCTGCAGGAAGTTGGCATATAGGGGCGGTAGAGAGACGTGCTCGCCATTCGCCGCAGGGGCGAGTCAAGCGCGGTGGGGTGTTGCCCCGGGCCAAAAGAGAAACCACCTCATGGTGATTGGAGTGATTGTTACTTACTTACAGAGTTACATAAAACTTTTCACACGCGTACTTAGTAAATATATGGATTAAAAAAGTGCAAAATGTAGGTTAGTTTTACACTTCAGAAAAGGAAGCAATATTTGAACAGCAGTATATTTTTTATGCAACTGCAGAAAATAATACATTGAATGTGACTTCTACACAACTTGACACACATTATAACAATAGCATAGTTCATGTTTTGACTGATTATAATCTAAAGCTAAGAGTAACTCATGAACTTTCTTATTCCATTGCCTTGCAGCTTGTTTAAGTCCATAAATTGCACGTCTCAAAAGACATACTTTTTTACCTTGTTGATACTAGCTCCATCAAGAAGTGACATATAAATCTCCTCATTTATATCTCCATTTAAAAAGGCTGAGCAAATATCTAAATGGTCAACTTTCAAGTCCCTTTCTGAGGCTAGAGCAAACAATATTCGAAGTGAAGAGTGTCTAACGACTGGAGAAAATGTTTCATTATAGTCAATGCCATAATGCTGTACACAAACTTTGACCACAAGTCCAGCTTTTTAACAAACAACCTGACCACTAGCATCCTTTTTAATTTTATAAACCCACTTATATTTAATCACAGGTCTATTAGGAGGCTTATCTACAATGGTCCAAGCATTATTTTCTTCAAATGAATTTAATTCACTCTGCATAGCTTCTTTCCATTTATTACTTTCTGGACATGACATGGCCTCAGCGTATGTAGTGGGTTCTTCTGTCTCTGGACTTCTATGGACTTTAAAATTTATGGACTTAAACAAGCTGCAAGGCAATGGAATAAGAAAGTTCATAAGTTACCCTTAGCTTTAGATTATAATCAGTCAAAACATGAACTTATAATGTGTGTCAAGTTGTGTAGAAGTCACATCCAATGAATTATTTTCTGCAATTGCATAAAAAATATACTGCTGTTCAAATATAGCTCTGTGCTTTCTTTTCTGAAGTGTAAAACTAACCTACAAAAAATTGACTGTTTCCCATTTAGTTTCTTAACAATTCACGCTGCTATTTTTAACATATAGCCTTAAGGCTTGTGACATATATTGCATACTAGCTCGTTTGCATATACAGATCTTCCGCTAAATGCAAAAAGACACGCTTTTATTGCCATAATGGTAAATAACAAATGCCAAGGTATAATGCCGAGTAAAAAAACACTTACTAATGTATTTTAGTTGTTTCGGATTCCGCACAGTAATGCCGAGTCAAAACAATTCTTTAATACACGCAAAAATTTTAAAATATAAATCTTGCATTCTTTGTATTACAATACGTTTTGTGCACTCCACCGTATATAGACATATGTGGGTACTGTGTATGAGGTAAAAGTATGGTACAGGAATGTTTTCGACTTTCGACGAAAAATTATTGAAATGGACACTTAGTCACTCAAAATTGCCGCCCCAGGCACCTTAAACGAGTCACTTATGCCCATGTATTTTTAACATAACGCTGCTACATCCAAATGAGACTAAGTCATATTTCTATAGCAATCCTCAACGTTAAACACTCACCGTGGTCACAAAAAATAACTAAGGGGCGACACAACATGTACATGACGATAATCTCGATTCATCTCGTATTGACGATAATATCATCCATAGCAAGGCGTCAATATTTAGACTGCGCCAAAATTATGGCACAGTTGATAGTTGAAAATGAAGGCGATCTTCAAACTCGTCTGATGCGATTTGATGAATGGAATCACGTGATCGCAAAATCCATGATGCATTTGTTAGAATAAAACTAATGCTAATGCATCGCCTTTTTTAAAATTAAATCATTGTATAAAAATGTTTAATTTTCCTTTTCTTTTAAGCGAATTCAGTATATTTCAACTCCGCTATTACCTTAGTTAGACTTTACCTTGTCTATTAATGTAGTGCAAGCGAGATAGTTCCCTATTCATAATAGAGACTATATTCGATATATACGTTTTGATTTTACCAGCTGTAGGACACATATATTAAATATTGCATTATTATGGGTGCAATAATATGGTTTTATATGACAGAAATGGTGATTAATTAAATGAAAATATCTACACCAGTCTTCAACTTTACTCGTTTTTTTCGCGCGGTGCGTTTGAAACTCCTTCAAAACGGAAGGTTATTTGATAACCCGAAGAATTTACTTCGGTGACAATATCATTAATGTTAAAAATAGTTGAGAAAACATACAAACTACACGCTGTTAGTTTTTTTACGACATTTAAGTGTTATAAATCCCTCATTTTTAATAAGAGCCATCTTTGGAGTGTATACACGTGCCATTTCTCATGTAAAAGCTCTGGTATTTTTTGACAAAAATCTCAGGAAGTAATGTGGTTAGTGGTTGAACTTTTGATGTCGATGGAAGGGTGATATATTTTTCTTTAAAATGAGACGAAATTCATTGAATTCTAGGTAAAATGATATTTAGCTTAAACCATCTTAATTATAATTTTGATAGCGAAGATAATGGATCGGCAAGATTACAAATACCTGAGTTGTGAATGTGAAAAAAGGACATAATCGAGGTTTCAGTTTCGTCGTTGCGGGGAATCTCATCTCTCACGACGTTCCGATGGCTGACTCTGTAATGAATCTCCAGGGATTGAAGAAGTCGAGTCGTGAAATTTCCTGATTCAAAATTACAAAATGACTTCCTTTCCAAGACAGGGTAATTAATCCAGGCAAAAGTAGGAACGGATTTCTATTCGGAACCTCAAGAGGACCAACGAGTCTTCCCTTCTCAGAGGGAGTACACCTTACATATATTTAGAAATAATTCAATGAAATACGGACAGATTTTCTCCTAAACCCGAAATTTTATGTCTGAATTTATTTTCATGGCTCCTAATAAATATCAACGTTATATACCAAAGAAAAAACACGTATTTACTTATGATTTTAGCTAAAATTTTGAATCCACGTCGTTAAACCACGTCAAAACAATGCTGTCATTGAAGCGAAATTTAAAATATGAAATTCTTACAATTCTTTTTACAATTTATTCTACAACATGTAGCGTTAACGCCAAAATATAAATGAATATACTGCAGTGAAGTGTGATTCAAGATTTCTTCTTCGACTTACTTGAGAAAATTATTAAAAAGTTCACTCAATGACTCGCGATTCGCGCGCCAACCAAATTAAGGTATATTGAGCGCGATTTATCCCCATTTACATTCGAATCAGGGACGGTATTTGAATTATATTTTTCTATTTCAGCATATGTAACATAGTAAACATAAAGTTTTCAGATACAGTAAAATATCTTGGAGTTACCTTAACTTCAGATATATAGTGGGGATTACGCATAGAGAACATATGCGGCGCAACAATAAAGAAACTAGGTTTTATTAAACGTATAATAGGAAGGTCCGCGGATGAAGGGATCAAAGAGAGATGCCACTTCGCTCTGGTTAGGCCACACCTCGAATACGCCGCGAGCATTTGGGATCCTGGTCAAATAGATTTAACCAAAAAAATTAATAAAATACAAAGGAAAGTAGCGCGCTTCGTATAAAACCGCTCCGAACGTACGTATAGAGTCTCACAACATTTAGAGGGATTAAGGTGGGAGCCCCTAGATACTCGGAGGCTACACGCCAGGCTTAGGTTGCTTGATAAATTCAGATAATTTTCAGAGCAACATAGAGAATATTATCATGACTCCTCACTACATCTCTAGGCTGACAGATGCGATAAAATAAGAGAGATACTCTGCCGAGCAGATAGGTACAAGAACTCGTTCTTTCCGTGAACGATAAGAGACCACAATAA
The DNA here is from genome assembly GCA_963169105.1 of Ceriagrion tenellum. Classification (NCBI taxonomy): domain Eukaryota; kingdom Metazoa; phylum Arthropoda; class Insecta; order Odonata; family Coenagrionidae; genus Ceriagrion; species Ceriagrion tenellum. Next base: position 141,235,549 of record OY720637.1, on the reverse strand, counting down.
AAATTGAGCTCCACTAAATACACTCCTATAATATATGTCACTATTCCATCTCCTAAAAATTACACCTTTACACTGCTGGTGACCTAACACCCCCTGCCACACGCCCATGCGACGGCTCGCAATGTATTATGTAGATGTAGATTTATATATGTAAGAAGTACGAAGTAAATATTGCAACATTAATAGCGTAAATATATAGTTTTATGAGACTGAAATTCTCAGTAATTAAATAATGTCATCCAAATGTCTTTGCTATGGCTCATTCTTTACTCCCCAAAAGCGTGATAAATGCCTTCACCACGGATTGATTTTTGTGCAGTTTTGTTAAAATCATTGCGGTGAAATATTGCGTACCTTTTATGATTCTCAATTATTTTACATATAATGAGTTAAATTTCTAACTAGAAGTAGGGGAGAGAAGTTTTTAATTTAAAAAAGTCTGTATGGCTTCAGAATAACCGATTCTCAACAGAGATCAAATTTTGAAGCCACGAAGTTTTCAAATAAGGCCATTCAAAATATGAGAGTATTTTAGGGCTATAACGTACCATCCAAGGATTTCCCGAAGTTTGACCTTACCGCTATGTTACTGAACAAGGCTACTGGCAGCTCGGACGCTGAATTGAATTTCGGAAGCAAAAGAAATTTAACCCGACATCCGAGTCAGCGCTTAACACAGGCGTGCAAGTAATGGCGGTGTTTACATGACTTTTCCGGAGACCATTATCAGAAACTATATTTTGCCCAGAACATGAAAACATAAGTTATAATTTCATCTGGCCGTAGTTTCTGTCTTTTATAACTTGTTTTAGCTTTCAATGTAACCGCTTTAAAACAGTCAGTGTCGTAATTTCCTCGTATCCAATAATATATCCTACCAAAAGAAGCTACCCGTCTGTTAAACGAAATTTGCTTGAAGCAACGAATCCAGGACAAGCTCTCAACTGTATTATTTCAAGGGAATAGCCAGGAGAAGTTTTTTTTCTTTTAACGCTAACTCTATTTAGACTTTTACGTGTACTCTGAATAGTTACAATTTATTGGTCGCGAAATAGCTCTTTCAAGTTACGCTGAGCTATTCACTTTTTAAAATTTACTTCGACACTTTTGAGACAGTTTAGTTGTAAGTATTTGGAGGGAAGAAATATTTGGAATTAAAATTTGATAAATACATTTCAACCTATATCGTGATTTCATTGACTTTTTTAATCAGACGGATAATGCGAATTTCTCTGAATATTCCTCGCTGGAAACCTGAATTCGCGTTATATGGCCTCGATACCTGCTGCCATAGATGCGGATCTACATCTACATAATAATCTGCAAGCCGCTGCATGGGCGTGAGGCAGGGGTGGTAGGTCATCAGCTGTGTAAAGATGTAAGTTTTTGGGAGATGAAATGGTGACGTGTATTATAGGAGTATATTTAGTGGAGTTCAGTATCTATTGTGGTCGCTTATTGTGCGCGGAAAGAACGAGTTTTTGTACCTATCAGTTCGGCAGTGTATTTCTCTTATTTTATCGCATCTGTCAGACCTAGAGATGTAGTAAGGGGTCATGGTAATATTATGTGTGTCGTTCTGAAGCTCACCAGTTCAGAATTTCTCAAGCAACCTAAGCCTAGCGTGTAACCTCTGAGTCTCTATGGGCTCCCACCTCAATCCCTCTAAAGGTTGTGAGACACTATCTGTACGCTCGTAGCAGTTTTTAACGAATCGCGCTGCTTTTCTTTGTATTTTATTGATTTTTTTGTTAAATCTTTATGACCAGGGTCCCAAATGCTCGCGGCGTAGTCTAGGTGTGGCCTAAATAGAGCGAAGTAGCATTTCTCTGTTACTTTTTCATCTGAGAACCTTCTTCTTACGCATAACAATTCCTAGTGTCCTCAATGCTGTGCCGCATATGTTATGTATGTGTGTTCCCCACCATATATCAGAAGTTAAGGTAATTCCAAGATATTTTTCTGTATCTAAAGATTTTATGTTTACTCCGCCCACAGTCTAGGTGTGGCATTTGTGTGATGACTTACGCGGGAAGTGAACTATGGTGCATTTACTGATATTTAGTTAGAACCCCCACTCCTGGCACCACGAATGAACGTTTTTAAGGTATGACAGATCTTCAAATCCGTGTCTTTGCTTATTTTACGGTAGATAACTGTATTGCCTGCAAATAACCTTACTTTACTGCAAACTCGAGAACTTAGGTCATTAATATAAATAATGAATAAAAGTGTGCCTATCACGCTTCCCTGAGGAACACCGAATGTGACTTCGACCATATCAGAGCTAAAACCATCAGTAACTTCCTTTTGTTTTCTATCACTTATTAAGTCTCTTATCTAATTCACTATTTTTCTATCAACTCCGCATGATTGCAATTTATATATGAGTTTTTTTGTGATGAACCTTGTCGAAGCCCTTCTTGAAATCAAGGAATATTGCATCGACTTGCTTTTTCGATTCATCTGATTTTAGGATATCATGGAGGAAGAGCGCAAGCTGCGTTTCTCAGGACCTGCGCTTGCGAAGTCATGCTGGCTGCTATGTATGAAGTTACGATTATCCAGGAATGTCATAATATTGCTAACGACAATATGTTCGAGGACCTTGCATAAAAGTGATGTTAGCGATAGAGGCCGGTAATTTCCTGGGTCACTTCTATTTCCTTTTTTAAATATCGGTGTGTCATTAGCTATTTTCCAGTCTTGGGGCTCCTTGCCATCGGATAATGATTTGTTATATATAATTTCTAAGAATGGTGCAATCTGTAGCGCTAACTCCTTGAGCACGCGTGTAGGTATTCCTTCTGGACCTGGACAAATTACGGCACTAGAACTAAGACACTATGACATTACCGTGCTTTTAAAACCAAATACTTATATTTTTCGTTATCCTCATACAATTTTCAGCAAGGGGATGAGGTTTTTATCGAGAAAAAATTTTTAATGGAAACACTCTGTTGGCAGAGAAACGTTATACCCACCATCGAGGTTGTGCTGGAAGCTACCCGTTATTTTTCTCCCCAAATCCGCAGTGGAAATGTTTAGCCTTGCCCCTCAGGTCGTCGATGAAAGTGCGATGATTCTGAATATCCCGCCCGGAGGCCATGGGCACAACTAACCACATCGCCACCACGCAGCCCGAGGGGGAGGGGGCTAGGCGTGAAGGAGGTGGAGCGATTGCGAGAGAGGGCGCCCGGAGCGCTGGAAGGGGTGAGGGGATCTTATCGGGGCCGCCCCATCGGGCAGCAGCTCATGTTTTGGGAGGAAACGACGGGATGTGCCTTCCTCCCTCCCTCCAGGCCGCCCTCTCTGCACGTGCAGTAGGTACTCAGTTTAAAAGGGCGATCACGCGCCCCGTGGGCAGCAGCGCACCCCGAGGAAGGCCGTGACTTGGCTGTAATTGGAGCTGCCCTTCGCCGGGGCACGCCCCGCCCACAATCGCCTTCGCTTCACGGGTCGAGTGTCTTAAACCAGATCCGTCATTCTAATCGATCGACAGAATCGAATCGCTCAAGAACGAATTAACGCACGCACAGGTAAAAACAGTCGCGAAATAAGTAAGTGCCCAAGTATTGATAAAATAGGGTGAGAATATTTCTCCAATGGCCGCAACTATTGGCACCACTCGTCAAAAGATAGAACAGAAAATATTTACTGTGTTGGTTTGACAGTAGCGTTAGTGACCAACCACAGCCTCTCAACCAGAATACCCTTGTGAAGGTTTACCGGAACGTTAATTCCTCGCCAGTGACCATTCACAGTCAAACGCACTCAACTCAATTGGAATCCTTCACAGGGCTATAGAGACCCCGTTAAGGATGCCCGAGTTATGATTACAAACACACAGAGCAATCACCCTCACAAGCACTCAAAAATCACTCACTCACACATTCAACAACTATCTTTTGACGAGTGGTGCCAATAGTTACGGCTATTGGAGAAATATTCTCACCCTATCCTGTCAATTCTACGAGGCCGTAGAGCCCAAGTTTCCTTGATTTTGTCCAAGTATTCTGTAGGAAAATCTTAGCCATAATCGCTCGGAAGCATTTACAAAGGAACTCTAAGGAATCCTTAAGTTGTGCGCCCAATGGAAGTTAGAATTATACAGGAAAAAACACAAATACATAATTATGGAGAAAGAAAATCAGTATACTTTAAAAATACAGCAAAATCGAGAGCGCATGCACTGCTAAATATCTTAAATTGACTAGAAAGACCTGACTCATTATCCCCCAAGAAACAAAACAAATCAAGAAATAATTGATTAGGCTAATCATGCATTATAATTAGTTACAAATTGAAGTATCACTAATGAGTGAGGTAACTGTGCTACTTCATATTCTTGATAAGAAGAGGGTTTTTAATAGAGCATATTCTTCAGCGTCACATCTTCTTGAATAGAGCAATGGTGGGAGAACAAAATGGACAGATCTATCGAGATAAAACAGGCATGGTAAATATTAGTCATATCAAGAGGGGATCCGAGTGAAAACAATCATGCATGAATGAAGCTGTTGTCTGAGAGGAGAGTAGAATAAAAGGAAGTGCGGTGAATCAATCTTCGCATCGACGACCGCTGATTAAGATGAACCACTACTTAGAACCAGAATGAAACGCCAGTTCTCATCACCCAAAAAATTATATGTGTATTCAACAATATCCAAGAAATAATATGTATATTTAATGAATGTCCTCAACAGATTACCATATAATTAACCAACACACACACTTCAATGTTGTTCCTACAACTTTCAAAGCACAAGAATTATGGTATGTTGGCTAAAATTCGCCCCGCCATGCATCCTTGAAAAGGCTGGGCGAATACCATGTAGATACAGATGAATGAAAATATAGGCCAATGTTTGTTGTGAACGGCTGATGAAGTGCATATACGCATGAGAATTACGGTAAATCGCAAAATTGCGCCACCAATAGTAAGAATTATTTTACGAAAAGGGCATTTGGTAGTGGCAGAGGGAAAAATTATGGCTCGAGAGCCCAGGCAATATATTGGAAGCTAAAATAACAAGCTTAGATAGAAACAACATATTTCACATCAATAATATCTTCCCGCCAGAAGTAAACATTTATTATCCGAAATCATGCACACCCATTTTACAGTTAAGGCCCAAATTGGTAAATACAATCGACGGAGTGATATCAGCTCTTGAGTTGCACTTAGGAGGTTTTCGATTTTGTTCGAGAACTGTTCGAGTGAGAGTGTCTTCTTTCCAAGCTCCTTTGCCTCAGCACGGTATCCCAAGAAAGTTGACGCTTTGTAGGACATGCATTGATCCAAGATTGTGGAGAGTGATGTATTGCTCGCGGTACACCCTCCCTGGTGTACGGATGGTCATTCTTGCGTTCATTTTCAGCAAAGTCCACTTTTCTCAGTGTTTTGTCATCAATGAGAAATTAAATATACCATAGAGACAAAAATTCTAGAAGGATCCAATATAGTAGCTCTTCATTATAAACAATATTCTCGTATGCTGTACTGAGAAGGAAAGTGAAATATAATTTGATAATATATACAGTTAAACGTTAAATTTACGTGACAAAGGTCTAAATAGTTCAATTTTACACAGAGTAACGTAAATTTTACATTTAACGTCTCACACAAACCAACCAATAAAGTGAAAAAAACTAAGCATGGTGCTCAGCATATTTGGAAGTACTATGAAGAAGGAAATATTTCCCTCCAAGATCAGTCAAATCAACGAATAATGGAGTCCATGGTCTGGAAAATCAGGTTTCAGGGCCTAAATAAATGAAACAGCTCCTGGAGTAAGTAACATTTGAATAATCCAAGCATTTCATTCTTGTGTGAAGTTTACCTACACTAACAGCTGAAGACGGGTTGGATTACAGTTATTGGGATGGTTTCAAGAGCCCGAGTTTGAATTCTGGCATTGGGGAAGAGTTTTCATCGTTATACTTATTTTATAGCATGCTGAGAGCATTTCGAGTGCAAAACTCCGATCGTCAGATGGGACATTAAATTGTGGACCCCGTAGCACCTTTCTTCACGATCAAGGTAATGTCGATGAAAGGTTTCTTTCCACTTTTCTCTCTTTGCCAGAAATAATCCTACTCTCATCGTTCTACCCACACAGTCTGGTGGTTTCACACGCTCCACAAGGTGGAGCCGTAATTGTGAGTCATTGAGCACACACAAAAATAGTTCGATTAGGTCGGAAGAAATTTTTTGATCAAAATTCACCAAAGTACATCAGTTTATACGGTGGAGATCCCCATGTATGCTAGATTTATATTTTAAAATGTAAATGATGCAAGATTTATGTTATTAATTTAGGCTTTAATTAAAGCATTGTCATGACTAGGTTTGACGGCAAAAATTTATAAATTTAAACCAAAATTACAGGTTAATACGTATGTTTTACTCAACAATATATGTCTTAAAATTTGTAATCCACCATTATAATCATATGGAACGTATTATTTCGCATTAATGTGAAGATTTGTACATATGTAATCGATTTATTTCAAAATGTATGTCAAATGCCATAAGGTGTTAAAGTAGCATTAAAATGCTAAGGGAGTTCGGGTTGGTGTTGTGGCTAGAGTACTGGCTAACCATACGGGCGGCCAGGGTTCAAATCTCTGCAGAGGAGGATGTTTTTCAGAGGAAACCCGATCCCTACTTTAGTGTCTTGTGGAGGGCACTTCAAGTACAGTACTCCGTCTGTCGGATGAGATGTGAAACCGTGGTCCCCTTGGCGCCTTTCTTAAGAGCAGACTAATGCCGACGCCGGGTTTCTATCCACCCTTCTTCCCTTACCTGTCCCCTATGGCGCAAATGACCTTAGCCGTCAGTCGCCTCCCCAAATATCGAATCTAAAATTCTAAGGTACTAAATCGGTGCCATGCAATTTTTCTCACTTTAATCCATACATACTGCTGAAAATAATATGTATGGAAAGCTGCACGCAAATCTGCACGTAGACTAATACCTGCGCAACCATTTCAAAGACGAATAAATAATGACATTCGTCCGTCACACCGCGGTGCGCCAAGTAGCGGACACCATCTTTTATTCAGTTTGCAGCACCTCGCCATTCTTCTCTATTCTCCGCCATCCTCTTCAGTTCGTTATATGACGTTGTATTAGTGTCTGTCATAATCTGTGCGATGTATGCAAGTGGTGGTCTTCCTCTAGTGTTTCTCCCTTCCATCATCCCTTCGATGACTCTTGCTAGCAGGCCATTATGCTGAGAGGAGTGTGTCCTATCACATTTGCTCTTCTTGTTTTTAGGCTCCTCTATGAAGCTTCTCCTGCTTTCTCCTGCTCTTCTGAATACTTCTTCATTCGTTATATGCTCTACCCAACTGATCCTAAGCACTCTTCTCCAGCACCAAGCCTCAAAAGCCACCAACTTCTTGCTTATGGCTTCCCTATTGTCCATGATTCGCTGCCATACAAAGCCGTAGCGGACATAGAGGACAATAACGCTACTGCTGCTACTGAATACTGGTAGCGTAACAAACCAAAAAAAAATTTTAAACTATGCTTTGTATATTTATATATTTAAAAATATGCATGCAAAAAAAATCTGACAGGGGGAATGAATTGGGCGAATTGAGCGAGGGGAACGAGATTCCATAAACGTGTGACTTGTCCTTTACGCACCCTGAACGTTCCTTCTAGTGTCAAATGTAAATAGACCTCCATCAAGAAAAGAACGCGGTGCCCCTCTTTCATGCCTACCCTTTCCATCCGATGATCTCGTGGATTTCCAAACTGCCGTCTTCCAAAGGCTCAGCACGAAAAGATTCGGAGCATATCGCTTGCTTTTCCATCGCAGAGAAAAATTAAAAGAACCGTAATGTGATTAACAGTGAGCGTTTTTATAAGGGTCAAGAAAATAAGCGGAAGCGAGCTTGTTTCAAGATTTTCATCCACAATTCGGATTTGTCTTCCTCATTTACTTTGAATATTGCCACTACTTTTGAAAATATTATTAAAACCATTTATACTTATTCGATAGCACGCAGATATTCCACGATGAAAAACGATGAATTTCAGTGTGGATACCATTCACAGTGTCTTGAACAACGAAATCAACTAAGACACGGAAAAGCCACAAATATTACATTTGGAGAAAAACATGATTAAGGAATATTTTGTATGCCGTTGAAATTTTCCGGAGACACCGATTGGATTGGATATTTGGGGAGGCAACCGACAGCTAAGGTCACTTGCGCAATAGGGGATAGGTAACGGAGGAAGGGTGGATAGAAACCCGGCGTCGGCATTAGCCTGCGCTTAACGAAAGGCGCCAAGGGGACCACGGTTTAACGTCTCATCCGACAGACGGAGTACTCTACTTTAAGTGCCCTCCTCAAGACACTCAAGTAGGAATCGGGATACCTCTGAAAAAGGTCTCCCTCTACAGGGATTCCGGAGACACCGATGACCCCGGGGCTGTTCATAGAACATGCGTCTGGGAGTGACACAGAAATAGTCAAAAGTGCAAATTTGATACTTGAAAAATTTTTCACTTGCACCGGCAGTGATTGACGGGATTCGGATCCTAAGACGGCAAATGATTTTTACGAAGAATTTCCGTATCTGCGTGACATCTCTGGGGGTTAAGTTTCGCCTCGCTTGATTCATTGTCACGGCCAATCCTGCTGCGATATTAATATGACTGCAGTCATCATTCAAGCTGTCGGTGCAAAACTCATGTAGACTCGAGTTTGGAACTGATTAAAAATGAGCCGTGGTACCCATATGAATGCGAGTTACACCAACTCTTAACTTGTTTTATTTTGCGTTCAGCAGTGGTTTCCCATTATTTTTACAATACACTCGATTTTTTATCCCTATTGAGAACAAAGAAAATGCCGGTTTTTGCCGTTTCCGAACGGAGCGCTCTCTTTGAAATTAAATAGTGAAGAAACTTAAAGTTTAATCGTAATGAACCTGTAGTATTGTGTAGGAAAAACATATTTAAATGTATCTTTTAACTTTCAGTTCTCTCTAATGTGCCATATATAAGTTATTAACAAGTTTATGAAACAACTTTTTATTGGTTATGAAAAGTAGTAAGGGAGGAGTTCTCAGGAGAGTCTACCTATCAGCCTATTCCTTCCAATAGTTGTGTTCTACTTTGTTCACTCGTGGCAGTTTCTCACAAAACGGCGATGTGCATAATATCAGATGAAAGTTTCTTTCATGCGCTGAAACAATGAAAACCATTACGTTGGAGTCAAGACGTATATGAAAACCAGGATAGCCTCTCAATTTTCTTCAGGAGTTTCCAGGAGAACGCATTATCGAGGCGTGAGAAAATCTGCGCCGGAAGCGTATAAAATCATTTCACTGGGCGTGGTTGATACATTTTTTTTCGTTTCGGGCGAAAGGAAAAACTCGGACAAAATGAAACGGGGAAGATATTACGAGGGTCTTGAGGGAGGGAAAAGATATTTTCTTATTTTTTTTAGGGGTGAGTGGGTGGAGCAAACGAGCCGGTCGGACTATTCCAAACTGCTGGTCCGCTCTGTCCGCCGTGCCGAGATATTCGTCGGCCTGCTCAAGGAGCGCCCCCGAAAGAAGATGATGGGTCCCTTGGGCTCCGGAGGAGGGGGGCAAGAGGGCGGGGGCGTGAGAAATTTCTTTTGACCTCCCCACCCATGGAAGCAGGCCCTAGTCGTGAACGAACGGTCCTGTGTCCTCTTCTATGAAGATTTTTTTCCCCTTAAAAAAAAGGTGGGCTCTTAAATTTGCGGCGTGGGGAGCGTCGATCCCTTTCGGCTGACGGTCGGTCCCTTGGGTCCATTCATAAAGAAGAAACAGCGAAAGAGTGCAGAGTCATGCATGCACCAAGTCTTTTTAAGGTTCCATCAGAGCCGTCCACGATCTTTACAGTCTCCTATGGTCACTGACGTGTTCACAGGCGTTGAAGTCTCCATCAGGCCACGAAGGCGTTGAAGTCTCAACGAGCGCGCACACTAATTGATAACCCTCAAACCAAGTGGACAAATTCAGGATTCATTTATCAGCTAACTATCTTGATTTGAGTGATAATCTCGTACCCATGGAGTGAGTTTTAATTCCCACATTGATTCTCTAAGGTTTCACTTTGGCTTTTATGACGACATTCGTAACGTCATATGTTTCACCTCATGTATTTAAGAGGATTAGTCTTATTTTACCCAAAGACACATAAAGTATTATGTGTCAGTCTTTCATAATTCCAAATCACGTGTAAAAAATGTGGAAAAATATATCATGGGTTTTAAGGATCCGATTTCAGCTAAGTATCGGCCAAAAAATTTTACTCTTATAATGAAAATGAGATGCGTTACTTTGGTACTCACACTGGCATAAATAAAGCTAATAGGTGTAAGGAGGCCTAATGTGGTCATGTACGTGACTCATAAGATATATCCGACATAACTTTGGGGAACTCATGCATCTCATTCAATAGATTAGCAATTGTAATACATTGTATTTCCACCACTATTATTTCCGATCGTAGGTTTTACAGCATTTGTTATCACAAAGGAAATGATGTAAACGATGACTGTTTAGACTATTTTCGCCGATAGATAATAGCGAAATACTATAAATTGAGACTCACAACTCGAGCTTCTTCACTTACAAAGCGTTCGTAACACGCTGTGAGCCACTTAGAGTCCATTCATCTTGTATTCAACCAACTCAGGGAAAATTCACGATCTCGCTTCGAATTGTAAGTTAGAATGCAAAAATAATATGCAAATATTTAATGGTAAACTTAAATGTAAAATATTTCAAATTGATGAGCTTGTGTTAACCTAAATAAGGATATAGTCAATCAGTCCCCAAATATTCATAATTCTGCTCCGGCATCCTCGGGACAAAATTTACAATCACTTTCATGTTAGTGCAAGGTAAGATATTAAATTTCATCAACGATTAGATTATAAAATAATCATAAATTAAAATAAAAAAGCCACAACAGGGGTTTTAAAGGATATCCGGACAGATAGGATCGTTCTAGCCGCCTACGGGTAGTAGGTTCAGCCCCTCTTATGCCAACCTCTACCTTGGGTGGCTAGAGCAATCATTTCTGTCTGGATATCCTTTGAAACCCCTGTTGTAGCTCCGCTACATTGCCGACGTTTTTCTTCTTTGTCCTCATGGCACCGATTCCCTAAATACTTTTCTTTCCGCTCTCAATAACTCTCACTCCGTCTCTTTCACCTCAACTATCTCCAATTCCAATCACCTTCCTTGTTGTCGACATTACGCTATCAGACTTCAATTTCCAGGCCTCCGTTCACATCAAACCTACGAACAAACAGCTGTACCTTCACTATGATAGCTGCCACCCCTCCCATACCAAACGCTCCCTTCCATTCTCCCTGTCCATCCGTGGCCATCGATTTTGTAATAATCCATATTCCCTCAGCATACGCCTTACTAACCCTCACCACTCGCTCCTCAAGCGTAGCTACCCAGAATCCCTTCTCGTTAAAAAAATCAGTAAAAATTCTTCGTCCATCAAACCTCCTCCCACTAAAGACTCCCGCATCCTTTCTATTAGCACAACATAATTCCTAGTTATACAATCTATTAATTTCATTCTTAAAGATCTCTATCCTATTCTGAAAAACCACTTCTCCACTGCTAAAATTTTATCCCAGCCTACCTTAATCACGTACAAACTCGTCCGATATATTTAAATCCAAGAAGTCTCTTTCCAAAATCCCTGTTGCATCGAAACCCACCTCCTCCCCTTGTAATCGTCCTAGATGCAAACTATGTCCGATCTTTAGTTCCTCCCCTCCTCCCAAACCCTCCATCACCTCCCTCCCCAACCCTCTTTCCTCCTCTTGCGTCACCAGCAATGTCGTTTACCACTTACAATCTAAACTATGCCAAAGTTTCTACGTCGGAAAGAGCTCTAAGCCGCTTAACACACGCATTAACAATCACCGCGCTAATTGTACAAACCCATCCCAATCTGCTTCCCTTCCCGCAGCGAATTACGCCTCTCAACATAAGAAATCTTTCAATAATTGCTACAATGTTTCAGTTCTGTACTCCCTTCCCCCATCATGCAAATGCAAAAGGTCAGCTCACAATGCCGTAAACACAGATTTGGGGAGGAGTCCAAATCAAAGTCTCAAAGCAAATGTCATTGCAAGCATGCACCATATCGATGCAAATATCTGCTCACAATGCACCAAAAAACTGATTTAGGGAGGAGTCTACATCAAAGTCCCAGGGCAAATGTCAATCCAAGCATGCACCGACTTTATCAATGCACAAGTTAGCTCTCAATGGACCAAAACACTGCTTTTAAGGTCTCCCTCTGAGAAGTACACAGAGCACACAAAATAATGGGGACTCTTATCGTGCTCCCATTGCCGAAGGAGATCTGTCCGAAGACAAAACTTAGCCATTCATTAGCCCTAAATAGACACAAAATCACGATTAGCCAAGGGGAAACTGTGAGCAAATAAGTTCCACTAACCCATAAAAAATGAAAATAGACAACACACATCTTATATCACCCACCAGACGGTCTTCTCTCTCTGGATCTTTCTGAAAGTCGAAGAAATAAATTTCTTTATCCTGACGGACCCAGCGATCCCAGCCCAGCGATTAACCCAGCGATGTTATCACACCACAATGCAGCACAATACTTTTTTCGTATTGTGCTGCATTGTAAGTAAGGTCAATTTTGAATTCGCGGAAAATTCGTGGGTGCCAGCACCAGCGCTACACGCATCTGGGGTCACCTACTAAGTACTACATAAGAAGTTTCATTTGTTTTCCCTCGAGAAGCTCGAACGCGAATTGGCCTTTCTGTCACCCCTATAATCAGACGTCCAAGGCGGACGAACACTTCAGTAAACAATCGTATAGATATCTTTCCGCTCGTTATTAAGGCTTGTTCGCACTAGGCTAGTAATTTAGTTGAGTAACGATTAATTTAGTAACTAAATGTGTCTGAACAACAAAAATTTAGTCGAGTGGATTAGCAAGGTATTTAGACAAGTCGATCCATTTGGTTCTATTTTTTCGTCGGGCGAGTAGCGGCCCCCCCCCCCCCACGCGTCACTGCTCACTCGTTCATCGGCTAAACAACTCCGAACCTGTCGTTTTAGTCTAGTTTATTATCTGCCGCAAACATGTCGTTTCGCTGGAGAGAAAAAACAACCTTAAAATTTGTTTCTGAATATGTAGGTACAACATGAATGCTAGTGGAATGCTAAGTCCCTACATTACAGAAATTCCTCCAGAAGACAATTTGTAGCTCCTAGTTCATCTCTTCTATTAATCCATTTTCGTACCCATAGCTTTTTTCTCTATCAAACAAATTTCTTCATCCACCTCTTCCAAAATAGCCATTATCATAAGCCTTATCAGCTTATTCACTTCATTGCGTTGCAGCCTCTTCATCTTGCAAAACACGACTCACTTGTCAACTGCATTCGACCGTAGTGCGAATGATTTTTGGAGGGTAGCGAGTATTTTAGCCACTAAAATACTCTCTAAACTAAATCACTAGCCTAGTGTGAATCAGGCTTTACACATGGAACTCCAACTTAAAGAGCAACTTCCAACACGGACGACACAAACCTACCGCTCACACAATACTTCACGTAAACGTACTCATGCCGGATCCCAAACATGGTAAACAATGCGCACATAAATCCAAAGGTAATATTAAAAACCATTACACATGAGACAGAAAATGAAAGCATCGAAAAGAAGAGAAAATGCGCCACGGTACAAAAAGAAACTTAAACCAGTCTCCGCCGAAAGAATAAAATGGGCGCGCGATCAACAAATTACCATAACAACAAAGCACACGTGGCGGAGCCGTGAATTGCCACAATGTTTATAACATTCATCAAATTGTCCTTCACAATTAAACGTCTAAGGTGGACGAACGCTTCAGTAAACGATCGGATATGTATCCCTCCGCTCGTTGCCACGCACGGAACTCCATTGCACTTGAAGAACTCCATCTAACACACGCAACAATAAGCCTCCAAAGCTGCCAACATAAACCCCTCATCCTGCCTGACTCGCGGATGGTCAAGGTGTTCGTCCTGCCGAGTTATATAGTCTCGCGCTGCTTCAGGAGGATCATCAAGTCTACAGCCATCTTCATAGCTCGATGGCAGAGGCACAGGGACGGCTAAAGATATAATAGCGAAAGCCACGCAGCCCTTCAAAAGTGAAGCCCCCTTCGGTGGCTACCGACACATTCTGTTCTCATAAACACGAGTAATGGATTATTTTCATCGATACACATTACTTTAGTGTATGTTAGGTGTTTAGAGTCAGCTTTGTGGCAATGTTAGAATAAACGCTCTTTAATTCAACGAAAATAGCTTTCTCCGTTATTAATCACCAAATAGATAGCAACATCCAGTCAGCTTTACCCACTTGGACCGTGTAACAAATATAAATAACCACCATTAACTCTGAATCACTCGGTCATTTTTTCCGTATTGATCCAAGATATTTTAAAGCATGGGCAAAGTGTGATTTGGTCGCATCTCATAAAGATATAATGTACAATTCAAGCTTTAATGCAGTCCTAAAAGAAATTATGATATTTTAACAATGTCTTCATCTACAGGAAATAACCTTTCTCTTAATTTATAAAAATGTATTGCTAAATTTCACATTCAAAGACATCCAACAATAATAAAGGCTGTAATAATTCCATTTATTTTATAATGCATTACAATATCCCGCGTAAAATATATTTTTATAACATTTTTATTTTATATATATATATATATATATATATATATATATATTTTATAACATTGGAAACATTTTCTCAATTACATGGAATATAAAACGACTTTCGATTATCAATTGATGTCCATTCTTGAGAATATGAAATTTAAATATCGCGGACAGCTAAAAATATGCCCATTATTCCAGATTTTGGATGATAATGAATCGATAACAATTCATTGCTGCTGTTTGAGTTCACCGCAACAAGATTTTAACTGTGAAAATGTTAATGTTCGAAATCAGTTGATTTTTATTTCGTTGCTAACTTATTACATAGTTCGTTTCCCTTTTTGTTTACTTGTGTTTGCTACGGAATACTGTAGAATGCACACATTTTTAACTCGCCAAATCATGTATTTTTGTAATCGAGCAGACAAAAATTTTCTCCCTGATCGGGAAAGAGTAATCGCTTTCATAGAATTCCCTCTTCGGAGAGGCCTTTTGTCGCCCCGTTCGATTATTATCTTTCAGAAATCTCTCGAGTGAAATAAATTTCATTATCATCAGCATCAAGAACCCAAAGACATTCATAAAAGCGACATCCCTTCCTTCAAAATTTCTTCAAAAATCCGCCGCATAAAATGAAAGGAAAGCCTTTTTTTCGCATGGAAACGATACAAGAATCATTTTAATTTTTTTCCTTAAGGTACTTTTTTCTACTAAAACATTATTTTATTCAGAAATCAATGAATTTGATCTCATTTTAAATAAAAACATCTCACCCTTTTAATAACACCAAAAATTTAATCCCTTACTACATTACTTTCGGAGATGTTTGCCAAAAAATACCAGCTCTTTTATATGGGAAATGGTAGGTGTGTGCACTCCAGAGGGGCATTATTTACAAAATGAGGAATGTCTAACACTTGGATGTCGTCAAAAAATTAACAGCGTGTAGTTTGTGTGTTTTCTCAACTATATTCGAAAATGAATCATATTGTCACCGCAGTAGGTTTTTTGGTATTACAAAAAACCTTCCGTTTTGAAGGAGTTTCAAACGCACCGCACGAAAAAAATTAGTCAATTTAAAGACTTATTTGGATATTTTCATTTAATAACTTACAATTTCTGTCATATAAACCTATATTATTGCACCATTAATAATGCAATATTTAATTCGTGTGTCCTACAACCGGTGAAATTCAAACGTATACTTCGAATATGGTCTCTATTATGACCAGGGAACTATCTCACTCGGACTACGTTAATTGAAGCATGTAATGACTATATTTTTCAGCGTGTCATTCTAAATTTAGACGAAATTGTATTCAAATACGTTTGTTTCTAAGCACTGGACCCGGCGTGACGCCTTGGCATTTGGTAGCAGCCATTGTGATTATCAGAAATGTATTATGTATTTCGCGTTCAGATGAACACCTGTACACATGTCATCGAGTTGTTATGAAATATAAGTCACATAACAGAAAGCTTATTTTTATTAAAGCATTGAATAGGTGAAAAAACAAATCGGTCCGGAGCGGTTATTTAAAAGATTTTTATTATTATTAGGTTTTATTGAATTTCACTAATTTATCTGGGTAAAATCTTGGAACTGAAATCCAACCTACTCCCCGATGACGTAGAGCTCTGAAGTTTTCCCCATACTCTTATTTCCGGTGACATTCCGGTAATCAGTTAAAATAATGTCGATAATCAATTAACCACACGTTTAAAAGTGGGATTTCTTAATTATCAGCTGTTTCTGCTTATGATTTGGTAACCAAAATTTAACCAACTTTCCGATGACTTAAGAGCTCTGGAATTATGTCCATATATCCACATCCAAAGACGATACAGTATTCAATCAATAATAACGCTAATTAATTGACTACGCGAATATATTCTGGTAATGAACCGTCAATTTCGGTTATTAAGAGAAATTAAACATTTCAAAGATCATTGGAGTCGGGAAATACATTTATAATGAATAATAATAATAATACAGAGTAGAAGTCAATAAAGAAAGTATTAAACTCTTTGGCGAGGAGGAGAGTGGCATCCATGATTACGTTCATGACAGAACACACACATGTAATTTATAGTTTGAATTTCATCGCAAAAAAATCGAAATCTGTAAAGTTAAAATTAATACATAGAAAAGAGAGACTTTTTAAGAAAAATGTTTTACATTTAGTGAGGTACAATAAAAAGTAAAACTTAATGTTTTGCAGCTACCACCTGGCTCTGCGTGCGACTAAAAATAAAACCTTTGGGCGCTGTATTTGAAACTCTCTAATCAATTGATGAAACAGAAAACGGATGCCGGAGAGAATGAAGATTCTGCTGAGAGAATGATCTGCACATCTAGGATGGGCGATATGCATATAATATATTTTCACTGTAATACTTAACACGATGTTTGAGCAGAGCAATATCATATGTCGCCTAATATACTCTGGAATGCATGTACAGTGGCGGAAGAAATTAACGCAAACTTTTTCGCACGCCACAATGCGGCATTCTTGGGAACTTCTAGGAGCAGTACACACTCTAAAGACTGGCAACACAGAGGAAAACATCATCTACCGCAAATATTTGAAATCCGCAATGGAACTCACATTTGCCGGAGCCTAGAACTTAGTCATCAATCGCCTCATTTTCGAGCCTTCTCATATTATTCGCACATTCAGTCGCGGTGTATCGCTGTGTTTATTTCAGCATGGTTCTTACGACAAATGATATTATTTATACAGAAAGACTGATTTTAAAAACTATTCACTATCCCACCTAATTCGGTATAAACGCTGAAACCTCCATCCTCTACAACCAAGGGATATTTATTGTGGTCGACTTTCCGAGGATCATTTTGAATGACGCGTACTGTCTTTTTAACCGAAATGATATAAATCGAGATTTATCCGCACCAAATGTCGATACAAAAAAGATTTAATTAAAATAAGTATAGTCTACGTGATGTAATTTTTCACGATTTTCCATTTGTAGATTGACGAAGATCCTTAAACGGATATTTATTAAATTCAAAACGGATATTTATTAATGAATCGTTCTTGACCCAATATAAATCCGTCTTTAGTCCGTCAGAATGGGATTAAACTATGAAAGCATACGTAAACATATATAATTTCATGAAATAAAAATAAATGTGCTCGCATCAATACCGAATAATCTAGGCATATTTTCCCGATATTTCTTTCATCTTATCACAGGAAGCTTGGTGACGAGCTGTCCACCTTTAAGCTTCGTCTAGTAAATGCAGGATTTACAAATTAACATTCAGAAAATTTTTTCCAAATTAGGTGAAGTTATGGATAAACAACTCTATTACACCTGACTGCATAATATCTTATATGCTAGGCTATGAATTCACCGCACATATAAAATTAATTAAAAGCCTTTTAAAAGACTTCAGTTTGGAGTAAAATGTCATTAATGAAATAAATAAATAGGTAACGGTTAATGTTGTAGCTGTGAGATGTAATTGGCTAGTTAAAGAGTGGTTCGTGTTTAATTTTTAATGAACGCAAATGAGTTTTTGTATACATTTTCTCATATTGGCGATATGAATGAATGTAATGTGTAGCTGCAATGACTGGCTGATAATTGAAATGGCTGATGATTTTTTTTTAATACAAAAGAGATAAAATTTGCCGAATAGAAATCAATTTACTTGACCAGAAATTGAATGAAGAACTCAAAAATGTCTCGACCATGGGTGGGATCACGGTTCTTTTCTTATTATGGTCATTATCGTCATCCAAAAGGCAAGCCGCATTGGTAGGGCAATGCTCAAGGTCCTGGGAGCGCACTCCACTACATGTAGCACCCGATCTTTCTTGATGACGATCACGTTTTCGAAATCATGAACGTACTCGAACGATGTTCTAATAAAGAACCATGATTGCGATTCAGGTTTGCAACCCAGTAACAACTACTGAGCTTTCTTATGTCAAGGCAAATTTAAGATGATGTTTCGTATCCTTTCGGTGAATTTATTTGCGTCCGTATGCGTAATGTGAACTAAGTTACTTTTAAAATGAGTGGTGGTATTGTCTATGAACGTTTAAATTAACTATAAGGATAGGAAAAAGCATACTACTCTCCCGGGAATACAAACAGAAAGAAGTAATTCTTGGATTTCACCTTATCAGTCCAGACCATTCCAATCAAACGCCATTAGTTCCCATCATGCATGTGTTTGGAGGCCACCTACCTTAAGTCTGAGTTAAAGCAACGAGCAATCTTGGAGAACTCTTGAGGATCCCTAGAGGTTTCCCCGTGTCCATACAAAGCTCCACCAATACTAATCCATTCAAAATTGGAAAGTATGAAGGGCGCATTGTATTGATTTGGGAAATAGTATGCCTTTAATAAGAGCTTACTTTGCCCTTGTGTTGCGGGCGATACCTTTTCTGCCATTGATAATGTTTCGGACGCCAGGCGTTTAACTCACAGGAAAGAAGTGGTATTTGACTTCCCTTACGCCCTTAAAAGTAATCGACGGGTGCTTCCGATTTTTTCGAAGCGCGACGAGCTTTTTCTTTCTGGTGCAGCAAGTATTTGAAACCTGTGCGTTAGTCACAACAACAAACCACCCCGATCATCACCACCCGGAACTTGGCTAAAGGTTTACTTATGACTACTTCATTGAGACGGGCGTCGATAGACGAACAAACAGAGCGGACAGCGCAAGCAGAGATATTGTTCAAAGTTTTAGCGGCCTCTCCCTAAATTCTCGGAGGAAAAAAGATCTTATTAGCCTTTAAGTATGCCTCATTTTTCTTCCAGGTGGAGGAATCGGATAGTAGGTTTGTAAAAGGCAAAAAAATATGTCGAAAAATTACCCGAAGAGGTGTTACGCCTTCGACTTTCACCCACTGAACTTTTATTTGGTGTTTACAAGTAAAACAACCTATTTCTCATTACTATCAAACAAAATTCATTAAATTTAGGTCCGCCATAATAAGAACAATGTTTATTCAAATGTTTATCAATATTCATTTGCAATGAGGAAAATCGTGGAGGAAGAATGGGAAATGATCCCAGTAAGATGATACAAAAATGTGGACAACTCCATGCCACAAAGACTTGGTCAGGAAATCGATAACGGAGGGGGATGGATTGATTATGAGGCTAATAAACATCCACATTCTTTATGTAAATACCAGCATATTTCTCGATGATCAATTGCTGTGATTATGTGCACACACAATTCAAATTGAGAGAATTACGCACACATTTAAACTTTTCCACTCATTCTAAATAAAGCATTATAGTGTCCCTTTTCAACATCCGTGAAAACATATTACCATTAAGAGATGAAATTTATGACCCTGTAAAAAGTCTGTTAATATATTCATGTGGAGGCACTCACAACTTTAACTTCCATTGAAGCAATTATATTACGACACATTTGAAGAGGAATAGATTCTTTAGGAACGTAGCAATCGTATAATCTTTGATGGTGCATATACCTAATTTGTACTTCCTTGACTACTCTGCGGATTTATGAGGAGTATACAAATGACCATAGGGAAAATATCTAATTACTGCTTAGTCTCTACACGGAAAAGATGATCTTTAGTATTTTATCACTTTCACAGTGGGAGATACGCGATGAATTTTTGTCGGAGTATTACTTACACGTGGGTATAAAAATGCTCCTCATAAAATTTAACTACTTACTTAATTTTAGCCAAACATTTTTCACTGCGAATATGTCGAAAGGTATTTAAGTGATTCATTAATTTACCTTATCCTCTAAGTATTGTCTTCCATCCTATAAGTTGAACTCTTGAACTACACGACTAGTGTATTGCTCATAGCAAACCTAGAAAACAATGCTGGGAAAACTTCAAAAACAGTTTCAAAGATATTTTGAAGAAAATTCCACACTTGTTTGGTCTTTAACTCAGATAAGTAATCGGTATTTACAAGTTCGGCAGATAGAACCAAACTCTAATTCCTAATAAAAACAATTGCCCTCTTTACTAAATCATTTCAAAGTAATTTAAAGATGTATGTAGCATCAGGTAAGTTCACTAAATCGAGTAACTGACAGAATCAGAGATCTGGTCTATTCCCTCCTTCATTCAAAACTTTTCATTGAGTGCATAGAGTATTGAGTGGTATATTGGCGATTGAGTGGATATGAGCATCATACGACAGGCAGGACGTAGAAATCAAGTGGGGCCGAGTACCCGAGAATGGGAAGTAAACATCTCATTCGACGACCAAGGAGACCGCTCTGATTCTTTTACAAAGCCCGAATATGCGTAAAACTCACGTACTCATGGTTGAGGTCAGTATCCATTCCCAGGGCCTACCGCGGATTCCTGCGAAGTTTTGGCTGCAATAAAGTCACATCGCGTAGATTAATTATAAAGACACTAAAAGAGGCCACGCCAGGATTTTACCCCAGTCATTCTTGGCCGCAGACAAACGCTCTCCCTCTCTATGCTACTTCATCGATCAAGAGAAATCCGCGTCCAGTGGTTCTTACTATACAATAAAAAAGGGAATTCAAATGTTTCCTTTAATAACTGGGCCAAATAAAATGTTCTGGATTTTTTCAAGTAGTTTTCAGAAATTAAATAATATTACGTTAGGAGGAATTAAGAAATTTAAGTATTTGGGATGACCTGAATGCATGAGGGCGGAAACTTATGCTGGGTTTTAAGGTATTGGAAACACTTGCAAAAAAAATTTTTCTCCACATGGATACCATTCTATTCTACCAGATTTCCCACACTTTAACTTGAAATTCACAGGATATTACGCCAAAATGTTAACTGTAATACATCATATTTCTCGGAAGTAGTTCAAGGCCTATTAAAACGATGTTCATCCACAGCTATTCCCTGCACGCGGAAATACGCTTTATTGAAAGTGAATTTGATCTGGAGAATAAAAAAAATTATGTCCCAACAAATAATGCTTTCATCGTATTGTCTCTTAAGTTTCAATCAAGAAAATTTTTTTTCAACCGTCCAAAGCACTAAAAAATATCGTAAGCATCTCTACATAATCAACTACGACTTCGGAACCTCGACTGGGTGCGGGCCGAAGCAAGTTCGTCACGTTTATAACTCCTAGACGATCTCGCGAACGTAAACCCTATTAGTATGACTATTTACATGACGCGTAAAATCGATATCCATTCATAGAGAGTTTGAATATTCCCGGTTTCCAGTGGCTGTCTCATTGTTGTCAAGTTGCCGAAGGAAAAGCGATTTCAATTAGTTCCCGTGTACGCCGCATTCAGACGCCAATGAGTTTTACGTTAATTTTTTCCGCCACTGTACATAAACGTACAAGAAAATTCATAAAATTCCACATATATGTTACTCGTGTAACTAAGCAAAACCGATTTTGTATCTTTATAAATTTCATGCACATCTTATATTATATTTAATTTCGCAATAAATGTATCTATGAAGAGAAAAGGTAGCATATTAAAAGTATCTATAAATACGCCTCAATGAATGGCATAATTGGCAAAGTGTTTTTGTCAAAACTTAAGGTCAATGCTACTACTACGTCCCAACTGTAACATATCAATTAGGCCCTAACCTTTATATTTGTGATTATGCTGTGCCGAATCGGGGTTGACCGATTCGACACGTTTGAAGAGGCTGAAAGGGAGCTAAGGCCAGGTTCGGCGCGATAACAAGAGGATGCGCGGACAGCAGTTCTTCCGGGGACAGTGTTGCGTGCGTTCTTCACGTTTCAATGCATATTATTTAGACCAAGTTTAAATGTAGCTCCTGGAGGTTTAATTTTTAGTTGAATTCAGAACAGGATGGTAGCTGGAAAATATTTTTTTTACTTTTTAGAGCATTTTATCTAGCAATAAAGCCTTATTCCTTGAAAATTCTGTTTTACTATGTATTATTCACGTTTATCTACTGATATTAATAATGAGAGGACATGCTCAAAGTTTAACTCATTGTATGAACTTATAAAATTACTCCAATCACTTCAAATCAACAGCACCTTTCATGTCCGCACCACTCCTTGTTCAAGCCTACAATCCTCCCACAGTTGGCTCCACTACTTTCATTATTTTAAAGTTCCACACTCTCTCTTCTCCCATTCTTTTTTTATTCATAAAAAAAGGAAGAGATGCGATCCCGAAATTGGCGGGGCAAGGCTTACACTTCAGAGGGCGATCATCACCACTCGGAGCGCCGAAATCGCTCTCGTGCTCACGTGTTAATACCTCTCGCCGGTGAAACACCTCCCGGGCGATATTATTAAATGGACTCCCATTACACCCAAACCACTCCCCCCGTCTTGACCCGCCAACACCCACCCACCCGCGCAGTCAATCCGGTCCCCCTCCCCCTTTGGCTGGGTGAGCACCATCCCAGCACCTCGTCCTCCCATTTAGCACCATCGGCACCAACCCCTCTCCCTATCTATCCGAAAGGTCCCCTGATCGCCGCGTCAACGGGGCCACGACCCCAGCGATAGAGGGGGGGCCAGGCCCCATTCCAACACATCCCTCGATTACAATAATAAAACACTCCTTCGAAACATAAACGAACTCAAGGAAAACGCGTGAAACTTCGTGAACAAGAGAATTTTCGAACTCTGAAGGCAGATTATGATTCCCTTACTCATTGGGCTCAACCTCTCCGACCCTTCCTCATCCAGCAGCGACGGACCATGAATTTCCGTGAAAGTTTTTACTTATACTGATAAATGCCTGAATGCTTTCCTTTTCTCCAATCTATTTTATTTACTTTACATTTATTCAAGATGGAGTAAATAATATTCTTACTTAGCACCGAGCAATTATAAACTGCATATGTGGTGTTGAACATTTCCAAAATTAAACTGTTTCCTTGCTCGGGAATCGATCCGAAGACCTTGGGGTTTTCCGGGCCACTACACAGAGTCCTCCAATATTCAGGCCTCTTAAATTTTGGGTTATTTCTGTATGATCTATTGGAACTGTCTGACTTCCACCCTTTATGTTCTGTTGCTTGGGGTGTCAATGAATTTTGCTTTAATTACCATTGAAACCTACACGCTCCAGTTCCTGCAAACTGTGAAACAGAGACTTTGTTGCCTGGAAGACCAAAGAAAGACTGTTTTTGTGTATTTGATGCGTGGAGTAATCATCATAGACACCTAAGTCTTGAAAGAGGTTTGTTTTATGTGAAAATAGTGATATTTTGCGGATTTAAATTTCTTCTAACCAAAAAGCGACGTACGACACCTTTATTTACATTATTTATACTTAACGTATTCTCCTAATTGTAGGAAATGCCTTGGACCAACAAATATACATATTTCCCATTGTCTGCGACAACTGTTTATTTCAGCACAAGGAGGTTATAACATACCCAACCATTACTGTAATGATCAGTAACATTATTATTTTGTGATCGTGGAAATAAATTATTTGCTCTATTATTGGAGAAGCTGCTTCTTGAAAATTCAGCTGTGCTCATGTTGCCATTTTTAATGGGCGGATTAACCTCCATGGATGGAGCTTAAATCCATAGCACTCATCTGCCACATTAAAATTTCATCATTAGTGGTAGTTCAGAATAGCTATGTTCAGTAGGAGGGGTCATTTGATATCATTCGATTGAAGTATATATAGCGCTTGCTGATAAGACTTCGCGTTGTGCTTCCAGTGCTTCTCAAATAATAAATAATAGTATAATAACTACTATTATTGAGATGGAGCTTCCTAGGGTTGATACAATATTTCATGCTGTGTATGAATCTGGATAGTTAGAATAATGTCGTGGTATTCCTGCTAAACTTAGAAAATGTTGTGGGAAGAATGTTCAATTTACTCCAATAAATATAGCCAAAAATTGAGCCTTCAGTATTTGACTATTTATTGTTGTTCCTATAAATAAACGGAATCAGTGAATTAATCCCCCTATAATAGCAAATACAGCCCCTATTGATAGGACATAGTGGAAGTGAGCCACAACATTATAAGTGTCATGTATATCAATATCAATTGATGAATTTGCTAAAACTACTCCTGTTAGACCACCTACCGTAAATAAGAATACAAATCCTAATGCCCATAATAATGATGGTCTATAGTTTAATTGCAGAATTCCATGCAGAGTGGCTAATCATCTAAAAATTTTAATTCCTGTTGGTACAGCAATTACTGTAATGTAATTGCTGTACCAACTTACATTAATTAGCAAATATCATTGTGATTCCATGTACTCCTAGAGGCAAGGGTTTAGTTGCAGGTGATTGAGACTCATGAGTCTCAACATCGCACCTTTTAATAATGACGATGGATCAGAAATCTATCGGACGATCGAATATAACTTGCCATCAAAAAGGAGGAAGATTTTTTTGTTGGTTAATCGCCCACTCAAGGTGTGAAAAAAATAGAATCGAGGGATATACTTGAGCGAGCGTAATCGAGGCGAGTTAGCCGTCCTCGTCAACACCTCCGAATTGCCGTTGCCAAGGCAACCCTCCAAAGATATCCTCCATCATCCACTGCTGGGGTTAAGGTTGGAGGTGGAGAGGGGGGGGACAGAAAGCCGAAGCCGTTTTGGGACGAGAACATTTCACAGCTCGTATAAAAGCGGGTTTTCTTCGATGGAGAGGAGAGGGAGGGACGACACCACTGCCGGATTTAATGGAACACCCCATCCTCATCCGATGGTTAAAATAAAAAAGGTTTAAGTATATCTTACGGTCCAGGCATAATTAGACGGTCACTCTTCTCTCGAGCGTGTGGGTCGTCCGCTTTTATGTTAATTATCTTCTGCGTACTTAGAAACCCTCTCTCACCCTCGTAGGGGTCATTATACTGTTTATCGAAGCGAAGTTTCGATGAAAAAAGGTTTTTCGGAATGCTCTATTTAGAGCGATTCTTGGCGATGAAAGCTCATGAAGGTATTCATTTAAAGTTAAGATGTAGTTTTAAGGAGGGATATTCAGTCGCCGTCGATTCTGATGCAGGCTTAATGTTACAGAACGACAAGAGTGCGGGAGTAAACGAGATGGGCTAAAGGCTAAGCGGAATGAAAACGCCATTGGATTTCCTTAGAAAGGAATTCCAATGAGACTCTGAAATAGATTGGTCGACAGGTTGTGCGGCTGATTAGTTGATTTTCTCCTTATGATTGTCTCTCAATCTGCTACGTAATACTAACATCACCTGTCACATGATTCCTGAATCCCTCTTTTATCTCATTAATTAGTTGCACTATGCATAAGTGCAAATTATTTCTCTGGCATTGGTATTGTAGGGCATGTAGGTAAAAGTTACTGGTACATGTTGGTGATAACTCATCCCCTACCACACACCCTTGAGGTGGCTAACAGGGCAATATGTACGTATAGAAAGCCATTCCACTTCATTCAGCGGATGATTTTGGAACGAGAATAAAATAATTTTTCGCCAGCTTCTTCAAGCTTTGTGCATTCTCAATGTAAAGCTCTCATCTAAAACCCTCGGCATATGTGACCTCATCAAATTCTTTGCAAATATTATCTAAGATATTGATCTTGTTGGAAAGGTATTTAAATTTAGGCAAGTGTCTATGAAATAATAATGAAATACTCAAAAAAAAACTATTTCAGCCACTTCGCGTTCAATTAGGAAATAACATGTGCTGGGATTTCATGAGTTGGGAAGTAATTTTGAACAATTGAAAACAAATCAATGCAAATAAGAACCGCGGTTCATCCCTGGCTACTATGAGCGTAAAGCCCGTTTTACACGGGGTTTATAATTGCACAATCTGATGTATGCACGTTCGTGCATTTCAAACTGCAATGTGCAAAGCGGTGAATTGCACGAACGCATGCGCGAATGCATGAACGCGAGATGGAAAAATATCCCGTTCTAATTCAGTAACCAATGCACGCCAGATTGAGAAAAACATACATACATACATACATACATACCAATCACGCCGTTCCCTTCCGGGGTAGACAGAGTCACTAAGTTTCACTCATAAATACATATTTGTACAACAATCTCTGCTTCAATAATGCCCTCCATACCGATCTATCCTTGCAAACCTCTTTTGCCTCATTTACCCCCATACACTGCTTCATACACGCTCTGCTGTTTTTAAGACTCCTCCTAAGAATTTCCTCAGCCACAACTTTCTCGTCCTACCTCTCCCTCTCGCACCATTCATTTCACTCTCATATATCTGTTCCGTTATTCGACTCTCATCCATTCTCTCAACATGGCCAAACCAACGAAGCACACTCCTTTCATATATGTCCATTACTTGAGCATCTAACCCACATTCATTTAATACCCACTCATTCCTCACCCTATCCATCCTACTTTTGCCGCAAACACTCCTCAGATAACTCATACCCAAGGCGTTTAGTCTACTCACATGTTTATCCTGACATACCCATGTTTCACTACCATACAACAAAGTGGGGAGAAGTACACTTTTGTACATGGCGATTTTCGCTTCCTTAGACAGGCATTCATTCCTTAATATGCTCCACATGCTGCCTGCCACTTTCCTTCCAGCATTCGCACGTCTCTTTCTCTCCTCATCTATCCGTCCATCTTTCGCAAACATCTTACCTAAATACACAAAATCATCCACTTGTTTAATTACTTCACCATTCGCCCTCATCACACAGTTACTGTCCCCATTCTCCTTATCAAATACTACTACTTCAGTCTTGCACGCATTTACCCCCTTCTCTTCACGGCGATTTTCGCTTCCATAGACATATGCTTCGTAATAATTCGATTGCAGATGTATATATTTACTTCTAAGCACGAAATTACATATTTTTATTATAATAACCGTTGGTTGGTAGCACATACCAAGGCGTAACGCCTAGTCCGACATGCAAAATCAGCAAATTTCAAAATAATTTCGTTCAAATTTCGAATAAGGAGGCGAAAACTCGAAATTTAAAATAAATACTTATATCATTTCCTGCATCGTAAGCCCCAACACATAAACATGTGAAGCGTCGGCCAAGAAGTCATTTTTACTTAAAACATCGGTATAACGCTCATTCAATGGCCCATGACTACCGGTTCAGCCACCTTGAAACTACACACAATGGGCGCTTTTACAGTTAACTTCATTATCCATATTTTTACCGTCAAAGAATCTGCACCATTTGAACTAGGAAGTCACCCGCCAGCGAAATCTCTCCCACATGAAGTTATAAATGTTGTTTATTAAATTAATATGTCCTTACAATTATGGTAATCATCATTTGGAAGGGAATATCGGTTTATGTTTACTCAAAATAATCGTCTTTGGAGAATAAGAAAATGTGGTATGATCTGCTCTTCTACCGATCACGACCTTTATTCGCATCGGATCCCGACATAAATAGCTCCATCATTCAAGCTCATCGTTTCCTGGAGAATCCAACCAAGAAACCCACCGCAAACAAGATGGTGCCGAAATAAACTCCTTCACATCCCTCAATTTATTCTTGGCCAACTCCATGAAGAATGAAAACATCGACTGTTTCGTCAGAATTAGAAATGCGCACACAGCAATGGTAGCTGAAGTCAGAGAAAAAAGCAAAGACATATCGCAAACTTGCAGAACCATGATGATCTCACAGGCCACAGGCTCAGAGGCCTCCGTGTAAGAGGTCGATTCTTAAGGTAGTCCGAGCGAGATAGTTCCCTAGTCATATTAGAGACTATATTCGAATTATACGTTTTTATTTCTCCAGCTGTAGATTACACAAATTAAATACTGGATTATTAATGGTGCAATTATATATTTCTATATTACAGAAATTGTAAGTAATTAAATTAAAATATCTAAATAAGGCTTTAACTTGACTCATTTTTTTCGCGCGGTGCGTTTGAAACTCCTTCAAAACGGAAGGTTTATTGTGGTCCCGAAGAATTCACTGCGGTGACAATATGGTTAATTTTCAAAAATAGTTGATAAAACATACCAACTACATGCTATTAGTTATTTACGACATCTAAGAGTTAGAAATACCTCATTTTGTAAATAATGTCTCTCTGGAGTGCATACACGTACCATTTCCCATGTAAAAGGGCTGGTATTTTTCATCAAATATCCCCGAAAGTAATGGGGTAAGGGATTGAATTTTTTGTGTTTGGAAGGGCGAGATACTTTTCTTTAAAATGAGGCCAAATTCATTGATTTCTAAGTAAAATGATTTTTCGTCCGGACTACCTTAAAAAGGGCTCAATTTCAGACTGGGGCAACGACAATGCTCGAAGTATCTCCGTACCAATAAGAGCAATCAACCACTCACCATTGGGCCATGAGGAGAAAATACGGCTGGAAACATGAGGAATCCTGAGTAAGACACCTCCCATTACAAAAACAAAGATGTCACCAAATAGGACAGCGGACGCTTAGGCAGCTCAGGAGTCCGATCTAGTTGTAAAGAATCCACTTGAACAATCCTCGGATGTCTGTAAATATGACGCCCTAGTCCCCGACTACTAACAACTTTAGAATGGCCCTATTTTAACTTTTAAACTAGCGGTTACGTCAATATTTTGACACTGCCGAAGCTCGGTAATTCCAAGGTCATACAGCACAACCACCAAGGGTCTTTTCAGTAGGTCCTCGATACAAACGCATCTTGGGAAAAATGTATCCATTTTGTTGTTATAAATGAATTAACAAAATCAGGTCGAGACACACAGAGGGGATATATTAGCCTACGTACAATTCACTTTTTCCCTTTGCCGCTTTCAATTATTATTCCCCATCCCCAACCAACTTCTTGCGCTCTTTATGATATCCAAAAATCAGGTGAAACGAATAAGCAGATCGACGCCATATTCCTTGATTTCAAGAAGGCATTCGTCAAGGTCCTTCACAAAAAACTCATTTATAAATTGTATTCATGCGGAGTTATTAAAAAAATATGAACTGGATTAGGGACATTCTCAGTCATCGAAAAGAAAAAGACGTTTTTAGCACTGATATGGTCATATCACATCCGGTGTTCCTCAAGGAAGCGTGATTGGCCCTCTTGTATTCATTATTTATATTAATGACCGAAGTGCTCGAGTTAACAGTAAATTAAATTATTTGCAGATGATGCAGTTATCTACCGTGAAATAAGCGAAGATGCGGACTTTGAAGCTCTATCATCAGACCTTAACAACGTTCATTCGTGGCGCCAGGAGTGGGGTTTAGAACTAAATATTAGTAAATGTACCACAGTTCACTTACTGCGAAAGTCATCGCACAAATGCCATACCTACACTGTGGGTGGAGTACACATGAAATCTTCAAATACAGTAAAATATCTTGGCGTTACCTTAATTTCTGGGGGATCACTCATACAAAACATATGCGGCACAGCATTAGAGAAAATAGGTTTTGTTAAGCGTATAATAGGAAGGTCCTCGGATGAAAAAGTAAAAGAGAGATGCTACTTCGCTCTGGTTAGGCCACACCTAGAATACGCCGCGAGCATTTGGGACCCTGATCATAAAGATTTAACCAAAAAAATTAACAAAATACAAAGAAAAGCAGCGCGCTTCGTTAAAACTGCTACGAACGAACATATAGTTTACACAACTGTTAGAGGGATTAAGGTGGGAGCCCCTAGAGACTCGGAGGCTGCACTTTAGGCTTAGGCTGCTTGATAAATTCAGAACTGGTGAGTTTCAGAGCGACACAGAGAATATTATCATGACCCCTCACTACATTTCTAGGTCTGACAGATGCGATAAAATAAGAGAGATACACTGCCGAACAGATACTTACAAAAACTCGTTCTTTCCGCGCACAATAAGCGACCACAATAAAAACTGAGCTCCTCCAAATACACTCCCATACTACACGTCACCATTTCACCTTCAAAACTTTTAATCTTTACACGGCTGGTGACCTACCACCCCCTTCCACACGCCTATGCGGCGGCGCGCGGGTTAGTATGTAGATGTAGATGAATTTCACTGCTGCTGTCTTAACACTCTCTGCCACGTGCCTTACCATGCGATTATGCACTATGGACGATGGATTAAGAATTTAGAAAATATAGGACATAATTTATTAACCCAATTCATTCTGGTAAAAGTTATGACATGAATTCTAAAAAGATGTGCTCAATATGTATGATATTTTGGTCATATAATAGAAGATTGTGGCTGGAATTCCAAGGCTATAACTTTATGTCATTCCAGTCGTCCAATACCCTTAAAGCAACCTGATACATTGCAAAGATAAGGTGGATGCTTTTTGCTGAAGAGGGATATATGAATTATATTTCAATGACTGAGATTGGCTCTATTTGGGTCAAATGTTCAGAAGTTTTCAAATTACAATAAAGGAACAGTACAGTGCTTTTAAAAATAATCACAGCAAAAAGAGTAAATTTGCTAAAAGTCTCTTAACACTAGGACAGCCGAGCTTCTCTACCACCCTAGAACAGCCAATCTCATTAGGACGGAGCCATTTTGGCTCCGTCGCTGATATCATGAACTTGGGTAACTGAGATGAAGAAATAACTTTAGAAATATGATTTTTATTTGGTATACATAATAATTCACTCATATTTTAGCTACTTTACAATTCTATACAGGCACATTTAAAAATAAATTTGGAACTTTGAAATGCCTTTCTCCTGGTTATAATCCTCACAGTCTGAATCGCCGTCACTGTTAGGTGGATCATCTTCAACTTCTGATTGATCTTTAGAAATTTTGCTTAGAATCTTAATAATGTCTTCAGGTTGTAGGCGCCGCTTCAAAGACATTGCCGGAAAAGGAGCTCGTATCTCTTGCGAACAGATCTAGATTTTACGGCGAAAGATGAAGACTGAGTGATGAAAATCCTATTAGGACAATGTATTTGCCAGAGTGAAGCGATTGAGCAATTACTCAACTATTTGAGCAATTGAGTTCTGAAACTCAGAATGGATACAAAGTAAACGCAGTCATAACATGGTTGGGGTACGTCGGATTCTTCAGCTTCTTGGCATCATTTCCAAGACATTGTCGTGTAATAAATGCCACATATGTGTTATGACATTGTAAATGGAAGAAAGGAGCAGATTATCGAAGTTAACTCAAATATACCCTTGATCGTATAATGTAAAGAAGCAAATAAATACATAGTTGTTTGATGTTTGTAGCAAACTCTACGCTTTAGAAAACTTAATGGCATTCAAGATCCTTAATGGAGCCAAATTGGCTCCCGCGGCTGTTCGAGGTAAATTACATTTTTTCTGAAGAAGTACTCGCAATGAGCCACAGATATTTTTCCAGTGGCATTGTATTGAAAATTGATTAACAGTCAGAAAAAATAATGATTATCAAGGCATAAATAACAAAAATACAGCTCTTGAAAATGTAAAAGGAGCCAGAATGGCTCCTTCGGCTGTTCTAATGTTAACCTTTGACCACCATAGAGATTTTGAAGAGAATGCGCCGCATTTTATACACGGTAGACGTGAGATCAATGCTTTCAGAAGAACTTGAAATTTAAAAAAATGACTTCACCCTGATTTTAAAGTCATTAGCAAATATCTATCACCTGCCAATCCCATAGAGGTAGGCATATTGCAAAAACAATAGTAATTATAGACAACGGCATCTATGGAAAACACCAATGCAATACCTAGGTTTTAATATGGTTATATCTACACAATATTGCTAGCCACTCTTAGGGTGCATGGAAGACGTGTTGAATTATACTCCATTCTACATCGACTTATTACCCTGCAAACCATCACAAGGGTGTTTGGCAAGGTATAAATTAACACCAACATGAACAACAGTGAAGAAACTTAATTTCACCAACAATCACCACTTTATCGGTATGCAAAAAAATGCTGAATAAACTACTAAAATAATCTATAATGAAATTATGAAAACGTGACATAAGAATCACGCAGGGAACATGCAAAACATAGTGATAGTACTGGTCGGAAAATTTAGGAATATGCATTAGGGTGCATATGAATTACTCAGCTACACTACCTGTCAACTAACCTACTTCTAAGTCTCAAAGCAGCCATTATGGTCTCTTATTGACCGCGGGAAATATGACATGTTTTAACCTTTATGTTCCACTGCCTATTTCCCTTGTTTTATTCTCATGATCTGATCTACCGTGGCAGGGTCAGGGGCGTATAGACAAGCCTAATTTCAGCCTGCTATACAGCGGACCAAAAAGAAGAACTGGCCTGCATGGAACCGGAATAATGATGAATACTAAAATTCGGAAAAGTCTTTTGGACTTTGAACCTATCAATGAAAGACTTTGCAAAGCTAGATTTAAAGGAAAATTTAGAAATATTACCCTAATATCAGCTCACGCACCCACGGAAGACAAAGAGGAAATTGAAAAAGAACAATTCTATGACGATTTAGAGAGACTACTGTCAAGGATTCAAAACCATGACATGATTATAATTGCTGGGGATTTTAATGCACAGGTCGGACAAGATAATGGCAGCTCCAAAACCATAGGTTGCTACTCACTACATCAGACTAGAAATGAAAACGGCATTTTCTTAGCACAGTTTGCTTCCAGGAATAACTTAGTGATTAACAGCACTTGCTTCCCACACAAGAAAATCCATATGGGCACTTGGACAGCTCCAGGCTCAGGAATTGTAATCCAAATAGATCATGAGCTAACAAAAGCCAGGCATGCATCATCGATCATAGATATTCGTAGCTGCAGAGGGCCAAACTGTGACTCCGATCACTTCCTGGTGAAGGCTGAAGTGAGAGAATGGATCACTGCGTAAAAAATCCAGGTAAAGGAAGAAGTGGAAACTAGACTCACTGAAAATCGAAGATGGAAGGAACCAGTTTCGAAATGTGATGAAGAGAAACTTGACCAGGTGCAATGACGCTAGACGCTGCGGCTATGACGCGGAAGTGGAAGAGAAAACATAATTTCTAGAGGTAACGCGCCAGGTTAGATTCCTAGAGGGTCAAAATTCACTCCATTTTTACGTACCTGCGACTGTTCTACACGAACAAAATATTTTAGCGGGGGCTATTGCCGTGCGCTCCACACACAACGCCGCGCCGGGTGCGATCGGGCCGCAGTCAGCTGATTCCTCGGCCTGCGCCCTTCATTCCCTACGCCCCCCTCTCGCCTTCGCTAGCCAGGGTCAAGGGAGCCATTTCCCATGCGTGACAATTTTATAGACTGCTAGTGATGTACACAAAGTTACTTAATTATTTATTCTTGGACGACGGGAAAGGAACGTTTTAGATACAATTTGAACCCTTCGAAATCAGCTCCTTGAAAAATGTAATATTTTCTAGTTCGTTAAAGATTTTTATAGACATGTACGGAAAACTTAGCTTTAACTACCCTATGGACACTAATTTTCCTCTACAGTGTCCACCTTTATCTCTTGATGTGGTATATTTTAAATCTGGTTGTCGAGTGAAATGTTTGATAGCGAGATATTTCAAAAATCTTATGCAATGTATAGAAAAGACCAATTAGCGAGAGCACAGGAGGAGATGTGTTTACAGCTGTAAAAGATGATATCGTATTTAGAGCCGAAATATTTCCAGAAAATGATGTAGAAAGTCGGTGTTGAACCATCAAGTGCTCGTCGAAAAGAATTTCCATAAGCGCATTTTACAGGCCACCCAATTTAAGTTGAAACACAGTACGAGTAGTTTCAAAAATGGTGGAAAAGATAAGGAGTTGTGCGACACTCATCTCTATACTTTTACATCAAACTCATTGCATCAATTAGTAACAACACCCACGAGAGGATAGAATGTTTTAGATCTTTTGGCGGCAAACAAACCTGAAAGCGTCCTTGATGTTAAAACAGCGAACGGAATTAGTGACCATAAAGCAGTAGGTGTTAGCACTTGCTGCTTAATGGTCACTAATTCCGTTCACATACTGACATAAGGGTAGCCACAAAAAGAAAACTGTACTTATACCACAAGGCGGATTCCGATTGCTTAAAAACAGGAACTGTCGACCTCCTGTAATAAGTTTAGTAATCTAAGCCAAAACTATACTACAAACGACGCATGGAACACTTTTCGTAACATCATGCGACTAGCCATTAATAACGCAATGCCAAGTATACTGACAAAAGTCAATACGGCACCTAGGTGGTATAACGCAAACGTCCGAAAATCCCTAAAGTGACAAAGAAACTTGCACGCGATAATAAGGAACGCCCAACAGGATCTACCAGACGTAGAACTTAAGGAAATTTATCATAAATAGAAGAGAGCTAAAATAACAGCAAAAGCGACCTTAAGAAAAGCACTAATGGAATTCAAGAGTAAATAATTAGGTGAATTTTTGGAAGATAACCCTGAGGCATTTTGGTCTAACGTTAGTGAGGTTCAAGGGAATAAATCTGCAGTAACGTCACTGAGAATTGGTGAGAGAGAAAGTGTTAGCGATACATTAGAAAGAGCAAATATCCTTAACTCATTTTTTTTCAAAGTGTCTACACTTCATGCCCTCAAAAAAATGTCGCTACATTGCCTTGCTTATACAAAAAACCAATACAGTTTATAAATATTTCTTGTCGCGGCATAGAAAGTCACCTGAAATCCACTAACCCCAATAAATCATCTGGTCCCAATGAAATTCCTGCGCGAATTTCTACAGAATTAGCGTCAGAAATAGCACCGTAATTGAAAATAGTATATGAAAAATCTCTAGCAGAACATTGTGTCCCTCGCGAATGGAAAATCGCGAACGTTACTCCTATCTTTAAGAGCGGCGATAAGGAAGATCCAAGTAACATAGACCGATCTCCCTCACGTCCATCTCAAGCAAAGTATTAGAACATATAATCTTCAGCACAATTTTGAGGTATTTAGATAGTCAGAACTGTTAAAGTCAAAACCAGCATGGATTCCCAAACGGCAGGTTCTGTGAAACTCAACTAGCTCTTTTTCTTCACGATGTTCTTTCCTCTGGAGAAAGGCTCACCCAGGTAGACGCGATATTTTTAGATTTCAAAAAAACTTTCGATGAAGTTCCGCATTCAAAATTAATTATTAATCTAAAAGCCTATGGAATACAACACGATATAATATGCTGGATTGAAGGTTTCTTAGGTAACCGCGAACAGAGGATAGTTCTAGATGGCGTTAGTCAGATACAGTTAAAGTCACATCCGGTGTACCCCAGTGAAGTGTCATTGGTCTCTTATTATTTCACTTGTATATTAATGATATCACCACCGTCCTTACGAGCAACAATCACCTTTTCGACGCAGTATTGTACGGGCATATTACCACAAAGTCTGATAGAATTGCGTTGAAGAAAGGCCTAGATGCTGTAAACGAATGGTGCGACACTTGGCAGTTAGATTAAATCTTTAAAAGTGCGTGGTTAGGAATTTTTGCAGGAAGAGTACCTTAACCAACGAGACGTACACAATTAATCATGCCGAACTAATAAATGTAGAGGCAGTTAAGTACTTACTGTCGGTGCAAACATTGTGTGGACTCGAGTTTGGACACTGATTGAAAATGAACCGTGGTACCCACATGAATGCAAATTACATCATATTTTAGCTTGTTTTATTTTACGTTTAACAGTGGTTGCAGATTATTTTTGCATTACTCTCTCGATTTTTTATTTAGGTGAGAAAAAAAGTGCCGGTTTTTTGCAGTTTTCGAACGGAGCGCTCTCGGACATTTAATAGTGAAGAAACGAAGTTTAATCATAATGAACCTATGGTATTGTGTACGCAAAACATATTCAAATGTATCATTAAACGCCCAGTAGTTTCTAATGTGCCATAAAAAAGTTATTAACAAGTATATGAAAAACTTTTTCTTGGTAAAGAAAAGTAGTAGAAGCAAGATCTTGGTTTTGTTTCGAAGCTCTTTACAGCAGTATTTAATAACAGTTACCATCGTAAACTCATATTGTGATATCGACTTTTAACGAGTTAATAAACAACCGAGTATTTTAGCGGGCTCAAGGCAGCGGTAAGGCGGCCATCTTCGCGAGAGAGGGTGGTGAAAGTTTGAGCGCCGTTATAAATAAAGTTGCCCACATTTTGGTAACATCTTACTGGGTCCATTTCCCATCCTTCCTCCACTATTTTCACATTGCATCTAAATGTGGGGTCGCATCGTTTGAGGGGGTCGAAAACTGCATGTTTCTCTCATTTTCCTCATAATGAACGCCCAAATACTTCCTATGGATTTGAGATTTGGGCTCCGTGAAGCCCTCTCCATCTGTGTAACATCATTTGTCTTGGACCATTTCCAAGAAATTAGACGTTTGTGAACTCGCAAATATTCCTAGTTACGGACGAGAAATGAATTTTGATAATCGTTTGAATTTACATGGATCTCACTAAAGCGGAAAATTTGACGACTTTCGTTTAAGGGTAATGAGAAATGGGATTTTTTTACGTTTAAACACCAAATAAAAGTTCAGTGGGTGAAAGTCGAAGGCGCAACACCTATCCAGGCAATTATTCTACAGATATATTTGCCTTTAATAGATACATACATATTCTACAGATATATTTGCCTTAACAAACCTACTAATCTATTGCCTCTCCTGGGATGAGTATGAGGCATACTTGAAGGCTAAAAAGAATTTTTTTTCCTCCAAGAATTTACGGAGAGGCTGTAATAAACTTTGAAAAAATATCTGCTTGTCCGTCTATCGACGCTCGTCTCAATGAAATAGTCATCAGTATACCTTATACAGTATACATCAGTATAGCAAAGCTCCGGGTGGTGGTCGGGGTGGTTTTTTGTTGTGAATGACGCAAAGGTTTCAAATATTTCCTGCGCGAGAAAGAGAAGGCTCATTGCGCTTCAAAAAATGAGGAGGTAACCGTCGAATACTTTAGAGGGGGTGAAAGAAGTCAAATGCCACATCTTTCGAGTAGGTTAAACGAATGGCGTCCGAAACATGATCTTTGACAGATAAGGTATCGTCCACAACATAAGGGGAAAATAAGCTGTTATTGAAGGCATACAACGTCGAAAAATCGACATCAAGCGCCATTCATACATTCCAAGTTCGAATGGATTAGTATTGGCGGAGCTTTGTATCGACACAGGGAAACCTTTTGGGATCCTCAAGAGTCTCACAAGAGCACCCGTTGCTTTAACTTAGACTTATATCAGCTGGCCTCAAAACCCATGCACGATAGGAACTATTTGCGTTTGATTGGAATAGCTAATGAGGTGAAATCCGAGAACTACTGCTTTCTGTTTGAATGCCAGTGTGAGTAGTATGCTTTTTCCATTCCTTGTAGTTCCAGTAAACGTTCGCAATCGATATCACCATGTATTGTGAAAGTAACTCAGTTCACAGTAACGTATACGGACCCAAATAAATACACCGAAAGGATACGAATCTTCATCTGAAATTTGCCTTGAAATAAGATAGCTCGGTAGTTGTAAACGGAAGACAAACCTGAATCGCGATCATGGTTCTTCAAAATTATTGTTCAATTACGCACGTGATCCTAAAACGTGATGTTCGTCAAGAAAGATCAGGCGCTTCAAGGCAATTGAGCTCTCTGGGCTTTGCAAATTGCCCTTCCAATGTAGCTTCCCTTAAGGATGACGATAACGACCACGAGAAGGAAAGAATCGTGATCACACCCCAGGCCGAGACATTTTTGAGATTTGAATTCGAATCTTTGTCAAGTATAATGATTTTTATACGGCAAATTTCATTTCTTTAGTATTTATAAAATTTCATATCCTGAGCCAGTCATTGCAGCTATATATTACATGCATTCACATCGCCAATATGAGAACATTCATATAAAAACTCATTTACGTTCATTGAAATTCGAACACGGACCACTCGGCGGGACAAATACGTCTAACAGCTGCATAGTTAACCATTACGTATTGGTATATTTCATTTATGGCATTTCACTGAAAATTGGTCTTTTAAAAGACATTTTTTAAATTTTATACACGCGGAAAATTTATAGCTACATACATTTATACATTTATAGTATACATAGAAGAAATTATTAGAAATTATTTCGCAGTCCGACGTCAGGTTTAGTTATGGATAAAAAACGCTCTAACTCGGGTTAATTTTTTTCTAAATATTTGCTCGCATGTTCTACATTTACTAGATAAAGCTTCACAGATCGTCAGCAAGCTTGCCGTGATTAGATGAAAGAAACGTCGGAAAATATGCCTAGATTATCCGGCGTCGATGCGAGCACATATATATATTTACATTCTCACTGTTTTCATAATCTCACTCTGACGAACTAAAGACTCTTTTACATAGAGCCATGAACGATTCGTGGGTAAATATCAGTTTTGAGATCGGAACGTCATCAATCCACAAAGTGAAAATCATAAGATAGAACATCTTGTAGACTATACTTATGATATCTTTTTTGTATCAAAATTTGGTGCGAATAAATCTCGATATATATTATTTCGGTGAAAGAAACACAAGACGCATAACTCAAATAGGTTCTCGGAAAGTCAGGCGCAATAAATATCCCTTGGTGGTAGCAGATGACGATTGCAGCATATAATCCGAGTTGGTTGGTATATTGAATGTTTTTTATAACCAGTCTTTCTGTAAAAATGATTTTTTCCATGTAAGAAACATGCTGAAGTAAACACATCGATACACCACGACTGAATGCGCGAATAATATAAGAAGAAAGCTCGAAAAAGAGACGATTAATGAGTAAGTTCTAGGGGTTCGAAGAATGTGAGTTCCATTGTGGATTTCAAATATTTACCGTAGACGATGACTGCCTCAGTGTTGCCAGTCTTACGAAGTATGTGCTGCTCCTAGATGTTCCCAAGAATGCCGTATTCTGGCGCGCGAAAAATTTTGCGTTAATTTCTTCCGCCACTGTACTAACCACGCACGCAATTTCCGGCATGATATACACTTGCATGCTTTAGTTCCTTGTAGTGCTATTTATCTGTCATATTGATGATACTGACCAATATTTGTATCTTGAGTAGTGTAGCATGGTGACATGTTCTTCTACGTATCACTTTCCTAGTAACTGGTCTGACTGCGTACTGTTGTCCTGACTGCTTTTGGCATGTCTGGCATCCGGGGGATCGTGCGCGGTTCTCATTTAAACTAGGATGAGTGCTGCAAGCCTGGTGTGGAATCTCCCCGTGCCACACACCCTAGTGGTGGCTTGCACAGTTTTCCATAGATGTAGATTTGTAGCCAGTAAAGCAAGAATAGTATCTCTTCTGTTAGGTGCCATAGCAATCTGAAGTAGTGCGTTTAATGAGAAAGTGTACAGCAGGGACTGACATATGTTTTTATATCCCCTCCGGGTAATAAACTGTAGGTGTATCAATCCATAGAGAGAACATTTAAATCTCCACTTATTATTACATTTCTTTCGAGATTCCTGGATGTAATGCTATTTATCTGCATTTCTACTTCTAAAATTGGATGGAGGTCAGTATAGGGTGGCCTGTAGTACGAGTACACAAATATTGTTTTGTATTTAGGGCATTGAATTGAAAACTATACAGATATAAGGCTGGTCTATGGAACAAATTCTGTTTGGCTGACGATTGTATTTTTTACAGACACAAGTACTCCGCCGCAGGATCGGTTAATTCTTTTCAATTAATCGTGAACGATTTTGGGAACACTTTACTATCTGAAATATCGGTCGTCAGCCTATTTATCTGTCATTGACCAACACGCACATTAACTTCTGTCTGCCTCTCAACAATGGTAGAAAATGGAGTATTCAACGTTTTACCATTACGTCCTCATAAAATTATTAATATTTATTTCACAACTCCTATGTAAAACACGGAAACTGCCTTTTAAAAGTTATGGCCATTTGTTTTTTATGTACGCGTGAACACACATGTACATTTATTACCCTGCAAGCCACCATAGGGGTGTTTGGCAGGAGGTGAATTACCACCTATATGAACTGCAGTGAGGAAAATAACTCCCTCCAACAAGTACCACATTACCAGTGTACTACAAATGCTGCAGATACTACAAAATAATCCATTTTGCAAATATGAGAATTTAACATAAGAGTCATGCAGAGAACATGAAAATCATGGTGTTATCACTAATCGGCAGATTTAGAAACATGAATTGGGTGAAAAGCATGGATGCTGGCTTTTGACGTCATAGTTATTTGCTCTTGACGTACTCACTGAAGACATTGAAATTGTTATATCTCTCCATGTTTCCGGGATTTCTTCCGCGTAGGTTGTTTGTGGGACAACAGTCCCACAAACAACCTACGCGGAAGAAATCCCGGAAACATGGAGAGATCTACATTCCAGCTCCGCGGAAACCTGAGAACCAACATTGAAATTGTTAGTTCTCGACCTTCAGTTAAATGAGTCAAGTACTCACTTTATATGCTTGGCAAAGCTCGTACTATGGTAATGTCTATCACTCAATGCCGATAACAAACAACGAAGATACATATTGTGTTCAACGTACGAAAGTGGATAATGTTTCTTGCACAGCATCGATGGAAAACATAGAAGGTAGTTATACAAGACATATCCATTTGCCATTAATGGACGCGCAAAAGACACATGAAGCGTCTCATTTATATGGCTCAATTCATAGAAATAACCAAGAAGTGAACTATTATATATTATGTGCGCGCAAATTTGTTAGTATTTATTGCAAAACAAAAAAATGGCAAATGTCGAAGGTACCTGTTAGAAGTCGCAGTAACCTGTTCTTGATGTACGGGCAAAAACACGGCAATGTCTTACATATGTCTCTGCATGCCGAAAGAAAACAAGGAAGTGTTAATATTTAATGTAGATGAGACGAACCTATTATGGATAAAAATGCCCGAGAGGACGTATATCACAAAGGAAGAGAATTTCTTGCCTGGTCATAAGCCCTTGAAAGATAGGTTAACGCTTTTGTTGGGAGCTAATGCTTCAGGTGACTTTAAACTGCGGCCTATGTTCGTCTTTCACACAGAAAATCCTGGAATCTTCAAGAAATAAGAAGTTGACAAGTGTAACCTGAGTGTCTTTTGGCGTTGCAATAGGAAACCTTGGGCGACACGCCCAATATTTAACGAGTGGGTGTTAACGAAGTTCTGCCCCTTACTCAACATTTATCTCGAGAGAATCCAATTGCCACTTAAAGCGATATTGGTGTTGGACAATGCCCCAGGCCACGATCAAATACCGCCGCATCACTCGCGGCGGAATTTGGCTTCATTAAAGTGCAATTCCTCCCTCCCAATAAAGTCTCTTTCCTCCAACCAATGGATCAGAAAGTTATTGCAAATAAAAAAAATGCATTAAAAAAAAGATTGTTTGCCAAGTACTTCGATGAGACCAGCAGTCACGATTGCATCTCACAGAAATATTTCTGAAAACCTCATATTATAGATAGTATTCGGTTAATCGTGGAGTCTCGGAATGAATATTCCACCAGATACCTCAATTCTGCTTGGAAAAACATTTAGTCGAAAGTTATTCACGATTAATCAGGGTTTGATAAAGAGCACGCAATAGACGAAGAATCCGTCCACATGGATGACCTGGAGAGTGAGCTGGTAATAGCAGAGCTCCAAGAATCGAAGAAAATAGCCGAAGGAAAAAACTGCAAGCGGCACGATAACGACGATGGAAATACCGTGATTTTTGAGGACATTAATGAATTACTCGTTGCCTGGGGCACGGTTGAAAGGATTGCATAGAAATATCTTAGCATAGAAAGGACTGAAATTTTATCGTGCAACTATAAAGATGAAGTGTTTAGACACTGGAAAACACTAGAGAGAGAAATCATCTCGAGAGAGATAAATATACGACCTTGCATCAACTTTTAAGTAAATATTGTAATTATTTCATATTTATTGGCTAATTGATTGTTATTGAAACATAGGTCATAATTATTGCCCACTGAAAGTTCAACTTATCTTCGGCAATGCTTACATTAAAATAGTTTTGTCCTCAGTGCTCTTAATGCGCATTACACGTTATTCTACTTGGTAAACGGATAATTCAAGAAGGCTGTTGGTCCCTAAAGTAAACAACAAGCCCCAAAAAACTCTTCCAGCCCTGATGAGTCAGTCCAGCTGTTCCGAGGAAAGTGTTTTGAGTGAGTTTTCACCTTCGCTTTTCAGTCTATTGTAATTTGCTATTTAATCTCGGAGGGACGTCCTTGACGGGACGAAGATATCCGGGCTTCCGGCTAGCGTAAGGAGAAGTAAGATCG
Organism: Ceriagrion tenellum; assembly: GCA_963169105.1. Taxonomy (NCBI): domain Eukaryota; kingdom Metazoa; phylum Arthropoda; class Insecta; order Odonata; family Coenagrionidae; genus Ceriagrion; species Ceriagrion tenellum. The sequence continues at coordinate 141,192,664 of OY720637.1, read as the reverse complement.
TCAGAAGCAATAAACTTGCTGGAGATGACGACGACGGGCTAGCTAGACACGTCATGTGTTCCGAAAAGTGCAGCGAGTAAAAAGCTCCCCTTGGATGCCATCGAGATTCATGTTCGGCTTTCTACCTCCATAGGAATACAAAGAGAGCGGATTTAAACAGCTGGTACTGCGTAAGGAGAAAGAATGTCTGTTAACCAGAAGACAGCCGAGCAACGTGTCGATATGCTAGAATATTAATATTCACGGATAGGTTACTGACAATTCCTTCACCGGTCGTCTGTGTTATCAAAGCTATTCATCTCTCATAATTATCCAATTTCCACCATAACAGCGATATTATACCATTCAGTGTTTTACGTGTAGCAGTGCATCATTATTTGAAATGATTAAGAAAATAATTTGACTGAATAAGTATTCTTGCGATTGCCACTTAAAATAGTGCACATTTAACCTTTGCTAATGATGATAGAACATAGAACCTTGGAATGGAAATATATTAGGAGATAGAAATACAGGGTGCACCAGCAGTAAAAATAATTTTCCTATTACGCAATGATTCCATCAGCAAATTTACTTTCAAGGCTTATCGATTCAGAAGGCTACAATTTTGACTATGAATGAAAGTCACAAAATCTTAGTAATTAACAACCAAATTTAAAAATGCATGAAAAAGCTATTACGGAGAATTAATTGGAGAAGGAGTGATAGTCATAACTGATACTATAAACTATAAACATGGCTATAGAAACCAGAATAAAGAAACATGATAATGCGACGGTATGGTGCGGAATTTTACTATCAAAAACTTCAAACCCACTTTAGAGAAAAGGTTTGGATCAGCTGACTCAAATTAGTGAACAGCATGGCGAAAACCCATTCCATTTAAATAATGTCCTCCCCTGGGTACATGAAACTGCAGCAGGAGAAAAGAGTGGGTTGATGAATTAAAGATGTGGAGAAATTTAATATTTCGTAATTACGGACATTACTATTCTCCGAAACACGAATATTACTATCTTTATATTTGCCTGCCCCAAATGGGTAAATACGTTCAAATACGTTCAATCGAGTCGTTCCCGCGTAGGACGATATTGACGGCTAACGATATCATGGCGTAGGAAATATTGCCTGATAACTTTCGATAATTTAATTAGCAGATATTATAAAAGTCCTGTCCGAGAATAATGCGATGGATGTAAAGAAATAATTAAAACGCTCATTTGAAATACTTAAATTGTAGTGGTAATGGCTTCCAAAATCAATATTTGATAATTCCACCGAGATATTCATTTATAAGGTTACTACAGTAAGGAGTTTCACGTTTGGAAAAAAGCTACGTCAGACGAATTCGTATTTAAGTTATACCTCGCGGGAAAAGAAGAAGCATCGTTTAGAAATTAAATTTACTGTTAAACAAGATGAACAATGAATAAAATGACCACAACGGTTATTCTGTGGATCGTTGGCCAAAGCCGAGCTAAGGCGAGTTCGCGTGCGAGTGTTCCTACCTACCGACCTATCCCCACCCCCCAACCTCGTGTACCTATTGGACCGCTTTCCCGCAGGAGAGCGGAGAACAACCCTCTCTGCCCCAGCGTGTGAGAACCAAGGTCTCAGTTAGCTTGGCCACGCCATTGTCTGTGTGGGACGGGGTTCTGATTTGGTCCCTGGCCTCGCCTAAGAGTGCAAAGGCGGTGCAATGGCCAGGGGTGTAAAGTGGGACCCTTAGCCAGGCCAACGAGTGCGTCGGGGGCGGCTAAGGGATCTTTCGTGTACCAGCCGAAGTCTTCTCGACCCCCGGTCCCCCGACCGGAAGCCATTCTCTCCAGGCCGGAACCGCGGACCTTGATTCCCCGGGCGGGGAGGTCCCTTCGGGAAATCGGGTACGTAAGATAGGCTACCGTGGGTCGGGCCGCTCAAACGTTCCAAATCCCTGTCCCTATCACGTCGTCGATGAACCTGAAAAGAACTGTCATCACGTCGTTGTCCTATCAGCATCTGAAAGCCGCATCGAAATCGCCGCCCTTATATAGGTAGATAGGTGACGTCACTGGGCTGCGAGTGGGGGCGGAGGTGTGGGGGGAGGGAGGGGAACGGCGACTTGATCTAGTATCGTCCAATCAGGGAGGGGCGTTTCCAAAACTTCCTTATATGGTGATCTTCCTCATCGCTAGCTACTAAAGACCTCTTCCCGCGCAACTAATAATTAATTAGTTAGGATTTGTTTTACAAATTATTATTACGTTTATCTCTAATTAAATGCCCTGTGATCGTCACTTTAGTTTTAAAAACTTTAATTGCAAATAGTTCGATCTACATATCTATGACTCTCGAATACGGTATTTTCATCTGTTAATGATACATTTACATAGAATCAAGTAATTTTTTGATTTTGTATTTATAATATTACATCTTACACTGCTTATATGAATGGAACGTTGTGAAAATGCTGGTGGCTCAGTTCAGGTTTCGACCTTGAAGCCCACCTAGAGCTTTCATTTCCATGTTACAGATGTTAATTATATTTCTTAATTTATTGTTATTTAAATAAAAAAAAGTAAATAAATTATATTATTATATTATTATAAAGTCATTAGTATAATTAGGTTATTTTTCTGATTATCAACTGTATTTATATCAATTTTTTCGCATAACAATTATTTTTTATTCTTTGCGCACATATTAATGTTCTTTTTTTGTTAATGAATAGTCCTGGTTCATTTATAGACAGTCTTTGACAAAGTCAAATGTGCACGGCTTTATGTGCTTGTATACTTTGTTGATCACCACATAAATTAATCATGTATTCTTCGATACATCTACTAAATACCGTTCAAGCCAAGCCACTTCGATGTGTAGAACGGGATGATTCATAACAGGCATTCATCACTCATTCCAGCTCAAATAAGATCCTTGCACTCTCCACCAGCCACTAAGTGCACGCCATAAGCATGCCATAAGTAGTCACGATAACAGTGAGCGATCAGACCTGAAACTAAGAGAGAAGTACGTAGACGAACGTATCGTCCAATCAGGTAGGGGCGTTTCCAAAACTTCCTAATATGGTGATCCTCCTCATCGCTAGCCTCCAAAGGTTTCTTCCCGCGCAACTATTTATTAATTAGTTAGCATTTAATTTACAAATTATTATTGCGTTTATCTCTAATTGAATTCCCCGTGATCGCCACTTTAGTTTTTAAAACTGTAATTGCAAATAGTTCGATATACATATCTATGACTCTCGATTACAGTATTTTCATCTGTCAAGGAAGGAATTTAGTGGTATTCAGTCATGGATATGGCTTTGTAAGCCGTCCTTAACTAGTTTTTTCTCGTAGTACAAAATAAAACGGAAATCACCTACTCAGTTTTTGTTACAACTTTTGAAAATACTCTTTTGAATCATATTTACTGGAAAATGATGAACTCATATTATAACGAGACAACCAACATCAAGCGCCTGTATAATGGAGGGTAAAATTTACGCACAAAACCAAGATTTGTATCGGCATATAAGCAAGTACCTGTTATCAGTGCAGTTTAGCAATGATATTGCAATACATTGGCGCATCTAAATTACAAGGTACACATCGAAAAAGATTTTTAACTTGACTTATTAGATCCTGTACGAGCAATTGACAGCTCAAGTTCGAATAGGGAAACCAAAATGCTGTCGACCACTACAATGAGGTGCAGTCCAACGATGGATTTAAAACACTTTCAGTACGTAAATGCTGGATACTAATATCACCAACCAATTATTTACAGACACCTATATTGATGCCTGATGATCGGTATTTTAAGCCAATTGTCGAAAATCTATTCATCACAAAAGACAGTAATAACTTTCAAACACTACACAAGGTGACTTTTTTTAACCCCAAATCCAGAGATATTTCCTGGGCATAACACACTTTTATTTTAGTCAACACTCAACGCTGGAAAGATGAAACTCCATCGGAATGAACACTTCATATGATGCAAAAGAGATTAATTAAACTTTTTGAAGAACAAATATTGACTTCCAACTTTCAATTTAGGCTTATTATCTACTACTCATGTTCAAAAGCTTTATTTCTCCGCCCCACAGAAGAAAATTTCATACAAACAACGCAAATAGTCTTAAATATTTCCCTCGGTTTAATATGTTATGCATCGCGATGGTCGACCGACACCACATTCATAAAATATTAGCGAATTACACCCAGCAGCTTTTACCTAATAATGAATTTACATCGTCAATTGCAAATATAATACGCAAAGTACCAAATTGCGCATCTAAATTACATGGTACTTACCCAAAAAGATTTTTAACTTGACTTATTGGATCCCATCCGTCCAATCGACAGCTCTCAAATTCACACCAAAATGCACTTAACTACTACAATGAGGCACAGTCCAACTCTGGATTTAAAACACTTTCAGTACGTAAATGCTGGAAACTAATATCACCAACTAAAGCATTTTAAACCACGCAAGAATATTTCCAGACACCACCTTGATGCCTGAAGATGGGTATTTTAATCCAACAGTCTACACTCTATTCATCACAAAAGACAGCAATCACTTTCAAACACTACACAAGATGAAAGTTTTTTAACCTCAAATCCAGAGATATTTCCTGGGTATAACACTGTTAACTTTAGACAACACTCAACGCCGGGAAGATGAAACTCCATTGAAACGCACTTCATATGATGCAATAGAGATCAATTAAACCTTTTGAAGAACAAATATTCACTTCCCATATTCAAATTAGGCTAATATTCTACCACTCATGTGCAATTAGCGTGCCACAAATAGGGAAACATGAAACTTCTTGGAAAGACACAGAGTTTAAGGCATCTGTGATAACGAAGAAATCATATTCCACAACAGAGTGATGACTAAAAACTAGGTTAACATGCAGGAAGACTTGGGTAAACTGAACTAAGTTGATGGATTTCCTCCCAAACACCATTACGTCATTCCTCAGCTTTGTATTCACCATCGGCCTCCACAACCATTCCAGTCGGTCAAATGCAACTACCTCACTTGTAATGACCTCAGCTAGACTTCAAATTTCCCAGGGAAATATTGACATTTATATGTCTGCTGACAAATTCTTTAATACGTATGTACTCGAAGACGGATTTCGCATAGATGAGAATGAGCATTAGGTTTGTACCGGCCTAAAGGAAGATTGTCAGCCAGACAGTTTCAAGGTACCCATATTAATATCATAATAATGAGAAGTGCTTCTCAAAAATGTTAAAATAAAATACAGGCTTTTTACGAAAGTATTTACATCTGTATATTATTAGCACATTATAGCACGAGAAGATGTACAGCTTTGTGCTTAATCCAAAACATGGTAAATTTTCGACAAATAGAGTCTGCGATTTATAGATCAATGAATAGTGTTTTTTCAGATGAGAAATTTCTGGTATAAACCACTTCAGGTTACAACAAACATCTGACTAATATCCAGTCACAACAGTTTTCAAACCCATCCAAAAGATTGAAGTACTTGACGGCGAAATACAATTCTAATAAATGAATATTAAAAGTCTAATTTCTTATTCTTACAGCTACGTTACCTAGAAAGTTTCGCAAACTGAAAAGTTGAGTTCTCTTTTGCATCATATGAAGTGTTCATTCCGATGGAGTTTCATCTTTCCAGCGTTGAGTGTTGACTAAAATAAAAGTGTGTTATGCCCAGGAAATATCTCTGGATTTGGGGTTAAAAAAAGTCACCTTTTGTAGTGTTTGAAAGTTATTACTCACTTTTGCGATGAATAGATTTTAGATTAGACAATTGGATTAAAATACCCATCATCAGGCATCAATATAGGTGTCTGTAAATACTTCTTGCGTTGTTTAAAATGCTTTAGTTGGTGATATTAGTATCCAGCATTTACGTACTGAAAGTGTTTTAAATCATATCGTTGGACTGCACCTCATTGTAGTGGTTGATAGCATTTTGGTTTCCCTATTCGAACTTGAGCTGTCAATTGCACGTACAGGATCTAATAAGTCAAGTTAAAAATCTTTTTCGATGTGTACCTTGTAATTTAGATGCGTCAATGTATTGCAATATTATTGCTAAACTGCACTGATAACAGGTACTTGCTGATATGCCGATACAAATCTTGGTTTTGTGCGTAAATTCTATCCTCCATCATACAGGCGTTCTGGCCAAAAGTTATCTATTCGTACACGCCCAAATATTTTACCCTTTTTTGGGTCTAATGGCATATTTTTGGATGCAACAAAAATCATCACCCCTCTATACATCTACGAAATACGCGCAAGATAGCACTAGGATGTGTGGCATGGGGTGATTCCACACTATATACCATACCATTTCAAATTATAGATGAGTACATACATCATGCCATTTAAAATTCTAGCCATGCTCTTTTTCCCGACTGCTAAGCGCATACCAAAAACAGTCAGGATTTAAAAAACGCGATAGGAACAGAAACTAGGAGAGCGCTACGCATAATAATATAATACTTTACTACAATTGCTATGATATAACTAACAAAGACTCTGATGGGGGAACGAATTTCACTTCCAAACAATAGTAAAGAGTAACGGCTTTTGGATTTATTGAGCAACCCCAAAATTGAATCACATGGGTACCTCAAAACTTTCTTCCTATTTTAGTTCTTTTAGTAGCTCCAGGTTTAAAATAAGCATATATTTCCAATGCAATATCGAAGTCGATGAACACTTTTGAAATGAAACTATGAAGACCTGAGACAATAAAAATCTTTTTTGATACCATCAATTTTTTTCAATAATTTTGTAATAATTAGCCAATATGTGAGGTGACTGAAGATCATTATGCTAGAGGAGAAACGCTTTATGTTGGTTGTCTCGTTATAATATGAGTTCATCATTTTCCAGTAAATATGATTCAAAAGAGTATTTTCAAAAGTTGCAACAAAAACTGAGTAGGTGATTTCCGTTTTATTTTGTACTACGAGACAAAACTAGTCAAGGACGGCTTACAAAGCCATATCCATGACTAAATACCACTAAATTATTCCTCCATTGACAGATGAAAATACTGTAATCGAGAGTCATAGATATGTATATCGAACTATTTGCAATTACAGTTTTAAAAACTAAAGTGGCGATCACGGGGAATTCAATTAGAGATAAACGTAATAATAATTTGTAAATTAAATGCTAACTAATTAATAAATAGTTGCGCGGGAAGAAACCTTTGGAGGCTAGCGATGAGGAGGATCACCATATTAGGAAGTTTTGGAAACTCCCCTCCCTGATTGGACGATACGTTCGTCTACGTACTTCTCTCTTAGTTTCTGGACTGATCGCTCACTGTTATCGTGACTACTTGTGGCATGCTTATGGCCTGCACTTAGTGGCTGGTGGAGGGTGCAAGGGTCTTATTTGAGCTGGAATGAGTGATGAATGCCTGTTATGAATCATCCCGTTCTACACATCGAAGTGGCTTGGCTTCAACGGTATTTAGTAGATGTATCGAAGAATACATGCTACATTTATGTAGTGATCAACAAAATATACGAGCACTTAAGCCCGCGCACAGTTAACTTTGTCAGAGACTGTCTCTAAACGAACCAGGACTATTCACTAAGAAGAAATGAACATTAATAGGTGCGCAACGAAATGAAAATAATCGTTATGCGAATAAATGGATAGAAATAGAGTGATAATCAGACAAAAAACGTAATTATACTCATGACTTCATTCTACTCTGTAAATATGTCATTAACAGTTGAAAATACCGTATTCGAGAGTCATAGATATGTAGATTGAGCTATTTGCTACTACAGATTTAAAAACTTAAGTGACGATCACAGGGCATTTAATTAGAGATAAACGTAATAATAATTTGTAAAACAAATCCTAACTAATTAATTATTAGTTGCGCGGGAAGAGGTCTTTAGTAGCTAGCGATGAGGAAGATCACCATATAAGGAAGTTTTGGAAACGCCCCTCCCTGATTGGACGATACTAGATCAAGTCGCCGTTCCCCTCCCTCCCCCCACACCTCCGCCCCCACTCGCAGCCCAGTGACGTCACCTATCTACCTATATAAGGGCGGCGATTTCGATGCGGCTTTCAGATGCTGATAGGACAACGACGTGATGACAGTTCTTTTCAGGTTCATCGACGACGTGATAGGGACAGGGATTTGGAACGTTTGAGCGGCCCGACCCACGGTAGCCTATCTTACGTACCCGATTTCCCGAAGGGACCTCCCCGCCCGGGGAATCAAGGTCCGCGGTTCCGGCCTGGAGAGAATGGCTTCCGGTCGGGGGACCGGGGGTCGAGAAGACTTCGGCTGGTACACGAAAGATCCCTTAGCCGCCCCCGACGCACTCGTTGGCCTGGCTAAGGGTCCCACTTTACACCCCTGGCCATTGCACCGCCTTTGCACTCTTAGGCGAGGCCAGGGACCAAATCAGAACCCCGTCCCACACAGACAATGGCGTGGCCAAGCTAACTGAGACCTTGGTTCTCACACGCTGGGGCAGAGAGGGTTGTTCTCCGCTCTCCTGCGGGAAAGCGGTCCAATAGGTACACGAGGTTGGGGGGTGGGGATAGGTCGGCAGGTAGGAACACTCGCACGCGAACTCGCCTTAGTTCGGCTTTGGCCAACGATCCACAGAATAACCGTTGTGGTCATCTTATTCATTGTTCATCTTGTTTAACAGTAAATTTAATTTCTAAACGATGTTTCTGCTTTTCGCGCGAGGTATAACTTAAATACGTATTCGTCTGACGTAGCTTTTTTCCAAACGTGAAACTCCTTACTGTAGTAATCTTATAAATGAATATCTCGGTGGAATTATCAAATATTGATTTTGGAAGCCATTACCACTACAATTTATGTATTTCAAATGAGTGTTTTAATTATTTCTTTGCATCCATCGCATTATTCTCGGACAGGACTTTTATAATATCTGCTAATTAAATTATCGAAAGTTATCAGGCAATATTTCCTACGCAATGATATCGTTAGCTGTCAATATCATCCAACACGGGAACGACTCGATTGAGTCATCTCCCTCTCCCCAATTATTCTTTGTCTGTTATCGGTGATTTTGAAAAGAATATAGGCGGCGCAGATGCTCCGCTGGTCTCTAGTTTTGCCCATAATCGCTGGTATACTTCGATAAATACTCCACCCGCCTTAACTATTCTAATCTTGCCTGTATCGTATCGGTAAGGTTTCTTGACTGTCATAATACGGTTGTCCGCAACCCACCTTTAGGAAGTAATGTGGGGTACTGACCTTCCGGGTCGCTGTAAATTGCCATAAGTATACTAGTATGATTTTAATTTTATTCGGTTTTAAAAGCTCCTTTGGAGTGATTCCTCTGTGCAAGGGGATGGTTTGGTTAACCGTTATTATATAATGTCGATTGAAGGAGCAATTCAGTAAAACAAATATCTTTATATCCTAGAAAACTAATATTAACAGAACTGTGGGTTTGTTATGCGGGGTGAGAATTGTAGTGAATGTAGTGAGCAGCCTTTCTTACTTCAGTCAACGACAGGGAAGAATATGTATGAAGAATATACACTTAAAAACTGAAGAGTACAGTGTATTTTTGGATTTAGGGTGGTAATAGAAGCAAGAGACAGGAAGTGTGAATGAAAATTAGTTTTGGAAGTTTTTGAGAGAATGTGGAGTGAACGAGCAGTTACAAATGTAATGCAAGCGGCCTATAACGATAGCATAACTAGTGTTAGTCTAACATGATTAGTTTTATATTTAACTTGTCGCAAAGGAGAGATGCACTATATCTCTAAGGCTTTTCAAAATCATTAAGGACAACTGTCAGAGAGATGCGTTTAGGGATAACATTGGTGTAATATAAATAGAGATGAGATAACATCGGATGGATATATAAATCTGCGAGCTTTGTTGAGCGCACATGAGCAGTGTCACTTTCTGACATTTTAATGGAGTTACATGATATTTCTTCGCAAATTTTTCCGGGGCACGGAAAATGGATAAGTGGAATAATGCGTGAAACATTAAAGTGGTTGATAATGATAAGGATAATGATTAGAATGATTATATAATATATGTAAATGAGGAAATAATGGAACAAGCAGACGGTTTTTTGTGTATTGGTCGATTTTTGCGGAATATGGAAGGATCGATAATGATAATAAAAGAGGTAGGAATATCGGTAGGAAAGTCCTAGGGAAAATGTGTGCCTCATACGTAAGAATTAAAAGAAGTGTTCTAACGGCAATATTATACAGCAGCCAATACATGACCGGCAGATAGCAGATTGATAGGGTTAGAACTATTTGCTTCATGAATGAAACAGGGTTGGATGCTCCAGTAATGGATATTTATGAAGGATATATGCTACGTTAGCCCGGCCGAGTTATTAGAAAGAATTTGATGATAACTCTCCCCACTGCTTGTGTGTTACATGCCAATAAATGATAATTTACAGTCTGTACTGCCCAACAGCAAGACGAGGATCGAAAAATAGAACTTATTAGACTATTACTAGTTGTTCATTCATATTCATCATACATACACGTTAGCACAGACTTAACTGACTGTAGTATAATGCTGTATTTTCTTCAGACAAAACTATCGATTCCTTGTTCGAATCGTAGTTTACCACCCGATAAGTTTTAACGATGTCAACCCTAATGATTAAAGATGGGAATGTGTTACCACTTTTTGCTCTTCCTGTAATTATCCGTCTTCCTTCTCCCAAACATATTATCGATCTGAATGATTCAAGTATATTGCATAAATTAAATGTTCGTATTACTCGTCTAACTTCGTTTTGTTACTGATATTATGTCTTTATGTCTAAGATTCACGGAAAATTATCCAATATAACCCATTCGGACAGTTAAAGAGGTTTTTGTTTCTGAATAGCTATTTGAAAGTGGAATTGCTATATCAAGAATAAATCATTCGGTGTTGAGGTGGTAAGCTGCTCGCAGGGTAGTATGTAGATGTATTTGCAGAGAATATTAACGATAGCAAAGTTCTTCCGACAGGATATAAAATCCATAGACGTGATCGACCAGATAGGACTGGCGGCGGAGTATTCAAAGCAATGAAATCTTATTTGCATAGAACCGCACACATATTAGACGACATTGGAATAGAGCGCGTTTGGTGTACCATTAAGCAACAAATCAAACGAAATATGCATATATGCTCATTTTACAGGCCACCAGATTCCAAAATCGACGTTTTGTACAAATTAGAAACTCCATTAACATCATTTACCTCGAAAGATAACAAAAGCGTGATAATTATCGGTGGGGATTTCAACCTCCCGGCTATAAAATGTAATACCAATAGCGTTGAACCAGTTCAAGGAAGCGTGATATAAGCGAGGCCTCACTAATACACTTTCACACCACTCTTTTACTCAAATAGTAAACGAACCTAAGAGAGGTAATAAAATATTAGACATTTTAGCTGTTAGTAACACTACAATGGTTAAACATGATAATATCCTCGAAGGCACAAGTGATCATAAAGTAATTTTTACGACTTCGAAAACAACAGTAGATTCCATGGTAAAACCAAAACGTAAAGTCTACTTAATTGAAAAATGCGATTACGTAAAATGCGGAGAGCCGTTAGAAGCTTCATATATACGAAGTTCGTTGCCACAATGATAAACGAGAGCATCGAAGTATCATGGAGATATTTCTTTGGAAATACTACATGGTGGAATCGATGAATATATCCCATACAAATTCAAACGAGAGAGCAAAGAACCTCGATGGTATGTAACCACGAAGTATGGCGGGAGCTCAGGATACCTAGGCAATTATACAATCTACATAACAGTTCAATTAAGTTCAGTAACAAAACAACGGAGCTTGCGACGAGAGAAATATACGTTTTTCAACATTCAAAAACGAAGAAACTAATGCGTGCTACTCCGCGAAACTTCAAGAAAAAAATCCTCGGTGAATTATTAGATGAAAACCCTAAGCCATTCTGGTCTTACGCGAGAGAGCTGCAGGGCTAATCTTCGACAGTAGAGTCTTTACTGGATACGAACGGCAAAGTGGTCACCAACAGCATCGATAAAGCCAACTTATTAAACCACTACTTCGAAAGTGTATTCACTAAAGATGACACAATACACAATTTAGACATTCCTGACTATTACGAGCCGATGGCTGCCATAATAATTCAACGTGATGGAATAGTTAAACAACTGCGTTAGATTAAAAGTAACAATTCCCCAGGTCTATAAGGAATACCTACACGCGTGCTGAAGGAGTTAGCGCCACAGATTGCACCATTAGAAATTATATGTAAAAAATCATTACCCGAAGGCAAGGTGCCCAAAGACTGGAAAATAGCCAACGTCACTCCGATATTCAAAAAAGGAAATAGAAATGACCCAGGAAATTACCGGCCTATTTCGCTAACATCACTTTTATGAAAGATCCTCGAATACATTGTCGTTAGTAATAGTATGACATTCCTGGATGATCGTAACTTCTTACACAGCAGTCAGCACGGCTTCCGTAAGGGTAGGTCCTGCGAAACACAACTTGCGCTCATCTTTAATGATACTATAAAATCAGGTGAATCGATTAAGCAAGTCGACGCGATATTCCTTGATTTCAAGAAGTTATTCGACAAGGTTCCTCATAAAACACTCATATATAAATTGCAATCATGCGGAGTTAATAGAAAAATAGTGAATAGACTTTTTCAGTGATAGAAAACAAAAAGTAGTTATTGATGGTTTTAGCTCAGATATGGTCGAAGTCACATCCGGTGTTCCTCAAAGGAAGTGTGATCGGCCCTCTTTTATTCATTATTTATATTATATATATTTTTTATTAATGACCAAAGTTAAGTTAGTTAGTAACTTAACTTAAGTTAGTTAGTTAAGTTAACTTTAGTTAAGTTAGTTAGCAGTAACTTAAGATTATTTATAGACGATACAGTTATCTACTGTGAAATGAGCGAAGACGCGGACTTTAAAGCTCTATCATCGGACCTTAACCACGTTCATTCGTGGTGCAAGAAGTGGGGGTTTGAATTAAATATCAGCGAATGCACCACAGTTCACTTCCTGCGAAAGTCATCACAAAAATGCCATACCTATACTGTGGGTGGAGTAAACATAAAATCCTCAGATAAAGTTAAATATCTTGGAATTACCTAAATATTTGATATATCGTGGGGATTACACATAAAGAACATATGGGGCGCAGCATTAAAGAAACTAGGTTTTGATAAACGTATAATCGGAAGGTCCTCGGATGAAAAAGTCAAAGAGAGATGCTACTTCGCTCTGGTTAGGCCACACCTCGAATACGCCGCGAGCATTTGGGACCCTTATCAAATAGATTTAACCAAAAAAATAATAAAATGCAAAGGAAAGAGCGCGCTTCGTTCAAAACTGCTACGACCGTACACATAGTGTCTCACAGCTTTTAGAGGGATTAAGGTGGGAGTCCCTAGAGACTCGGAGGCTACACGCTAGGCTTAGTTTGCTTGATAAATTCAGAACTGATGTTTTTCAGAGTGACATAAAGTATATTATCATGACTCTTCACTACTTCTCTAGGTCCGACAGATGCGATAAAATAAGAGAGATACACTGCCGAACATATAGGTACCTACAAAAACTTGTTCTTTCCGCAAACAGTAAGCGACCACAATAAAAATTTAGCTCCAATAAATACACTCCTATAATACATGTCACCATTTCATCTCCTAAAAACTTAAACCTTCACACGGCTGGTGACCTAACATCCCCTGCCACACCCCCATGCGGCGGCTCGCGGTGTATTATGTAGATGTAGAAGTAAAGGCCCCTCATCCCGTGGTCGGGACGAGATAACTTCTATAAATAAAATAAAATTCTCCGCGTAGCACTGTTTCTAAAAGTATGTTTCTAAGTATTAGACAACAATTGAAGGTAATAAACTAAAAACACCTGAGAAATAGCTAACAACCTTTTTCTTGCTGCAGAGAATGTTGGAAACTGGTGTACATCCGTTAATTCCACTATGGAAAACCAAATTCAATAGTTTCAGCTTTAACTTTGTAAAATTTTCCATGTTCAGGAATTAACAAACAGGTCGAATATTCGACATAATCAGGTCCTGATGATGTCGAATGTTCGACGAAACCGGTCGTAGAATAAATATTCTGAGTAAAACTTACAAAGTTTGTTAATTTCTGAACATGAAAAATCAAATTTGGACAATTCTACCAATGGATACGTTTTACAAAAATCGCAATTCTGAGTGTATATACACATTATCCTTGGATTTTAAGAAAATAATCCAAAATCTTCAACAGGACTAACTATTATTTAAAGAGAAGTCCTGTGGAATGAGAGGTCATGATAAGGTAACCCACGATATTCTGGCGGATTTGGATGAAAGAATGTATGAATAGGAGGAAAAAGTTCCGGTATATTTACTATGGGGCTTGGCGTCTAACTAGGGTGTATGTTCGTCCCCCATTTATTGCTATTCGCGTCCCCGACAGGAATTATGACACTACCTGGAAATACGAAATTACTATAAAGATTGGATATAATGCTCTACCACTGAACATACACTGCGTTTGGTGTAACAACTGTGCATAGGTTCGCTCCCATCAAAATTAATAACATGTTCGCCGCATCTATAAACCCTAGCCCCGATGAATTCTGGCTTGAACACCCGAAGTGTCATCGTCATCCGTTTTTATATATTTTAGCCCTTAAAACCTTTTAATAAATCTTAATCTTACACACAAATCCATAGCACCGCAAATACCCATGTTCTGAGCAGTGTAACCTAGGTAGGACTCGAACCCTCGTCAATATTCTACGAGGTAGGAAGCAAAAGTTGTCCCGGAAAGATATTATGAGAGAAGTAATTCCGAAACCATTCGAGTGAATTATTATTTTAAAATAAGGATACAAAATCTAAGGATGCCTTGTGCAAGACTTAAATTAGCTATTTATCCAATATACTCACAAATAAATTGTATCAAGCGCGTCATGACTGACGAACGAAGTGCGACACAAATATAAGACACATTTGTTACATAGTGCATTAACTCGGACTTTTTCCGACCAAAAACTTCTGCATCTTCTTATAATCCTAGATCACATTACTGACAGAAGCTGATCTAAGTCATTGTCATTTCTTTCAATAATTTTTGTCAGATAATTTTATTTTATATGTATTTTGGTTGATTATAATGTTCTTCGGTCAAGAATTTAATGACTTTAATATTTATTTTAAATGCTATCGAAAGTATGCAGTATTGCTATTTAAATTGTTTTTTAACCCAGTTCTTTTAATTCGGTGTTAGACTAGTAATAAACGAAAACTTTTTTAATGTTGTCATAAGAAGATCACTGCCCGTTATTTTCGTAGGCGTACTAAATACACCACGGCTGGTGGTTTTCAATCTTAAGGTATGATGAATGCTTGTTCTGATGTCAGGGTAATCGCACTTTTTTAGCATGAGAAAATAGATATTTCCACTGTCTATCCAGTGCTTTTTATTCCAAAGCAGTCATTACATACTTTACAAAAGACTAAATAATACCGGAGTCACACGTTTCACAAGTACTTTCCGAAGGAAATTGAAGTACCAAGACGATTTAAGCTTGAATCCAGTGCTTTTTATTCCAAAGCAATCATTATATACTTTACAAAAGACTAAATAATACCGGAGTCACACGTTTTACATGTACTTTCCGAAGGAAATTGAAGTGCTAAGACGATTTAAGCTTGGATGGTATAAAAAATAAAAAGATAACACGAGGAATGTAATGGCAGCTTTTGAGTGTAAAGATAAATTGACTCTCGTGGAATAATCAGAAGAGAAGACCTCTCAAAATCAAATTAGGAAAATTCCAATAAAATGCTCAAATATGCTAAATATTTATTGAAGGAGAGTGTTAATGATTGTGCTAATCTTTCAGCAGCATAAAAAATCGTTAATTTTAACTCTTCTGCCAGTGCATCTACCACTATTATGGTGTATCCATCGTTTGAACGCGAGCACTGAGAAAATAGTTCTTCGCTGTTGCACTCATGGGATAACTTGCAGTAATTTATGTAGTGGGAATATTAAGATAATTATAGGTCGACATTTAAAGGAAAATAATAAAAATACTAGTCAGTACTAGCCTTCAAATAAATAGACTGGACTGGTATTACTCCGCGTTATAATTTAGATCACCTGCTAATAATTTAAAGAGAATCGATAATCTTTCTTCAGTTACATTTCGAGCATGCATTTATGATTTTTGTGTCAGAAAGATTTAGATCACGAATGCAGACGAAAGCAACACGCTATTCAAACCAATGGAATAGAAAATGTTAAATAGCCATTATCAAGATTGGACTGAAGAGGCTAAAAATTATGAGGCTTTACGTAAGACTCTGATTAGCAGAATACTTAAGATCACTCGAGTTTGGGGTTCTCTTTGAGGCTAATATTTTACTCCCTCGCTACGTCAGTTGAACTTTGAAAATCAGTGAAAATAACCTGAAAAACTTAGTACTATAAATACTTTATCATCGCGCGCAGTCAGTGGCCAGAATTTCGACTGAGGGGCAGAGTAATCCACTGAAGAAGAGCATCATAAGAGATACAACAGGATCAGGAAAAGTACAAGAATTCATCTCTCCCCTCAGATTGATAACGTGCACAACATATACCGACAGAGACACAAATACACTAAAAATACCGAGTGATAGAGCAATCCATCAAAGTATTTCTCTGTTATTCAATCGTAGGTTTCCGTGGTTTCTAAATAATGACTAGCATTTTTTTGTGGTTACTGCATTGGTTGTTTCTGCTGTCAACAAATTCTTCTGCGTTCTCAGCGGGACTTTACAGATCAGTGTGGAGGGCGAAAGTGTTGTTAGCGGAAGCAAGCAACGTGGTGAACACCCGAATAGTTAAAGTACCTTCGTTTCTCAAAACTTTTGTTTCGTTAAACTTTTTGTCCATCTGCACCTAAAATGAAACGTAGTCGCATACTTAAGTTATGACTTATTATTACTAACATCATCCTGACCCTCAACAATAGAGCTAGATAAAACACTCCCTCTAGGTATAGCAATCACTGGTTAGTATAATTACATACCTGAAATTTATATGATATGCCATCCATTATTTGTTGATTTTCAATCACTCCGGACTACACTGCCACACAACCTTGAGGCGGCAACCAGGGTCTAACAGCAGTCTAACGTCGCGCGAAAGAAGCCCAGGAGCACTGAAGTTTGCCGGAACCCTTGGGATTTTGCACATCATTCGTAACTGTTGGGCGCACTCAGAACATTACACGAACACACTTAAATATAAAGACACTTCGTTCCGCACACACCGTAGCACACACACCACCTGGCATTGTTGATGGCGGGAAACTGCGTAAACCTTTCCTTTGAATAAAAGGAATACCCCGTATTCCTGTGAGCGAATCGAGGCTCCGCACGGATATTTTGCTACAGCGATATGCATTATGCAATCCTTCCCCATGCAAAAACTAAATCTGAGTACGTAAAGTTGAAACATCTGAAACTAGAAAGCAACACACTCACTACACATAGCAAATGCCTCATCATTAACACACGTCTATCTTCTCACCACCAGGTCTTCGCACTAGTGAACTCTTATCGAGCGACGAACTTCGCGCGAAGCCCGAATGAACTAATGCCCTCGAGTAAGCTCAGGTTGTCCTGAGTCACTCTCCTGGGCTGATCGCACGACCATCTCCTGGCACACTCAAGTCATATGGCCACGGCCTCGGTTCCATATTATTTTGGAAGGTTTGACGAAGTTTCTACACTGCGAGGGGACGAGAGATGGTAACGGTCTGGCCGACATTTGAAAACAAAGAACGAAAGGTATCCCGATACCGATGTCGCATTGAAAATTGAGCAGGATGAAAACAACGCGAACGTGATATTTCTAACTCTCCTTTACCCGACTATTTGGCACCTATGCAAGGAGGAGGTGGTGTTGGGACCATGGGACAGAAATTATGAAAATGAATGGGAATACGATAAAGGAAATGTAGGATAGATAGGACAGAAGGATATTTTATGCTGAAGGAGATTCTCAGCGGTTTTCTTCGTTTTATTCTGCATTTACTTATAGAGATAATGTTCATTCAATATTTGTACACATAACTTCAGCCAAATCATTTTGTCTCTTCTATTACTTCTTACATTTAGAGATAAAGGGTGGGGATAAAATAGCAGCTTTCGATAACCTTGAAAATCGCGCGTACTTCAACTATCTGCAGACGTCGCAATTTCATGGAGCTTGAGACTAGTTTTCTTGGACTCATTTTCAAATCGCAGTTCTGACCAATTGATTCGAACCAGACCCCATCGGAATGGGAAACCACTGCATACTGGCCACAAATGCAAGCCGATAAACTTCCCTCAAGAGTTCCTCTCATAATGAGTCAGAAAAGTATATACATATATATTCAGTCGGTCCGTCATTCGAGGGAGAAAACTGACAACTGATGTTCTTAGCGCCAAATTAGCAGAGGGTTAGGTTATTGAAGGAATTGAGAAATGGTTAAGTGAAACCTGTTGTCGGAATTATCTTGTTCTTAAAGTGGTTAGAACGCCATTCAAGTGTCATTGATAGCGCATTTTAATAATTTTTCTAGTATGCCGAAAGGAAATTCTTGGGACACATTTCATTAAATTGCATTTATTTAAGGTTAGTCTTCACCGTGCATGCAGCAATGGAAACGCTACAAGTTTTATACTATTAAGTTTTTCCTTAAGTGAAGCATGTCATGGCTAAAGATATTGGCGTGGTATTCGGAAGTTAGGCGAAATTATATCGAAACATGTTCATTTCGATTGGTCTGGTGGTGACATCTTGATATTGCCGGGAACAGTTTTGAGCATAACTTAAAAGCATTATTTCTCGTTTGGAAGCAAAAGTGTGCGCAAGTTATCGAATTACAACAAAATATGTATACCTTAGTATGCGGGAGTTAATAAAATATTAATCACATCGCCAGAAAATAAACTGGCTTTCAAAATTACGTAAAAAATTAAATATGCTTTGTCGACGGTCGGAAAGCGATTCCTACTCTAGTTATTGCAGGAGGTCAGCAAACTAATGATACCATTATCACATTATTCGTCGAAGAAGGTAGTGGGGAGGGAAACCTGTGGTCGGCGCTAGCCTGCTCTTATCGAGCGGCACCAGGGGCACCACGGTTGAACGTCCGCACCGACAGAGGGAGTGCTACACTTGACATTTTTTCAACATTTTACTGAAAAAGGTAATGGGACTTCCGCAAAAATTTGCCGGGATTCGAGCTGAGACAGGCAGGGTGGGAAGCCTTTATTGTTAACTAACATTGAATCCCCGTTTTCCAAAGCCTTACGGAGTGATTGAAAATCATGCTGGCCCGATATTGCGATTTAGCGTCAGAAATAGCACAGTACTTGAAAATAGTATATGAAAAATCGCTATCAGCACATCGTGTCCCTTGCGATTGGAAAATCGCGAACGTTACTCCTATCTTTATGAGTAAGTAACATAGACCTATCTCCCTCACGTCCATCTCAAGCAACGTATTAGAACATATAATCTTCAGCACAATTATGAGGAATTTAGATGGATTCCGAAACGGCAGGTTCTGTGAAACTCAGCTAGCCCTTTTTCTTCACGATGTTCTTTCCTCTGGAGAAAAGCTCACCCAGGTAGACGCGATATTTTTAGATTTCAAAAAAAACTCTCGATGAATTTCCGCATTCAAAATTAATTATTAAGCTAAAAGCCTATGCAATACATCACGATATAATATGCTGGATTGAAGATTTCTTAGGTAACCGCGAACAGTGTAGTTCTAGATGGCGCTAGTCAGATACAGTTAAAGTCACATCCGGTGTACCCCAGGAAAGTGTCATTGGTCTCTTATTATTTCACTTGTATATTAATGATATCACCACCGCCCTTACGAGCAACAATCACCTTTTCGCGGACGACGCAGTATTGTACGGGCATATTAACACGGAGTCTGATAGAATTGCGTTGAAGAAAGACCTAGATGCTGTAAACGAATGGTGCGACACTTGGCAGTTAGATTAAATCTAAAAAAGTGCGCAGTTATAAATTTTTGCCTTAGAAGAGTACCTTAACCAACGAGACGTGTACAATTAATTAATAACTGTAGAGTCAGTTAGGAGTGACTCTTAATCAGGACTTGTCGTGGGGGAAGCATATAAGTGAATTTTGCGGACAGGCAAATCGTAAATTAGAATTTTTTGAAAGAATACTAGGAAAATGTGGCAAGAAAGTAAAGGAGCGATGTAATTTTTCTCTCGTGAGACCTCACTTGGAGTACGCCGCTAGTAGGTATATAGCACCCTTATGAAGTAGGACTAGTTACACATATAGATCGAGTGGCTAGAGTACTCGCCTACCACACGGGCGGCCAGGGTTCAAATCCCTGCAGTGGCGGATGTTTTTCAGAGGAACCCGATCCCTACTTGAGTGTCTTGTGGAGGGCACTTCAAGTGGAGTACTCCGTCTGTCGGATGAGACGTTAAGCTGTGGTCCCCTTGGCGCCTTTCGTTAAGAGCAGGCTAATGCCGACGCCGGGTTTCTATCCACCCTTCCTCCCTTACCTCTCCCCTATGGCGCAAATGGCCTTAGCCGTCGGTCGCCTCCCCAAAAATCCAATCCAACATATAGATCGAACAGAGTTGAGGGCAGCTAGATTTGTTAATAATTGTTATGAAAAACATAGTAGTGTTACTAAATTGCTAAGGGAATTAGGGTGGGAACCTCTATCAGATCGAAGGGAAAAATATAGGTTAAATACTTTACCGAAGTTTGATTTAGACTATTTTTGCTGGACGCTCAACATATTTTGCTACAGCCAAACTATTATGGGAGAAACGATCACAGGGATAAGATTAAAGTAATTGACTGTAGAATCGGTAGATTAAAAATGTCTTTTTTCCACGTACGTTAAGGACGATAATAGTTGCGTAAGATCAGTTTTAGGATGCTGACTAGTTTAAATAGGTTTTTTTAGTAGTGCTACATATCTTAAAATGAATTTTATGTACTAACTTCGCATGCAATTTCAGGCATGATATACCCTTGTATGTTTTAGTACCTTATAGTGCTATTTATCTGTCATATTGATAATACTGACCAATATTTGTACCTTGAGTAGTGTACAACATGGTATCATGTTCTTCTACGCATCACTCTCCTAGTAACTGGTCTGACTGCGTACTGATGTCCTGACTGCTTTTGGCATGTCTAGCATCCGGATAAACGTGCGCGGTTCTCATTTAAACTAGGATGAGTGTGGAATCTCCCCGTGCCACACCCTAGTGGTGGCTTGAACGGTATTCCGTAGATTCGTAGCCAGTAAATCAGGAATATTCTCTCCTCTGTTAAAAGCCGTAGCAATCTGAAGCAGTGCGTTTAATGAGAAGGTGTACAGAAGGGACTCACATATGTCTTTATATCTCCTCCCGGGTAATAAACTGAAGTTCTTCCAATCTATAAGGAGAATATTGAAATCTCCATTTATTATTAAATTTCTTTCGGGATTCCTGGATGTGATGCTATTTATCTGCATTTCTAGCTCTAACTTTGAATGGAGGTCAGTACAGGGTGGCCTGTAGTACAAGCACACAAATATTGTTTTGGATTTAGGGCATTAAATTGAAAACTATAGAGATATAAGGCTGGTCTCTGGAACAAATTCTGCTTGGCTAACGATTGTATTTTTTACAGACACAAGTACTCCGCCGCAGGATCGATTAATTCTATCTTTTCAATAAATGGTGAACGGTTTTGGGAACACTTTACTATCTAAAATATCGTTCGTCAGCCTACCTTACATTGACTAACACGTACATTAACTTCTGGCTGGCTCTCAACAATGGTAGAAAACGGAGTATTCAACGTTTTACCATTACGACCTCATAAAATTATTAATATTTATTTCACAACTCCTATGTAAAACATTGAAACTACCTTTTGAAAGTTATGGCCGTTTGTTTTTTATGTACGTGTGAAAACACATGTGCATCTACATATTACCCTGCAAGCCACCATAAGGGTGTTTGGCAGGAGGTGACTTATCACTTATATGAACTGCAGTGAAGAAAATAATTTCCTCCAACAAGTACCACATTACCAGTGTACTACAAATGCTACAGATACTACTAAAATAATCCATTATGTCACCATGAGAACATGACACAAGAGTGATGCAGTGAACATACAAAACCATGGTGTTATCACTACTCGGCAGATATAGAATCATGCATTAAGTGAAAAGCATGGATGTTGGCTTTTGAGGTCATAGTTATTTGCTCCTGACGTACGCACTGAAGACACTGAAACTGTTAGTTCTCGACCTCCAGTAAAATGCGTTAAATACTCGCTTGATATACGTGGCAAAACTCGTACCATGCTTATGTCTATCGCTCAATGCCGATAACAAACAAGGAAGATACATATTAAGCGTTCTACGCGCGAAAGTGGATAATGTTTCTTGCACAGCTTCGATGGAAAACGTGGAAGGTAGTTATACAAGACATATCCGTTTGTCACTGATGGACGCGCAACAGACGCATGAAGTGTCTCATTTATATGGCTCAATTCACATAAAAAACCAAGAAGTGAACTATTATATGTTATATGCACGCACATTTGTTAGAATTTATTGCACAATTCCTATGGCAAATATGGAAGGTACCTGTTAGAAGTCGCAGTCACTTGTTCTTGATGTACGGGCAAAAATACGGTCAGTGT
Organism: Ceriagrion tenellum; assembly: GCA_963169105.1. Taxonomy (NCBI): domain Eukaryota; kingdom Metazoa; phylum Arthropoda; class Insecta; order Odonata; family Coenagrionidae; genus Ceriagrion; species Ceriagrion tenellum. The sequence continues at coordinate 141,169,869 of OY720637.1, read as the reverse complement.
CTAACATATCTCTTGAGGCTTGAAAGCGTATGGAGTAAGGCCTCATATCACGCTCCTTGAACCTGTTTCAATACTATATGTTACCCAATTTATAGCCGGGTGGTTAAAATCTCCACTTATGATTATCACGCTTTTCTTATCTCTCGAGGTAAGTGATGATATTTGAGTTTCAAATTCGAGAAAACGTCTATTTTTAAATCTTGCGGTCCATTAGATGAAAAAATATGCATATTCCTCTTGTTAAATTGTTTGATATTGTTTGATATAACACCACACGCTCTCCATTTTATTGTCGTCTAGAGGTCCACTATAGGGTAATACAGTGCCTCTATTGTCGTCTAATATGTGTGCAGTACTTTTTAAATATTATTTGACTCCTAAGAATGCTTTACCATCCGCCCGAATCGGTCGATCTTGTACACATATTTTATCCTCTGGTGGAAAAACTTCGCGATCTCTGTTACAATTACTACATCTGCATTTTCAAATATGTGCTCGTCTATGGCTAGTTTTTTCTTGACGCTACAGTAGTTTACTATTTCTAAATTCATAACGTATTTAGCTTGATGACGGTCGTTTAGCTATTTTATTTTGAGTGTTATCTTTCTTTTAAGTGAGCTTTTTTGAACTATGTGAGTAACATGTATGTATTTGTGCTTCCCCTAAGTTCTTTCGGCAATGCAGGTCGACGCTACACTGATTAACTTGGAAGCTGTAATCACCTATGTTTTTCCGAACGTCAATCCCACTAAGTGACCAACTCTCTAGGCTAAAAAATACTGAAAGTGCTCGAAAATCCTACGAGCCACCCGTCCTGACGCCTGAGCGGAGTAATGACATGGCCTCCATCATGAAGGAGGCCCTGGTAATGTACCCCAGAACGGTTGAGGGGAGCGCGGCACGATCCTGGCACCGGACGAAGATATACGAATTCCGCCCTTATGCAAATACAAAATCTCCACAGCCTCCAATTTAAGCAGCCAATCCTACTCTAAACGTGGTGACCGCGGTCAGTCTGTGGACCAATGCTGCAAACGGACTGCCGCAAGTCGAAACCAAATGCTGTCCGGACGCTTTCCACCTCCAAGTTTAAATCCCTGAAGGAATTTAAACTTGGATGAACAGAGAGAGCATTAGTTGATGAGAATATCAGATTATTTTTAATTTGGCCACAGAAGTTTCCAACGATTACATTCACCCTGATCAGGAAGCCTTGAGCGCAGACAATAAGAGAAATTTTGTAGACTTGAACGCGGCCGCTGGCTGCCACCGCGAACGAACGCGGTGATAGGTGGGGAGAAAAGAAGGGAGGAGAGGGGAGCGGAATGGATAAGTAGAGGAGTTGTTGCGAGATGATCTTCGCATGGCAATCCGACGGTTGGTAGATTGGATGTCGGATAATCGACTCTCTACTGAATTTGAGGGTAAAATAATTACTCTGTAGTGATCCAAGTTTGTAACAGCCGCCAAAGATCTAGGCGGGTAAAGTACACAACGTTGATGCGCAATTTTAACATCCGAGTATCGGTGTCCGCTACGTCAGTCCACCGGGCGGCGAGAAATAGTTCTTGTGACTGTACCTGTGTGATGAGCTGCTGTTTACAAAGTACTTGTGTTTCATGACTGACTAAGGTTTGTTTAAACAGTGCACTGAACAGTAGATTGAGGAACTATCAACGCTATCAGTGGAATCTATACCATGGAAGTAGAATGCCCTGCAGATTCAAAAGAAAAAGAGGGAGATGTCAAACGAGTTAGGAGAAGAAGAAAGAAAATCTATCAAACAATACGCCAGCAGATGGAATTTTACTTCAGCGATGCTAATTTAACTAAAGATCGTTTCTTATCGAAGCTGACAATGCAAGATCCATGTAAGTAAATAAAGATGGACTCGAAATGCAGATTTTTTTGTCCTGAATCTACGAGCATTATTTTCTGTTATTAATCGAATGCTAATGTTTCTTTGCGAAAGATGTGGACCTGAAAGTGTTTCTGGGCTTTAATAAAATCCGAGCATTGACTAATAGCATGGAGGAATTGGCGAATGCCCTAAGTAAATCTGAAGTACTGAGTCTCTCTGAAGATAGAACTAAAGTTGCTCGGCTGACGCCGATTCAACGAAATGTAAATGAAGATGAGTGTTCTATATATGTGGTGAGTGTCAACGATGAACATTGAGGAGCAATTATAGTAGTATTGGACCTGTAAACTCCAAAAGCAGTGTATAGTGTCCCCACAGCGTCACCTTTAAAAATTTCTGTACCACATAGCCCTGTTTTAATCCCTCAGATTAACTCAGAAAAGTTTAATGACGGTCAAGAAAATTTTTATTTTTTTCTGCATAGCTTTCTCCCTCAGATTACAATTGTATACTATTGTATTCGGTTGCCTGCGCCCCGTCGACCAGGACAGATGCCTTACGTACCTACGTGGTTGCGGGCACATCTCTTCTCATTTTTCCAGCTCCATCCTTCTACAAAACCACTCCTCAAAAGCCTTCAACCTGCTCTCATCGTCAGAGTGGTCAGGGGTTCATGACCACTATATTACTGATGAAAGTATCATCTATCTCCACTCTATCTTTAAAGGTTTGAGTCAACAGTTTAATCCTGTTCTGAAGTACACCCTCAGTGAGTTCAATCATCCGGAACACTAGTTCCCTTGATTGTTACCGTCTGAATAAGGAAAGTGCTCTGCCTGTTCTTCGTCTGGAATCATCCTCCATTATTTTCATTCATCCTGCATTGTGGTGGCTTTCCCATAATTATGAGTTATATCCATCCCATAAAGGGTTGATCTTCTAGTTGAGAGTATTCCGCCACATCGTTTGCTGGGATTTTCCATCAAATGAAACAACAAGACAGAATAGTCAGAAACCATAAGGTCAACTGTTCAACTAAGCCCCACAGATACCTGCATTACTGCCATTTCCATCCCATATACAAGTATTGCACTAATTCAGTGAGAAATCCAAACTTACTTCAATGTCCGATTGGCTTAATCATGACCATCTAATTATCTGACTTAACCTTCTATTTTCACTCCCTTGTACGATCCTCCATATTCTCTCTCTCTCTCTCTCTCTCCATTTCCTTAACATTTGTGAAAAATCCCTTTGCCTCTGAATTAGAATGGTTTAAATGAATTACCTACAATTATAATAGTTATTATTTTTTTGACTGTGCAAATGTAAATAATTAAGAGAGAAAACTTTTGAGGGTTCAATTACAAATCTCATCCAGAAAGTAAGTTTCCCTATTTAAAAAAAAAGAAAACATAGTTACATGAAAAACTTCATTGGCAACTGGTACAGCAATGTTTCAGTTATTTTTCGACATGGCCACCACCAGAATTGAGACACTTGTCGTATCGTGGGATCAACTTTTGTATTCCTGAGTCGTAGAAGTCTGCCACCTGTGAATGGAACCAGCATGTGACAGTCGTCTTCATCTCATCGTCGTTGTCAAAATGCTGACCAGAGGACAGGAAATTCTTGAGGCACCAGGAAAGATAAAAATCGCTGGGAGCAAGATCAGGACTGTATGGTGGATGATGAAACGGCTCCCAGCCGAACTCCTGCAGAACAGTTGCTGTGCACCGTATGTGGACGAGCTTGTTTGGCCGGGAGTTGTTTCATCATCCACCAGACAGTCCTGATCTTGCTCCCAGCGATTTTCATCTTTTCTTGCACCTCAAGAAATTCCTGTCTTCTGGTCAGCATTTTGACAACAACGAAGAGCTGAAGACGACTATCACACGCTGGTTCCATTTCAGGCGGAAGACTTCTACGACACAAGAATACAAAAGTTGATCCCACGATACGACAATTGTCTCAATTCTGGTGGTGGCTATGTCAAAAAATAACAAACATTGCTGTACCTGTTGCCAATATAGTTTTTCATGTAACTATGTTTTCTTTTTTTTTTTTAAATAGGGAAACTGACTTTGTGCATGTGCCTCATATTTATGTTTGTCTTTAAAGTTTGTTGTATTTGTTAACAGTTAAGATGTTTGAACAATGCCCATTGAAAGCCATTACATTGTCCATTTGAGCTTTCACTGTATTGTGGGGTCAGTTTCAACTGTTCCTAATTGCAGGAGGGCCTTCCAGCTGATGCGAAGCACGAATGGTTGCAAGAGGTTTTCTCTGTGTATGGTAAAGTTGTATATGTATCCATACCCAAGTATCGGCACAATGGAAAAATTAAAGGTTTTGCCTTTGTGGAGTTTGATTCTTCAGAAACTGCAAATAAGGCTCTTGAGGTATGTTAACTTGGTGACTTGTGTTGCATATTACTTTGAACTTAATGTACCTTTTATAGTCCTCTTAACTGAAATATCCTAGTTGAATTTTTTTCCAGAATGTATGCATAAAATGATATTTTTTGCCCTGAATTTTCAAATATTTTGTTAAATAATTCTATGATAATGGATGGTATGTGGTGAAATCTTTAGATTTTTATGTGCGGCCCTGCCAAAGAGGTTAATTCCTCTCCTGTTTCTGTTATAATTCTATTGTCAACTTCAAGGTACCTGAGTTTTGGTTAACATTACAGCCACAACAAAGGTGGCATTGTGCTCAGTGATAGGTCACCATTTTTAGATATTTTGAACAATCCAACTAATTATCCATCGATCAGAGTGACTTTTACATGCACATTTCATCCTCGGCCGTTTGTGTATTTCTCAGGCATTCCAAGGTGCTGGTTGTTGCTTGCCCACGGACATGGCTCCGGAGCAGCTATGCAGTGTGACAACCTTTGAGCCAGGTGAGGGCAAGTGGCAGGTGGGCATAGTGGAGACACATGGCGAGGAGGAAGCGAGGGAGAGTGGTGGGCCGAAGGAGGAAGGGGGTGCGGGTGAGGAGGAGGGGGTGAGCGCCAAAGCTCAACATAATTCATCATCGGAAAATGTCTCACCCTCGACCAGGGAGAAGAGGAAGAAGAGGCAGCGGAGAAGCGATGGCAATGAAGACGATGTTGAGAATGGTAATTTTTTTTAGGTAATAATAACTTGTCTTTTGAGCGGATTTAGGACTGTAGAGTCCCCTCTTACAATTAACTCATTAGAGGAACACAAGCATCCATGTCCTGGGCAGTGAATAATCTACCCTGGCGGGATTCGAACCTGCAGCCCTCGGGTTATCAGGCGAGGACTTTACCCCGCCACCACCAGGGTTGAATGGTGAGGGAAGAGAGGAAGAAACTTCTGTCAAACATGTTTAAGCCATACTTTGTTATATCCACAGCCCCTTAACATTCACTGATGTCACTGACATTTTAGAAATAGATTTTTTAATAATTGAATGGTATCAGTATCAGCAATTAACATTACTTTCCATGCATACCCATTACCTTTGTTGCTGCCATTTCTAACTCCTGACTTATGAATGAACAAAATTGTATTTTTCACAACACATTTTCCTCCAAATTTTCTATGTGATGCAAAATTTGACTAAGTGCCGTTAGTATTCTGAATTTAGAAAATCATGTTGTCCTTGTTTTTCTTTTCTTCTTTTTCTTGTTATCTTGTTAATGCTAGAAAATCATGTTATTCTTGTTTTTTGCCTGCTGGAGGCATTTCATGATAAATTTTGAGGATGCTAATCTGTGCATAATTGAAGATTTGCACACTCATTCTTTTCCTATTTTTTGGGAACGAATAATTCACCCTTGTACTTTATTACCCAATTTTATTATGTGAAATCTGGTAATATTATTAGCTCAAGAAAGATGGATTTGCATGAACTTGTATGTAATATTTAATCTTTATTCTTTAATCCAATTGATGCTCTGGATCATAATTTTGATAACTACCGTTATGATTGCCCTGAAGATTTAGGGTCACATTATCACAAATCATATCAAAAACCATGATGTTATCCACATTTTGATTGTTAGGATTGGATATGATATAATAATAATATTTATTGTTCAGCTGGTCAAGAAAATTTGACAGAACATGGTCAGGAAAATGTATAGAAACATAAAATACATTTTACACAATTAGCACAATACATATATAATACAAGCTCTAATTTACAGGATATTTTTATTCCCATCAAACAAAAATTTTTAAGAAAACTGACAGGATGGATATCGGCCTATGATTATCAGAGTCAGATACTGATCCCTTCTTGTGGATGGGAGATATTAGGGCTATTTTTAAGTAAATTGGAAAACGACCCTCTGAAATTAACAAGTTGAAAATGTTGTGGAGAGGTTTAGCTATCCATGTAGAAGCACTTTTAACTATAGGCACAGACACTTCTTCATATCCAGCAGACCACTTATATGCTAGGGAGTTAACGATTGGAAGAAATTCTGAAGGGGCTGAGGGGAAAAGGAAAAATTAATTAGGGGCTTTGTTTAACTTAAGTTCATGAAGACCACTATTCGGAGCAACATGACGGAATTGTTTATTGAAACGGTCTGCAATAGCAACTGCTATAGTAGCAAGTTAATGGAGTTTTGTTGAAAGTCATGTATGAAGAGCTATATGATTCTCAGCTTGCACTTGTATGGTGTTTAATGATATTCCAAGCAGCTTTAACACAATTGCTGGATGAGGAGATATAAGTAACATTATTGTTAGGGAGGGATTGTCATATTATTGTAGAGATGTTAGTAACATTATTGTTAACAGGATATGTGACTTTGAATGTGATTATGTTTTTTGCTGTCTAAAAATAGCAGTTTGGTTGTAAGTGATTCTTTGTTTGGCAGAGGAAGAAGTGGAGGTGAAATTGGAGAATTTGGAGTATGAAAAGAGCTCATCTCCAATGGGCAGGAAGAAGAAGAAGAAGCAGCACAAGAGGGAGGGTGAGGAGGAGAATGCACAACCAGAGGACCGAGGTGGGTACCATGCCGTAAATTGTGTGTCACAAATATGTACTCTTTGTCTAGAAATGTCTGCATTGATTTTCTAATCAGCTGCATTTAGTTAATTGCATTTGTAGGAGAATTTCTCCTAGACCCTCTGGAGATAAATTTTGCTGACCTTTTTGTGTTTTTAGTTTAGTTTAGTGACAGCAAAACCTGATGACAGTTTCACAGGCAACCCTTTTAATTAGAAGTAAGGTAGTCTCATTGTTTCATTGCCAGGGTTTCTAAGTTTGAAAACCTATGTTGCCAACAGATTTTAAGCTATCCAGGACTAGCCATGGAGTTCCACTTTTACGGATTCACCCGCAATGCACAATTGTGCGAAATTCCATGGAGAAAAAATTGTATGTCTGGCAGTCAAGAACAACTGGTCCCGTAAAGGTCACTAAAATCCACAAGGGAATAGGATGCCTTGGTAGCTTAACTGGCAAAAGTACTCGGCCGGAAATTGAGGGATCCGGGTACGAATCCTGGTCCAGGCGGATGATTTTCTCTCTGTGGAATTTCGCACTATGTTGTCAAATTAAAAATAATCAGCAGTTCACATCTACTAATGCTCTCTCTGTTACTGTGATTTTAATTGTGAAGATGGCCCTGTATAATGGGTTACTTACACTTATCAGTGTATTTTAATGCTGTATCGTTTACATCGCCAAGAAAGATATGAGCTGCTGAAACCTTCTGTGTACTCTCAGGTTAATTTTAAACAGGTTGGCAGCATCGCTTACCATGTGCACTCTCCTTTCCCCTTTGCCAACCCCTTCCACAGAGACCCTCGCCATCTTGATGTCAAGTCTATTTCAAGGCTACAATTAGTCCAGTACACAAGTATGGTTCACTCAAAGAAGACATCTTGGGAGACTGGGCATTGGGTTGGCATGGTAACATTTAAGTTCAGGCTCTAAAGCCTGAAGACCCAGATTCAAATCCCGGCACCGGTAGAAATTTTTCTGTGAAATCCCGATCTCTTCTTGGGTGCCATTTGTGGAAAGAGCATTGAAAGTGCAGTGTGTTGTCTCTTCTGTGGGACATTGAACCATGGACCCCTTGGCACCTTTCATTTAGAGGTGGTTGATGTCAATGCCAAATTTCTTCTTCCGTGCTCATTTCCCCTGTCTCTTAAGGTCAGCCCTTCTTTCCTGTTACGTCGTATGTTTCCATATACTCAGCAGTATTGGATTACAGAGATGTTCATTGAGGTTTCTGGTGATTAAACCACTTTATCCATGGCATTACTTTCTTTCTGAATGTGGCCTTCCAGAGTGGCATTTTTAGGCTGGCTACCAATAGTCTATGTTGTGTGGTTCATGGTTTGCCTGGGATAACCTTACAATCTTTAAAGTATTTCCATATATGATCATTACATAGGATTGTAGTTGTAATTGATTTGAGATACACTTGAGCCGCTTTTTTGGTGATGAGGTGTCTTGTCTTTTTTTTTAAATACGTATTTACTCTTGGCATATTGAAAATACTGGCAATCTCCAAGTTGACCTTATACATTTGGTATTCCATAAACATAGTTACCATGGACATCCTGCTCGGGCCTGACTACCTACGTGACCTTTTGGTTCCCCGCCACAATCACGTTTTTAGAGGTGCGTAGACTCTGAAGGATATCTTTTAGCTCTCGCCAGTTTTGGTTCTTCTCCTCAATTGTGGAGCCTGTCTGAGGGGCATAGGTTGAGACAATATTCAAACAGGGTTGTTAATCCAGTGCTAATTTGAAAAACATTATTCAATCATTGTATCTCTCCACTGATATGATACATTGTTTTAAGTGTTTGTCTAATATGATGCCTATCCCGTTTCACTTATTGGTCGAGCCATGGTGTAAGAGCTGGTAGCCCCTTCCGACATACCTGGATTTGGACCATTTCCATTTTAATTCCTGTATGTAGCACATGTTAATATTGCATCTGTGAAGTATCTCTGCCAGTTCTTGGCTGCATCCAGTTAGGAAACCTATGTTCCAAGTGGCTAAGTGCATATTTTAATGGCACTGAGTCTCATACTGCCTCTTGCAGGTAATGCATTAGCATTATTCGCTTCTGGAAAACCGTTGATTGAGGGGGATGCCATAGCATTTGTATATCTCATCTGTGGTTTTCTTCTCATAATTGGACTAGGAGAATTGTTTTGGCTCGGTGACAGTCAGTTGCCACCTGATGGCAAGACTGTGGTCCTTCTGAAGTACTATGCTCACCGCCGTTGACCTGCTCAAGGCTTATTCACCTCCGCTGCTTCCAAGCACTCCAGCTCAATGCCGGAATGTCCAGTCCAAATTCACCCCTTGCTCCGAATATGTTGGAGAGGCCCACCAATGAAGTTTTGTTAACGGAGTGTACTTTCTGGCCTGTATGGTCCACAGGAGGTATTTTATTTCCCTCCAGCCTGTCCAGTGGTACATAAGTGCGCCACTGGTTGAGACTCTCCTATCTGCCACCTGGGGATGTGCTCACTAGGGTAATAGGCTCCCCCGAGAGATACTTTCTGCTACACTGAAGATAAGGCGAATATTAGATCTGTTAAATGGTGAGTCTACTGGCAGCTAAGATAATTTGCAGCATTAAGGATAGTTTGAAATTAGGGTAATGCACAGGGTTTGGTGAAGAATCATGCAATCGGAATTAGTGTACTTTATAGCGAAATACCCTTAAGTTGGTTGGCTGGTGAGCAAAAGATCAGGTCTTTTGTATAATTAAGGATGCATGGGTTCACATATCCACACCAACAAATCTTTTAATGAAAGGTACTTCGGGGCCCACAATTAACATCCTGTCTAAAGGAGGGTGGGTTCTGCAGTGGAAGTGTTATAGAAATAAGAGAATTTGTTGAAAAATCTATGCCACAATGAAGATTGAAATCCAGGCTCATCATTGATCAGTATTGAAAAATCATTCAATGGTCAAGTTTGAATTTAATATTTTCTGGCCTTTAACAATCGTATATTAAGTGTACAAGGTTCAAAATTATGCTGCTTAGTGATGATTTCTTTGTACAGAACAGTGTAATGTTTTACCTTGGATCTCCATCAGTTGGGGCACCTCAAGCAGAAGTTACCAAAGGGAGAGATGTTAAAGAGGAGGCAGAGGGTGGTGCAGTTAAGGAGAAGAAGAAACGTAAGAGAAGGAGAGACAATAGCGACGAGGAGGAAGCTGCAGAGGAGGGTGAGTACACATTCTCACCCTCTGTCCCATCAATATCATTTTTCATCTCCTTCACGGGGTGGTGATCATCAAGGAAAACTGGGAAAACCTGGAATTGTCAGGGAATTTTGAATTTCTGGAAAAGTCAGGGAATTCTCGTAACAGTCAGGGAGACACTGGAATAGGAATCCTCGTTTTTTTTCTACCATTACGTTTATCGGTCAGTCTTTCCTGCCGTTTATTTCAACAACTAAAACTAATGTCCGTCGCTGACGTGCATTGAATAAGCACCATCAATTCGTGAAATATTCAGTTGTGAATCTTAGTTATTTAGTTGTGAATCAGATGTACAATGTATCCCTTTTGTCTAATCTTATTGCAATATTTGCTGTTAAAAATCACGATCACAACATATTAAGCTCACCACAAGGAATCAGAGGCAATGTTGTTCGGAAACTTGTACCTCGCGTTTTTTTTCACTTCCAAAACTCAGGTCAAGAGGTAGCTGGAGCACACTAGCTGTTAGTAAATACATGCTTGCAGTTTTTAAAATATGAGACGATGATTAGAAAATTGAAAGCTGCCGTAGGAAGTTTAATTCAGCAGAAAAAAATATTCCAATAGTAGGTGACCATTTGGCGATCGGTCAGGGAAGTCAGTAAATTCATCGGGGAAAAGTCAGGGAATTTGAATATTGGATATCAGTAGCCACCCTGCTTCAACCCTGTCACCCTGAGTGTTTGATCATTCTCTGTTTTCTCCTTTCATTCTATTTTCTCTTTCAATTTTTCTTTTCTCCTGTTACATTTCTTCATTGTTGAAAAGGAACTGGAATTCAAAATTTCCTCCTTCTAAAAACTAGTTTTTGACTCAAGAAAATTGTACAAAGGACAAAATTCTCTGACCTGAGAGATTCTACTCTTAAAGTAATGAAGTAAAAGAATAATCTTAGTAATTATTATACATGTGATACTAACCATCTTTTCCAGAAGCTAACGGAAATATCCTCACTTTTATAATCACTCATATTTGGACTTCATTTTCTCTGTAAGGGGAGCTATTATATTTGGCTTAGAGAATATAAAGGTAATTGAAGCTACAACACATAGCAAAAACTTAGTCTGAGGTTCTACTCCTAAGAAAAGAATTATAGTGATGAACTATCTGGGTATTCAAAATCAGCCTCTTTGTCATCCAAAGTAGTACATAGTGTGGAAGAGTACTGAAGGTCATTATTCAGAATACATATATTAGAAAAGAAGAGCAATAATGTAGGAATTTATATACTTCCATGACTTTAGTTTGTGCAAGACTGATATTTGCCAGCCTAATCTTGTAGACTGTCCTCCGCCAAGTCCACATTCTCTGATTTCTCATTCCATTGTTAATAATCTATGTAAAATCATGGTTAGTAATACATTAGTTTTTTCTGGGTAATGATGTTGAATTAGGGAATGGGTAACTCCATAGTATTAAACGTTTACATAATTTTCGTATTTTTGATTGAAATTTTCAGTGTATCAGTTGGTTGTGAAATTGGGTAATTGTGCTGATGAATGTTTGGGAGAGTCACTAGAAACTGAGCGCTCATCACATGCCTGACACAGAACATTTGCTTTCATTCTGAGATTGTTTATTAATGAAAATTATCTTGGAAGAATAATGATAATTGAAGATAATTATCTTTTTGTGACTAAGTTTGCTGTTTTCATAAAGAGTAGCCTTTAGCTTTTACCCTCTCCCCTTCCTTTCCAATGATCATTTGCATGGATTTATAATGTCTTCACCCTGATTTGCCCTAGTTTTTGAAGAGGAGGACAGCGAATTGGGAGTGGCTGAGGCTCAGAAGAAGCGCAAGAGAAAGAAGGAAGGCGAAGGCGAGGAGCGAGAGGATGAATCTGGTGAGGAGGAGTGGTTTCCACACTCTAGTGCTTCATATTCTCCGATTAAGACTTAGTTCCCTGGAGTTTTGAAAACCTTTCCAATTATGATAACTTGACAAGCTGTGGGTGGAAATTAATCTCTTACTATAATGCAAATGTTATGATGTTCCTTCATGCCACTTATTTGTTATGTACCATTTAGACTTTTTAATTCTTAAGTGGGCATGCTGGCATACACTGCCTGCCAAAAAGATATAAAGCACTATGAAAGCAGTTAAAATTTAATCCACCAGCTTTTCTCATCTAAGCTGTTAGCATAGTGCCATCTATCGTATTCTAAATACTGTGAGGGCACTTGAGCAGTACAGTTTGTAAAACTAAGTAAATATTATGTTGGGGTCTGCATGGAGTGCTCAGGATGCCACAGATCCAATTAATATAATTTATCAAGAGCTATCCATAAGTCCCTACTTGCTACGTAACATCAGGAGATCTGTGTTGAGGATGATAACGGAAATTTTTTTTATGAAACTAGAGAGAAATGTAGGAATAGTGCAATGGCTGTCTCTTCTATAGGTGTGGGTTCACAAGTAAATTGTAACTCTTGACTTTCGTTCCACTTTTAGTCTTTGAATTGCTCCTATTTTCATAACATTTGTGGACTTGGTTTGTGGCGGAGATAAACCTAATCCATTCCAGTTCATGACAAATTAGGGTCTTATAACCCTGTGTTTCCTTTCCTACATCATGTTTACTGTAGCCAAAGGCATTTCATCTTTTTTTCATGGTGTTATGCGACATGATTTTGAATGGTATCATAAAAGTATGTAAAGCATACATATGCCTACACAATAAGCACATTTAATGAAGCTATCATTGGATGAATTGCATCAGAATGAACACAGATCCTGTGAGTAGCATAAATTACGACCTTTTTATGTGTTTTTTAAAGCTTTAAGTCTTTCAGATATTCCGCCACGTTGGTCAAGTGTGCAAGGATTGTCCATGTGATCCAGCAATCCATGTTTCGCTTCCCTAAAATACATTGTTTCATATTTAGCTCTTCACAAATCACTGTTTTTCACACTCTGGGTACCTGTTATAATCTCTCTCCTGTCAGGGTACTATTCACGTTTGAAGAAAGAACTGAGTGGTAAAAGAAGCATTTGAGTATAATTACTTGGTAATTCAAAGTGAATGCATCGCCATGCCATAAAAATTTACATCATTGTCCATTGTTAACATTGTTCAAAAAGACCATAGCCGATCATAGCTCTCTCTCTTCCCCAAAAATTATCCTCTAATTTCAAAATCTTAAAATATTCAGCCAAGGATACACCCTATGCCTGTAGGTAGGGAAAAATATAAATTTATTTTTCCTTAATTTCAAGTGAACAGAGTTTTCAGTACACTGGTCCAATAACATAAGGAATTTTCTGATAAATCCTTATCCTCATTTGTCCTGAAAAATTCTGTTACTGTAGAGGTCATCCATCCCACTATGTTAGCTGCATAGGTTGTAGGCTAGGTCAAAATTTTTTTTTAATGTGGATATCTAGGTTTTCCTTAAAAAAAGGGCTTCCGTCTCTCACTGCCATCTGCTCCTGACAAAACAATGAGGCAAGATTTGCTGCATTTGTCCCCATGGCAAGGATTCTCTTTGAAGTCTCGGATCTTGTGTAGCAGTATATCATATATATTAGACCGGCCTCTTGTGCGGAAAAATGGTCTTTAAGAGTGCAGCCATCAACATGGTTATGCAAAGTTGGGCACTTCCAGTGAGAAACTGTTTCAGGATCTACACTTCCAGATTCACCCCAGGTGTTATTTTAGACAATATTCAATTGGATTTTTGAATGTTCTATGGGGCTATGTAATGCTCTGAAATCCTTGACATCAAAACATGCTTCTGCCTTTTCTTTCAAAAAAGCTCTGCTAATATGTAAACAATGGACTCACTGAGCACACTTAGCAGGACGCTCAAACAATCCTTGCTAAAATGTGATATAAATAAATATCTCTTCAAATTATTTCATTGGCTTCCTTTTTCAAAAGTAATGAAATCCCACTGAATTCAAGGTGAATGCGATGATGTCACAATCAGATCCCCATGACCCTTACCAATGCGAATTAAATTATCTCTCAAATTGTCAACAGTTCCATAAATGTTAAAGTCTAAAAATTGAAACTTCCAGAAAATGTTTGCAAAGGTTGAGAAAATCTTGTATTAAATTCAAACAGCAGTTGAACCATAGGTATGCAATAATGCGGCAAATTTAGGAATTTCTGCTTAAGGCTCAAAAAATAGGCTCTCTTTTTCACTGTTGTGCGAGAAACAGAATTTTGAGAGGAATAAAAATAATTTGACTTTAACTATTCATCATAAAATAAAACAGGCTATGTGAGGACTTAGTTCCATTACAGTCGGCCCGGGCATTTTATTTGTATTCAGCTTCAAATTAAGGATTGTATAATTTATATGGCAACATAGGTCGTCAGTGGGTATGAGTTAATTGCACTGGTCACCATTTTGCTCTTGATCAATTGTTGTATATCGCAGGATGTGAAAAATTTGAAAGTGTAAATACCGGGATAAGAATGCATTTTAGGGGTCCAAAGAATTCCTTAGACCTGAAGAAAATGTCTGAAGGCAGGGTAAATTAAAGTCCAGAGAAGCAAAAGTGAGGTTTCACCATAGTTCCTTTTGAAATGAAATTCCAGCAATGCAGGAGTTGACATATTGCCTTTAGCAACTGTGTTAACTCCAATTTCTAAAAAAATAACTGAAGCCAAATTATCAGTAATAATGCCAAAAACACTACACACTGATCACTCTCTGCCAATCTATTGTTGAAACCCACGCTTCACCTCTGGTATGTACCTATTAATTCTTTCTGTGCATGATCATTAATGCTTGAAGGGCACTCAATATTTGGCTCAACCAGAGTGAAATTGTATCTCTTTCACTTCTTCATATGAAAAACTTTCAATATTCGTTTGGTTGAGTGCATTACACCAAATCTTTTGATAGTATTTTCACCTTTCTAGGTCTGAAGCTAATATGATATCCAGGTATTTGATGTTATCTGACACTTTTATATTTTATCCTCTCTTGTATTGATAGTGCATCAACATGAAATCTTTTGTAATAATTGTACTTCCATACATTTCCTTAGATTTTTTACCAGCCGTCACTGAATACACCATGAGTTAGTGTTGTTATGTTCCAATGCAAGAACCTCAAAGTCCACTTATGGGGCTATACCTCCCATTATCTGCAACTATCTAACTTTGCTGTAAACTTTAGCTTTAATGCCATCAATAAAATTGAGGATTAACTTAGGGCCAATCATACTTCCTAGCTCTATGAATTTCCTCCTTATAGGCACCTTTATGAGAGTAGGTCACGGTTGTAAGAGTGAGTTAGTTTTTTAACTCCATTATTTAAAAAGCTCTGCATGGGAAACATGGTTAGTTTACAGCCTGTAATTAATAGGAAAAGCTACCTCGTAGTTAGGGAACTAGCATTTGATAGGGGACTGCAGTCAACCAATAGTAGGGTTGAATAACCAATATATAATTAACAGTATAGCCTAAACTCCAACCTGATTAGTTTTATTCCAGTGAAAATGGTATTTTTGACTTAAAAATCTGGCTGGCTAAAAGAAAGCAAGTCGAAAAGGAATGTGGCAGCCTGTTAATATGATATATTGTAGAGATTACACTTACAGAACATATGTGGCGCAGCATTAAAGAAGCTAGGTTTTGTTAAACATGTAATAGGAAGGCCCCCAGATGAAAAAGTCAAAGAAAGGTGCTACTTCACTCTGGTTAGGCCACATCTCGAATACGCCACGAGCATTTGGGACCCTGGTCAAATAGATTTAACCAAAAAAATTAATAAAATACAAAGGAAAGCAGCACGCTTTGTTAAAACCTGCTATGAGCATACTTATAGTGCACAACAATTTTTAGAGGTATTAAGGTGAGAGCCCCTAGAGACTCGGAGGCTACACGCTAGGCTTAGGTTGCTTGATAAATTCAGATAATTTTCAGAGCGACATAGGGAATATTATCATGACTCCTCACTACACCTTTAGGTCTGACAGATGCGATAAAATAAGAGAGATACCCTGCCAAACAGATTGGATAGAAAAACTTTTTCTTTCTGCGAACAATAAGCGACCACAATGAAAATTGAGCTCCACTAAATACACTCCTATAATTCATGTCACCATTCCATCTCCAAAAACTTACACCTTTACACAGCTGGTGACCTAACACCCCCTGCCACATGCCCATGCAGTGGCTCGCAGGGTATTATGTAGATGTAATGAAGACTTGAGCTGAGAATTAGTTATGAACGAGAAAGGCGTTAGGACACTCACAGGTTTGCATTCTTGTTTCAGAGAGGAAGAGAAGTCGCAGTGAAGGGGAACACGTGGAAGTTGAGGGCGGTGACGAGGAGGAAGATGAGGAGACGGGGGAGGGGGAGCTGAAGAGAAAGCGGAAGAAGAGAAATAGGAACAAGCGCGAAAAGCTGGAAGGGGAGCCATTGGGACTGCGTATCCTGTCAAAGTGAGTCCTTTGAACTCATGTCAACTGTCGATTCCTTTTATTTTTGCCTCACAACTTGAAGATTTGGGTAATCCAAAAATATTTTGCCTCACTATAGGAAGGATTGGAAACGTCTGAGGAACAAGTACTTGCAACTACAGAGGAAAAACATGCAGATGCTGCGGTCGCAGATGATGGAAAAACGGTGGTGCAACTACTGGGGCGGGGAGGGCGAGGACCATGGCGCAGAGCAGCAGCACCTTGGCGGTGACGTGGACCAAGGGAAAGAGGCTTCTGAGGGCACACCAAAGGAGAAGGCTAACCAGGATACGGCCAAGCCCAGGGTGCAGTTTGTGGCGGGTGTCATTGTGAAGATCCAGTTCAAAGAACCGCTTGAGTCAGCGAGGAAGTTTAAGGTATTCACTCAATAGATACCAATGAGAATTGGATTATTTAATGAGCTCATTTCATTTTTATTGATATTTTACTTAAAACCTGAAGCCTATTCTACTTAGATAGTTTTTCTATGCTACTTTGTATCGTTGACTCCATTCATTTTTCAAAATAGCTCTATATTTGCCAGCTATAGAAAAAAATCAAGTTTCAGTGTCTATGATAGACCTTTTTTATAAGATACGGATTTAAGTGGAAGTGTAGTTGTGAAAAGTCTGCACTTATACGGAAAAGTAAAATTGACTGAGAGCTATGTATGTACCATCAGAAACAGCCTATTCTTAAGAAGGGCTGAAAGTGAATCTAAACCTGTTGATATCTCTTACTTGAAATTATTCTTGTGGTTCTTATGTATTTGACTGTATCATATGGAGGTAATGTGTTTTCTCCACTACAGGATGAAGTAAAGAATCTCCCAAAGAATGATTCAGTTGCGTATATTGATGTGAAGGATGCTGCAACAACTGCTTACATTAGATGCCATTCTTCAGAAGCTGCTAAAGAACTCATGAAAGACATACCTTGGGAGGACAGGAAAATTCTTGAAGGTGAAGATTTGAAGCAGAATATGTGTTAAACTATAGCTATATCAGATTATTCTTTGGGTGAAATAAATCCTTAGTATTTTTCAGTATATGGTTAGTGGGGAAGGAAGAGGATAAGCTTTGTGGATGGAATGATGAGAGGTCGGATTTTCTCTCAGATGAAGAATGAAATAGTGCAGGGGATTGAGTCTTATTCGTGTTAAAATGTAGAGAATTTGTTCACTAACATTTGGACCTGTCTAAACTGGTATATTACTTTAATGATAATAAAATTTGATTGGCCTGGACTTTTGGTTGCCAGTGATCAAAGTTGGTGTTGTCATTACTATTGCCATTATTTTGCATCAAAGTTCGCAACTTTCAAATAATGCCTTTCAAAATATCTTCTACCATTAAAACTGTGAAAAAATAAACTTTTTATAAATGCCTCTTGGTGGGTCGATTGAGTGGACTGCAGAATAATAAAGCAATATGTATACTCCCTCTTGTGCTTCCAGATGAGTATTGGATGATATGAAGTCCCAGTAGTTGAATGGACAAATTCTATTTAGTCAAATGAATAAAATCTTGGGTGTATGTGATCTAGTTATAACATTGCTAGTGTCAGAAATCTTGATGAAAGTAAAAACTGTTAAAAATTAGTTTGTTTTACCATTTTTGTGCTTATTTAATGATATTTTTTTATTTATCTTGAGAATAATTTTGTTTGGTGCTGTAGTGCTGCCATCTCATAATCCCATGAAATCACCTTCACTATGCATTGGATGCTTGTTCAGTGTGGTCAGTTTCTGCTTTAATGTGAACAATGGATTATTTCTTTTGATTTGAAATTCAATATTTCTCTTACAGGTGGTGAGGAGAAAGAATATTGGGACAAGATAATGAAGGACCGAGAAGAAAAGATTGATAAAAAGATCCGCGTGAATCAGCGAGGAAGGGATAAAATTTTGAGAAAGGCAGAAAATCTTATGGGAAAGCATTTGCGCTATGATAATTGATAATGTTATCCTCTTTTATTGGTTGTTTAAGTATTCGTACTGAAAAATCTGTCCACTGAAATATTCTGTGAATATTTCCCTCTAATTTTGTGATGCTATAATTCTTATGAAAAATGCTCGCAATCATTTTGTAATGTGAAGTAATTGATGAATGAATGACTAAGCATGTATGTATTATGTGTACATTAAATGTTTGAATTACATCATCATGTCCCCAAAAAGTTATTTGTTTTCCCAGAAGTGAGTGATTATCATATATGATGGCATATATCATGCACTCCCATTTTACTGGGACTTATTCAAGAACAAATGTTTTCATGGCCCTCGTGAAAGCATGTCACTGTTTAAATGGCATTAGAAAATTTAGGGATGAAAAGGTAAATTTTAAAAATCACTTTCAGTGGGAAAATATTTTCGTAAATATTGTCCTATCAAAATACATAACACTTTTAAGGCAATGTTGTTACAAGTGAGGCATAATCTGTATCAGAATTATGTGCCATTTGGTTTCAGATTGTTTTACAAGTTAGCAGTGGTAATCAAAGGTCTAATTGACCAACCATATGGTGCTCAATACATTATACTTAGTAGTAGAAGTAATCTAAGCAACAAATATTAACAATTACAGTTCACAAATATTATCCTAGTTATAAGAGACTAGAAGGCAGGTAGCCAGCTCACTCCGTGAGAAGGGGTGTGTACCCGCCCCAGAACTATCAGCTCTAGGGATAAGTGTCCTAGTTTAAAAATAGCTCCTTGGTGAAAATGTTTTTTTTCTGTCCTCCTTTGTTATTTTTAAAGCCATTTGAATAGGAGAGCACTGTGGGTTTCTTTTGTTTCAATCATTCCACACTCCCTTTTGGCCTTTCTCCCTTGTCACTGTGTTTCCCAGCATCTGGCTGTTGCAACCACAACCCAAAAATGATCCATTTCATTTCAAAATATCTTACACCTTTGCACGGCTGGTGACCTAACACCCCCTGCCACACACCAAAGCTATAAAAATTCATAACTACTATCAAATCATGAAGACAGATTCCACATTCAACGCACCAAACCTCACTCTTCCAGCTCAAAAATTGACAGAGAAAGAAACAGAATGACTGACACACTACAAAATTAATATGTATAGATGAGCCATCCTGAAATTTACCAAGATAATTTTCGTAAACCACTATGGTATTTTACATGATTTACCATAGCCCCTGAAAGTTACTGTAACTTTCTCCATTCAGATTCATCTCCGTTAAAGATACTTTTCTCACCGATATATTCCAAAGATATTACTTTAAGCAAAGTCTAAATTTATTTCATACAATCTTAATTATAAAAGAAGGCACATAGAACTCATTAGTGGGGCTATCAATTGAATGAGAATTTCTCAAATCAAACAAAAGAATGCCACATTGCGTGTTGGCTGCCGTATTGGTTTTTAAATTTTCTTCATTTCTAATGCATTAATGTTGCAATAGTAATGGATAAAATGCCATTAACTCATTGCTGTTGGCTTTCCTATCAAATCCTCTGTTAGCTATTAATGGCAGAAAAATTACCTATACATCAGCCTGAATGATACTTCTTTTATGATTGTATCATTATACCGATCACCATCAGCTGATTTTAATGTTTTCCTTCATAAATTGTCCAGACTAGTGGAATCAATACATAATTTATATTACGATCCAAATGTCATTTTAACTGTAACTTTCTCAAAGAATCTCAGGCAAAAAAGGAGTTAATTGGCCTTATTCTTTCCTATAATATGAATGTAACTAATCTTCAACCTACAAGAGTGACTCACACATCTCAAAGTCTTTTAGACTACTCTATCACTAATATCGATTTATGTAATGTAAAAACTAATCTTACCTATTTCCCCATCTCAGATCACTTATCCATCTTATCCTCCATTACTGTGAATTCCCCACCCAAGGCTAAAACTCATTACATGAGGTATTTTTCGTGCCCAAATATTCAGATACTATGTTCTATGATCCAAAGAGAGAAATGGGCTGATGTTTTTAGTGCCAAAACTGTACACGAAGCTTTTCATTGTTTCTATAGTATGTTTAAATACTGTTTTGACTTCTGCTTTCCCCTTCAACAAACAAGGGTACATAAAAAAACAAGAGTCAACACATGGGTTACTGATGAAATACGCTATTATTCAGTTCTTCTGAAAAACCTATTTGCCTCATTGAGGCAAAATCCTTTTGATGATGCACAACACGAGAAATACCAGGTGCTCAAGAAGCATTACAGAAAATTATTAATCACTTCTAAAAGAACATATAATGATAGGAAAATGCTAACTGCTAGCAATAAATCGAAAGCTGCCTGGGAAATAATAAAAAACTCAAAAGGTAAAATATCACACCCTCTTCTACCTAAAGTTAAAGGTGACATTACAAGCTATAGCTCAGTAGCTAATCATTTTAATAATTACTTTACAACTACCCAAAGAACAACTTCCTCTAATACAGGATTACTCAATTTCAATACTCCTTCCTCTTTCTTTGCAGACCCCTGTACAGAGTCAGAACTCAAAATTATTATTTCCCAACTTTGTAATAAAAGTAGTACCGAACCAGATGAAATCCCCAGAAAAGTTATTTTTTATTGCTTTGAGCATATAAAGCAACCCCTGTTATACCTTATAAACGAATCAATGAATCAAGGTGTTTTCCCTTCATTATTAAAAATGTCAAAAATTGTTCCAATCTATAAAAACAGTGGTAGTTTTGATGATCTAAGCAATTATAGGCCTATTTCAATTCAAAATAATTTTTCTAACATTTTTGAGAAGATCATGTATGCAAGAATAATGGCATATGTTGAAAAGTGTGGTATAATCTCCACTTCCCAGCATGGTTTCAGGCAAGGGAAATCTACTGTCGGCAACATATGATGCTCTTGATATGATACTTAGTTCTCTTGACAATAAACAGCAGACCTAAGGATTGTTTTTTGATTGGTCAAAGGCATTTGATCATGTCAACCATGATAGGCTCCTCGCTAAACTAGAAAGAATTGGAATCAGAGGTGTCTCCCTAGATTGGTTTAAATCTTATTTGTCAAAACGTTCTCGAGTAGTAACTCTTAGTGTTGATAGGATAAAGTTTACATCAAATGTGTGATATAGCTCCTTAGGGGTTCCGCAGGGCTCTATTCTGGGCCCCTTTTTATTTCTTGTTTATATTAATGATCTTCCAAATCAACTATCTGGAATTCCAGGAGTGATGCCAATTATATATGCTGATGATACCAATGTAATAATATCATCAAGCTCACAGGATTGCCTTGTAAAAAGGTCTAAATTAGCATCTGAATTAATTAGTATATGGTGCTGTGATAATCTATTAAATCTTAATATGCACTAAAGTAAAATGGTCTATTTTTCACATAAAAAGAAAGATGAAAGTATGTTAGTAAAAGTTAATGGTAAATCCATAGAACAGGTCTCTTCAGTGAAGTTCTTAGGTGTCCACCTAAGTTTAAACATCTCATGGGAAGAACATATCCAACACTTATGTAATAAATTATCTACAACGTGCTACCTTCTAAGACAGCTATATGGTACTCAACAAGCAAAACAGTTTTGCTAAATCTTTATTATGGCAAATTTTATTCGCATATTAACTATAGCATCTTATTTTGGGGCTCTTCACATTTATCACTAAACGTCTTTAAGATCCAAAAGAGAGCAGTAAGAATAATAGCTGGAAAACCGCATTCCTCACCATCGAGACCAATTTTTACAAACCTGAACCTACTTCCTCTTCCTTGCATATACATAATGAACCTAATTATCTATGTAAAAGCTAATCTACATAGTTTTGCCCGTAACTGACTTTCACGATCACCATACAAGAAGGGGAAATGACATTCACTACCAAACTGTCAGAACTAAATTGCTAAAAATTGGCCCTAAAGAAATGGGTATTAAATTATTTAATAATTTGGCCACAGAGTTAAAATACATAAAAAGTATGGGCTGTTTCAAATCCAAATTAAGAGAGTGCTTACAACAGAAAATTTATTATTATTATTCTGTGCAAGAGTATTTGAATAAAGGGTAATATAATATATTAAACTGGGGGACTAAAGAAAATCTATTATTGGTTACAAGATATTTAATTTAATAAGATTCTATAATATGGAGATAATTGTGATATGCATATAAAGTGGTATGGTGTATGAGGTATTTTTATGGTATGTACTTAAAATGACGTGCCTTATATCATGTGCGTTAATTGTATCCTGATCTTTGGGCAAATAAATTTGTATTGTATTGTATTACCGTAAAACCACAGTAATTTTCTAAAATGACCATAATTTACCTCAAATGAAAATTGCTGTAATTTACACACCTCTTGTTATTATAATGATGACAACAACATCTTTTAGTAAATAATGATGTTTCAAGGAAGGTTAGGTGGTACTGACCTTCATGGGTAAAACTAGCATGTGTTAGAGAGCTTTGGGAATGACTTGAGCCAGCAAAATGACTCTCCTTAACATACAGGGCATAACAAAAAGGTATGACCAAACTTTCTGGACACATTCCACACATGTCAAATAAGAACATATGTTTCATGAAAAATTGTCTGGAAGCATTTATTTCCACACACACACCTACTAAAGGACATGGATATTCCTAATTACAGGAAATGGACACCTGTTTGAAAGTTTTTCTTTCCAAATGAACATCTTTTTGGTGGGGAATACCCATAGGGTTGAGGGCCTTTCCTGTTAAATTCCCCATTCATGAATAGGTAGCCTAGATGTAAGACAAAGAATGGTAACTTGTGGCAAGTGAAAGGGAGGGTTGGGACCAATGGTTAAATTCTTTAAATTGTTGACCTCAAGACCCAGGGTAATGATGTGGATGCCAATCTGAAGGAGGAGGAGGAGGAGGTGGTGGTGACTGCGGTGAGGTGTGGGAAAATTGATCGGCACACGCTGGTGAAAGCACTGACTTTGAGTCAATAGGCTCATATTTGCTTGCAGCTTAAAATGAGGAGGAAATGGCACTAATGGGCAAAATATTAACAATGGTAAAGAGGATGAAGATATTGACAGTGCTCACTGTGAACCAGAGGCCTCAACTGAAGAGTCAACACACAACCTGACACGTTGAGTCAAATTGGACCTTTTAGAAATTTTGCATTTCGAAAGGCAAATTGTGGCTCACCCTGCGGTTTGTTTGTTTGATCAACATTTGAGCTTGGAGAAAGATGTTTGCGTATTAAAAAAACAAATAAGCAAGCAAAATCGATGACATTTATAAATGTGCATAAATACATTAATATTTGTATAATATCCTAAACATCAAACAGCATTTTTATATTGACCTCCTAGATGAAACCAGTTTTGATGTCTCGACGTTAGGTCATGTGGAAATAAAACTATATCTCCTTGCCTACGTTTCTGTGTATAATGTACACCATTATCAGGGCCACACAAAAGAATACAATAACCATGTACAACAACATTACATAAAAATAAATACCTAATAATAATAATAAAGGGGGATCACCATACAACAATTGTATGATAAATATCAATATAAAGTTACCTTGGAATAATTGGTTAATTGAACATCATCAGTTATTACAGTACATATGTGCAATAATATGTAATAACTGATGATGTTCAATTAACCAATAATTCCAAGGTAACTTCTCCACGACTGAGGAAGGGCTAAGACCCAAAACGTTTCAAGTAAGACTCTCTCTTTCTCCTCTCATCTTTTCACCCCCCTAGATGTTCTCTCTATTTTTGTATTTATCTTACAATTGTTGTATGGTGATCCACCTTTTATTTTTATGTAATGTTGTTGTACATGGTTATAGTATTCTTTTGTATAGCCCTGATGATGGTGTACATTATACACCGAAATGTAGGCAAGGAGATATAGTTTTATTTCCACATGACCTAACCTCGAGAAGTCAAAACTGGTCATACATAAAAATCAGCCACTTTTATATAGTTGATGTACCAGTTTTCTTTATAATTCTTGATGAACCTTTTCCATAGCCTTTAATTTCTTCCTTATATTGATAGATTAATAAGTTCTCATTTTGAAAAGGTGACAAAATACCTTACAAATGATTACTTAGGTGCAAGTCACACACTAGAAATGGATAACTTTTAGTCAGTAGTTGGACAAACAACCCAGTTTGAGACATATGCTGGGATTTGCTCTGAGAGAGTGCTTTCAGGAGTGGTTAGCAGATTAAAAAATGAACCTTGTTTCTCTGCTGAAAGATGATGTGGAGCCTCTTCCTCCTCTACCACTAAAGCTGGATCATTACTATGTTCCTGAAGTACATGGAGAAGACCCTTTCTCACAATATTGCCATGATAACAAGCATAAATTCTAAGACAGTATCGTATTTCGGTAGGGCTAATCATAACCTCAAAGAATCTCGCATCCCATGTCCTATGCTGCATGAAGTTCCTCAATACTGGTTGTGATAAACTAGGGTTTTTTTCCTCTTACCATGAGTATTCTTACTGATTAGGAGTAAATACCAACAGAACCTGATGTGACATAGGTTCATCCTCGTCACCAGTTTAACTTCGACTCATTCGAGTTTGATATTCCTGATCAGACTGCTCCCAACTCTCCATTATATTGGTTTCTTATGTGTTCTCCAGAATAATGCACAAAATTGCTCATACATCCTTGAGGGGTATTATCTACCCCACACTGTTGTTTGACTGAACCTCAGAGATAGACATGAGGTACTGTATAACTGGAAAAGTTACACACGCAGCCACTATTTTGCATGCCAGAGGAGAATCACCCCATGCCACCCACCCTTGTGGTGGCTAGTACAGTACTTCATCAATGTAGATGTTCTGATTGATTGTTATATGTACATGCCTCTTACTACTGTAGAATGAAAATCACATGAATCGCATAAACACAACCATTCCTCACGAGAAGCAAGCTCCACCAACAAATTCTTGCTGTGGTGACAATATGTGCAGATGGCAAGAAAGAATAAAGCACAGCCTTCACAATGATGAAAATTATATAAATGTAAGAGACAGGAATAAGGCCATGTAACAAATTGTGTGGTGGAACAGTATAATGAGGCTGTACAAACTGATACCATTCCATCTAAGCATTGACTCAGAATTTCTTTCCATTATCACCAAATAATCTTTTAGTTCACATATGTATTCAAGAACTTCATCATGAATAACACTGAATAAATTACAAATATGTAACACTTGCTGAATTGCAATGAAGAGAAATATTGATGTGTAAATCAACGCAGAAAATAATAATAAAGAGAATAATTAATGAAGAGAAATATTGATGCGTAAATCAATGCAGAAAATAATAATAAAGAGAATAATTAATGAGGAGAAATATTGATGCGTAAATCAATGCAGAAAATATTAATAACATTAAAAGTACAATATGAGAACAATTTAATTACGCTAAATTGGAACATTAGAGGCTTCTGGTAGTGTCAAGGGGTATTTCCACCATTATTTCATGAAATAATTAACCTAGTTTTGTCAAACTATCAGAATACAAAGATAGTCTTAAATGAAGAAAAGTCATGAAATTTATGCCATGGATTTTCAATAAATAAGAAATGGCAGAGAAATACAACAGTAAAATGAGCCAAAATGGCACATCCAGTCCTTTGGTCTTAATAGTTACTCTCCAATGTTGCATGAGTTAGTGTGTTGGGCTGCTATTCTTGCACCTTCTACAACCTACAAAATGGCAAAAGTGGTTGGCAGGTGTTTCAGATGAGTTATGGCAGCTAGTTAATTAATTACTACATTAAAATTTTAGGAACTGAAAAATGACAACAATGTCTAGCTTGCACTCAATGTGTTATATACATGCTTACCAAATATAGGAATTTGTCCTATGAAAAATGAATAATTTAGTCAAGAAAACCTTTGAAGTCCCAAAATTTTATAATCTCTTGTCTGTATCAACTTTGACATAGGGTTCAAACATATTCTTAACTCAAGGGACATCCAGATACATTACCATCCATGAAAAGGTTATTAGATTTCAGAATAACTGATGAAAATAATGCCAACTAGAATTTTTTGTAGATTTTCAATTTCAACTTAACCATGCAAGGGAGTGAATGTATAAAATATTATTTTATTATTAAGTGGCTTGGGCTTCCAAGAACTTGGTTACAGAGGAGGACAAGAATAAAACAACATACATTTAGACAAATTCACAGAAAGGTAAACACTATCATAACATAGCACACCTTGATAACAATTGTTGGCTCTTTCCAAGTACCCAAGTTAATACAACCATTCGAAATACTTATCAAATGTTAAAAACATTCTAAAGGACAAATAATCTGATTTAATTATGTTCCATCAAATCTAAACATGAAAACTCAGATCTCACAATGGAAAATTATATTCCACATACAGGAGTACAGCATTTTTTATCACTTGATGATTGTCGATGACATTATGAATGATCCATAAGCTATAAGCAATATACTGTAATGACCAATGTAATGAGTGACAACTGACAATGTATATCATAGCAATAGCCAAACAATTAAAGCTAATTTTAACAGATATTTGCAGGTACATGTCCTGAAAAAACTGATCAAAGAGAGATTATCAATGTTGTCCCAACGTGCTGAAATGCTAAATATAAGCACTTCCAAATTAATAATAAGCACAAGTTTCACTCCATTAAAAGCAGAATAGTATAGCGAACATTACATGAAAACATGGCATTCACAGCTAGCACCAGAGGCAATATCAAATACGTAACAATACTCATTACAGAGAAATTACTTCAGGAATATCCAAGCACCAGCCATCCTGGGAATAAAATAATGTGATACAATTAAGAGAATTACTCTAAACTCCGAAAACCAGTCATTGTAGTACATCACAGGAGTTACAGCCAATGCACATTGAAAATATTCTTAATCAGACTGAAATTACATGAAAAGTCAGTCTGTAGGACCTCTGGGAGAAAATACATTAAAAGCTATGAATATACCACAACAAAAGGGTATGTGCGAGTTTCCACAGAGAAAAAATCATCCGCCTTGACCGGGATTCGAACCCGGATCCCTCAATTTCCGGCCAAGTGCTTTAGCCAGTTAAGCTACCGAGGCGTCCTCTTCCCCTGTGGACTCCGTGGCTAGTCCCGGATAGCTTAAGATTAATCAAACAGAAGGGTAGTAAATGCCTCAGCAGGGATTGATATTTTCAATTCTCATTTAGTCACAGGAATATCTTTTCTTTGGGTTGAAAGAGATGCTTCAATTAGCTCTTGTAAAGCATCAAGAAGAAAGTGGGAAAAAAAGAGGTTGATTTCGAAAATTATGAAAGAAGAGATACTACACATCATTCCCATCAACAACAGCCTTTACTTTGACAGCTAAGGGCCATCATCATGCAACAGAATGGCAGTTCCTGCCTACATCAAAGAAGACTTCAACTGAATTTTATACTACTAACATTGTCGACTGTCTCAGTTGAAGAACCAACCTGCATGACCACTAAGAATAGATTATTTTACCCATGATAATCCATCTCATTGTGAACACAGAAATTCACAGTTGAAGAGGATTAGTTAAGGATTAAAGCTTATTAAAGAGGATTTCAACCTATTCAATCGGTTGAAGAATAAATTTTCTGCATGCCATCAGTTGCAGCTCCCTAAAGCTGAAAAGCTGTCAGTGTCTCACCTGAGAGCAGATAATCATTGCCTTCCATCTAATTCAAAAGATGAGATTGATAAAAATCAGTAAAGACGTCCAAAACTGAGTTCTGAGCAGAAAAACGAAGAAAGATTTGACACAGGTTTGATCTTTAACTATATTGTAAAATGACAAAAAGCAATCACAGTCCATTTCATGGATTCTTATACACTTTAATTGTCTATGGTGCTGTAAGTGTGACATAGGTTATGTTGGTACTACAATGTAAATCTGCTAAGGTGGTATGCAAAATAAAGGAAGCCGTTCTAGAAGGTTCGAGAGAACGGACGTGTTCGTACCATGTGCATTTTTACTTCCCAATTGTCCTGAACCTATGTACGTCATGTCGGTCAGTGCACCTCCAAACCCAAGTTTAAACATGGCACAGTCATTAGACAAGTTGGGAGGAATAAATAAGTAATAGTAACTGGTGTAACAGTCAAAGATATCATCATGGACGCGTTGTTGGCATCGTCGGTGAAACTTCCACCAGATCTCGACCTCCAGGGTCCCAATGCTGCTACTAAATTTCCTGCGTGGTTGGATGCATTTGAAGATTACTTGATTGCCATAGGACATGATGAATCGAATGATAAAATCAAACTATCACTATTGCGAAATATTATGGGGGAGGAAGCCTGCAGTGTTCTGTCAATGATCCCAATGACCGGTGGAGAACGCAAATCTTATGAAACTGCGACCAAAAGACTTGGTGAATATGTGAAGCCCCGAACGAATGAGTGTTACGAACGATACTTGTTTATGGATCGGAAGCAAAATCACGGTGAGACATGAGAGAGAGAGAGAAACAATAAAGACCAGTTTATGACAGCATGCAGGAAGTTAATTCAATTTTGCAATTATAATGATACAACAGATGAAGAAACCGTTGAGGAGAAAATTTTGAGGGATAAAATAGTGCATGGTATTAGGGAAAAAGTTATCCGTGAAGGTCTGTTAAGAGTAGATAACTTAACATTGAGGAAAGCAGAAACTTATTGTCGAGCAACGGAACAGAGCAGACAATAGGCAAACAAGATGGAAGAAATAGGCGACACAGCAGGTACAGTAGTGGATGCTGTAAAATCCAGAGACAGGCAAAGCAAGTCAAAACTCCAAGGTAAAGTGTTTCAGAAGAAAATATTTAAATGTACAAGATGTCAAACAGCATGGTATTCGTCAATGTCCAGCTTACGGGAAGACATGTCGAAAGTGTGGGTTGAAAAATCATTTTGCCGTCTCGTGTAAGGTAAAAGCTGTGAAAAGTGTAAGAAAAGACTATGAGAATGAGTTTGATTCGTCTCTATTATTTTGTGAAAATGAAAATGTTGTTTATGATGTGACAAAGGGTAATCAAAGTGTGAAAAGTGTTGAAAATATTGCTCAAAATGTTACTGAGTGGTTTGCTATTCTAAATGTGGAAGGTAAGAAAGTTAAGATGAAGCTAGACCCAGGATCGGAAGTAAAATACAATGCATTTGTGTATATTTGAGAAACTTGACAAACCGGTGCGCCTACGTAAAACAAATGTCCAGTTAGAAGGTTTTGATTGTAGTAAGAAAAAACCTTTGGGTGTTGTAAATTTATATTGCAAATCAGCTAACAATCAGTCATGTCTTGATTTTATGATTGTTGAGTGGAAATGTAAAGTTTTACTGGGTTTACCAGGGTGTTGTGCATTAAATCTTGTTCAAAGGGTTACTCAAACTAACGGAAGGATGCACCAGATTAAAGCTAAGGAAGCAAAAGTGCCATAATAATGCATGTGTTAATAGAATTGTCTTGATTGAGAAAACAAACAAGAAGTTGAGACTATGTTTGGATCCGTCAGATCGATATAAAATTATTGTTAGAAAACCTATGATTCCATACAAATTGGAGGATGTTGCCATGAAATGTAGAGGGAAAAAGTTTTTACAACCCTTGATCTGTCAGAAGGTTTTCATCAATTACTATTAGATGATGAATCATCTTGGTTATGTTGTTTTGCTACACCATTTGGTATTTATCGGTATAAAGTGTTACCTTATGGGTTAAGTAACTCAGGTGATTTATTTGATGAGAAAGTGTTCAAATATTTTCGTAGCATACCTAATGTCATTGTGTGTAGAGATGATTTACTTGTCAAGGGAAGGTCTGAAGAGGAAATGACCAACCCCTACAAAATGTGATCAATACTGCCAAACCGGTTAATGCCAAATTTAATGGAGACAAAATGCAATTTAAGAAATCTAAGGTCAAATTTATGGGACAAATAATTTCTGAACAAGGGATGCAAATTGATCCTCAAAGAGTCGAAGCTCTAAAGTCAATTAAGAGTCCAAAAACTAAAAAAGAGTTGCAACGACTTTTAGGCTCATTTAATTATGTAAGACTGTATGTACCAGATATGAATCAGGTCATGAAACCATTATTTCATTTATTGAAGGAAAATGTTGAATTTAAATGGTTGCCTAATCATGATAAGGTCCTTGACAATCTTTAAGATAAAGTTTCACAAACATCATCCTTAGTTCCCTTTGATCCAAGTAAGCCAATAATTATGCAATGTGATGCATCTAAGGATGAACTAAGATGTTGTCTCTTTATTAAATGTGGAAATGAGAATAATTTAGTAGCATGTGTTTCGAATACAATGAGTGATTGTGAAGTGAATTACAGTCAATGTGAAAAGGAATTACTTAGTATACGTTATGGAGCAAAGAAATTCCATGAATTCATTTATGGTCTACATGTTACGGTTCAAAGAGATCATAAACCTTTGTTATCTGTGATGAAAAAACCAATTTGTAAGATCGGTTCAGTAAGGTTACAAAGACTTAGGCTGAAGTTACTGAAATATGATCTTGAATTAACCTATGTACCTGGTAAATATTTCACTTAGTAGATATGTTATCACAAGCTACTCATGACAAACCTGAAATTGACCCTGAAATGTGTGAAATGGTTCATTTAATTAGCAAACACCTTCCAATGTCAGATGAGCGTCAACGTTCATTTAGACTAGCTACGTCCAAAGATCCAACGTTAATGTTGATCTCTAAATAATGCCAGGAGGGTTGGCCCAAATATGAGAAGGTTGGTAATGAGTGTAAACCTTATTATAACAAACATTGTGATGTATTTGTTGAAGCAGGAATGCTTTATCTAGGTGAAAAATCATTGTTCCTAAATCAATGAGGCAATATGTATTGGATATTGTACACAGGGGACATACAGGGGTAAACACGTGTATTGCCAAAGCAAATCAATTATTTTGGTGGCCTGGCATGTCAAGTCAGATTGCTGAATATATTCAGAAATGCAGACCCTGTGAAAAGTTTAGGCCATTTAAAACCAAAGAGAAATTGACCCCTCACTCTGTGCCTAAATTTAGATCTGAAAAGGTAGGAGCAGATTTATTTCAATTTGGGAACAAGTATTTTTCAGTCATTGTAGATTATTTTTCACAATGGTTAGAAGTATCTATTATCCCAGATAAGTCAGCACAGTCAGTAATCAATGCTATGAAACAAATATTCAAATGGACAGGTTTTCCAAAGACGGTTATAGCTGACAATGTGCCTTTCACGTCACAATTGTGTCAAAGTCATTTCCAGGAAAGAGATATAACTCTTAGAACATGTACCCCTCATTATCATCAAAGTAATGGTAGAGCTGAGCAAGGAGTAAGTGTTGGCAAAAAGTTGTTAAAAAAGTGTTTTGAAGATGGTTTTAATTTTCATGAAGCTCTAATGGAGTATAATAACAGTCCAATCATTAGCTTAAGAGCCTCACCCTCTCAAATACTAAATAGTCGCATTATGAGATCTAGGTTGCCAATATCACTATACCAGTTAGAACCAGAAATACAAATGGATGTGTATGAGAAACTGTGTGCAAGACAAAGTAAGATGGAGGGATGGCATAATAAGAAAGCTCATAGGAAGGAAGAGAAATTTTTTAAGGGAGAGAAGGTAGTGGTTAGAAGTGCAAAAGACAATTGTTGGGAAAAAGCAACTATCACAAATAAGGCAGATGAACCAAAATCCGATTGGATTAAAGTAGATAAAACTGGATCAGTGGTTAGACGTAATAGTTCTCAAATGAAAATGTCAAAAACCTCAAATGATGAGAGATGTTTATTTCCATTGTATGAAGATTTTTCTAACTTAAACCATATTGTGAATGATACTGTAAAGGAGAATTTTATTATTCCTAAATATGTCAATGTACCTAATGTTAGTGGAAAAATGCATGAAAATGTTAATTGTATGGCTCATGAGAGTGGAACAACTAATATGAATATTGTACTTACTAGGAGTGGAAGAACGGTTAAACCAGTGCAAAGAAGCAATTTATAATTGTTCATCCTGTAATGATATTGCAATGTTAAAAAAGATATCTAAAGGTGTGAAAGATTTCGGAGGGAGGTGTGTCATTGGTTATGTTGGTACTACAATGTAAATCTATTAAGGTGGTATGCAAAATAAAGGAAGCCGCTCTAGAAGGTTCAAGAGAATGGACGTGTTCGTACCATGTGCATTTTTATTTCCCAATTGTCCTGAACCTATGTACGTCATGTCGGTCAGTGCACCACCAAACCCAAGTTTAAACAGTAAGTAGTATAGATACTGCCATGCATTTGGACAGGCTGTCTACCACCTAGATGTAAAAGATCTGGGTGTTATTTTTTGGGGGTTATTTCATTTCCAGAATTCTTGATGTCAACCCTCAATTTAACTTCATTCAAAAAGATTCCAAGTAATATTTGTAGAGAAATCACAAAAATCTTGCATATTACAGAGAAGCTTACATTATTACCCTTATGTAAAAAAATCACAAACAGCATCCTAATCGAGAATTTATGGTTCTGGCAAAAGCCTTTGAAATTCATATTTTGATGAATTCATCATAATATTCCTTACTCTCAATTATATTTCAGCTCAATCCCTAATTTCTATGTGATGAGTTGTTTGCTTTGTATGAAGATGACTTCACCAACAGCAAGAGTAAAAACTCTTCATATGCCTCAGAAAATACAGGTTTTTCAAAATTTCCTATAAAAAAATTCAAGAGAGCCAAGCATAAAAACATTAAAAAAAAAGATTTGTTTAAATTACAGAAATGTGTACAGGTCGAAAGGCTACGTATTCCTTTGTTGCTTAGCAACCATCACTCTGCGAACATCATTGAATTTGGCCGAGAGGTTCGCACAATTAAGCACATAGCGGTGATCCTGACGCAGGACTGCTCCAAGTTGCTGAGTCCAAACCTCATCCCAGGCTTTGCGATAAATTATATTCACCTTGCTCCCATCCTTAAAAAAGATAAAAAAAATAGGAGCTAAGAAATGGAACAAGTGCATAAATTAATGGAACACTTATCATTTTGAAAGTTGATTAGAAATAATTTTTCCTCCTAATTAGCATAACGCTGCATTATCTCCTCCAATCGGAATACATAATTAATACAACTTAAACCACAAAATAAAGTGACCTGAACCCAGGTATTATAGAATGGCAACATTACTGACAGACTGCTATAGATACAGTAGACTCTCCTTATTACAAACAACGTTTATACGAAGTTTTTGTTCTTACGAACAAAATTGTTGGTCCTGACGAAAGGGGTATCTAAATGTATGGTAAAAAAACGATATTACGAAATAACGAACTTTAGTCCCGGTCCCCACAGGAACAATAAATACTTTATTACTAAGTCTGTCACATAAATAACGGCATTCATTCTGCTATGCACGACGCTGCATTATAAATCAGGAAGCTTTGCCACACGTACTATGCCCAAGAGCTTGAGAACTAAAATATATACAATAATGGATACTTCACATAAGCTATTTAACTGGGTTGAGGGTAAGAACTCCCACTGGGTTACTGCACTTCGAAAGGAGTCTGAGAGAGCATGAGAGGTCGAGGAGGGGTGAAAGGGAAGAAACAAAAGATAAGGACTTTTCTTCTTCCTTTCACCCCTCCCCAGCATCTCATGCCTCTGGAAAGTCATCACAAAGATGGCGTGAGCTTCTTACGGCTAGACAATTAAAATAAAACAGAGAAAGTCTCCAAAAGCCGTAAATAATTGGCACCCTTCGTCAACAAACACCAAACTTACTGTGTTGGTATACTGGGAAACCACAGCAGCGACCAACCACAGCCTCTCAACCAAGAATACCCCCCTGTGATGGTTTACGGGAATGTTACTTCCTCGCCAGGGACCAAACACAGATGCACACACAACCCAAATAGGATCCTTTGCAAGGGCTAATGGGACCCCGCTAAGGATGTTCGGGTTATAACCTGGGATCCTTCACAGGGCTAATGAAACCCCGCTAAGGATGCCCGGTTATTTACGCAAGCACAATCACAGGCACACAAAATCACTCACTCACACACGCAAATGGGCCCAACTTCTGGGAGAATCAGCTCAAAAAGAGCGTGGTCAAATGAACACAACAGGACGAGGGTGGGGATCGAATACGGTTAATTTGAACTTTAAATAATTCGTCTTAACGGACGCCGTTAACCGCTCACTTCCTTTCCCTTTCCTCCCCCCCTCCCTCCAACGTTCAACTTTACGTCCGTTGCATCCCCGGCTATCAGACGGACAGGATGGACAAATTCGTAGGCGACTCAGAAGTGGGGCTCCAGAAGGAAACTCTAGGCCTCTCGCGGCATTCTTCAATGCCTCGCGCCGGTTTTCCATCCAAGCAACCTTCACTTCGGGAACAACAACCGAAATCACGCATGACGCCAAGGATATACATGCTTACAAAATTACCCGACAGAGTCCTCTTGCATAGAGATCATGACTGACCAGCCAAAGAATGCAGATTGGTAGCTCTCTGGCCTAGCAACCCTAAGCCTGCCGCAGGAAGAACGCAGCCTACCACCGGACAGTTTTTGTAACCAATATTTCTGAATCGGAGCGCATAAGAGGCAGAATGGAGGAATTCCTCTGTTTGGCCTCCGTCCCTGCAGTGGTTGTTTGACAGTTTCCTGCGGCCTCTGTCGCCTACGCGGGCCAGGAGTCCAAAGAAGCAAAATTAGAAGTTGGTCTAAAGCTTACAACAAGACATTTTTGAATTGACCAACAACTGCCGAAAACACTGTATAACTTTTTTTCCATGAATATATCAGATTTTCTTATAAATTAAGAAAAAAATGAAAAATTAGTTTTTTGACGGAATCAAAACTTAAACGAGATTAAAACTGCTTTTATTAGTTTGATTTTTAGCTAAGTACAACAATATTTGTAGAAATTGTGCCCTACAGCTTGTTTTTGAAAGAAATATCATTAAAAACCATATTCATAAAAGTTTGTCAGCCACATCTTAAGAGAAGCGCTTTCGAAAACTTTGAGATCGGGAGCCGGAATTTTCAGTATGCTGACAAGTCCCGTCCTATGGGAAAAATATAGGTAATGTCAGCAATTGAAATGATCCTAATATATAAAAAAGTTTTTGGTAAATTTTGAGCCACTTACCACCAATACTTTTAGAGGGAGAGGCTTTTAACTGTTAAGCCGCTGTACGTTCGGTTACCGCTAGCCATGCGCTTCGCGTCGATCAGACAAGAGCTGTCAGCTGGCTCATCTCAGCAAGCCTTCTTCTGCCTATTTCAACGTAGCAAATATCGCTTTACTTATATTTTTCTTCTTAGAGGGCATAAAATATATAGGAGAAACTCGCCTGAAGTCATGGTTGTTGGTGAAGGCACACATACCTTTAGCTCTGGGGCAGTTAAGTCTTCAATTCCCGAGCTTGTGAACACAAGCTACTTTAATCTATTTTTGTTTTCTTTGATATCTGATTCCACAATTAACCCAAACCTAAACCAAAGATGTTAGATTTTTCAGCCATTACAGGAAGTGGAATATTTTACCACCTACATACGAAATTATTACACCTCTAAGGAATATTTTAAACGGCAATAGAATCATTACATGAAGAATGAATCCAACCATCGGCAGGATACTAATATTATATGTATCCATAATAAATATAGGGAGTGCATTTGTGTGACTACTCTTCTTTGTCTAACTGGTTACGCAAAATCAACTGAACCTGGAAGCGTGTAGAATATTCCTTGCAAACAGTTGGGTTAACACGATGGAAAATCTGGACGTAAACTTCTTGTATACCACCACCCGTGGTGTATTTCCATTAGGTTCACTATCCCTCTCCACTCCGGATATGCTATGGTGCTCCATCAACTTGCACGGACTTGGTTTTCCAGGATTCGACGATCCCTAAGTTTCTTGGAAATTAGCGAATATAGAAGACAGAATAATGTACGATGCAACTATAATTATTTTACAAGTTTTTAAATATGTTCATATTTCCAAAATATGAGAGTAATATTTCATTTATCTTCACATTTCCCACCTTCGATATTCCGTCAATTTCATGCAAAGTTTGCCGAAGCAACTGTGTTTGAAAATCCATTGTGTCTTTTATGAAACCCTTTGAATCTCACTGAGTTTTATACTCCCTTGAGTAACCTGAGTGAAACTAATGAAAAACATTGATTAATTTAGTTAAAAGGCATAAAACTCAATCTTTCTTCATCTGAAGTATCGCTAATTTTCAGTTTCATTACAACATTTTATCCGGGCATTTAATGGCCATCCGTTTGTTTTAAAATACTTCCATCCGACACACCTCAAAACAGAGGTTCACCTATTCCTCGGCTGGGCTACGTTCTTCTTTTGCACACGTCTATTTCAGGCCTCCACCTTTGCGATAGAGATATAGGTAAGTCGGAATCTGATCTTCTCCGTTTTCGGGAAGTTTTCTTCGATTTAGCTTCTTCTTGAGCATCAAGAATGTGCTTCGGCTCGCAAAGAGGCATATATCTGCTCCGTCGAGGATCTATGAGCTCTGGCAGCAGGCACAGGTGATAAAATTTGGTAAGTTTGGGCTCCATCTTTCTCCATAGGTCATTGTCCTCCATCACTTTCACCATTTTAATATACGAGTGGACCTCAGTATGTACTGCGAATAAGCAGAATTGCCTCCTTGTCACATGGAGCTGGCCTTAAATCTGTAAAATAATGCGGTTTTTCATCAAAACACGGGTCCGATTGCGAATTTATTGGTTTAAAAATAGTGTCATAAGAATCACCAGTGACCACTCATCATCCTTTTCACTATCAGCGACCAGAGCAGCTCATTCTCTCATTAGTAGGTCGCCATAGATCGTAAATTAAAGGTCATTTGAGTGAATTTACAATAATTGGCTCTTCATTGATTGAATGCTAAATACTCAACCCTAGCATTATAACGAAGTTTAATCACCTACATTGATCACTTTGATTCAATTTGGCATAGACCAAATTCTAAATTTGCTTCCAATCAGTTCAATTTCAGTTCAATAGCAGTTCAATAGCAGGGAAATTGTAATAACCACATTCATTTTTTACAGGACAGAATAACTAAAATCCCTGTGATAAGTGACTACTACCCTCAAAGCTAAGAAGTTGAGCCCAAATCTCATTTTTTTAAAGTTGAATACTACGTTTTCAAAGTGAATTGCCATTGCTGAACGTTATTAATTTTATAGTTAACCAATTTCAACATGCTTTTTTATGTCTTGTAAGGAATACTGACCTGAAAGTAGTACACATGATTTTTGTTGATATATCCCTCTGGCGTGAAGTATTTCAACTTTCTCTCGGATATAACATCTTCGGGGCTGAGATGTTTCATAGAATAGGGACAATTTATTTCTATAACCCCATCATTTCCGATAAGTCCGTCAGGAGAAGCACCCAGGTAAGAAAGTTCAGGATCGACGAACAATCCACAACGGACCACCCTGATCCCCTCATTTAGCTCAACAAGGTCAAGGGCATGCTGCTCCTTCTCTCGCCCGTACTTGACTGCAGCAGTTTAAAACTCACTGTTTAAAATATTGCTCACCAAAATTTGTGACGATGTCGTAGGATGCATTCGGAAAACTGTTCCAAAGTAAAACTATGTCAATCTCTTTCGCCTCTCTTCCTTCCACAGGGTCCAATTACTTTGATCGACTGTTGCCTTCTGAAGCTTCTCCTCGTCCTCAGCAGTCAACTTTAGGGCAGCTAAAAATTAATTTTTTTCGACCTCAAAAGTTTCGTCATCAACGTCAGGCTTAGCAGCTTCGGGTCCGTAATCAGCATCCGCTGACTTGCTAACAAATAGAGCCCTTCGAACAGTTTTCTTTCGAACTTGAAGCCTTCTTCGCTTTTTCCGAGCTTCCATTCTCTTCTCCCAGGACTGCATGAATACAGCTTTTGGTGCAGCTTACTATACATCATGCCCGTATTGAA
Source organism: Ceriagrion tenellum (assembly GCA_963169105.1). Taxonomy (NCBI): domain Eukaryota; kingdom Metazoa; phylum Arthropoda; class Insecta; order Odonata; family Coenagrionidae; genus Ceriagrion; species Ceriagrion tenellum. The sequence goes on along the minus strand of OY720637.1, from coordinate 141,131,364 downwards.
AGAAACCACAGCACCCATTGCTCGATCTTTATAAAAGCCTCTGCCAGAGAAATTCACTCGCTATCCCCCAACCAGTTTTGCAACAATGGCAATGAAGTGCTCCGCGCAGTTACTGTTGAGGTCCTTAATTAAACTCCAGCTGTGGCGAGCTATATACCACGATTCATATTCAGTTCCTTCATCAGCCCAGCCGTGCGGAGCTCATCCATGATAGATTCTTCAGCATCGCTTCTGGAGCAGAAATATTTTTGGCGGCGGAGTTTGAGTGGTCTCCAAAGATATGTCTTGGGCTGTTTAAAATATCTTCCCTTTATGTCGATATCTTCTCATGAAGGCTTCTGGCTCTGTCGTCTTGTTTGCGGTAGGCAATTGCTTCATTAATTGCAGTCCGTAAGCGTAAAATATTTGAGAAAACTTTTTTCCGAAGGTAGGCAGGTCCATTCCGCTTATCTTTGCTGATTTCCCTCAATGTTGTGCAGTAATTTTGCAGAAGGTGGTTTTTACATTCAATTTTTTTAACCAGAGTGTTTGTATAGGGTCAAGATTGAACCAATGTGTTGCATTTACGCTGCTGTCGACATCTGCAGTCAACTTATTGTATTGGATTCCATACATCTGTTCGCTAGCTCTAAACCCCACTGAAACTATAGCCGACTCCATACTTGTGGAAGAGGCTGTGTATTCCAAATTTTCGAAGTACACGTGCTCGCTTACATCTGTGAGCGATATTTCTGCTCTTCGGCACACCATACAGTATTTATTGTTGAAGAAATGGTAATATGATTCCAGGAACTAAGAAAGATAAAAAGATTGCAAATAATAAAGATGAGATAGGAAATATTTTTAGAAGCATATAGGATTCAGATTATGGGGAAAAAAATAAATCGTGGCGAAATCTGAGCCAAGGAAAATTAGACCTCGAGGTGGAAAAAGCATTCAAATATAAGGGTGAAAAAATATCGAGTAGAGTATAACACGAATAAAAATATTCAGCCGCGTATACACAGAGTGAGACTACCTTGCCATGCCGCTTACAATGGTTCGACTGTTCTATCCTCAGGTTGCGAGGCAAGGGTGCGAATTCTGCAAGTTAGTGCAAGGAAACTTTTCTTACGTCTTTATCGTGACTTATTATAATTATTATTATTACAGTTTTCTACTGGTTGAGGTAGGTTTGAATGGAAATGGGTAAAATTTCATCCTGATTTTTCTTGATTTATTTAGGGACTTAAAAATTACTCAGGTACTTAAAGATACAAACGGTGAAACTAACAAACACCACTGGGCCTGATTTTTGGCAAATTTAGGAGTATGCTGAAAGTCACAAAGTATTTTCCGACCAAAAGGTTAAGTGAGACATCAAAGGAGATTTTTTTTTACTGCCCAAAATGTATTTTAATTGAGTGCTAAACGGAAATAATAATAAAAAAATTATTACCATATTTAACATCATTGCGGTGTATCGTGAGGGTCTGAACGGGATGGCACACCCTCACGGAATGCACAAATTGTACACACAGCGCACTAATCAACGCGAGGCACCTTTGATTGGACTTTAAAGCGGCTTGGGTTGGCATGCCGATGAGGCAGCAGTACACTCATGCGAGGCTACCGTGTGTATTAACTTTACGAGAGAGGTATCGCAAGACGGCCTCGTGAGGTAACCTCGCGACATGTGCCTCGCAAGAGGAAAATATGTACATGATAGAAGACTATACTCGCAAAGTGGGCACAAGACTATCAAAGCGCTGAACAAGAATCAAAAACTTTCGTCATAAAAGCCTCCCTCGACTGGGCGAGAAAGGGTCGACCGTTGAGAGGTGCAAAACCTGATTCACTCTTGCTCTACTCCCGAGCGGTCGTGGGATCTAGCTGGGCAAAGACCTGCATTGCATTTGAGACTGTGAAAGCGATAGAAAGGCGTGAACCCTCGTCCGCTCTCGCCAGTAGCGAAACATTCTCGTCACTCCCGTGCCGAGCGAGCAGTCGCGAGCTTCATTAGAATTTTGGACTTCGAGAAGAGCGAACGGTTAGATAGCAACTTACTCCCCATAAGCAAGACGCTGCCCAAGCAATTTCATCAACTGCCCGCTGTTAAACGTGCGTTCCTTGTGCACATATTGCAGCAATTAGATGTCCCATCGCCTATGCAATACACCGGGAGTGACAAGTCCCGCTCGCTCCCGAGACTGGACTACCGAGAGGGAGGGCTCCCGAGAGTGAGAAGCCACGCGTCTCCCGAGACGGGGGACAAGGGAGAAAATCATTGCATTCCTCTAGTACACAGTCGCTAACAACGAAAATGTCATCAGCCCATACCGCAAGTCACCAGCCACCAGACGAAAACCATAAGGGGCGTTGCCTGAGAATGAGGCGGGGTCAGTCGTCACCCTTGGCGTAGTGGTTCTCATTTTGCCGCCAGGGCGCAGCAGCTCGAGGCCGTTGTTTAACTCAATTTTGAGCTTCGATGGCACCAAAACTTAGAGGTATGACGTTAATTTTTTCTTAAATAAATATTTGACAACATTCCCAAGGTGCTGACAATACAGGTTTTTAAAATTTTGGGTTAATTTTGTCTAACTAAAATTGCAAAATAAAAGTTATAAACAATTTTGAAAAGTAAATACTGTCAGTGACTAAACAACTGTTTAGTTTATATTCATCCCAAGTTTCATGTTGATAGATTATAAAGTTTAGGTGTCACCGCCGCTCAAAACTTTTAACCCAGTTCAGCACCCTCTTAAGGAATCACCACTCACCACTCACTAACTTGCGCGAAATCTCATTTTCCATAAAACTGATATACTTAAATTCGGAATTCTACTGTATTAATTTTGCCGCATAGTAATTGTACAGGCAGCCGAGCAGTTTTTCCGTGGAATTAATCTCCCAGCTGAATTAATTTTCCGGCTTGCGACAATTACTACAAAAAATATCGTTTTGCACGATTTTCGAACAACAAATTAGACTGTTTGATCTCACATCTTTGCGAATAATTTTATTGTTATTTACATGTCTGATATCAATTCACAGCACGGCTGTAACACACAAAAGATTAAACAGGTCAAAAAAGAGCAAAGGAAATTTTTTGCGATTTTTATAAAAAAAAACTACGTTGATACGAACCGCCGATGTTTTGGTCCCATGACCTTCGTAATAACGAGAGTCTACTGTATAAATAAAATAGTATCCTTGTTATGTTGGTGGTATGTTTCCATAGTCATATTTAATGGTAACTTTTACTAAACCACAAAAAACACACAAAAACACAGTTAGTAAACTACAGTTTGTGGTTTAGTAAAATTTACTAAAAGTAGTAAATTAGTAGTAAAAGTAGTAGTAAATAGTAGTAAATTTTACTTAATAGTAGTAAATTTACTACTATTTAGTAAATTTACTACTATTTAGTAAATTTACTAAATAGTAGTAAATACCCATCATGCAAAGACATCATATATTTGTGATATGGTAGCAGTTTAGACTCATTTAGCCTTAGGCTAATATCACTATAGATTGACTGGGCAGTTTAAAGAGTGGCATGCACTCACATGAAACTGAATATATCCAACAAATTTTAATTGTAAGCCCTGAGACATAGCCAGGAGTCCAAGCCAACTGTTTCCATTCATTAGAACTAAAAGGATGGGAGGGGCCCAAGACCCATTTTTCAAATTCAAAGGAATATTTGATCCAATTTTGTGAAATAGTTCAATCTTATATCTTCTCCATCCCCAACTTCGACAACTGAAAGGTGAGAGTGAACTTTACTTCCTTATTTCAAAATTACAATGCCCTAATTTAGAATGTTCCAGATTTATTGTATTCTGTGAACTCTTTACACTTAAAGAATACTATAAATCTGCCTGCACTGAAATTTGATGCTTAATAGGCGCAAAAAATAAACCAGTGTAGCTCATGTTGTTATTTTCATGTTATTATATAATGTTGAAGTGGTAAACATCAAAAGTTCATTTTTTCGTATATTTTCACAGTTCATTTCAATTTGAATAAATATCTTGTGGTTTTCTGCGGTATATTTACTTTTGAGCAACAGTTACCACGTGCTATTCTGCCGGCTTCGTCAGGCTGAACACACTTTTAGAAGGAGGTCACAGTACAGACATCAAAAGGGCGAAATTTTTATGTAAAGAAAGCAGCTACTATCCACGGGTCATCAGGGAAGTCATTGAAATAGAAAAAAGACCCAACAACAAACTGAGAGGACGGCTACAAACTCCCTTAAGGAAAATTCAAGTATAAATTAATTCTGTTACATAATAACCGCCGAAGTTTATTTTTTTGTGATTGTGATTCAGAAAGCCTGACGAAGCCGGCAGAATAACACGACAAACCTGTTGCTCGAAAAATAATTACCTATACCTATATATATCAAGTTCTGCACTGCATACTGCCTACCAATTTGGTTTTGCTGTAGTATGAGATGGTGGAATGATTTGCATAATATCCACATAGGTACTATGTAATACAAAAGACTATACTATTACTTCTTTCTTTCCCACGTGGAAACGGTCTACAAAGGGAAACTATTATTTTCTTGGCTATGACATTGTTTCACCTTTTTGTGAAAATTGTAGATAAGCAAATATAATTTATCATGATCATTTGGTATGCTAAAGTGTTATTTTTCATTTCATTTATGAGTGCTGGATTACATTTGCAGGTAATCAATTTTCCTTTTCTTTTTGCAGAGAGAAAAGGGCAATAAAAAGCTGAGGTCTTCCGGCAACCGGCTCAATGTTTTTTTTTTCAAAGTTAATGAGATTTACAGGCTTTTTGCATTTCTCTTGGAAGAAGGCAAATGCAGAAATAAAAATTGGACATCTTAGTCAACTAGCCATATCATGTTTATCTTCAGAATAGGTTATTTAGTGATGATGACTACAGGAGGTATTTGAAATGAATTCTTCAGTAATATTTCCCTTCATGAGGTAGGAAAGTTGACTTAAGTGTAGATCTGCTTTGGAAAAATAGACATTTGCCACTTTATTTTTCCTTTGCTCTTTGGTGGTTTTAAATCATTAGTTAGGGGCCTCTCTACTGGCAGATGTGCTGTAATATTTAATGTAGCTTAACTGGTACTGTAGAACTTTATAGGCTAGCTTGATTTAGACTTGCCAGGATGCTTGATTTAGACTTGCCGTTAAGCTTGAAACCAGCTGGTTAAGTCAAGCTTAAATCAAGCTTGACATGTGGAGACTAGTAAGCTTGAATCAAGCTTGTTTTAACCTTGCAGGATTGATATGTCAAGCTTGATTCAAGCATCTTGACTTGACATGGCAAGCTTTTTTCAAGCCTGATTCCTGCTTAATTTGCTATCTGGGCTGTATTTGAATGTGTGTCGTGCCTTATATAAAAGATTATTGTAATATTTGGATCCTTGGGCAAAATAAATAAAAAATAAAATATATATACTTACATTAGGTACAACTAAAAATACACTACCATTATTGAGCTATTTCTTCCAATAAGTTATACCTTGAAGGTTGGCCATGAGTCATTTGATCCCACCATGCATTTGACCATAATCCAACATTTTCTCTCAATTCTTTCTCTTTTAGGCATTATGTTATTATAAGTAATGGTAGTGGGCGTGACTTCGTGGAAATCCTTCATAGTAGGAGCATCTGAAGAAATTACAACTTGGCTGTTTCCACATGAGGTTTTATTGTTACCGACCATGGTTTCGTTACAGAGTAACATTATCAAGGTGATAGTGATACTCTGTAACCTTGATAATGTTACTCTGTAACGAAACCATGGTCGGTAACAATAAAACCTCATGTGGAAACAGCCAAGTTGTAATTTCTTCAGACGCTCCTATAATGTTATTAATTTGTATCATACTTCAAATGAATCATATTATAGTTATGCATGTAATAATTAGCTATTTTTATCTTAATTTGCATGCCAATACATGCATGGTCATGTGTCTCGTAGTTTAGCACAGCCGATTCACAGAAAAAAAGGCCAGCAATGAATTTTTGCGTATATCTACCTAACACCCCGTGAATTACAAGTAAACAATTATAAAAGAATACCTATGCATCAAATTTATTTCTATGTTTGCAAATTTATGTTTCATAATTACAACCATACATGACTATATGCTCCACCCAAAGAAATCAACTTCCATGAAGTTCATCACCTATTACTCACGTTCTCATGAAAATGAGATAACAGCAAGGGTCACAAATGCAAACAATGATCTCTACCACTTGACCACCTCATTGTCTTGCACTTCAACCATGATTACATTCGCACAAACCAACCGCTTCCCAAGGGTCCAGCCAGGGTCATTCATCATCAACCTTCAGGATGATGGTGCACTGGATGCAAGCTCAAAATTACAGTCATCTACATTATCTTTCCCCTGCCAAGTTTAAATCTCTCCTTTGAAGACAGAAGATGACAAGGACCATTATTCCCTCCCATTAACCCCCAAGAATGAGTTGGCATGAGTGGTGGGTCAGTGCTTGTCCCTATGAAGCATCACGCAAGAAACTAATTCTTTTACGCTATGAAAACACCCTTTGGCACCAACTGTCGCCAATTAGAATGTCATCAGAATCTAAAAATCTACCATAACCAGGACTGTTGAATGTTTTGGTTTCAGACGAAGTAAAATATTGCCCTGATTCCTTTTCCTGTTAGATATGAACATATGGTTTCAAACTATACATTGGAATAATGCATTTCATTGCATTTTACTGGCTTGCGAGAATTCAGTCAATGCCACTGACATTACATACCACCAGCTGTTCATCAGCAAGAGATTTTGGAAATCAATACCATTTTCCCTCCAGGATTTATGAGAAAATATGGGCAAAATACACCCTCTTCCATCTCCATAAACATGGAAATCTATACATTTGAAATGAATCAGAAAAATACAGTAACTTTCTCATTTAGTATAAGGCAAAATATGCTAAAATTTTCTTTCACCAAGCACAATGGCCTTCAGCAAGGTTTAACTGCATAAAATAAAACTGAGTTTAAAATTAGCTTCGCTGTGAAATAAATTAAGTAGTAGTTGAGATAATGAGGGGCATGAGAAGTAAATAGTAAACATCTATCCCGTTCATGAACAGGACCTGATCCCCACAGAGGCAACTGTTTAGGGGACTAACATTAACATACAAAAACAATTAAATAGCAAACATATCTTCAAAGATTCAAAAAGGGTAACAAAATGCAGTTTTGTAGATATTATCTTCCAAATGCTTAGGGGAGGATTCCAAACCTGCAGTAGGCTGCAGTTTTTAACCAATAAGATTTATTAGTACTAGTTTCCATGTTAATACAAGACCTTCAGTGTGAGACTTTACAAGAATAACATGGGTGGAAAATCTACTAATACAATTCACTTACAGAAAACGTCGTCCGTGGCTTCCCATCGCAGATGGCTAGCATTGATGTAAGGTAAGACCAAATGTAATTATCTGCAATTCGCATAGGAATTCCGCTCGATGCAAGCAAACCAATACCACTCATGTCTGGATTTATTTCCTTTTGGAGGGCAGTAAAATACAAGTTCATTGAAAATCCTCTGGACTTGGAAAATGTTATCATGTCCTCAGCACATGAAATGCATGGAGATCGGCTACTGATGAGGATCACTTTCCTAAAAGATTTAAAATATCAAAGCCGTTTAAAACATTGACCTCTACCCTCTTAAGCATGGTATGCCAAAAACACAACCACGTATTTCACTATGCAAGGGCAAAGACAAGTACTGATTCATAGGATCCACTGCAATGATGAAGTACTTGACAACAACCAAAATAAAAAGAAGACAATTTTGCGCGATGAAAACAATTCTAATGGTAAATTTACATTTTAAAGTCATTTAGTGGCGTTAATGCCATAACACCAACTGGAGAGGTTTCTTACCGCAACTCACGACCACTTCCATTTTCAAGCATTAAGAGTTGCTCAATAGCTTTCTTTTCCGTATGTTCAGAAGGAGATTTCGAGTCGCAGCAAAAGCTGAACGTCCTTTCAATAGCATCACCCTCTCCAAATGTACAGCAACAAACCACAACACACTCTCTTTTGTGAGCTGGCCTACCATTCCGATTTAATACATCCCATTCCTGTTGAGTAAGTGAATTAGGGCGTGGTTTTGGCAGAGAAGGAAACAAATCGCACTGACTCGGTGAACTTGGTATTCTCGGTTCTTCTTTACTCGGCGCTGGAAAGCGAAGACAAGAATCCCCGACGTTCAAACCCATACCCACTGATGCACGGCTGCGCAAGACTCGGGGTGCAGGGCAGCACAAGCCTCGGAATGCAGGACCGCATAAGTCTCGGGGTGCGGGGCCGCACAAGCCCCTTGGTGAAGGGCTACACAAGCTCCATGATGTAGGGCCACGCAAGCCCCGTGGTGCAGGGCCACACAACTCTGTGAATCCCTGAGGTACTGGGAGGTAGTGCCCTGGTGCCAAGGGATTGCGAAGGCCCTGTTCTCCAGGATTAATCAGACCCCTTCCCCTTGACAAGGGTCTCTGTGAAACACTCGATGACTCTCCAAATTCAAAACCCTGCAGGTGGTGAAAAGGAAATGGAGGAATGACAGGAACTCGAGGCTTATTGGGGTAAGAGATATCGTCTCCATTATCTCCACGATTTGAACCCCTGCCTCGTCCCCTTCGCAACTGTAAATTTTCCAGCATCGATCACGGAATGAAGCAAAAGCAGCCTTATTCTGAATCTTTGCTTTTTACCGAAGCAGTATGATTACAATCCTATTCCTTCCGACTCCTTCTCATTATTAACTGTCACTTCACATTCTCCACAAACATGCCCAACAGCTGAGCCCATTCCATTGAATACCAGGGAAGAAACTTCTTTCACCGGATAATCATTCGCGCATTTCGGTCTCTGGCGCCATGGCGACGTCATTTGTTCCTTGACAAACGCCCCAAAGTATTGAAAATATATATAATTGAAAATAAGCTAATCTCTTATAAAACATATATATGTACATTAATAAATTTATAATATGCGTGCCCAATACCTTATATTTAATATGAGCAGAAGAGTGAAGGGGAAACGGTGCCAACATGGGTCTAGTATCGGCCAAGGTAGTGACAGTAGCACAGAGCATACTCTGTGACAGTAGTGAAATAAGTGCGACTTACGCGGCAGTTCAAAGAGGGCAATTCTAAGACACGATCTCCGCGACTATTAGATGACTCTTTATTTTCCGTTCGCTCACAGATTAATCAATCATTTGGATATTGATGATAGATGTATATTTCTCCGCGCCTAAGTGGACAAAATGCAATTATTCGCGATATTTGCCCTGGCAGCGGTCGGCTCCCAAAACGGACACCATACCCTAATAAAAACGATAGTGGCATGGCCTAAATGATCATCAGTTCTTTTTACATTCAGTTGGTAGGTATTCCTCTGATCTTTTAATGTTCATTTAATGCTTTTTCGATGTTCTTTTTATGTTTAAATTGCGTTTATTTCAGTTAACACTAAAAAACATTGGAGGTAAATTTGTGCATTACGGTGCAACTTTTAACCTCTTATTCCTGGGTTTTCCGATTACATACACCCCTACTTAATACATCAGTTTGAAGTTGAAGAGTTTGGTCTTAAAATTATATAACGTTCTTTACCAGATTATCAGTACTTTCTGGGAATTTTTGCCTCAAAAATCACCTTTTCTCATGTTTTTCACTTGCGCGATGACGCCATATTTTCGTATTACCAGCGTTTCCACCAGAGGGATTTCACTTATTTTATTTCTTCCATATATCCAAACTTCCCCCCACCCAACAAGCTTGCGAGCTTATGGAGTGAAGAACTTTTCCCAGAAAATATGCGTTTCTACATGCTTCCACCTCCGAGTTTTACCCTTATAATGACCAATCGTCCCGAGGGAGAATTTTTCTAGAAAATATGCGTTTCTACATGCTACATCTTCCATTTCCACGTCGCGTTCCGTCCCACCCCGTAACCTTCTTTACCAGGGGTGGGATTTTTCAATTTTCCCGCAAATCCGCCATTTTAGACACTTTATGTCAGATGTGAAAATCCCTCGATCAATGCGCCATCTCCGGAAAATAGCCAATTAAACGGTATTTCCGCACTTTGGTTACTTCTTTTTTTCACTGAAAAACGTCCGCTTCTATGCACTTCCCTCGAGAAAAATTCCTTCGAAAAACACTGATTTCCAGGGGTCGAAAAAAATGTTTTACTTGCGGACCGTAATGGACAAATTTACCCTCATTGGACTGTTCTTTTAATGTTTAATATTCTAAATAAATACTTGAACATATTAAAACAGTCTAAAACAGATAGATGGTTCATATCTTATACAGCTATACACTATATCATCTTTATCCCTTTTTTATCTATTACTTATCACATGCCCATTTTTCATTCAGCTTTAGATTATTAACACAACAAATCATCGTGGGAAGATAGAAAGATATAACTGATGAAAAAGGAGGTAAAATATTCAGTGAAGGGCTCCATAAGCTGATTTCAAGAATATGGAGGGAAGAAAAGAAACTAAAAGAGAGGCAGGAAGTTATTATATTGCCCATCCGCAAGAAAGGCTACAAAGAGCAATGTGAGAACTACAGTGGTATATCTTTGCTTAGCAATGTGAAATATATCTAATTATCATTAATGTTCTAAGAAAAATAACTTCTTTGTTTATTTAACTACTGTGACTTGCGGTAACTAACTCCTTGGATGCTTATTGCTTGTAATTGTTGTGTTGTTGTGTCTTGAACTGGGCTAATAAAAGTATACCTCCCAGTCAATTGAACTTGTTTTCACGATATTACATATTGGCGACGAGAAAAATTAATTAAAACCACAAGATCAATCTACTGCATTATATTTTGTGAAGGAAATGACCTCACCAGCAGGAAATGGGGGGCAAGAGGCATTAATCAGCAGCATCCTGGAACTATGGGTGTCGTTCAACTTTATGGTAGCAGCAAAGGTTCCATGAATGAATACCGAAATGGAGATGATTGGGGAAGATTGGAACAGTATTTTTTGGCAAATTACATAGGATATGATAGAAGAGTGGCGGTTTTGTTGACGCTGGATGGCAAGGAGGCATACAATACCTGAGAGACCTGTGCAACCCTATACTGCCCAAGGACAAAACTAATGACCAGTTGTGTCTCATTTTGAAGCAGCAATATTCTAAGAAGATTTCGGTGTTCAAAGAAAGGATTGAATTTTACAAGATGTGGCAATCAGAGCAGGAGACAGTTCGAGAATGGTACATCCAAATTAAGAAGAAGGCCAGTGACTGCAAATTTCGGAATTTGCTGGACGAGAAGCAGAGGGATAAATTTGTCTGTGGGTTATCTAAAGGACCAATCCTGGCCAGGCTCAGTGAGGAAGACCACACTACACCATTCCAGAACATCCTTGAAGATGGGCGTTGTTCCTTAATGGATTTGACTATACTTTCCTTCATATTAAGGGGAATATGAACTCTGCAGCCGATGGGTTATCCCGATTGCCTTTAAATGTTACTAGCCTAGAAAGTAACGACTATGATTATTTTAACTTTTTAGTTGAAGATAATTATCTTCAAGGATGAAGCAAGAAGGATCTAATAAGACAGTTTATATAGGCAGTTTAAACTGCCCATAATGTCAACAGATATTAGACGAGCAGTTAGAAGAGATAGGATTTTAAGCGAAGTGGTTTTACACTGTAGAGACAGTTGGCCTGCAAAGGTAAATGAAGAGTTGAAGCCATTTAAAATTTTTGACGTTTAAATGAAATTACACTTGACAATGGTCTTTTAATGTGGGGTTACAGGGTTGTAATTGCAACCATATTCCGCCAACTGCTTTTAGATTAAATTCATGGGGCACATTGTGGAATGGTCAAAATGAAAATGCTTGCACGTCAGTATTTTTGGTGGCCCAGGTTGAAAGAAGGTATAGAACGCTATGCTAAAAGCTGTCATCCTTGTTTAAGTAATTCTTGGTGTCCTGAAAAATCAATTTTAATTAAGTTTGACAAAGCTAAAAATGTGTTTGACCAGATTCACATGGATATTTTGGGACCCTCTAAAGGGAAAATGTTCATGATCATCATTGATGCCTTCTCTAAGTAGCTAGAGGTTTATGAAATGACAAAAGCAGATTCACAATCAACTATCGAGAAAATAAGGGATTGCTTTGCCTGCTTTGGACTCCCTAACTTCGTAATTCCAGACAATGGCAGTCCATTTACATTTGGTGAATTTAAAAACTTTTGTGAAAACAACAGAATTCTTCACAGGACATCTACTCCTTCTCACCCATCCACAAACGGGGCTGCAGAGAATGGTGTAAAGACCTTTAAGGAGGCTTTAAAAAGATTATTAAGTGATATGAGACAGGTTGGGTTAAGTGTGTCTTCCCTGGTTAGCAAGAATTTGTTTTCATATCGTACAACACCACATTGTGCTACAAGTGATACACTGTCAAAATTGATGTTTGGGCGTGAATCGAGGACAACGTTATCTTTCTTGTCAAGGCCATTTGTGGATAAATACAAAGAGAAACAAATCGAACATCACCATGGCCACAGAGATGTAAATTTTAATGTTGGGGATGTAGTGTATGTAAAGGATTACCGTACTTTAAATAAGACAACAATCTATTCCGTGCCCTGCAGCCGCGGCTTCAAGCATATTGGACAGAGCTGCAGAGCACTCAAATGCCACATGCAGGAACACCAAAGAGCCACCAGACAGAAGTAGTTTCACCTTTCTTCCATTGTGGAGCATGTTAGGGAGGGGCCGCAGCATGACGTCCTATTCCCCGAGGCGACCATTATCCACAAAGAAAAGAGATACTTCCCCCAACTCATCAGAGAAGCAGTGGAAATAGGAAAAAACCACAAAAACTTCAACAGAGATTACGGCTACCCACTTCCCATTGCTTGGAAAACACTATTACAAGAAGAACCGAAGCGGACCAATCAGAGAAGGGGACCACAAAAAAGGCACGAAAACCATCCTATTTAACATGGCATCTCCCTCTCTGGACCTGAGGAAGCCTGCAGGATAGCCGGCAAAATATCATTCTCATCATGAATCAATGCGGTGGAAACACCCGAAAACGGATTCAAAATTGTACCTGAAGATGCAGCAAGCTGAGAAACACGTAGTACGTTAATAAATAGTTGTAGAAAAATACAAGAATTGTTTTAATATGGATTCAAGCATATAGATGGATTTAGTCCTAGTGATAGGCATCAGAGTGTTGTCCTCACAATACTCGGGTCCAACTTTATATCCCCTGAGTGAAAGTTGACTCTGGTGTACCCCAAGGTTCTGTTTTGGGCCCAGTACTATTTCTTTTGTATATAAATGACCTCTCAGACATGTATAAATCTATACCAGGTGTGCTTCCAATATTGTATGCTTATGATACTAATATGTTGGTGTCTGCTTCCTCAGTTGAAAGTCGGGTTATAAAAGCTAATAATGCTGCACATCACCTACAACCTCTATACACATACATACTAAGCTGCACAGGCCCTCTGCGGCTGTGCTACCACTCATCATAGCAATAGAACCTTATTTGCAAACTTTTCCTAACAAAGGTTTTCCTGCAAAAATATATTAAGTTCAGTTTTTATTTACTGTCTCTATCTTTTTAAGGGGCCTTCTATTTTTTTCTGGGTTCCGGACCTCAACTGACTTCTGCACAGTGACATAATTAATATAAAAATCACCATTTTAAAATATTGCTCTAGACATTGTAGTTTATCCCTTGGTTTGCAGTTTTAATTGATATATTATTCACTTATGCATTCCTCCATGGTACCATTCAAATTGTGAATATTATAAAGGACATTTGAGATTTTAGGTTAAGTCACTTTCCATACCCACGTACTTGAACATTAAAGTGTTTATTAATTTATAATCATAGCCAAATTATTTTTACTTTAAATTTATTGATAGGAACATATTTACAATGGTGGCAAAGATAAGTCATCCTGAAATGGAACATATTTTCCATTAATCTTTGATCTACAAGTAAAGCAACTGTCAAACAAGAGGCATACTGAGGAGAACATACTTAAATAAAACAGAGAAGAACAAGCATTGGCCAAAGAAAAGGATCTCATGAGAACTCTGAAGAAAAGGAGGCATGTACAAAGTGATTAGACATCTGTCAAGACATGAGTTTAATTTTGAGACAACATGTGAAGTAAGAGTCCATGGGAGGAACATCAGACCTTAGATCACTAAGAAGACATTATATGATTTGCATGGAGCCAATAAATGCTGATGAGGAAACAAAGTAATACATAGATATGAAGGCAAGGTTAGTGGGATGAAGATATTTCACAGGAAAACTATCAAACTGGCCTTTAAGGATGACAATATAAGTGAAATAGTGATGTAACACGAAGTCCATACACCTTCACATCGGGAAGTTAGACTTTTGAAGCTAAATCCATGGTTCCTAAGTAAAACCGAGAGATGCAATCTGAGAAGAAACAAGTCAGTCTTCCTCAGAATGAGTGTAATTACTAGGACCTGAATGTTTGCTTCAGGACATAATTGCCTACAACAAAATAAGGCTTCCCATGCCTCTTCCAGGCAAGGCACTAAAAGTCTTAGACCACACAGTGACAAATAGCACCTAAAATGGTGCTTTTCGCGTATGGAAAACACTCAGATTTTGACTTGTGTGGGCAGACTTCCAGGCTAAAGCATCATTTTTCCTGACTTTCCCAGGTCTGTAACAACCCTGATTACCTTGCTGGTACATTGTAAATCCCAAACAACCATCTCCTGCACATAGCACCACAGTGTCCTAGTTATGTTGCTTCCGCAAGGAACTATTTCAACCCATGTTTAATTTTCATGCGTTTTGTTCAAGGCAATGTGAAATCTTAAGACTGGAGGCTGCACAGGCAACCCTTGCCAGCATTCAATGCACACGAGGCCAAATGGGCCTTGTGCTCCATTTGTATTGAAACAGACGGATGGTCTTTTTCATGGAGACATTAAACCCCTATTATAATTTCACTGAACCTTTTTAATATTGCTCATTAATTTTAATGCAAGCTAAAAATGCCCAGGCAAAATTTCCCTATCATACCTATTGCTCACTTAGCCAAGGAAACATGCTGTTGTTGAAATCAGAGAAAAAATTATATTTTCAAATAAAAAAATGTAATTTTTGACAAAAACAAAGTGTACATAGATCAAACAATACCAAGTTGGTTCTCAATGAATTAAGAAAAAATTATACTTCAAGAGTCCACTCCCATATTTGTTTTGACAGTTTGAAACAATTTTTATTTACTTCTGGCACCATTTTTCAATCTCAGTGCACAGTATTTTCTGTGTTTGCAAGCATTGAAAGTAACTTCATTTTCTCAGCTGTGATCAGTATTAGGACAATGAAGCAACACCTCTTTTGTCATTTATATTTAAAGCCACAGTTTTATATGCCTAATGCGGTAGAGCCATCAGCTACTGAGCATACCATGGAAACTCGCCACATGTCTGATGCCTTCCACTGGCAGTACCATATGCAGCTGACAGGGCACCACACAGGAAGATGGTGAGTCTCTAGAGGGATCGGAGGAACCCAGAGTGAAGTCAGTGACTCAGCAAATACGGTGTCCTCATCAACCTCGCTAAGTTTATATCTGGTGTTCCAGAGGTGACTTTCCTGGGATATACTGTAAGCACTGATGGCACCAAACCACTAATGGACAAAGTAAGTGCAATTAAGGATTTCCCCTAGCCCATCACTATTAAACAATTATGGCAGTTTTTGGGAATGCTAAATTTTTACAGATGCTTCCTGCCCAATGCTGTGAAGAGCCCCTTTGTGAAGAGCTACAAGGTGGAGTAAGGACAAATGATGAAGTTGTTTGGCTGCCCAAATTGCAGTTCTTTTCAGGAGAGTAGAATGCACTCACTACTTCCACCCTCCTCGTGCACCATGCTCCCTCCCTACCTTTAGGCCTCTTCACAGACCCCCAAGGATTTTACCCTGGGCTCTGTGCTTCAACAGCGTGTGGACCCAGACTGGACCCTTGGTTTTCTTTTCCAAAAAGCTTAGAGTGCCAGAAATGAACTACAGCCCAAATGATAGAGAACTTTTGGCCAGCTACTTAGCAGAGAGCTGCTTTCACCGTATGAAAGAAGGCCAGCATTTTGTTATCTATACCCTACCACAAGCCCCTTACATTTGCCTTCCGCCAAAAGGTGGATAAGTGTTCCCCACAGCAGTTCCATTATTTGGACCTCATCAGGTAGTAAATCAGAGACATTAAACACGTCACCGGTGCTGATAACATTGTCACCAATACCTTATCCCATATTGAGGAGGTCACTTATGCCGTCAATTACGAGGTGCTGACCCTAGCTGAAGAAACGGACGAAGAACTGTTATCCCTTCTCCATTCCCAAACATCACCAGTTTTCACTTCCCAGGACAACATTTAAAGTGATGTGTGATATTTCTTCAGCCACATCCGGTCCCATTGTCACAACTGCATTCTGCCGCCAGGTGTTCAATTCGATGCATATTCTAGCGCACCCAGGCACAAACGCAACCATGACACTGCAGAACTCGTTTTGAGTGGCCCTTGATGAAGAGGAATTGTTGACAGTGGGCTTGGTTGTGGATCCCTTACCAGAGGTCCAAAGTTTCATGCCACGTCTCCTCTCCCCTTGGTGATTTCCCGACTCCTGGCCAGCATTTTGAGCATATCAATCTCGATTTGGCCGCTCCTCTCCCAATGTTCCGTGGTCTTTGCCACTGCCTGACTTGACTAGATCATTTTACACTTTGGCCAGAAGCTATTCCCTTGGCTAACATCTACTCAAATAGTGGCAGGCACATTCTTCCAAGAGTGGGTATCACAATTTGGCACCCCTCTACGAATTACCACAGATTAAGGCAGACAATTTGAGAGTGGGCTGTTCCGGCACCTCACAAAAATGAGTTGTGGGCTCCCTCCAGCAGTAATTTTAACAAGACTTGATGGCAGTGACTTTGTCTCTCAGTTATTGCAACACTTCTGCAAGCTGAAACCACAACAGGCAACTCATCATGGAAACCAAGGTGTATTCGTACATTAAGACCTGTCATCATCCTTGCACGTTTTTGTGTGGAACGATTCAATCCTCGGGTCTCTCCACCCACCATACAGAGTTCCACAGTGGCTTGTGAAGACCTCTAGGGTCCAATTACCAGGCAGGGAGGCCAACATTTCCATTGACTGCCTGAAACCAGCTTTTAGCACCATGGATATCCCATCACCTCATGATACCACCATGCAGCTGTTGAGGCCACCACCATCTCCACCTGATGAGAAGCCACCCATTTATGTGGAGATGTAGTTGCTAGCCGCTCCTCGCATTCCTGACAGTGGACCATTGCATGCATAGGCACCTGGCAATGTACAACCTCCCAGCCACCCACAGAGACATGTCCATTTTCCAACCTTCCTCAACGAATACAAAGACAGCACCTAATATCTTTTCTTTTCCCTTTATGGATAGGCTAGACTAATGCTAGAGGGGGTGATAAGGTGGAGCCATCTGTTACCAAGCATAGTATGGAAACTCGCCACTTGTCTGAAGCTTTCCACTGGCAGTACTAAGTACAGCAGACAGAGCACAATATTGGAAGATGGTGAGACCCTGAGGGACCGAAGGAACCCAGAGTGCAGTCAGACTCTGGAACCTCCACTGTGAGTGCAATACATGGCCATAACTTCCATGACATTACTCTGTACTTGGAGGCTGTAATAAATGTGGTCTTCCAATACTCTTGAGCTTGCTTCTGAGCATGTCCCATCCTATAACCCTTCACCTGATAACCTGGAATTATTTGTACTTCATAATTAATTTTATTACCGAAATGTGAAGTTGAAATTACAAAAATTGGCTATTATTTGGAATTTTTTAAAGGGAGGAAGGCAGTTTGTCGAGTTCTTCATCTTTAAGCAACAAGTACCCTTGCATAAATACTCCGCTGAAATTATAAGAAGGTGGGACCTTGCAAACATTTATTTTTATAGCACAGTAAAATGTAACTTTTGAAAATTTTGTCATCAGCAATGTCAAATATCTCTGGTGGGCAGGTGTTTAAAATTTTGAAACTAACAGGTTATAGAGAACTCTATGTATCTTTAGTAACAAGTTGGGAGTTAATGACTTATCCAGTAATGAAGTTACAGCCATGTAAAAGGCACAAAGTTTCTACATGCTCAAAATTTATTTCTAAACTTCCATTTTCTCCATTGGGAGAGCGATAAAAAATATGCTATTTACAAAATATAAAGGTATGTATGATCACTATATACCAAAGATTATATACCACCTATATACAATTAACACCACAATTTGGAGATTCAACTTGTAAGAGATTCATGAAGTTCCAAGTAGTGGGATATTAATTACATATTTTAAGGCAGGCACACCATTTTTTTTAGTCATAAGGGAGATTTAACTATTGGACTCATTAAGATTAAAATTATTTCAAAATTTTCACCACAAACAAAAATAAGATCAAAGTTGTGTCTGTTGAGTCATGTGAAAATTGACTCAGCATCAATAAAATTTGTCTAAATTGGTATAAAGCTACCAACTCAGACCACTTAGCATGAATTGACCATGGCAATTTCAAATGCGTGCTGCACAGGGGCCTATTTTTGGAACCCTCAGGCCTTTTGACATGACCAATAGATCAAATTAGCACATATGCAACTATCATGCAAAATTTCAGGTCAGTCAGGTCGGTAGTTTTCGAGATGAGTTATGAACACAAAGATGCCTCCATATTTTTATACATTAGTAGAGATTTAGAGCAATCCACTGGATAGGCTAGTTATAATGCAAGACAGCACAAGTGCTTTTGATCATTTCACATGAAGTCCCCATCGCCTGACACAATTTATTTTATATTCTCAGCATGGAGATTGTCTCCTTTCCTCCAATCTGTAGAGCCCAAACTCTTTCTTACCTTCCCATGCTTACCCAACATCCTTCCCTGAATCACACCCATCTACATTCCTAAGCACCTCATTACGTGCTCCAACCACCTCCTCTAATTTTCTTCTCATTACCAGCCAACTATCACACTTTAGACAGTAAGGTGAAGCCACAAGCTGAGTATACAGCTTCACCACACTGCTTTCTCTAGCTGAATGATGTTCATCTAACTGTTCATGCAGGTTTCTCGTCGGTTGACCAAAAGAAGAAAGCCAAGTCACGAAGTTCTGATCCTCCCTCCCCATTATTTAAAAAAAATAGTTAGGAAGTGTTAAAATCAATCAAAACGAGTGATAGTGAGAGTAAAAAAATTGTAAGTCCAAAACCAAAAAGAGGCGAGAAAGCCGATAGTGAAAACCGTGAAAACAGTGCAACCGCAACGCAACATGTCACTTTGGAAACAATACACGATCGTGGTGCGAGTTTGGGGCTGGAATTTTTTTGGGGCCAACTTGATGTTGCCAGGAAAACATGAATCTATTCAAATGGGAGTTAAAGGGTGCCAATTGGACTGATGTAAAAGAAGCAAATCTTGTAGCAGACAAATTTAAAGCTTCAAATCAATTATTGATTATCATTGGGATGTTTGCTTTCCATTAAAAAGGGTGGTTATTAAACATAAATCAAATAGAAAAAACACTTGGAAAACATAGGAGGTCATTGCAAAAAGTAGAGTAAATTCTATAATCATCAATGCCAGTAAATCTGATAATAATCTAGTGACCATAAAAAATAGAGTAAAAGGAGACTACAGGAAACTTATCAGGCAGGCAAAAAGTGACCATGTTTCCTGAAGAATTAAAAATAACCAAAGTCATTCCACTCCATAAAAAAGGTGCCAAAGATCAATTGGAAAATTACAGGCCAATCTCATTGATATCCTGCATTTCAAAAATACTTGAAAAACTAATGGAAGATAAGACTTTTAAAGTTCCTCACCAAACACCAAGTTCTTTCTCAATCACAACATGGTTTTACAAAAAATAGAAGTATAGAAACTGCACGTGCAAACTATATAACTAAAATTGCAAAAGGCTTAAATGATAGAAAACAAGTTGTTGGAGTAAATATGGATCTGTCAAAAGCTTTTGACTCTGTGAAAATCAGTATTCAATTGAAGAAGTTAGAAAGGCATGGGATCAGAGGAGTCGCATATTACTGGCTCAAATCTTTCTTGGAAAATAGAAAACAGTATGTAGAAATTATTGGAAAAGATGGTGTTTCTTACAAATTGACAATGAAAAGTATTAAATATGGTGTTCCACAAGGGTCCATACTTGGGCCACTACTATTCTTAGTGTACATAAATGATATTGAAAGAGCAATACACTGTCCAGAGATAGATCGTCACATGGTGCTTTATGCGGATGATATCTCCCTAATGGGTGCTCATCCAAATCCAATTCAGCTGGAAATTAACATGCATACTATGGTGAACTCAGTATCCCCCCAATGGCTGGTTGCCAACAATCTACAACTAAAAATAGGAAAAACAGTTTTTATGATATTTAGTGATAAAGATCACCAGACAAGCATATCAGTTGAAGTAGAAAATTGTTTGATTTCTGAGGTAGAATACACAAATTTCTTAGGTCTAGAAATAGACAATAAGTTAAATTGGAAGCTACATGTAAATAAATGTTGCAATAAGCTATGCTCATCCATATTTCTTTTAAAAAATCTAGCAAATTACTGTCACTCAGAAACTCTAATCCCCATATACCATGGTATATTTAATCTGTGGCTAGGTATGGCATTGTCTGTTGGGGAAACTCAGCCCAAGAAAATCTAAAAAAGATACTCACCCTTCAAAAACAAGCTCTGAGGGTTATTTTAAAACTAAAAGCTAGAGAGTCTTGCCGGAAATATTTTCAACTGCATAAAATCATGACTATTCCCAGCATATACAAGTATAATGTGATTCTCTATGCATGCTACAAAAACATTTCTCTGATTAGAAATACGGATGTCCATTAGTACAACACCAGAGGTAAATTCGACATATTTAATGATCATTGCAGAACCTCACTACTGCAAAAAACCCCTGAATTCTCAATTAAAATACTATTCAATAAACTTCCTTTGAAAATAAAAGAAATATATAACCAGAAAAAAAATTTCAAAAATATGTTAAAAGATTTCTTTGTAAAAAATGCATTTTATACTATTGAAGAATTTCTATCTTGATGCTAACTTTTGTTGTAAACTTTTTTTTTGTATTTAAATCTTTTAATTTATGTTGTAATCTATTTTTCTAATTTTGTATGAACTTGACGAAACCTATGCATATGTAATCTTTGTTTTTTATGGTGAATAAACTATGTTTCTAACAGCTATTCAGTCTTCCTTGTGAGTGCTTCCCATCTCTTTTGCAAACCATTACATTTCTCAGGAGTTTTTTGCACCCTTGGGATGTGCCCCAATCCATCAAATCCATTTCAGAATGGTGATTTATCCTTCCCTCCACATTAACAGGGTGGCCACTCAAGTATCAAGCTAGAATTCCCTGATTTTTCCAGATTTTCCAGACTGTTTGATAAGATGTATTTTACCGAATATTAACGTATTTACACATGATAAAAACATGATCAAAAGCAGTTCAAGATTAACCCCAAAATAAAATTAAGTAAAATTATGATATAAAGTGTATTTTAACAGTTACGGAGTATCATCTGAATGACATAACATTGAACATACTTGCAAATATTTGATGAATTTTATGACAAGCATATAACTTCAGGAATAAACACCAATTTCAAAACGTATAGGTCATTGTTTCATTTAATATGTCCCTATTGGTATTCAGGCCCCATTAGTTTCTTCGCACCACTACTGGATCAACGGCAATGACAAAATTGTTGCCTCGGTAAAACCCACCCAGTGTGTAAAATGCCATATGCACCTCTTCGGTTGAGGGGAGCATTTCCTGCAAATGCATGGTTGTTCAACTTGGATTGAGATTGGACTAGCTCTATGATTGCGCGTATTGAAATGTTATCCATCTATTGGTTATCGGCAAAGCATGGGATGATCAAATATCGAAGATATACCTACCCGTAAGAGGATGAAGAAAAATCACCATTTGACTTTTACAACAAAGATGATTTTTCCAGATTTATTTTTCATTTTCCCTGACATTCCATGACCTTCCAGACAAAATGAAATTCCCTGACTTTCTAGGTTTTCCAGAAGTGTGGCCACCCTGATTAATATCCTTTTTACTTCATCTGTACAAATAATCTTATGTAGCTGTCTCCAGCACACAGTTTTAAATACTCCGATCTGTATCCACCATTGCCCACTCCTTTCAGGATGGATTAAAACTTCACAGTCAACATGTCTTATGACATTGACAACATGTCTTATGATTGGGGCCGAATGCAAAGGGGTTATTAGCACATAAAAAACAACACTTAATACATGGATCTAAGTAATTGTCCATGGGAAGCGCTATGGTGGAGATATATACAACCATAGGTTTCTCCACCAGCTCTAATTTGTCCTGCTAATTCAAATGCTTCACCTAGACAACTATTTCTCAAAATTGAAAGATAACTAACACCATGAGTGTATTATTAATTTGCATCCCTGTGGTTCATCTACATCCAGGGCAACTCATGCACATCATGTAATAATCACAGTAACAACTGCCATCACTAAGCCAATTGCTAAGCTAAGCAATTGGCTGTCTTCAATTATGTCTACAATATTTGCACAACAAAACAAAATACAGGTATTGAGGAGCAATGACACAAATGTAAAAGTACATGATTAGATTTATGGCTGAAGAAAATTCGATTTTGGTACACAGTTCCAATTTGTACTAAGTCTCCCCATTTCATTTTCCCAAATTAAGAGAGAACATACTTCACACAATTGAGTAAGATATCCACATTATGTATTTCAATCACGAAACAGACAAAAAACAGGATCATTTTCTCTTTATTTTATCATGAGAGGTATAAAAGCAGCATCAGGACATATCAATCAAATATAAATGGCTATATGCTCTGAACCTGATTCAAAATTTGCTATAACAAAAAGGATATTATTGACGGTAAAATAACATTGGGGAGTATATTACCTGAAAAAACCCTCCCACCAACAGCTCATAACTGTGTAGCTATTTGTTCAAAAAAGTTTTTTATTTTCCAAGAGATAATATTTGTGACACTCGCTCACCCACTCCCATCATCACACTGCAACACCACACGTGACCTTTGACCATCATTCAATTTCCATATTTTCTGGTGATTAGTTTTAATCAGAACACAGTGGGCAGTTTTCATATTTTTCTGATACAATAGAACACTTCAACAGGCAGCACCAAGACTTATCATACAGCATTTCACCATTTTCAATTTTTTTGTACACATAATTAAGTTTCCATCATGGAATGGAATTTTTCGCATCACCCATTATAAATGTTTACTCAAGAAGAGGAAAAAATGCATATTTTGGTATTTTTTATGGAAAAACCCTCTCTCAAGAACCTCTCTTTTAACCTCCTCTTCACGCCCCTCACAAAAAACATCTGCCACTCTACAGATTTATTTTTTTTATATATGTCAAGCACCCATTCATTCCTTTCATTTTACTTTTTTGTTTAATATCCTACAAAATTTACAATTTAAACACTCGCAATAGTCCAGTGTCATTCTCACACACTCTCTTCTCTAAACACTCATCCCATACACACATATCATGAGGAATTACTAATATATACTGTGTTCATGGATAAAATCACTGTAAAAAACAACAAAAATCTACAAACAGAATGGCTTCCTTCAAAAGAGGTTAATACATATTTATCTCCAAAAATCGTTTTCACGAGGTTAAGGGAGAGGAAGGTGGGGGAAGAGCAATTCTCCACATATACAAGAAACATTATCTTTGGAAAAATTAACAATTGGAAGAGGAGTTTCATAGAGAAAGGGGAGAACAAGGGAGCACAAAATATCACCAGGGCACGACATTGCACAGGGACATTAGAAAAAGACTCGCACAAACAGCATGAGCTCAGAAAACAGAATCCATGCTCGTCGGCAGCCACAACCATCTAACACAGTAGTGCATCGCCATTCCGATGCACCTCCAAACAGGCAATACTCTCCTCTCAAAAGAAGGAGAGCCCATCTCCTTAATATTTTCTTTTTATTACTTCTGTGCAGGCACATTCCCCATTCAACTTGTGGAAATTTCCCCTCAGGGCATACATAGGAAACAAGGAGAGACGCTTATACAAAGGGTAAAAAAGATGATTTTTGTAGGTGGTATACAGGAAGGAAGGTTGGGAATTCATTTATCTCATTTATAATATACAAATGCATACAATGCAGTGCTCTTCACACTGCCAAAAAATGTCAGTCAAGGCTCAGCCCTATGTGATATATCTGTGTCACCTCCGTATGGCAAGACTGCCCAGATTAGCACAGAAGTAAGTGGATTTCCATGCCCCATAGGCATCCAATGCATGGATGAATGAATCCATTAAATAAAACTATAATAATTATGTAAAAAAACTAGTCCTCTAAGTTTTTGAAAAAACTGTTCATCCCAGCCGGGCAACCCAAAAGACTTATGAGCTCCCCAATGGACTGACTCCCTGAGGGCAATGAGTGCTCCACTTAGCAACACGCTGGCACCCCTTATGCTGGTTGCATCTTGGAACAAGGCAAGGGTGGCAACCTCCCACCAGAGGCTACCACCTTCTCCACCTTTGTCGATGGCACTTGGTTTCACTGAAGTATGATGATGGGACTCTGAAGTCCCTCTCTCTCCCTCCAATCAGAAGCACCAGTGAGTGGCTAAGCCAGGCGACCGAGCCCTCGAGGAGTGTGACCACTAACTCACCAATTGGCCATGCCTGGTTTGTTAAGGGTCATAAAATAAATCTGACAGGAAGAACCTCCTTTTGCAGATGAAAAGAATACCTGAAAAGATTAAAAAATGAGAGACTATTAAAATCCAACTGCAGAGAGCCCTGCCAAAAGCATTAAAATCGCTTGCGACCAAGAAATTTTTCTCATTATACCAATTAACCTCTTAATTTTAGGGGCAGATGCAAAAAAAGAGATAATTAGAAGACATTATTACATGTCACGTCATAGAGTAAGTATATATAGAGTGGCAAAGCAATGCTAAAAACTGGACATAAATTTTTTAGAGCTTTGGAAAGAATTTCTCAGGTGCCACCACCTTATGGGAGGAAGAATTTTGGCTTACGGAGAAGGCCACTTGGAGGCGCTAGTGGTACTCGGTGATTTTGCATCAATATACAGAGGTGGATTTACCATGGCTGTTGCGTGCTTTTAATCAATTATCAATTGTTTTGTCGTTGCTATTATACAACGGTAAACAGCTGACTTCGGCAAATTTTAAGCTATCCGGGACTAGCCACAGAGTTCCACTATTACAGAGTCACAGGGGAAGAGTTGACTTCGGGTTTGGTGATTGCGTGTCTTCTCAAATTGACATGAATTTGATTCATTACAGACGATGCTCATTTATGCACATTAAAACTTATGTTTAATTTGGTCTCGACAACTCAATAAGATTTGATTCGTTGCTATGGGTCAATTAGTAAACTTCAGGCACCTAAATCATCATAAGAACATCATGTGAGTTATGCGACACTAAATGAAGTTGCTGTGTGCCAATGCTCATTTGTTATGGCTTGTCGTGCAACTTCGAAACACCTGTTCCATTTATCGGCCAAAGTATTATTTAAAAACTCATAGCTGAATCTCCCTATCTCTTTGCCACTCTATATGTACTTACTCTATGGTCACGTTCATAAGATAAGATGCCTTTTTGACTTGGTATGCATAGACTATTGTTCTTTTCAAATATCTTTGCGACTGGCCTTCGTGCATACCCGTTAAGATTTGAGCAGAGTCGTGGTAGGTGGAGCTTTCGACACCAGGGAAGTGGGGTGAGAGAGAGGTGGACGTTGCCATGTTTACTCATAAGACTTTGTACCAGCATGTAAATGAAAGACCGCGTCTTGGTAGCATTCCACAAGCCAAAACGAGGCCCTTTGCGATGGACAAGAGTCCTGGCCGGAGCCGCAGTCAAAGGGATTAACTCCTTTCACTACCCGAATTGGACTCGTTATCTCGACCAGTCTCAAGGGTCGTAGAAAGGATCATGTGTGATGTTTCAGTCTGTGACTCGGAAGTGGACTCTTGAAAATGAAAATCTAAACCTTCATTTGTTATATTATCGTATAAAACGAAAGTCACACCCATTTTCTGTGAATCAAGCCGATTAAAACGAGTCCAAACACCAAGTAATTTCGTTGATTTTTGCCTATTTTTGTGATTCCGGGAATGTGAAGGAAAGACAGTGGGGTGATGGAGAAAAGGAGGAAAGGAATTAGGTCAATGAGAAAATGTGGGCAAAAGCTTAGAGCGAAGGAAGATCACCACGGCAGACGAAGCAAATGAAGGCAACGGACGTTTGGCAACACAGCTGACTCGCAAAGCGTACACAACGGAGGTCTGAGAGCGACTGAATTTCCGAGAGGCTACGCTCAGCCTACTGAATTCTGGTTGGTTTTCGCAGAGTCACGTGACGTCTACCCTCACCCCCACAAAACTTATGTCTGCCTCTCAGTCACAGAGATATTTTACAAGAATAATAATGGCATTCATCAGAAATAACAATAGAGTGCAGTGTCACATATCCTACACACAACTTTTTAAAAATTTTAAAGAATCCAAGACTTCTGGATATAATTTTTACTCAACAAGTAAACCATAATGTTAAGTAAAATGTTCATTGCATTCTGTTCAGCCAGTGTCCATGTTACTGGGAATCAATTCTATTTCTACATTTGACAGTTATCATTCATTAGAGGTGAAATTGTATGAAAATGGTGTCACCCCACTTGGACTAAAACCTTTCTTGAATAAAACATTTTAAATAACTTAAGAGTTCACTGACAGTAGAGACCAGATTATCCACCAATCACTCAATTGACTGTCAAAATATCTGACCATCAGTCCCTTGACAATTCCCCCCAGGTAGAACAGCCATATTTCTTTGCCGTAGAAGTGCTTTTGAGAGCACAAGTCATTCCAGAATTTTCATTTCTTTCTATAATATCAATGTTTTGTAAGAGTGATACAGCATCACCTACTTTTAAACTCCTTTCACAATTACATATAACTGAAAACTGACCTGTTGACAATACCCAAATGATACCAACCTTGTCATTGCGTTCACAAAGAAACTTGAGCCGCTGAGCTTTCTTGTGCATAAAAACTCCATCCAGGTGCCCTGTTTCAACACTTCGGATTTCAATTGCTTTATTTCCCCAGCCCATTATCTGCCCAGTACCAATATACGCAACAGAAGTAGGCATTTCACCCCACTGAAGCACTATATTTTTTGAGACCTGGAAGGAAAAGAAAACAATTGATTCATTGCATGACTAAAATTATTAGCACAAATGCACAGCTTTCCTCCAGTAAGAACCTTTTGAGTAAGAAATGATATTTGATAGTGTAATTTTTATCCATAGCAGATATTACAAAGTGGGTGATTATCACCATCCATTGCAAAAATGCTGGTTGGGCCTCAACAAGAGAAGTAGATTTGAAAAGGCTCGCAACCCTCACAAAGGAATTATTTTCCAAATGAAAAACCATCCCTCTTTAAAGAATGACTGAACGACTTCCAACTCTCACTGCATTGCTTAATTTGCCCAACAGCTCACCAATTAGAAAACTTCAGCATGAATAAAAAAATTGACACCAGAACTCAAATGAATAAATAGTTATTTCATAATAACAAGGAATACCTGGGGACACAAAAAAGTCCAGGTCAGAGAGAGGAATCAACATGAATAGTAAAAATCTTGTTTCTAAAAAGTAAGTAATTCACATGAATATGACTCACCAACTGTGATAGCATTATTATTATTATTACTGGTTGAAAAAAAACATGAATTTACAAACCTCTAGGTAAAGCAGCAGCAAGGAAGCTCAAGGGCTCTTCATTTTCAAAATTGCATTCACTAGATAATAATGCTCACCTTTCCATAAGTGTTGACATAGACTCCTTCATTGTCATAACATAGAAGTAGTTGCATCCCATTTGAATTTGGCAGTGTCACGATGCAGTGAGGTGAAATTGGACCCTGAGTCTGTTCAATAAAAAAAATAAGATGAATGATTTTATAACACTGATAAAAAATTTAGGTTTTAAAATTTTTTCCCTGCAACAAATTATCAAAACAAACAGTTTCATCAACATATCACATTAAAATATTAAGCAACCATAAATTTTAACACAGTGAATACCTGCTGATGGCATAGGACAAGCGATTCAGAAGCGTACAATATTTCTCTTGCACATTAAGGGGAGCCATGCGGAAAAACTATCAGACTTTCTTGAATAAGAGTGATCAGATGTCTTGCTTTTTACAGGATTGTCCCTCTTTTTCATTATGTCCCAACAAAATAATAATGGGATGCCTAGTGTTCCACTTTTCTGTACCTACTTGCAAGAACCTGATCATTTTTCATGGCTTCATTTTGTGATTTTATTTGTTATGGAGTCATTTTGGCCTCATTTGTATATAATTGCTTACTGAGGTCCAGGCTGATCTCAATTAATTAAGGGCATGCCAAAAGAAATTATCTCTGGTTTTCACTACCTGTTACATTTCATTTAGCCACTGCCAGGAAGCACCTTCAAAGCTTAGCATGATGAGCTTGGTCCTTTTTCTGTTGTTCCTGATTGACAAGGTTCAAGATACTATAGTGTATTAATATGGGGAAAAGAAAGTGTACTTTCCCAAAAACCTGAAATAACTTATCTTCCTTGAAGGATGACACCACATCTACAAAGGAGTAATGTAAGTGGTGGAAGAAATTAATGCCAAATTTATCATGTGCCAGAATGCAGCATTCTTCGGAACTTCCAAGAGCAGCACATTCTTGGAAGGCCTAGTAACACTGAAGAAGACATTGTCTGCCGCAAATATTGTCAATCTGCAATGGAACTCACTTTTGCCGGAGCCCAGAACTTACTCATCAATCACCTCTTTCTCTCGTTTAACCCACTGGAAAAGAAGTAGCGTTTGACTTCTTTAACCCACTCACTTAACCCACTCACCCTCACACTTCTATTTGACGGTATCTACTAATTTCTCAAAGTGGAACCAACCTTTTCTCTCTGGTGCAGCAGGTATTTGAAACTTGTGCGTCATTCACAACAGCAAACCACCCCAATGCAATGGAGGTTCGATAGACAGAGAAGCTAAGCAGAGAGCATACGCACATTTTAAAAGAAGACAAGTCACCACCCAGCTCTGGAATTCTAAGTAAAATTACCCGCTGAAGTCCTGATGAACAAAATTGAAATATCGGGTTCTTCACATAATTTCAAAAGGGGAGATTAACTAAAATTACACAAGGAGTTAAAAGGTAAATATTGGGATTCAGTCACCAAAGCAAATAACATTGATCAGAGCTTGGATATTTTTTATGATTTTTTTCATCAGTATATGGACCAATCTATCCCAAAATGCAAAACATCAAATATAAATATCCCTCGTGGTACAGCTTTGACTTGATCAAAAAAATCAAGAAAAGGCATCGTCACTGAAAACTTTTTAAACAAAATGGATCAGAATATCAATACATTATTTATGTAAAGTTAAAATCTGAGATTAAGCTTTTAATTAAGAAAGCTTTCACTGACAGGGTTGTTCCAAGACTCCCGAATTCAAATTCCCTGACTTTTCCCTGACAAAAATCTTCATTTATCCTGACTTTTTCACACTCTCCTTTCGATCATTACATAACATTTTTGCAGGGTAAGAGCCAATATAATACAAAATTCTTTTTAAAATGTATTTAAATTCTTTTAATCTCTCGTCAATAGCATCACACTCCAATTGGTTTTCTAGCAGAAGTTTGATTTTCTTGGCTCTTAATTCTTTAACTTTTTCCCCAATCATTCTTTCATCTTTTTCTTCTGTATCTTTTCATTTTCTTTTGCTCCCTTGCTTCGTACCACTTCATACTCTGCACGTGCATGTTGCACTCTTGAAATCATTTTGTCACTAATTTCCACATTAAGAATTCCGCCGGCCAAATTCACAGCATTGTACACCTGCCTTTGTGTGACCAGTGTCTGCGGGAGTTGGTTTTCGATACTAACTTCTTTGAATATGGAAAATCCCCTCTCCACAAAGGCATTTCCATGGCTCACCATTAAAATTATGTGGATCAAATCTACCATTAATCCAGAGCACTTCTGCAGCAATAAAATGAGCCTCCAAAAGTGATCAAGACGGGTGTGGTCTCAGTCATATTCTTTCAAGCACACAGAGACAGCAGGTTTTTTAATTAAGTCTTGAACTCAGCTTCTAGCGAGTCGCACTCTAAAGCAGAGAACCACTGCCTTATCTGCAGCAATGAGAGGCAGCTCCGGAAGCGAGCAAGAGCTGCATCTTCGGATTTCACTATCAACTTCGGATCACAAAACATGATAGCCTTGCAAATCTTGTACTGAAGTGGAGGCTTTTCTAATATCTTGGCCACTAATGCTTTTAGTAAAGTAACACACCCTTCTCTAAACTGCAAAATATCCTTCTTCAATACTTGATCCACCTTCCCGATAGCTTCTTTCACAGAGACTAAGGACTATATATTTGGCAAGAAAGATGTTTCCTTCTCTGGTTACATAAATATCACATACATTTGTGTTAGACACGAGGTACTCTTTCTTTACAAAGATCTTGTACAAATCTGTGACTAGATCCATAAATCAGTGTGCAAACATGGAGCCATAGGGTTGTTTGTTTGATAGGTAGTTAAAAAGGGCTCAATAAGGCATGCCACATATGAGAAAAAAGTAAGCTTGGGTCCCAACATTTTATCCTTGACAGCTTTAGCCATGTAGGTGAAACTGGCTGACAGAATCTTGTAATCTTTATCCCGTTTTTTGACTCGTTCGACAAACTTGATCATGTTTGGAAGAATTTTAACCCCAGTGTCCTCTGTCAAACTGTTGTTGAGCCATCAAACAGAGCAGTACTTTGGAGGAAACACAGAAGACCCCGTCCAGTAGGTGTACTTGGCCCGGTAGGCGGGTACATCTTTGAAGATGTTGTATGACGCTCTCATGTACATTACTATACCCCACTCAGAGGCATTCACGCCTTCTTTAAAAGCATTGTGGAGAACATGCAAGCCGCATGACCCCATGACAAGTAAAGATGGCTTATGCATACGCTAAGGCATATGCACAGCTAGCAATGGCTATCAATGCTCCTCAGGGCGGCGGAGCGTTTCGAGGTGGAAAGACGAACTTGTTTGGCACCCGGCTGACCCAGGCAGCTCAGCCAGCCAGCAGCGCGGCAGTTCTTTTGGATTGCGCCACATGACATACATTTTCCCTGACGCCATGGATGAGATTCCCTGACTTTTCCCTGACCTGTAACAACCCTGACTGAGTATACAGAAAATGTCAACCAGAATGTTGATGGTGGGAATCTCAATACTTTTAGGGATTTTGTGAAGATTTAAAGATCCAATAGCAATACTGAGAACGCTATCGAACATAATGGACATAAATATGATTACCCCTGTGACATTGTAAATGCATTTAAACAATATTTTCACTCCGTTTATGTCCCTAAAGCATTTAATAGTTGAAACATACATCAAAATATAATTCATCAATCATCTTTTCACTGAACCAGATTGCATTAGATGAGATCATTGAAGCCATTACGGCGACTAAAACAAAAAAATCACTGGGGCCTGATAATATTCCAATGTACATTGTAAAGGGTTGTGCGAACTTAATTGTCCAGGTGCCATCAAGATGATAATTTGGATCCTCAGACGAATAAACCAGAAATCATAATGTTTTATAACTTCACAAAAGGGAAGGTGGTAGATGTTTCAGATCGATTGAAATGCACTAACAATATTTCTCGCATCTCCTGTTGATGGCCCCTTACCATTTTTTTCACACTAATGAATATTGGTGCAACAAAGCGCATTGTTATTTACGAAGCAAACTCAGGAAAATCCAGTTGCAGGGAGTATCTGACTGATATTGCTAAACTATTCACTACGGACTATAGGCTAAGAAGGGAGAAACAACAAAATATTTGATTGTCTTTGCCACATCGGCTACTGGAAATATTAGGTCTTCCTGAGAATTGCGAAAAAGCCAATCTTTCTATTGATGGTAGATGCACTTACTGCCCATCTAAAAAATTGGAAATCAAGGACTCTGAGCAATACCTGTAACAGACTAATCTGCCGTGAGCACTGTGTATTCACTTGTATATCATGTGGTCGTAAAGACAATAGAGATGATGAATAGACAAAAATACATCACACTGAAAATCAGAAAAAGTTTTTTTGTACTTTGTAATATTGTAATATATATTCTGTAACTTTGTTGCTTCAAATTCAGCATGGTAGGTAAGTCAAACATTTATTATGCCAAAAGTGTCAAATAAAGATTCTTTAAAACATTTGTTACAGCTTGTCTAGCTGAATACCTCTCATTGGTCTTTCATTGGTCCCACCCTGCGTGCTATCGGGTAAAAAAAAAAGCATGAGCTATCGCAGGTTAAGGCAGGATTCATTACAACCCTTGTTTCTTGGCGACATCACTAGATTAGAAAGAGACGAGCCCTCATGGGTCAACAAAAAGAGGAGTAGCAGGGAAAATGACAATGTGGAGTGAGTGCTTAGCAGCAGCTTCATCAAGACCATGCTGTACAAGAGTTGACTGAGTATACCCGCAAGGGAGAGGGCGAAAATTCTGCAGTTCATCTTGGAATCTGATCCCATGGCTTTAACACTCAATCTTCCTCAACACTTAGATGTGACTGGAATACACACTTCAAGTTGATACTCCACAACACTTGGTCTCTTTTCATAAAATAATGTATTACCAAGCAAAAACACAATAATCAATATCAACGCACTGATGTTCAGTACAAAATATTTTAAAGTTCTCCAGATAATCCAGAAAAACTAATATTCCAAGAAGTGTTGAAAAATACAGGACATCCTAAGAAATTATCAACAAATATTTTCACATGGGAGAAAAGAACAAGAAATAGAAACACTCACATGCTTTGGAAGGTAGACATCATAAACAGATGCTGAATCAAGGTCAACAGCATGAAAACCATCAGCAGAACCGTAGATGACCTTGAGACGTGTTCCTTCCTCAACAGTCAGATCCACCAGAAGAGGGCGGTGGTTCAAGTCACCAAATGACTGTATACAAACAAAATACATAGAAAACTTAGTTAGCACCTGGACAGACAAAAAATACATTTGCATGTTTGCTAAAAGCAAAAAAGCATAAAAACTATATTTCAAGTTGAGAATTATTACTCTCACAGAATGATGTTCCTAATTCCATAGTATTAAAATAACTCACAACAGACACAATGTTTTCAAGCTTCACTTTGTGGCAGTTGTAAATGGCCATGTCATACATTCCTTTCCTTATAAAATTTACAGATACAAAGCATTTCACAGTGAAACAGCATGATAATACCAGATAATGCTGGCTCAAGGTGAAATGCATTAAACAGGGTGGCTGCTGATATCCAATTTTCAAATTCCCTGACCTTTCCCTGACTTTTCCCTGACAGATTTACCCAATACCCTGACCGATCGCCAAAAGGTCACCTATTATCGGAATATTTTTTCAGCAGAATTGAATTTTCTACAGCAGCTTTAAATTTTCTAATCATCGTCTCGTATTTTTATAACTGCAAGCGTGCATTTACTATGAGCTAGTGGGCTCCAGCTACCTCTCAACCTGAGTTTCAGAAGTTAAAAAAAAGTGAGGTAAAATTTTCCGAACAACATAGCCTTGGATTCCTTGTGATGAGCATAATACATTTTGATCATGATTTTTAACACAACTAGGCAAGTATCGCAAGGATCGATATAAGGATACGAGGTCTGCTCAGAAAGTTCCCGAACTTTATTTATTACAAAAGAAATACTTCACTAACAAAATATTGGTTAGGGTCCCCTTCAAAGTAGTCTTCTCCCCAACGTATGCACTTATCCCAATGGTGTTTCCACTTTTTGAAATAGTCCTGGAATGCTTCTTCCAGAATGCTCGTAAGCTCCTCCACCAAATTTTTTTCTTTCCCTGAAATGGTGGCAAATCTCTTCCCTTTGAGTGGGGCTTTTAGTTTGGGGACAGGAAAAAGTCACACGGAGCCAGGTTTGGTGAGTAGGATGGGTAGGTAAGCACAGCGGTCATATTTTTGGCTAAAAACTCACGAGTTCTGAGAGACAAATGAGACAGCGTACTACCGTGTTTTCACCACGGTGTTGCTATGGTGAAAAAAACCACTCGCCACTCCTCCAAATTTCGGGCAGTTTTCGCATGATTCTCTCTCTTAGGCATGTCATAACCCCCAGGTAGTACTCCGTGTTGATTGTCTGGCCTTTAGGTAGGTAATTAGTGATGCACAACGTCCTTAGCATTAAAAAAAACAGTCAGCATCACCTTGATATTCGAGCGAACTTATCAGCTTTTTTGGGATGGGGGATGTTTCACCAATCAATTGTGAATATTGCACTTTTGTTTTGATGTCACATCCATAAACTCATGACTCATCATCTGTTATGATCCTGGACAAGAAGGTTTTATCCTCTTCAGCTCGATCAAACAGTTCCTGACAGACTTAAACTCGATGTCGTTTCTGGTCTGCCGTCATCAGGCGAGACACGAATTTGGCGGAGACTGCTACATCCTCAATTTTACAGTTAGGATTCCATAGCATGAACCAATAGAGATGCCACACACTTCTACAAGTTCCCTGACAGTCAAACGTCGATTTTCATGAACGCGATCATTCAATTTCTTATTGTGGGGGCCGTCAGTTGATGTTGATGGTCTTCCGAAACGCTCGTAGTCTTCCACTGATTGCCGCCCCTTTTTGAACCAGGTAAACCACTCATAACAAGCCATAAGTTTCATAGCATCCTCAACATAAGCCTAGGTAATCAACTCTAAAGTTTCTGAGAAGGATTTGCGGAGTTTTACGCAGAATTTCACAGAACAACGCTGCTCCTTCAAAGAGCTCATTTCCGCAGATCTGATTTTTCGCCGCACTACACGAACACCCTTTCACATAGTAGGCCATAACTAAGTAACAAAACAATATATCAACAAAGTGGTTAAAGGTGGTTATTTTGGAAGTTTTCGCGGACACAACACCTCCATGTAGATTAAAAAATAACCAGCTGGAGGCGCACTATTCAAAAAGTTCGGGAACTTTTTTAACAGACCTCGTATAAAAAAGGGATATATTGTATGTCTGATGCACAACTAAATAACTAAGATTCACCACTAATTAGATTCACAACTGAATACTCCATGAATTGATGGGGTTATTCTATGCACGTCAGAGACGGACGTTAGTTTTAGTTGGTGAAATAAAGGGCGGGAAAGAATAGCCGATAAATGTAATGGTAGAAAAATAATCAGGATTCATATCCCAGTTTCTCCCTGACTGTTACGAGAATTCCCTGAATTTTCCCTGACTTTTCCAGAAATTCAAAATTCCCTGACAATTCCAGGTTTTCCTGGATTTCCCTGACAATCGCCACCCTGATTAAACCAATTAAATTTCTGTTGGTAAGTATGCGGTCTCTCTCAATGGCTAGGATTTTCAAAATGGAGACAAGGAAGATGTGAGGTAATTTTCCTTTTCACAAATACATATGCAATTGCCACAAAGAAAACATAAAAAGTCATTCACTTTTTATCTATAATTATAAAGAAGTGCATCTCCATCGCAAAAAGAATTCTGGTTGGTGGATGGTTGGGTGTCAGCATTATCAGGAAGGGCTATGGTAGTAACATAAATGAAATGTTCACACAACTACTAACCTTGAAGGCCATGAATTTATGATATGGCTTAGGTGCCCAAGCGTATATTTCAATGCTTTCCCTCAAAGCAATCACAAGGAACTTAATGCGCTCATACTTGACGATTCGGAAGTGAACAGCACCTTGCAAGTCCCCAACGTTGATCCACCCATTCCGCCTCTCCACTTGCTGCAATGTGAGAAACAAAGCACACGGCAGCTTGGTCAATAAGGTACAAGCTAAAGCTAAGGATGACTGACTCAAAAATTATAAAAAGTAAAATCAACAGACAATGTATCAAATGTCCATGAATGTTTGATGAGTGAGGGAAAATCAGAAAGGGATAACAATTAAATGTACAGAAACTCAATGCTGAAGTGATATTCTTTTTCTTCACGGTCCCATAGTATCAAGCACTTTGAGATTAAAATAACAGGTCATTTTTTTATTGCACTCACTCTGAGGATATGCCAAGCTCATTGTTTACTTAGAATAAAAGGCAAGGAAATAAACTCTATTGACCTAATGAAGAAATATCTCTTGGGTATTCCAACAGTTAAGCAGCTCCAATGTTACAAGGAACGACTAGTTCTACATGATTAAGAACCCCTGAAGATGAAGTACAAATCATTCTTCAAAACAACGGGAGATGTGGAGCTGCTAACTTGGCGGAATACCTGAAAGACCTTCTTTCACCAGATATGCTGGGAAAACCTAAGATTACCTTATATTGACCTCAGAGCTCAACAATCACAAGCACCCATCATCACCCTAAGACCAAACACGAAAATATTACCAAACAAGAGATAAGTAACAAGCAAATGATATATATACTAGTCGTCATGACCTTTTCTAACAGGAGGTGATTTGTACACATAAATGAAAAGCAAAATTTTGTTGAATACTCCACTCCCAGCTATCAATAGTGATTTTGTTAAATATGAACACAGTGAGAGGGTATAATTTAGCAACTATCATGTGACAGATACAAAGGGGTAAGCAATTGTGATACTTACATCACTCACCCCATCGGTGCGTAAAATCTTGGACTTAAGCCACGAGAGGTAGTACACACGAACTCTATTTTTCTTGCCTGATATAGTAACCAAAATATTCTGACCCTCCAAAACTTCCATCTGCTGGAAACGACGACGAGAGATCAACTGATAAACTTTCCCTTGACCACTGCGGTCCAATAACATGAGGCCATTCTCTGTGCCAATGAGCAAATTAACACCTGTTAAGAAAAATATGTAAATTAATTAGCAAAATAAAGATACATTAAAGTGAAAATTTGACATGATTTCATCCACAGAAATTAAAGTTGAAATACTATCTTGTAATATCTATATAATATTGAAAATGTTCTATATCTATATAATATTGAAAATGTTCTATCATTTCACAATTACATCCGAACTACAGGGAGCACATCAACAGAAGGCCTCATTATTCCTACAGCTGCAGAAAATGTATACCCTTGTTTAATAGAGCAAATGTGAGGAAAATATTGCCATATACTTCATTATTACTTTCATCCCAATTTCAGCCAATCTCACAAATGTTTTGGCTCAACCTGTTCAAGAGAGGTTCAAAAGTTCAACCACCTCACTAAATCAAGGGATGAGTCAATACCTCCTAAAAGTTTTATGCCCATGTTGCTGAAATTTGGCAACATTGGGAGGTTGTCTGAGCGCAATCCCTGTGAATACTACCAGACCACATTGAGCAAGTTGCAACTGTCAGTAGTCTGTCAGTACTAGTGGAATTCTGACTATTTGCATGTGACTTGACTAGTTAACTTTTGACCTCTTCTTTCTTTTCAATACTATATTCTTTGACCTTCCCTGGTGCTGGACAATTTCTTCAGAACCTTCATTGACCTCTCACCTTTGCTGGATCTTAGAAAAGGTAAGACTTGTGGCTGTATGTAAACGACAAGTATTGCTACAAATGCACCAGAGAATTAGTACTTTTATATGACCATTTCTAATGAGTATTAATTTCATTTACTAGATGCCAAGAAGGTGCTACATTCCAGTATATGTCAAACAATGACATGAGTTTAAAGAGCAATGCTACTGAATCAACATTTGGGTTTCGCAAGGAAGAGAGGAGACAAGAGGCATGGTTGCTGTCTATTCCTTGCTAGGGCTGAAATCAAACATGCAATTCTGTAGAATGCATTAAGCATTTTGAAGAAATCCTCTCCTCCTTCCCAAAATTGGGCGATAATATGGTGCCACTATTATTTCAAAATTTGCCCATACATCCAAGCACAAGACAATGACTCTCTGATGGAGGAGCCCGAGAGTAGGCTTAGGAAATACTGGAACGGCATGAGTAGGTAAATATATTCTCAACAAACAACTGAGTTAGGGCATATGGGGTGGTTTGGTACTTTGGTTCTCGGTTCCACCACTACTTGAGCTTAGAAACAGGACCAAAGCCAAAAAGAATGGTACTGAAATAATAGGCACAAAAACCAGTTAGAAACCCGTTTACTCTCTGAAATGTACTTGATGCTTTAATATTTTCACAAGCTAATGATAAAGGAGGCCATATGATTGATATTGTTGAATTCAACTTGATTAAGTAATAAAATAACACCCTATTTACCATTTTCTGATTTATCAATATCATAGGTTACCTTTACTTCATGTGGGAGTTCATCTATACGTGTTGTTTTCGTGAATTGTATCACAAAATATTTCAGAAAATGTCATTAATGGTCATGGTACAATGCTTTCCTTCATTCCCCTGGCATGCAAATTACTCCTCAGTAGCACTCTTGCAACAACTTCCCTCAATCAGCTATCATTCATGCTCAAGGGGCTCTAATCATGATTGCCCCAAGTCAGGCCACTGACAACAGTCTGCTGTTTTGCAAAATGGAAAGTATCAGAGCACAAAGATAGCAGCAAAAGAAGACACACATGGTATGCTGTCTAATCGACTTACTGCTATGTCGATTTCCTTTCCATGATGCAAAGTTCTGTCAAGTAACCATTGAGAACTTGTGCTAATGCTTGCCACTGACTATTCAGCTTTCTTGATTACTCGAATGAGGAATAATAACAAAAACATTGTTGTAAACTTTCCATGAATACCATAAAAATGTGTGAAATTCTACACACCCATACGGTCTCATTGAAATTTTCACTCGAAACTTCCACTGTGAAATTTCAGCCAAGACAAGTGAGAAGACATTCATCACTTGTTAATATATTCAAAATTAGCATTCCTTTTATGATTTATGGCCTGTGTTACTGGCTAATAAGGGTCAGCCAACTGTGGTATTCAACTTCAGTTGGCACTAACTGGCATTCCCTTTACCAAATGTAAACAGCATCAGGCTAACAAGCATTATGAAAATAGATGCCTGTATAGCTTCTTGGATACATTGAGTTGCTCTCAATTAATATTATTGTTTTATAAAAATGTGCAGAACTTCATATTTGCAACACTTATAGCTAATAATTCCGATAAATAGCTGCAATCCTGCTTTTTCTTATATTTATTTTACTGCATAAAAAACTAGTGTTCTTGTTAATGTGGACAAAAGTAAGAAGTAAACTATAAAAAAAAATGCTTGTGAAGACAGCCGGTATGCAAAAAATCTGAATAAGGTACACAAAAAAAAATAACGGCACATCTATTTTCAAGCTGTGGT
This sequence comes from Ceriagrion tenellum, assembly GCA_963169105.1. Classification (NCBI taxonomy): domain Eukaryota; kingdom Metazoa; phylum Arthropoda; class Insecta; order Odonata; family Coenagrionidae; genus Ceriagrion; species Ceriagrion tenellum. Next base: position 141,091,762 of record OY720637.1, on the reverse strand, counting down.
TCAATTAAATTGATCAGAGAAACTGCTGAGACAGAGTGGCTGTTTAACCCTTTGAGTGTGGTTTGACATGATACCATATCATGCCACACTCAAATGGTTAACTGTTTCTAAAGTTACCAACCTAAAACAAAAAAGTAACTAAATTTAACTATTAACAGTACATATTGTAATTAAATAAATGAGAGTAAAATTCAGATTCAGTTGAGGGAATATTTAGGAGTCTTCTTTCAATATAAGGTAATACTGACTGTTGTATTTTTGCATGTCATTTCTTAGTTTGTTAATTTTTAAGTGAATTACATATTTGGATTCTCTCAATTGTTTTAAAATATACAATAGTTTTACAACTAATAAAGTTGCAAATTTTATGATCCTATTAATGCACTTATGTGGAGATAACATTACATGTTATTATAGATAAACATAATAAAAAAGTGGCCAATATTGCAATTTAAATCCGGCGATGCAGAGTAAGCACTAAACAAAGACCTGGAACAGACAACTGTAATGGGAAATCAAATATTAAAACAGAACCATAATCAGAACTGATAAGAAGTTGAACAGACTCGTGCCTATTTATCTACACCTTAGCCGTTAGCACCATAATAATTAGTAGACAGTTTTAAGCAAAATTTGCATTCTTTTCTAGGCAATACCATTTTAATTTCATTAATTAAAGATGCTTCTGCGGTGCATAGTTTCTCCAGCAAGAAATTTGTATCTGGCTGGGCCATGAGGTAGGACAACCTCTTTCTCAACAGCAGCATTACTAAGTTATGCAACACAGCTAGTAATTATAGGAGCCATTGGATGAGTAAATGTTCCCTTGAAGGGGTTCATTACAATGTTGTTAATTAACTTTACATTGCCACACGCTAAAAACAAAGAAACACTCATCATAAATGAATAAGTGTTTACCTACTCTTCCTCATTTTTATCCATATCCTTGGAAAAAACTAATTCCAAGAATTGACGTTACACTATCACCTTCTTATTGGACAATTTTTTTTCGGGGCTTGATAGAGTCATTATTATTGTATGCCTACTTTCACCCTCCCTTTGCATATCTCACCCCAAACCTGCTGACTCATTGTTCAGAGACAACATGACAAATCTCCCACCCCACTCCTCCTTAAATTATGTTTCCACAATTTAACACCCACACACTATCTCCCTAGGTGAGTAAATGGGTTGAACAAAATTTCTGAACATTTTGAGAGAAAAATTAATCAATGATAAGAAATGGTTAAACAGCTTCACATATCCAGTGACAAAAAGAAAATCATTGACATGGGCAAGGAAAAAGCTAAAAATTAAAATCCTTGAGATTTCTCCATTTTCCTCTGTGTTTTTCATACTCCCCTCTCTGACATAAATCTCAGTCAAAAAATAGTGCTCTTATTGCAGCCATCAGCACAATTTCACATGCTGATAAACTTTTTCAAGAGAAATGAACTCAAAATACTAAAGGAGGAATTGAAAATCAGCAGATGGCTGTGGCCAAGCAAGTGAAGCATGCACTCTAGTTCTCCAAACACCATCTCCTGGCATAGGGTCAATTTCCAAGTATCTCCAAGTTTTCAATAACTGATCCTTTTCTAACAGGGCCATATGTGTGGCTAGAAAGTGCTACTGGGCTCCAGCAGATTGCATGCTCAGCATCATTCAACATACAAATTTCAGTGGTCAGTTTTCTTTTCCACATATTTTCCAGTTCACATAAAAATATAATTAGGGAATAAATGTTACATATTCAAGAAAAATTACCTTAGTTTAAAATTATTGTACAAATTAAAAACTGGTTAAATATAAAGGATTATATTCTGACAGCAATACTTAGAATATGGTTAAAAAATCCAATGGCCAAAAGTTAAATATTCCCCAGAGGTTCCCTTAATTTTCTGTTAGCCTCACCATCCGCTTCAAGGGCAATGAAACATTGTTAGCACCACAGTGATTAGCCAACGGCTCAGGAAATAGGCATGCATACCCCAAAGTGCAGCACAGAGGATTTCTGAGTTGAAGCGTTTCTTGTATTTCCGGATCTCAGGTGTGTCCGACGAGAGGTCATGCGATGTTGGCGTCACATTCACATTCACATGAGACTCTCTGCGCATCGAAGGCGTGCTGCCACTGCCCAGCAAGGCGGGGCTGGCCCCCACGCCCATCACCCCCGCCGTACTGCCACCCGTGCCACCCCCACTACCGCCGGCGCCAAAGCCAAACGTGAGGAATGACCTCTGCTTCTGCTGCAGGTGATGGGGAGGGGTCTTACTGACGGCCTGCCGATACTGCTGGTGGCGATCGCAGGCCGCGCCAGATGAAAGAGCAGGAATGAATGAAAACAAAAAGGAAGAGACGGGTCATAATTAGGATGCTGCTTAGGAAAAAAGGGTGCAGGGAGGAAGGGTTGGAGGCAGATGCCAGTCCGTCCAGTTCATGCGTTTCAAGTTACCAACAACCCAAGCTCTCCATCTTGAAAATAGACAGTGAGGGGCTATTGAGAAGCAATTCATTAATGGCAGAATATGAAACGATGAAATGAGAGAACAAGTTGTCTCCGACTATTTAGGCAAAGTATCTCCACCGTTTGTTCTATCTATTAGCAGCATCAGCAAACTTTTAGCACAATTGAAGGGTGAGTTGCACAGAGGACATGCGTTGACCACACTCCATTTGTAATGTTTCTAGGGATTAAACGATAAGTTAAATGAAATATTCTGATCAAGCAACATGATTAATTCTCATGATTTTAGGCATATGAAAGGCTAAGAAGGAATTTAAACTCAACCTTGACAAAGCACACCAAGCATCTAAAACCACTGCTCACCTCAGGGAAGACTGAGACCATATGATCTCTGATTTTGTAAGAATTCTACACAAATGCTGAAAGCCATGAGAAAGAAAATAAACTGTAAACTAGAGTAAATTTGTCATTTCTTCATCGGATTAAGGAAAAATTTTACATTTTAGCTTAAACTGTTGTCATAAAATTTTTAAGGTATTAGCCTTTTACATAGCCAAACACAACATTGGCATCCTAGTGTATCAGTACACCTCAAGCACCTCCTAGTGGTGGATTGCACGCAACAATATGCTGGCTCTCAAGGAAGTCTTCAAGAAGGGATCCTACTTCAAGTAGAAGTGTGAAAGCAGTACTAGGGTATAACTAGGCTTTTGTTTCTCTAGTGGCACACAGGCAAAAATATACCAAAACTGACTGGTAGAGCACTATAACCATTGGCAGCAGGTAAAGCAGCGAGCAGCATAGGTACTGCAAAGTCTAATTATCTTGCATACTCAATACAAAGTTACTTTGAACTGTCTAAGGGATGGCCCAAGCTGTGTTGGGCAGAGGAAGCTGTAAAATGTTAGCCCATCAAGAGACAGTTGAGGCAAAAAGAACAGCATAATTGGTAATTGCAGTAAGAGGTGTGTATAGAAACAAGAAAGAGTTTATGAATGAAATGAAAATGAGATGAGCAGATGCTTTGTATGATAGTGAAACATAGCTAGCTCAAGGGTGAGGACATAGTGACAACTGATGGTGGTGGGCTGGCACCGAGGTCAGGAGTAGAAGATAGAGGTGCATTGCAGTCAAGATGAAGGCTTAATCCTCAATTAGCCAGGAACCATGCTAGTTAGGAGATACAACTGAGCATCCGCTAGATTGGTCTGGGCACTCATGAAAGAAGGTATTCAAAGAGCTGTGATTGTGGCATGATAAGAACCTAGAAAGGGAGAAACAGTGTGTGAAAGATGAGTTTTGGGGAAAGTTGAGAAAGGTATTGAATGAACGTGACCCTGGTGAAAGATTAGTTTTACCATGCAGCGTAAATGGCTGAGACAGGATAAATTGGAGAGAATAGTGGCACCTAAAGGTGACCCTTGAGTCGATGGTAAAGGTGAAAACTTCACAAGAGTGTGCTCAGAAAAAGGATTGTTTGTTTTGAGTACATGTATTATACCTAAGAAAAGCCGTACATATTCTTGGCATAGAGGAGATTGTAAGAGCAGGATTGATGTTAGTATATGTAATTAGAGAGAGAGAGAGAGAGATGAGACATACAAGGGTGTAGAATGTAGAAAAGGCTAATTTTTGCTTGTCTCTAGAATAAATCTCGCTAGATGGTGGGATGCAAGGAAGAGAAGTGCACATTAGCTAATGCAATTATTAGAACAGAGGTGGATAGATAACAAGGTGAGAGTGTGGTAAGGATGCATGATGAAGGTTAAGCTATCGTTGAAATAGCAAGAATGGGATGAATGTATTGGTAATGAGAGGGTGAATGATGCATGGATGAGTTTGAAAGGGATAGCTGTAGAGTGTGCAGAAAGAGTATGCGGACAAGGACTTCTGAGTGTCATAAGATGCCAAGGACAAATTATTTTCAGCTTCACAGGGATTAGAGTAATTCTTTTTCTTTTCAAAAAGTTTTTAAACATAATCTAATAACTACATAAAATACCAACTGGTAATTTGACATTTTCGTATTTCTGGTTTCACTGTCTACAAATATGTATGTATGTAGCACTCCATGGAAAATATGAAAGCATCTGCTCACAAGAATTAAATGATACAAGCTAACCCAAAACTTGTCGTTGACCATTCAGCTTTTTGATTACCTGAATGTTAATGAGGAATAATGACAAAAACATTGTTGTAAATTTTCCATGGATACCATACAAATGGGTATAGCTAAAATGTGTGTGCAAAAACATATTTGATGGAATTATAATTACAAATTTTCCACATGGGTCATTCTTTGATAGCTCTTTGAGATGTGATGCAAACTGCCTCACTTTCGAGGCAATCAAAACATCTCACAGACACACAAATATGCGACCATTTCTCATCATTCATCAGAAATGCTCAAGCTTTTTGCCAAAATGACACAAGATTTTTCCATGTTTATGACTTCTGATGGAACAATCAAACATCCAGCAGCAGTATCACTCTCCATACATCACCTCAGGACACATTTCTCAAAAGGCTTATAACAACTTTCCAAGCAAGAGAATAAGTCCACATTATTTGAACACAAGCCAAAAGTCATTGATTGCCCAAGAGAATGATTACATGAACCTTGGACTGCCTTAGAATTGCAGTTCCTGGATGGCCAGTAATTCTGGGACTTTACAGGAAAAGCATGAGCTTGGCAACTATTTTTCCTGGACCAAGAGGCTAATCCTGAGGCAATCACTGACAGAAGATCTTCAAAATTGAAAACACATTTGAATGGAAAATTAAAAAAAAAACAATAACACGGTAAAGAACACTGGGTAGTTCTCCAAAATCTTCTATTACTGTCACTGCTGGTTACAATTATATATATCCATATCAATGTTTGAACATCTAACTTGTTGTGCTCAGTAAAGTGATATATTACACTTTCATTATAAAAGTGGTGTTATATCAAAACCAGGAATTAAGTAGAGTAAAAAATGAGTATTTTTGTCCTTGATAAAAGTACGCTCCACAAAAAGAAACCCACAATTGATGCTACAGCAATAATTTCTTAGGTTACAAGCAAAGTTATTATTGCGAAGGATAATTATCATTTTCCAGCCAAAATTATATTTGGAGGGGCCAAACATATCACAACTTTGACTTCACAAAAAAAATTACCTGATTCATGAAAAATGGCCTCATGTACAAAATAAAAATAGAAAATATATGCCCAATCTGATGATAAATGTATTCCAAGTTGGTGACACAATCAAATAAAGTGAGCATGCATTTATAGATCAGAGTTAATTGAAGGCATGCAGATTTCCTATGATTTCTACAAAATAATTTGGAGAAAAAGAAATAATGGGGTTCTAAGGGTAATTAATGATTGCAACTACAGGAGAAAAAAATGAATGAAAATCATTACCGAAAATGTATACTCACATAGTATTAGTATGTTCTTGTTCCTTGCCCCCGTTAGTCGTTTGTGAAATGCAGTTGGACCAAAAAAGACATATCATTATCATATTAGTTGCTGTTTCAATTCTTTTGGGTACTGAAAACATTTCAGATAATAAGTGAAAACTGCAACTAATTACAATATGATGGCAATATGAAAGTCAACTGCAGCAAGGAACTTCTTACCATCTTTTCGATAATGCTGAACACATCATTTGCACGTATATTCTTTTCCCTGCTCTGATTCCATGCTTTGTGACCAAGAACTCAGCCTAGCCACTACAGATCACATCCCATCTCATGCTCACCTGTTGGCTTCCCTAGTGCCTGTCACACTAAATAGCTTTCAAACTCTAAGAAAAATAAATGTAGGGTGACCATATGCAAGCGCCTCGAAATTTCAACGGAGTATGGCCAAGACTAAGTAGGTTTAACTTTCTCAAAACACTCCCCTGTCAAATTTGAAATACATATTTCAAGCAAGTTATAAGGCAACTAAAAATAATGGCCAATAAAATCATAATAAATGCAATTATTAATAGTCCCAAAAACTGCACTTGATGTGGTAAACTTCACAGAGGATACAGAATACTTGTGAGCTATCACATGACTATTAATTGTCCACCTTGACCCAAAACTGCACTTTATGTAGTAAACTTCACAGAGTACACAGAATACTTGTGAGCTATCTCATGACAAAGAATCATATAGCTAGGAGAAAACCAAAGTGATATTTTTCAGAATCCATAGGTTATCAAACAAAGAGACCCAAAAACAGTCCTAACTCATGTATTAAGTCCGAGAAGTTATGGAAACTGAAGAGACACAAAATGTTCCATGTAGAACATACAGAAGAAAGTCATTATAATGAAATATGAAAATAAAAAGTTTTGATTTTATGAAGCAAAATTGTTGGTCCCAACAAAAAGCATATACAGCACTATTCAAAATTCCGAGGTATTGAAGATGCAATATTGACAAAATCACGAACCTTGGGCCTGGTCCCCAAAAAAAATGGAATTCATTTTAACGAACCATGGGGAAAAACTGTATCAGTGAAACTATTTTCATATATGTAGACACCTAACATATTAGCACTGCTGGCTATGATACATCAAATAAGTGAAATTTGTGAATGATGAGTGCATTCTTCTCCTGTTTGTGTCTCAGTCACCCAGTTATTTTCGGTGTTTAACTCCTAATATCAGTGAGGCCTTGAGTGAAGGGGAAAAAGGTAGCTTAAGCTATTATTTCCCCTAATGTGTGGTCATTTTTTGTTTTGACTCAGCAACATTGCCATAATGAAAACAACTCTCTTTGAGTGAAAACTAACCTCTGATGCCACATACCATACTTGCAGCCGTGCTCTCGGATTTTGAGCCATTCCAATTCCTCACGCATGTTCAAGGATGGAAAAATGACATAATGAAATCAAGGAAAATATGAAAGAGATACCTGTTGCAGCCACTAGCTTCAAGACCTTCTATTCCCCTTCGCATGTCCCATCCTGAGAAATCTCGTATTCCAAAACCTCTGTTTACCATCTTCTACTACCTTTCCTCCTTCACTTGATGCCCAAATCATGCATCCCCAATCCCCAAGCATCTAAACATTTCCTATTATGTATTCCTCTATTGGCTAAGGCACCAACATAATTCATGAAAAATAAAATACTCCAACTCAGCAGCAGGCTACATCCTACTGTCTGCAAAAAAAAAGCAAGATACCTGAGTTTGAGATGCTCTATCATCCAAACAAGGAAACCGATTTCAATGAAGTAAAATTTATAAGAGCTAGTTTCTTTCTACGTTGGATGATGTACTTTTAAAAATCCTCCACCCTTTAGTATTTTTTGTTCTTAATTTTTTCTCAAAAAAAGTACCTGTTTTTTGCGGGTAAAATCCAGTTGTCCAACTTTGAGCACTTGGGATACCTGCAATTTTCGTTTTAATAATTTGCAATTTTTATATAAGAAAGCCAAATCTATTCCTAACTGTCAGCAGAAAACAAATTGTTTATATCTTTAAAATTGAACATGTTATTGTAGAAAACGCAAACCTCTGCTAACTTCAAAACTAATGGCTTAATTGAAAATTGATTGAGACTGTTGTGTGCTCTATACTTTTACGCACTTTTACGGTACATGAATGGACATTTAAATGAACCGCGCTACAGGCAAGTGAGTGGCAACCATGTGGCTCTTTTCCCCTCACTCCACCGCAGCAGAGCTACCAGTACACTATGTGAAACATGCTGATAAATAACATACGAAATTAGCTATAATAATGATATTAACTCTACATGATCTTAGTACTCGTATTACTTACATTATAGAGCACACAACAGTCTCAACCAATTTTCAATTAAGCCATTAGTTTTGAAGTTAGCAGAGGTTTGCGTTGTCTACAATAACTTGTTCAATTTTAGAGATATAAACAATTTGTTTTCTGCTGACAGTTAGGAATAGATTTGGCTTTCTTATATAAAAATTGAAAATTATTAAAACGAAAATTGCGGGTATCCCAAGCGCTCAAAGTTGGACAACTGGATTTTATGAGCAAAAAACGGGTACTTTTTTTGAGAAAAAATTAAGTGCAGGAAATACTAACAGGCGGAGGATTTTTAAAAGTACATCATCCAATGTAGAAATAAACTAACTCTCTTATAAATTTTACTGCATTGAAATCAGTTTCCTCGTTTGGACGATAGAGCATCTCAAACTCAGGTATCTTGCTTTTTTTTACAGACACTAGGCCCCTTCCCCACGCCCTCTTCCACTGACCATTTCATGAGCTACCCACCCAGCCAACCCCAAATAACATCTATGCCCTGTGTTGACAAGTATTCAAGGCCTCTTAGCAATTGAGAGAGAAGATTATCATATCTTAAGCAAGAAGTCATACCATCATCACAAAATTAGCCATAAGTCAGCGTGGGGAAAGAAAATACCTAATTAATGGAATGGAGAATGGTGGATTGGGATGATCTCCACAATGCCCATTTGAGACAAAGATTCTCTTTCAGACTTCTTAGAGAGGATAAAAAGTTCCCGAAATCATTGAGTGATTAGTAAATCAGTGGTAAATATGAAATCATTACATAAGCTCAATATTTTGGCTCATTGAAGTAGGTAAAGGAAGAAACTGATTGATGAAATGGTGATCCACTTGGCACCTGACACCCACAAAACAAAATTATGGTGAAAAAATTAAGCATGGAAACATTAAAAACAATAAGTTACTCTTGTAATTAAGCAATTATTTGAATTAAACAGAATTTTAAGCAAAAATCATCAAAGGGAAAATATGATTATGATTCATTCACAAACTTCAATGGGTGATGCAGAATTGATAGGAAATGGATTGGTGAATAGCCATCTTTGAAATCAAAGGCATTACCTGAGCGGCAGGTGAATTGCTATCCTCCTAAACTTAAGGCTTGATATTGATGACATAATTTATCTCCACAAATAGTTAGTGGTATGATTAGTTAGTGGTATGATTCCTTCAGCATAATTCTCCATGACCTCCACATAATCCCTCCACCCAAAAAAAAATCTTGCCATTACAACTGTAAACATTGCATATCCTAAAACTGATGGCGATGAGGTAAATATGTCAAATCACACTCCACTGGTCACTAAGCAATGGGAACAAATTAGTATCTCCTTCCAAGTTCGTATATCTGGCTGATATGGAAGATGCCACAATAATGATATGTGACGGAGTTTTTGGAAAAGGGTGGAGTTCATTGCTTTTTTTACCTATGAGTGCACATTGAGAGAGCTACTTGAAGCACGGCCGAGCTGGTTGCCACCATAGCTACATAGAAATTAGAAGCCTATCATAAGCAACAATAGCAGTTGCTCCTCTCCAATGACCATGAATTGAGCCAGTTGCCACCATAACTACGTAGAAATTAGAAGCAAACGCCTATCATAAGCAACAATAGTAGTTGCTCCTCTCCACTGGCCATGAATTAAGAGAATTAAATTTTTATGTGTGTAGTTAACTTTAATGCATGCTTATGTTTTTACATGCAATTTCAGCTTTACCCACGCTTTCTAAACTGGGAGGAAATTCCATCAATGCCATGATTGCAGACTCACAAGTATTGGCATAAGGAAATAATAATTAATATAATTGGTAGTATCAGGTGTAACTTTGTGGAATCTGTTAACATTATAATGAATCATGACATCGAACAGACGGACGAACGTGTATGTACACCGATCATTATCACCATTAGGTGCACAGTCCCTATCTGCTTTAAGTCATGGCTAAGGACAACATCACTCCTCCTGCCTCTTGGAGATAAACATTGGAAAATTAATCTCCATTAGAGCCCATACTGTCGCAACTATGGGGGTTAATGCTGGTATAATGCGGTCTCGGTGAGGATGAGGGTGCCAGGCCCGAAGACCTCAGTAAGTGCCTAGAAATGCTGTCCGTCTCCTATAGGCTCTGCCAGAAAATCCAGCCACAGCGTCCCCGTCGCACCCCCTGGGTAACGATAATTGTTGAAGGGGTGAAAGGTAAGTTTTCGGTGCCTTAAAACCGGATCAAGGGAGTAAACCCTAACAGAAAATCCAAGGTCCTCCAATGTAGTGGGGATTGAGCGTGAGGCCAACAACCTCACCTCAGAAAAAAAAACAAATTGTTACAAGAAAATCACTACAGCCTCGGATAATGGACGGGAATCATGGATTACGACATCAGCGAACAGTATGGAATGTGAATACAACAGAAGACGGGGACGTCCTAAAAATAGATGGATGGATCAAGTGCAGTACGACCTTAATAAGATGGCAATTCGTGGATGGCAGAGACAGAACCTCCAACCGGAATGACTGGAGGGCAATAGTGCAGCAGACCAAGGCCCACATAGGGCTGTAGAGCTACTAAGAAGAAGACTGTCGCAACTATACACAGAACCTCCATAATGCACCACTCACAGGAGCTAATATAAATATAAGTCTTCCCTATGAAGAATGATTCTGTGAAATAAAAAGAGATCACTTTGATATAGCTAAATTTTCTTTCAGTAAAATTTCCTTTCATAAAATTTCCTTTGAAAAATCCCAGGCATAAGCTAAATAATTATGAGCAAAGAAAACTACAAATGAGTCAATCATTTTATGCATACTCTGAAAAGTAAGGCCCTAGAGTTTGAAACTCAAATCGCAATTGATATGCATTTCAAAACAGGTGGACAAATAGATGATATGAATTACAAGAGATTATAAATAACAGCCAAAATGCCCTCCATGGAATAAAATGCATGGTCACCCTATCTAAAGGTTTGGAAATCTAATCTCAGCAGGCCAATATCATAATGTAAATAAAGACAATACGAATACTTCCCAATTTGGCCACACCACAGAATGTATTTGGATCCATCCTATGCACTGAACTCATTGGACAGTGCACAAGTTCTCTCTTCACATCTTGATGAGTGCCTAAGACTCAAGGTTAATAAAAGACTCAACACAACGATTTACCTACAAAAGTACTTTTAAAACCATGTGCTATATCGCCAAACTGGAGATGCAATATTAATGAAAAAATCTTAAGCATGCTCATGCAGGGCACTTGATAAAAGTTTGCAAAATTATAACTTGAGAAGAACTCAGGGTGCACAAATGTATTATGAGCCATGAACATATCTTACGAAGAGGTTGAGGTGAAAATTGTATCCTTGTTTGACAGCAGGGAAAGGAGGTATAATTTGAGAAAACATGACAGGTAAATGAAACAGAGACTGCCTTGGGCTCCATAACAAGGAAGTTGGACACTGATTAAAAACTATATTTTTGATAATAACTTGACATTCTTGTACCTCAAATGATATTACTACCATTCACATTATGTCCCACACAAGTATATGACTTTTGCAGTTTCCATTGAAGCCCATAGTTAGAACAGTAACAGGATTACTTAAGTGCATTGCTGCTTATCTAAAACTGCTCATTTAACACGCAAAACTGTTATACTTTAACATTAGTTCACTTGTTTATTGTAAAAAATCATGAGTTGGTTTGCGATAAGAAAGGAAGGAGAATTGAATTTTGTCTAGTTGGCAAATAAGACAGAACGGTAGAACACAGATTATCCAACATCTGATTCACTGACCATTGGATATCTGGACAATGATCCCATAATAACCCCTTTCCCTACTCTTCCTTTCTGTCCCCTCTCATCCCTCCCTACCAACAAACTACTTCTTTTGCTTGAACTTGCAGCCAGCCAACATTCAAGCCTACAAAACAGATCCATTATGTAAAACAGCTTAATATATTGTGATCATGAATATTGCCCACACACAAGGTTTTCCTGCAGCAATCTTTTCAGTTGCGGGGATACAGTATTGCATTGTAGTGAGTCTCCTGAACCACTGCTTTCCTTCAGCAATGTAATTGAAATGAAGTGTCTAATTCTTTGGGAAAAAGGAGGTCCTTGGGGTAAGACATTTCCCAGAAGTTAAAGATACTTGAATGGGCACCCAAGGGTGATCTTAGCTCGAAGTGGCACATGGCAAGCATGCCACTGAATCCGGGTGGCCTCTACTCGTTTACTTCACGAGAAGGCTGAGTAAGCACAAATGTGTGGGACTCAGAACTCTTTGAGGGGCCACTAATTATTAACGCAAATGAGACATATGCTAGGGTTAGCTATGGCTTGGGTGGAGGAATTGGACTCCTAGGAGCTGTAGTTGTGCAAGTGTGCGTCAGCTACCCTGACCAGTCTCAGGGGTTAAAACAAATATGCAGCATATTTTGTCCATAGGCACAGTCAGATTTCTCACAATGAGAGTAAAGGCATGCTTACACGATGCATGTACCCATGCAAGTATGAGGCTGAACACATGTATGAACAAAGGACCCAAATTAGAACAGGCGTAATTCCCCAACCCAAATTCCCAAATTGGTGCTATTTTGCATGTTTAAAAGATTCAGGTTTAATGATGAATGTGTTCACAAATCTACTTGTGCAGGTACATACATTGTGCAAGCACAGCTTAATACATTGTGATCACGAATATAAATTCTTACTGAGATAGGAACATTAGTATGGAATGAAATGCACATCTCGAAAAAGATTCACAACCAAATGTTCCATGAATTTATGGAGTATATTCATTGCATGTAACTGATAAGAATCAATTATAGCCAGCAAAAATGGTATAGAATAATGGAGAGAATGAATGATTGCCCGATAAATCAAATTAAACAACAGGAGTATGGATATTGCATCACAGTACCCACAAAATACTTCAAGAAGGTATCACGCTGAAACCAAGGCCACAATACAATTGGATATTTATGTATTATCTGTCGCTTCCCATTATTTCCATCATTTCCTGATTGGGCTTCTCCTTCCATTAGCATGAATTATCATTGCTCTACTCTATTCCTAAGGGAGCTTGTCTTTGCATTTTCTCATTTAAGAAGTTTACTGAGGTCCAGGGCTAGCCACACACTGATATACCTTACAAGACGAATGGGGACGGTTCTTTCTACTTCAGTTTATGTCCATCCCAACAGAAAGTATCATCATATACGTTTACACCAGTAGTATGGCTATATAATATATATAATAAGTAAAATGGCTAGAAAATGGATTTCCCCAGTCCTCATCACAATCAAGAAACTAACTTTCTGGAATTTGCCAATTTATAATTTCAGAATCAATACTCCACTTCAAAAGGCTACTTCAACTGCATGTATGAGATTAAGTGGGGGATGCCAGATCATATATCAACAGAGAGTCAAGAGATGATATTTATTACATGAACATTGATCACAATGAGACCAGTGAGACTTTGACAGTAGGGAATTCTAGTATAACATCAAAGTACCATGGCATATACCAGAGCAATTGAAACAAGTTAGGGATTCTATCAGTACTCAAGACCAAAATAGAGGAGAAGATACCTAGATAATGTGAGGAGGTTAAGTTGAGAAAAGGAAGCATTCAATTACATTTCAATTGATTCAGCGTATGGGCTCTTGTGTTTAGTGCACAAAGAGGATTCAATGTTCAGAATTAAAAATAGTATCACATCATTTGTTCAATCACATAGATTGAAAATTTTCAATAGCATTACAAGCCAGTGTTGACTGATCAATGGCCTGTGCACACTGATTCTCATCAAGTCATAATTCAGCAAGGTATGCGCAAATACCCTGTGTTTTTCTAAGGCATTCAAAAGGGCTTTGAAATGAAGTGAAAAACATATTCATCATAATGGGCCTAGGTATGGGAGAGTACAATGCCAATTCCAACCAAAATCACACAACTGATAGGCTGAAGTAAACATCATTTCCTAAACTAATTTTAATGATTAGCCAACTAAATGATCAAGTTGTTATGATTTCCAGGAATACACTTTCTTCTGGAAGGATACAATAGTAGAATTTTAGAGAAACACAAGTATCCAACCAGACAGCAATATCTCACCTCATCACTCGTGGATTTGTCTTGCCTCTGGTTGGGTGTGCCTGGACTTGAAGATGCCTGCAAAAGAAAAAAAAATAAATTTTCAGCTAAATAAAAGTTGATAACATTAAAAGTATGATAAGAAAAAGCAAGAATCACCATAAGAACCAACTAGAGCTAAGGCAACATCAACTTAATGAGCCAAACAATGACATTTTTCTAAATACAATGCACAGAGAATAGAAGCTTAGGCCTAAAGCTAAAGAGCCAATTGTGTTACTTATCATATCATAAAAAAAAGATAATGTACACAATGATTACTACACAAGGTTCAGGACAAGATAAACATCTACCAAAAAACAATACAAAATAAAGGTACGTCAAAAAAAATGATTGAGCATGACCAAAGATAAACCTTATATTGTTTCCGTGAAAAATATTAAAATAACATCCCTAAAGAATAAAGATACTAAAAAGTATGAAGAATAAATATTAGAAAGCTTATCTCTTAATTAACCAGTTTCCCCACTAGGATGCATCATCTGACCTACATAACTAACTTATAATTCCAAAAGTTTGAGTTTCGTATGTTTACAATTTTTTTATTAAGGCCCAAAGACCATTTGATTTTCATGAGAACACTCTAGAAAACCAAATACACTAAGTATATGCGGTAACATGACTTCATTCACAAGTACGCTTTGTTGCCCATGAACAAAGGCTGCTCAAAAGTTTTAATAATAATATTGTTACAAACCTATAAATTTCCAGATCCAAATGCTGTTTATTTTATGAAAATAAGAAAATAATACCCTATCCAGCCCTGAATTATAATTTTCCAGCAGCTTTATAAAACATCATGAGACTCGTCGCCTTCTCAAGGGAGGTAGCATAAGTTTAGGAAATTCAATCAACCCATGATGTTAAGTTTTTTTCTCACTTTCATGAAATACAACTTAATAATGTTCCAGATAAAAATGCAGAGAAACAAGAACTATGACTTCAACAACCAAAACAGACACCACGCAGCCAATTAATTCAACTTTCGTTTCGAAGTACCAAAGTAATCACTTTTTGTGTAAAAATGCATCAACTTCCCATTAAGAATTTCTATCAAAAAACTAGATCATGTGAAATGATATGTCAAATTTTTAACAATTGCCTACAATCAGTGAGATTTGAAAAGCCAAACCTTCAACAAAAAATCAAACAAATACACAAACCCATCATACATTTCTTGGCATATCTACAGGACAAAATGTTTATCGGGGATGTTTTGTATTTATTTCAGCATACATATGCTGTTGCATCACCACTGGTACAGCAAAGATCTTTTCCTTTGTTGGATAACCCTTAACCTAAGCTAAACACAACCTTGTGTAGTAACGATGATTTCCATTACAGGAATCTCATCACCTGCTGAATTTGATTAGTTAAAGAGTTGATACTGGGCTTCAAATTACATTGAATCTTGCAACAAGAAGATTTATCATTCAAAATCTTCCTGATAATTGCATAATTAAAATTACTCACTTAGAGACCCCTTAAATGAAGACACATTTTATGCATCTTAAGACAAGAGAGGAAAGACTCATATTTATAAGTAAATCTTGTTGATATATGTTCTGCACTTCTCTTCTAATAATCTTTATGCTCTTAATTTTGTAGCTGTAATGCATTTCATTTTCCAAATATCATGACAGCATTAAAAAATTGTTCCTCCCTATAGAAAATTTTCACTGCAGTCATTATCAAAACACATCATTGGCCCCCATAAGAGAAGACTGAATATGCAGAACATACAATAAATTAATCATGGTGTAAAAAGACCCATTTACGCTGAAATAGGTACATTAAGATTAGAAACATAATTACACGCAGTTGAAATTTTGCATATGCCTTTCAATGACCATTCAAGTGAAAGTAAGCATTATTATTAAAATTAACATAGTAATCCAGTGGTTAAGGCAAGTCTGAATGGAAGTGAGTGAAAATCGTACAGATTTTTATACATGCAAACCCCTTCCCCATCTATCAACACTTCCATCTCCATCACAGCATCCATCCCACTTCTTTTCATGCCATCCATAAGGCTTATACTTTTTCTTCCCAGCTAACCCAACTTCCTACAATCATGGTGTTCAGCATCCCTTGGCCTATTATTACCTGCTCTACCTCCTCTTGATCCACTCCGGATGTCTTCTCTCCTAACCTGCTATATCACGCACTTCACTTGTTTTCCTTTCCATCTACCTCCATTCTCCTTGCCAACCTTACGTTTACATCTTTCCAGGAGGACCCTGTAATCAGCTTCCTCCTATTGCTTACCACTACTTTTGCTAACGTGATTCTCCTTCTAATGCCTCTGCTACTATCCTCATTTTCCACCAACAAGCTAAGTGAGTTGCCCTACAAGCTGTAATTTGTGCCCTCTTACTTTTATACCCAGTATTGCTTTCCTTGTCCTAGAAAATTTAATTACATTGTTACTTAATGATTACTTTTCACACCATCCCACAATAGTTTTTTAATGCATCTGCTGAAGCTTGCAATCCTACTGGCAGAGCTTAGAGGGGTTAAAATAAACTTCTTTTGAATCATCACATCCATCACCAGTGGAAGTGGAAGCCATCATATACCTTTTTTCATCACAACCATTACAGTAAACATTAAAAAATAAAATAACAGTGACCAATTAGCACACATTAAATCTATCAGATTGGCACTGTTCCGTGGGAGAGGGTTCCAGGAAGAGAGGGTAATCATACTCTCAACAAGTTTCTCCTGGTTCCCAGCTATGTCATTCCACCTAGCTAACCCTCCACACTTTCCACCATGTATTCCTCAGCATACTCCTTGTCATATATATTCCATATATGTGGTTAATACTGTTTTGGGATATTTTGCGTAAGTGTAAACATAATACGAGATAGAAATGTCAAACAAATCTAAACACAATTGCTGAAAGAGAAAAACTACAAACATTAAAACCAGCACATCCAGGATCACTGTCTCTCAAACTTGGAGCTAATCAAATCTAAAATTTATTTTACGCTCATCTAATTAAGCATTCCGTGAATTAAATGAATATTTTGACTGAGGCCAAAAAGTATGGAATTAAAGTATTTTTACCATTTCAAAGTCAGCATTCTTAACAGAACTGCCTTATCTACAACAGCTAAGAATGAATTTTTTTCTGCATATCCATTCACTAATAAGGCATTGACTCTGAACCATAAGCGCTTTTAAGAATATCACCACTGAATGAGCTGTAAAAGAGAATACTTCAGCATACGAACTATGTAACAATATCACCAATAAACTCTGAGAAAAATATTGTAATATAAATAGTGCGGTCTCCATACATATGGATAATACAAAACTTATGTTAAAACATGTTAATTTAAGACTATTTCCACCAAGATAATACGTGAGAACATCACCTTTAACCCTATCCCCCAGTCAACCAATAAAATATCTACAGGCTATAGCTGATGACCACTTCTTTTTGACGATGGCAGGTTGAAAGAGAGCCTACATTACCTGCGTAAGGAGGTCAGGCAGTACTGAGCTGGTTCGTGAGCCGGGGGTGCTAAGTTGCCCTGAAGACGAGTCCATTCGGTGGAAATCACCCCCTCCGGCACGCCTTTCCTCGCGGCTCTACCAGATTGAGAGGAACAATTGCGATTGTTGGGGGTCAGAAAGCCAAGATGGGAGATGGAGACTGGGAACTCCCAATGGGCAAATGACCCAAGAACAAAGCACAGACCTCAAATCAAAGAATCCACAGAGAGGCAAAACCCACCCCAATGATCCCCATTAAGCACATATTCCACCACACTGCAGAACAGCCATGCCATGAAACATAAACAATTTTGTTTTCCTTTTACATTATAAACTGAATAAGAGCCTGTTAGATATATAATTAATTCAGCATATACAAATAGCATAAATTGAATGATGACATTTCCTTTTCCTTGTTCTTTTGGTGAACTAGGTGAGCTCAATTATCTCTTATGAGCATCACAGACAAAAAATAAAAGTAGTGATATAAGATTCACTCTTTTGAAATTAAATATGACATTCTACTTACTGTTAAAGGTATTTTTTCTCTAGCTTTTCGATTCCTCCATGCCATGAGCTCACTAAAAACCAATTTTGGCTTTTCATTAGGTTTAACTGCATCACCAGCAATGCATGACCTCATCCTCAGGGTGCGATTCAAGCACATAACATTCATAAGTAGGATCTGGTGCCCGGTGTACGAGTTTCTCAAAGTTTTCTCGGGCTTCCATCTGGGTGAGAGGGACCACTCACCTGGCTGGAAGCCCGAGAAAACTTTGAGAAACTTAACATTCACGCTGGATAGAGGTCAACTTGATTGCCAAAAATGCTACAATTTACATTTTAATAATTAAAGATAGCCTGATACGAAGACAAACATTATTATGAAAATTGAAATCATAATTTGACTCCCCATTAATTAATAAACACCCTCAACCACAAGTGCGGTACAGGAAGTAATGACTCTGAGCAAAATCTACTCAACACTAGAACGTCCCTAAGCATGGCTGTTCAATGCAGATACCATGATTACTAAGCATAAAGTACACAAACCCTCACATGCTAACCACTCTTAGACAAATTGAAAGACAAACCTTATCTATGAACATACAGTATGAGAATCAACAGGAAAAGGTAAGACAAATCCTCTCACTTATTTTTTTAATGCAACATGATGTACAGGTGCTCTAACTGGTATTAGGACAAGTATTGAAAAAACCATGTATCTTACACAAAGCAAGCAAGCTGTGTCCAAATGGAACTATCAGCAACAAAATATTTCTCTTTTCATAATAAGGTTACTTGTAATTAATAATAAGAGATTGCAGCGTTCCCCCATGAACCTGTACCAACTAGAACGCTCCAGCAGTAAGGAAAAACAATGATGACAATTAATCACTTTTGCATCAGCAGCAAAGTTAATCAACACTGAAAAATTACCTCCAAGGGAGTCTACCATGTCACATTCATCACACCCATGCCTGAAGGAATATTAGATTGAACTTTGTCAGCCAATAAGCGAGTCAATCATCAGGGTGTGTATGTAATGGCATGCTATTTAAATGGCAGACAGCAATTTAACATTTCAGAATGATTAAAATAATGGTAAACACCACACGCCTTCCCAAAATAAAGCGGTTTGCTCACTCTTTCTTGCAAAACTTCCTATACCTTTAACCAAATTTCATCCTTTGGCCACATTCCAGCATTTTTCCTATAATTCATTAGTTGCACATCACAACTAAGTTTTATGATGCACTTTAATCAAAAAATATCCAAAAGAAGGAAATGCAATTAGTTAGAACCAAAAACCCTATTAGTTGATATATTGGTATCAGTGCAAAGGTTTATTTGTATTTTGCTTTTTTAAATTACTTATAATCATGACATATGGTTCAAATTTTGACAATGGAATGGCAGAAAGAAAGGACTATTTCAATTTTGCAATTGACTTTTTCATAAAATTCGTTTCCACTTGAAAATAATGGTTTCATCATCATCATTTTTTCACAGATTTCAACAACAGCATATCTCCATGGCCACCTGAGCAATGGGGAATTTTGCCTGGGTGGTTTGTGACTTATATTATCTTATTTAAGGCAATATTTGGGTTTATGGGTATGCAAAGATTTCCTCAAAAACTATTGAACCTATTATTCTGAATGTGGTTTATATTTGAGGGTTCCAAGGAATGAAGAATCCATTTGGCCAAGATGAAATACCATAAAAGCACACAGTTGGCTTAGAAACTACCAATCATGTAAGGATTCAATGGCAATAAACATAATTGCTGTTATTATGAAAATGAAGCTATTATCATAACAAGACTATTATGACAATGGCTAGTATGTAAACAACTCTAATAATGAAACCAGCATTTATCATGAAAGCATCCCACTGACAAGGGGATTTCTCTCGTACCCTACGATGCGAGTATTAATTGTACAGATGTATGCACATTGTAATGATTTCATCAAAACTAGTTATCTGATCTGCCCATACATTGTCATTTTAGGGTTTGAGATTCAAGATATTGATAGAGATAGGTCCCATATCCACAAAAAATGTTTATGCAGAAATATAAGAGCCAGACTTCCCATTAGAAATGTGTAGACCGCTACTTAAGTCTCTTTAATTTGACTCTGCAGCTACACTTCAATTATTTATACATTTCATTTACTTTTTCAGATGCTCTGAGGATGACCACTGAAACAATTCGACTGTTATTTAAGCAGACGATCTTAAATAAAATAATAGTTCTATAACTTTTTTTAATACCCCTATTTAGGTCATTATTAATGAGATTTTGTATATGTGTGATAAAACACATAAAAAAAGCTTATAAAATTGTATTACATAACATGAATTTCCACTTAATTAAAAAAGTACCATAATTTTCCATATATAATACGCACCTAGGTTTTAACGAGCAAAATATGAGAATTTTCGTATTCCCATGTATAATACAGATCTAATTTTGAGAGGACAGCATTTGCTGATTTAATGGTCATCCACTGTTCAGCGCTCGAAAAAACATCGCCCAAGCGGGAAGAGGGCCCATGAATGGCCTTAGCGCCTGCGAGTACGCACCATCCCCCTCACCTCCGTGACGTTCTATCAGTCGCATGTTCTTTCCTTCCCCTCCGTGTGTCTCTATGGAAATATGTGCAAACTGCCGTGCTAGGCACCTTTTGACTGGATCGCAACATTGTTGCAAATATGGTGTTCTTTTTCTCTCCTCAGTTTCCCTTGGCGTGAGATTCCCCCTGATCTGTTCGCCGGAGAAATAATACTTTGTAACAACAAGGAGAAATATTACTGTTTGGACGAAGACCGTGAAGTTGATGATGAGGAGAAAGAAGACGTTTTCAGTGACGCAGTATATCTGGCTTGTGATGTCAATGTATCGACCGAACTTTTTGAATCTAGTGATGAAATTGACTTTGAATTCCAAGGTTTCAGCGATGAAACGACCCTGTAGGGAAACTTTCAGTTTTGATTATATTGTGTTAAATGTGAACGTCAGTCAATAAAAAGTGATAATCTGATATACATGTTTGTATCCATGCATAAAACGCATCCGGTTACTTGATGAATTTCCGCAGTGAAAAATGTGTGCGCGTTTAAAACCATGTATAATATGCACTCAACTTTTCTGACGAATTTTCGTGGAAAAAAAACGCATACTATAAACGGAAAATTATGGTAATACATATATTGTACTGAGCAAAGCCTGGCCCCTTGTTATTATTCATTATTGTGAGAATATTAACCAATTTCTCAATGCGTTTAACTTTCAATTTCCAAAACATTCTTTCAACGAAATGACATTTAAAAAAACTGCTCAGTGGCAGTGTAGAACCTATTTGAACTCTGCCATACTAATAATGAAACAGAGATGGAATATGTAACCCCATGGTACAGGATTTGGAAGCAAATAGGGGAGAGCAAATTCATATGCTGACCACTGACTTAAATGGATAAATATAGCAATTTATACCAATGCACCATATTTCCCAATCACAAGTGCTGTCTCCAGAACAACAATATTACCTCTGAGGGAATACAACTCACACAAACAACTATTCAAAATGGGTTTAGGTTTCGAGAAATTTCTTTCACTACTTTCAGCAAGGGATGGTCAGCACTAATGCAGTAAAGTTGACTAATCATAAAAAAGTTTTTACTTCTAGAGGGTTGTATTAATAACTACCAAAATAAAATCTACACCCTTCCTCCAGCCAATGGTGAATCAATCAATTTTAAATCAGCTGATAGATAGGAATAATAGCCTTAGCCAAATTAGCCATTTTTTCCCCATCTAACTGTAAATTTAAAACACATAAGTAATCCTTAAATTCACCACTGACCACCATTTAGTGAGAATTTTTGGAAAGATATAGCTGCACATTGGAACTTCATATGTGATTAAAGATCAATTCCAAATAACTAATAATAAAATAATTAAGAGAGTTTGAGCGAGATATTCCCTCGTCATATTGGACACCACATTCAAATTTTAAGTTAAATTTCAGCAGCTGTAGGAAGCATTAAATTAATACCTATTTTAATAGAAGTGGTGCCTTAATATACCTACTTGTACCTGACTGAAATTCTCAGTAATTAAATAAAAATATCTATTTAAGTATTTAACCTGGCTCATTTTTTTCATGAGGTACATATAAAACTCCTTCACAAAAGGTTTTTTTGCGATTCTGATAAAATTACTTTTTTTTTCTTCTTTTTACTAAAAAAAATTACTTTGGTGACTACAAGATTAATTTTTCTGTTACAGGACCTTGTTATTACGAATCTCATTTTCAGTTCTCCAGCAGCTCTTTCCATCAAGAATGTATTACACATATGCATATTTTGACGTGATCACCCAGGGGTACATGTAAGAGAAACCATCTAAAGGTGGACTTTGCATTCAAAAAAGTAAGTAACCTTTCATTCCATGATGAGAGACGGTCAAACCAACTAACTTTTTTTCCTCAACCTGGCAAGACTATGAATTATGATACAATCTAATGCAGCAAGGATTTGCTATAACTGATGAAATTCAACTTATTTGTCCAAAAGGCATGGAAAAATGGTTTAGTTGCTTGTAATAATGCTTAAACACAGCTGAAATTTGTTTTTAAAATATATGGCTGCATGCCATTTACAACCTACATAAGTATTAACAGACAGCAGAGGAGAGTCTAAAACTGGACAATTACAAATTAAATCCTCTTTCACGAGTATCTTAAAAGTATGTTTTGACAAGTGATCTTATCCTAAATATTTGCTTTTTATGCATGTGTTTGTATCACTGCGTTAGCATCACTTTGAAAACATTCATGTTTCAAATTGGACAGGTCATATAAAATCAAATTTACAGCCAGCAATATTTTCCACCCGAAATGTTTAACAAAAAGAAAAAATTGTTGATGATGCTTTGAGTAAGAGGTACAGTAGAAGGCTGTTATTAAGAGGGTAGCAAGACTGCCATTATAGCGAGTGATTATTTGGCCAATGTTGGTCACAATGTCACAGAGTTTTCTGGTTATTATGAGTGGTCATTTCTGATGGACCACCATAACGAGTCAGTTTTGCCATGATTGGCGTCTGTGATGCATCACCTGTGGGGTTCTTTGTCGTGAGTGAGATTAGGACAGTTATACAAAGTTTCGGTAATTTGCAAAAACCTTTCCTTTGGAAAGGAAAAACAAACTTGAGTGGAGAAACTCCTAAATTTTTTTGTATGGGCTCACACGTTAACATTATAGCGACTCCAGGTCTTCGAGGGAGAGAAGTGGGAGAGTGGAGAGTAGTAGGAGGGAGAATAGTAAAGAAAAGGGTGTTTTGCAGCACACCATTTCAGTGGAAAATGCAGCCAGAAGTGCTTTGCAACAGTTATTTAGGTATGCTTGATCCTGATCTACTTCCAGAAGTTCGCCGCATTTTATTATGAGTGTTACAATGGAAAAGAAAAGGAAGTTGCAGCACTTGGCTAATAAATTCTAAATCATTCAGGAATGTGATAGAAAACAAACGCCAATAAAACTGAATTTGGCTGACGATGTAGTTTAACTTCGTCTACCCTGTTTATGATTCTAGAAAGCAAAGACAAAATTACTATTGCCTATTAACTTGGAAATCCCATGGGGAATAGTAAGAAACTTCGACCGGTTAGAAAATGTTCCATTAGAATCAGTATTATTTGAATGGTTCACCCCGCAAAAAAAGTATTGGGAGTTCACATGAGCAGCACAATTCGAAAAGCAAAAGCTGAAGAGTTTGCACAACAGATGAACATAGAAGATTTTATCACTACTGATGATGACTGCTAAATGATGATTTAAAAGAAAAGGAATTTCTCTTCACCATATTAGTGGCGAAAGTACTCATGTGAGTGCCCAAGCTGTGGTAATAGCGTGACCATTCTAGCATCTTGTGAGCCAAGGAGAGAACTTTGGCTAAGAACTGGTTTAAAATTCCCTCATTTTTAAAATATTCCTTTGAAACATGCTTACTAATAGTTTCCACCTATTTAGGATGTGTGCACTGAAGATGAGATGGCTCTATTTTATAATTTTCCTTCTGGAAAACATTGGCCGTTAAGAGTGACCAGTGTAACAAAATGAAGCCATTTGTAATCAGTAAGTCAGTACATCCTTGATCATTTTGCGAGCAGCAAACTATTCCCAGCACCTACAAGCCCAATACCAAAGCATGGATGACATTGCCAAATTTTAGTGGTGGTTTCGGGTGTTTGATGCAAAAATTGGGAGGAGTAAATAGGAAAGTTGTGATGCGTGTGGTTCGCTGACCCGAGCATCCCACCTTTGTTGACACTCTCCCACAATACCAGCGACAATGCCGCTTCCAATTCAGTCGAAGTCTGTGATCATTCAGACTATGTTTCCACAATAACATTTACATGATATATGGTTGGCTGTTGTAAGGGCTTTTACTATTTTCAGGAATCAGAAAAATTTCCGAAAGGTGTCACTACTGTATCACCTGAGACAACATAGATACAGTCCAGATGAACCTCAGCCCAAAGGAAATGACTGTACATATTAGGAGGTCTTAAACTTGGCTACATCAAGCATCACTTTGTTGAAGATTTTAACATTGATATCCAAATTGAATAGAATACCTTGTTCAATTCCACTATTTTTTATTTGTATGACGTGTTTCACATCTCTACTGCATTGTCAGGTATAATGGTTTGTTTAATATTTATTAATTAATTGCTATGATAGTAACGTGATGTGGGGTTTTGCCATGCATGTGGAAAAACACTAACTTTTGGGAGGAAAGGAATGGGAATGTAGAACTTTTAAATAATATCTTTCCCACCTCACAAGCCCTTAATCTCCAGCCCTCCCTTCCAAAAGTTAGTTTTTCTCCACACCACCACCCCACATTGCATTCCTATTACAAAAACTAATCAATAAATATTAAACAAACCATTATGCTCAACGATGCAGTAAAGCTGTGAAAATTACCCAACAAATTTAAAAGATTGTAGAAAAGTAATGACTATTCCAGTCAATAAGGATACTTATGAAGTCTTGCCCCAAATCCAGGACCTATTAAATGCAATATGGCCAAACATATGCAACAAATGTAAAAACAACTCCCATTTGGAAACTTTTTCAACTGCGAAACCTTCACAGTGAGAAGTCAATACTGGGTAAATCATGAAGTATAAAAAAAACAAAAGTAT
Organism: Ceriagrion tenellum; assembly: GCA_963169105.1. Classification (NCBI taxonomy): domain Eukaryota; kingdom Metazoa; phylum Arthropoda; class Insecta; order Odonata; family Coenagrionidae; genus Ceriagrion; species Ceriagrion tenellum. The sequence continues at coordinate 141,066,129 of OY720637.1, read as the reverse complement.
ACTTCACATGTTACAAGAATATGAAAATTCTGGCGAAAATCATGACAAACTGATTAGAATTAGGGAAATATATTGTAACTGATGATGATGCTATAAGTGTTGAAACACATGATAAGTGATTGAGTGAGTGTTTCAAAGTTTCATTTTGATGTTCTGCAATATCTCACTGGATATCGTTGAATATATTTTGGCATCACAAGTATCCAATGGGAGGTTTAGTACCATAATTAAACTTGCTCTCACTGATCAAGCAGCAGTCACAATAAAAACTGTTTGAAGTAGGCAATTTGAATTCATGTATTTGTAGTGAAAAATCAGCTAGAAGCTGCATTGTGAAGAGAAAGGTCCCTTTCATACACTCTTAATATGTAACTATAACTATCAGAATACTCATCTTTCTTTCAGTAGGCAAGTGCACACAGTGATAAAATTTATGAAGAGTCTTAGATGTCAAAAGTATCTAGTCCCCATGGCTCAAAAATCTGTTTGACTAAGGTGAAAACAGCTGACATTTGTAACACCTAAACTATTTCAGTTTAGTCCATATTTAACTGCTAAAGATGAGAGGTCAACAGGATTTTTTTTTTCAAGGCTTGTTTCTGTCAGAATAATTAATGTGCATGTAATAATAACAGTATTTATTCTAAAATGACCTTTATAGAACATCAATTGAAGAATGGTGATTTTCCTAATGGTTTGCAATACTTTTTGGATGCAATGACAATAACCCCCAAAACAAAAGTACATCACTTCTAAAGTTGATTCACTTTTTCCAGCAAACAAAAATCTGTAGTTTTAAGTTACTTGACACAATGTGTTTCTAACTATATTAGCATAATCTTCCTCCTCAATTTCACAGTGATATTAATTATGTATCAATGATTAATTAACCCTGCCCAAAAAGAGTAATGAAATGAAGACCATGATCAACATATGGAATGGTATCACCACTTGCATGTGAAGAAAAGCTAATATTCTACATCTGTAAATACATTTCCCAAATCATGTATAATGAGCACTAGAAGTTTATAATATTCAAGTCGGTCAAAATAAAATGAAAGACTATGCTAGCAGGCTGAATGATTCTCTTCTAGACATTTGACCTGATACTACCAGGTCTTCATTTTGTAATCAAACTAATGAAATACCTAAACCAAAGGGCCAGGCATATGAAATAAAATCTACGAAATATGAAGTAAGTTCTATAAGTATATGAATGGCATCTTTAAAAACAAGTAACTAAGCCAAGAATTCTTGATAAAATATTCTTCAACGTCGTTATGAATTAATACACATAGCTAAATATATATTATAGACTGAATAACATACCACAACATAGCCATTAGTAGTAATTAAACAAAGAATTAATGCTGGCTTCCATCAGAAGGATCTTTTTGATAATATTCATTAAACATCAAGGCAACAATGGACAGTGGCATAATGAGACTTCTTGAACCATTGGGCAGTACATACACACCCAAAAATGATAGTGATAACTATTTCATATTTTTATCAGTAATTATTCTAAAATGGCCTTGATAGAACCTAAATAGGAGATTGGTGGGTTTCCACATGAATTTTGATGTTTTTGGATAAGGTAGAGAGAGGTTTACTCTTTTAGAACTAATATGCAGATAATAAGTCTAATAATGTTCGACGGTTACAATCAAAATCACTTCATGTTAACAGTTGTTAAGCCAAATATGTACCAGAATGAAGATTAGTAAAAGCAAAAATAGAAGACACAGATAGCTAATAGTATCACCCTTAACCAACAATGAAATAACCAATTCAATCACCAATGAGGTATCACAAGTAAGGTAGACAAATAGAAATATTATTTGAAGATAATTAATATCAATTAATAAAAAAAAAAAAATTTTAGTGTGAGCAATGACAATAACCCCAAAAAACACTTTGGTCACAAACAAATAAGTATTGAAAGAAAGAAAATGACTGACATGCAAATCCAACTGAGGACATAATTGATGAAAATCCAACACCTACTCGCAAGAATATCAACAGGAACACATTTCACACATGAACATGAACAAATGTATTAAAGGAATCCAAAAGTGACCATAGTTAAGAAGAGGAGAAAAAAGGAAAAACAAGAACTCAGGGAATACAGAAATCAAAATGATCAAGCAGTGAAATCTGGAGTAAGTAGAACAAAAACTTTTAAACGGAAATTTCAGCCTCTAAACACATCATGGACCAACACAGCACATCGAACACCATTCAAGTGAGAGCTGTACAAACCTGTAGCCAAGTAATAGTGTATGAGAATGTGTTATTCTAAACAAAAATGACTGCACGTATATCACAAAACAATTATAGTATGAAGATGTAAATGAGCAACAATGAAAAATGAATTTTACATGCAGAAAAATATGAACTCATAAAACTATGATATATGTATTCAAAATTCAAAAGAGGACAGATATGAGAGACATGCATTCGTTAAGTCAATATAAAGTCCTGTGTTCTTCATCAACTTTCTGTAGAAGACAACTGTACAAGCAAATGTCACTGTATGAAATAACTAACTTGTCACCATAACCTTCATCACAGTTTAGTTAGGAGTATTTCTTCCCACCTGCGAGTAGTTAGGAATGAGACAGAGGCCCCAGCACTGATGTTTGGAGTTGTCTCTGAGAAATTGTTACCCCATCCAGTCAGATGTGTGCAATAACAGCTGTCTACCACTTTCCTAAGGAGAACACTCCATGGAACTCACACCTACATGACTTTTCACGTCTAAATTCACCTCTCCCCATTTAGCCTTCTCTCTCATTGAGCCAAAGGCACGTAATTTTCTTTCATTCTCTAATGTGTCAAGAATTCCACCACTTGAGCCTCAGCGATCGTGTTGTCCTACTTTGTTGAGCACTCCTCTTCATTGGAGTTATGGTCTGTAGCATGCTACACATCCACGTGTTTTGTACTTGTTCCAACTTTCATGTTCCATCCAGTATTGGAGGGGATGACCATTTTAACACCAGGAAAATGTGAGTCCAGGTGTTCAAAGTTACACTTGTGACTTCACACACAAATTTCATGCATTGACATGTAAGGAGAATTATGTAGCAGAAGTTAGTTAGCCAGGCAATAGTGGAAGGAGGGAGCACCAAGTTGCGGACAGGAACTAGAGGAGCAAAATCATTGCAAATATGCCAAAAAGCAATTTTAAATTTTTACCAAGATGAAATCCACTCCGAGATGAAAACTTTATCACAAGACACTTTTATTTTAAATATATTTTATTAATTGGGTGCTTTGAAAAACTTTAAACCTTGCATAAACTCACTACACTAGTATTTTCATTTAAAATCCTGTTTTTTTTCCTGTTTCTATATCTGACTGATATACAAACAGGAATTACAGCAGATGAAAGGAATACTGTCAAGATATGGGAAACAGAAAAAGATGATGCGAAGGAGTGAGATGGTACAATTTTTCTCTAGAAGCAAAAATAAAGATCATAGAAGGGTAAAAAGGTCCATGTATAGCTGCATAGGAACACAACTCACAATTCACCAAGGCAGCAAAACAATTCAACACACTAAAAGAAGCCTTTGATTTAATCAAATCAGCTATTTAGGCTTCAGCAATTTACAATGAGACGTATCATTGAAATGAAGTAACAACTCTTAGGCATATATATTCCCTCAAATAACATTTTTTTGGTGCAGTAAACACAGTATAGACTCTTGTTTTCAGTTTTTTTTTCTTTTCAACAAATATAAAAACTGTGAATGTATTTCAACAATTATTTTGAAATTGAAAAAGGAAAGTTAGTACCTACAGTATGAATATTTGTACTTAAGTGTAAAAGCACAAAACTGAAAACTTCCAATCCACACAAAGCACTGTAATTTAGTTATCCAATACACTTGGCTACATTATATCAACATTAGTAGATTTTAGCAAAAGCAATTAAGGTATAGCAAATACAAGACAAATATACCCAAGCAGGATTAAATCCAGACAGCCTTAAAATCCCAAGTGATTCAAAATTCACTCTCTCCGGTTAAGTTTATTTCACAAAAAAACGCTACCGAAAGTATTAGAGGGCAGAAAGAGGGGAAAAAAGAGAGGCAGAGAAAAGAGTAGGCAGATTTCATGAAAATCAGATATTAAACAAAAAATGTGTAGTTTCTCTTAATATTATATAGCCTGGAATTTTGGCAAAGGTTAACTATTATGAATGTTGTGATAATAGTACACTAAAAAGACCAAAATTATTGGGGTAACATTTGAATCAAAGATTTTCATGTCAACACGTATTCAATTATCTACCACTGATAAAGAAATCATTGAAATAATGAAGAATTCAGAAATACTAGACATTTGATGAACCTATCCTTAAAACTGGTCATCAATGAAATCTACAAATTAGGGACATGATAAGGGAATTAGAGTTAACTGAAATAAGTAAATAAAAAGTTAAGTGAAAAGATAAGGGACAAATGTGGCCGATCCCTGCATTACTTGATTCCCATGCAAGGAAAATAAAACAGAGAAGAGACATCTTATACTATTACAGGCTTTCATAATACCATTCAAGGAATTTTAAAGTTAGCAAATGGACATCATAATTAGGAGAAAGACTAGCACACAGGGAAAAAGAGAGAGAGATTTGACATTAAGAAACAGGAAATCAATACTAAAATTTAACCAGTTTTCTTGAAACCTTGCACTGAATAACAATACATTCGAACTAAAATAAAATGTTCAGCAACACTTTGACAGCAGTCAGACCCAAATTCAAACTAAACTAAGCACCCAGAACAAGAGGATGTATGAAAAGAGTCACAGAGCATTAGAAATCACTCTTCAGTGGAGAAGGGTAACAATGAGCTTGAACAGACACCATGGTAATATTAACTACCAACCAAAATCACCATTACATTTTTTTAAACTTCAAAGGCTTAGTCAAACGTCCGGTATGGTTTTAAAGCTTATTGGCCAGCAAACAACAGAAAGAAGCAGGAAAATTGAAGGATCTAGATTTCATGTGATGTCAGTCAAGACCAATCAATGATATATGTTCTCATCTCTGTCAAATGGTACAAACTGTTTGAAGGGCATGCAACATCAGAAATATATTGAAACGGCACATAGCATGTATCTGCATTGAAATTGGCATGTTTTGGAGGTTATTACAGCAGTTTGCACACAGACTTCTGGCCAATTTATGGCCATCTAACCTCTGCTTGAACCGAACAGTGACTAACCCTGAACTAATAACAGATACATGTGAACAAGGATGTATTCTTCTGCAACATCATCGGCAGTTCTTAGTTCATTGCTACAGAATTAACATTAGTTTCCTCAAAAAAACATTAATGCTTGGCACCATAAAGAGTAGCTTCCAGAAATTCCAAAGCTAAGCTAAGGCTTTCAAAAATATTAAGCAGATAGTGTGGAATTTCAATTATAGTTTCATCTAGGAGGACATAGATGACTTAACTGCTGCAGTTTCTGATGCCTTCCAAATTGGGTATAGTTATCACTATGAATTTTTGAGAAATGAGACATTTTTTGGAGAGCACTTAATGTGGAGTAAGAGCATTAAAGAGAATAAAATTGTGTTAATATTCTGACAGGATTAATTCAAAACAGCAATAATGGAGTAAGCAATACTTGGGAATGGGTTTACTAGACAAGTGTCAAGGAATACTACACATTGTCTATGATTGATTTAGTTTAATATCTAATTTGAGTATTTCATTTGTATGATAAATGTTAAGAGTTACTGCTGGTGAAGACAACTTGTGGACATTTGAGCATCTTATTCTTCTAGAAACAGTTATCTTCCTTTGCATTGTTTCCAGTATTGAGTATTTCCAGTATTACATTTACATATACTGCTGCATGTTGTGCACATTGAACATGAAATCAAAATTTCCCGTCATTTCAATCATCAACAAGTAATTGATGAATCTATCAAACAGAAGCATTGCCAAAATTGAAAGGCAATATCAACCAATTTCAGAGGTACCTACTGAATAATAATGAGCTTCTCTTTCTGTAATGAGTTTATGTCACTCATAATCATATGTCACAAAAATTCATGAGAATTTTAACTAACTGCACAATCAAATTAATGAATATATATGAAAATATAAAACAGAATCATATAGAATACCCCAAAACCATACCAGGATGAGACTTTAAGCCATTGGTTTGAAACAAATTGGTTACTGACCATCAATAATAGTTACTTAGAGTAAAAAAATCCTCCACCATAGAAATATGAGATCCAAAGCTCTCCTTTAGCACCACATCATCACTATTTAACACATCTCACAAAAATCCCATTTGCATCAAATAAAATTGTATCTGGTCGACCCACAGCTATCCACTAACCTGCGTTCCCTCCCTCCTCGGGGCAGTATTCGTCGAGGAAGAGGATGAAGAGGACTGGGAGGTGTAAGAAAAGGGGGGTGCATCAACGGGCTGCTGGGGCGTCTGAGTTGACTGCGCTGATGCCTGGGCAGCTGATTCCACTCGACGCCTCGGAGCCCACAGATCTCCGTCAGTCTTCTCCCTTCGACGGGGCCACGGCTCAGGGGCCTCGTTCGCCCTCGGAGGGGAGAGGGGCGACACTCCCAACGCATCGCCTGCCCCCCTCACAAACCCTGTGAGCACTGGCTCCCCACCACGTCCACTGCCCGCCCTCCCCGACCGAAACAATAAACCCCCACGAGTCTCTCCCGCCAAGTTTCCAGTTTCCCCGTCTATGAGTGCCGTCGACCGACGGGGAAAGAAGTCTGTCGACTCCCTCCGGAAACCGGGGACTCTCGAGTCTGAGTCATTGCGTCGATGGGACGAGGGGCGCTTCTGGGATCGCTGTGATCCACGCCCCGTCTCCTCTCTCCTGAACTGGGGGTCTGACCGAATGTCCTCAACCGCCGTCGTTTTCCTCTTCCCCGTTCCCGATCGCTTCCCGGCAGTGCCATTACGCAAGTTCACCTCGCCCAAGTCTTTCTCCTTGGCTGCCACCCCTGCATGAGCGTGGTCATCCCCACCGAGGCCTTGAAAAAACCTCTTTATGTCCCACTCCCTGAGAAGATGTTCATCAATGTCAGAATGCCTCTGCTTAGCACGCTGTAGTTTCTGCTGTTGAGTCTGCGGAACTTCCTTCTGTAGGCAGAATGTCCAACCATTTGCTTTTCTTTTCTCTCTCTTTTTCTTTCCCCAACAAGCACACACAGCTGCACCGGAATCTTTCACATTTTGAATCGCACACAATGCAGCTGCCTTCCCCTTCCTTGTTTTGCTCTCTAAACGTGCAAACCCAAGCTAACAGGCTCCCTAATCCCCTGCCCATCCCACTGACTAACTCAGGCTCACTTTCTCTCTACATGTTGTGTGTGTGTGTTCAATGGTTTGGAAGTGATCACTACGACCATCATCTTACGCCTAAGATCTAGCTGTAAATGAAAACTTGAAATGATGCCAACTACCAGTGCAAAGCAGTGTAGGTGATGCATCTTGATACACGCAATTATAACAAATGAAGCACTATGAAAGCAAGCTATCTCTAACCAAATGCAGATGAATTCTCGGCACAAGCCAATAATACCACCTGTGTCCTATGTAACCAAACTATGAATGAAGTTGGGGTAACTTCTATGTTTCAGAAGATGAATTTCAGTGGAGAGTGGGAATCAAGGAAAGAGTACTACATTCACCTTCACAGTACATGTATAAGCGTAAACACAGCTACTCCACTTGAATGAACATGTGTCAATAAATGAGGGTGTCAATGTGTCTGCTGTGCAATTATGAGACAGTGAGGCCTCAGAATGTCTACCCACCACCATGTCCTAGCAAGTAACTCAAATGGTTTTAAAAATATTATAAATTAAAGTAAGGGAAAAGAAAAAGAGAAAGAGTGCTAAATAATCCCAGTCCAAAGGTGATAAAATATGAAAATACAATTAGTACAAATAAATATACAACTATTACAATTAAAAAAATATGAAAAAACAAATACATTTAAAAAATACTCAAAACAAAATATTACATATCATTCTTCCTAGGATTGTTTTAGTAGCCACTAAATAAATACCTTAAGAAAAGTACTCGGCATGAAAGGTACACCCATTCAATCATTACTGCTCTACTCTAACAAGTTTCCTGATTAATTTAGTACTTCATTATCTACATGTTTTTCAAAAATAATTACCCAATACCTACAAAGTCAGAGCTTAATTTACTCAATTAGCGCAAAATCTCAAAACAGCATGTGCAAATATTCTCTCAGGATACTTGCATTTTCATTTTATAATTGTGAAACAAACAAGAGCAGCCCCCATTAATCATCATAGAAAAATAATAGGAAATGAACGATCTTTATTTTCAGTCTGCCACAAATACAAGCATAGATGATCAAGCAACCACTAACAACTTTACTGACTGAAAATCAAACAAAAGAAAAGGCTATAATTTTTATATACCTTCTCAAGTTACACCTCAATCAAGTACCATCTCCTTATTCATAAATGCTATTATAATACCTACTTAATTCAGCTATTATCAACTAAGCTTTTTCACTTCTTATCTGTTTTGTGACTATGTTGACCCCATAATTTTTCCCATGGCCACAATGAGAATTAAAAATAAAAGGAAATTATAATAATCACCTTCCAAGAATTACAAATTCAAATAAATGATAAAATAATCAACATGACTTCAAGGGAAGACTTCACCATTGCAAAATCAATGGGAAGAGAGAATGTATTCTGATGTGATAAGAGTGTAGAATGATCAATTGCATTGCACAACTGCATCACAGACAGGAGAAAGCAGTAGCATGCAAAGGTAACAGATCTGAGATGGCCACTCACCCTCTTCATCACCAGAGTCCTCTCCCCACTTTCCTCCTCGTCTGGCGTTGGCGGGAGAGGCCTGTTGGGAGCACCACTGGATGAGGCACCTGTCATCCACAATTATTCAAGAAAGAGGACAAAGGAAGACACTCTATTAGCACACAACAACTACAAGGTCTACATGCAAATTCAGGGATAAACTATCATTCTTGCAAGAAAATGAGAGTTTGGACTTTGCCACCTTTAGTGACAGCAATTTGGGAGTCTTTGTCCGTTAATCCCAAGGTGACAAGCTAAAATCTTGCATGGGAAGATATTCATTATCTAGGGCACAGGACTATGTGTATCTCATTGCTAATTGAATACCCTGCTGTAAAAAACTCCACAGACTTCTCCATGTCATTCCACCTTTGTATATACTAGGCAATAGAAAAAGGTGTGTGAACAGTTTTCACACTTACCTTCATGAATAACCATAGTTTGGCCTTGGCTGTTGTCCAATGGGCTGTGAATAGAAAAAAAGTACTTAAATAGTTATTTGAACTTATTCCATAATTAATGAAAACCAAATTCAGAAAAATGAATGAAAATGTACTAGGACTATAGACTAAGATCTAACTATTACTGAAAATTCAACCAGCCATCACACCCAAACAAATGGTGTATTTTAGCAAGGCTTTGAAAATCTAAGGGCTGGAAATGATTTAAAAGAGTTTATCGATACAAAAAACTGGCATGAAAGCATAAGTTTATGACATCAAATGCAAGAGAGTAACTAGAAAAGCCAAAATATGAAAACAACTTAAGTGATTGTACAATACCCACTACATTATCACTAGTTTGAACAATGAGGGGCAAAGGTTTGTCTAAATTTAGCATACTTAAGCCACTTCATCCAGGTATTTCTCGAAAACAAAATTTTTGGAAGGAACTTACATAATTCGGTGATGATCACACCCCTAGGAACCATTACAGGCCTCTGCGCCTCTAATGGTTCCTAATCTAATCACTGACCCAGACACTGATCAATCAGAGGCAGGACTAGACTACGAAGCAGCAAATGACACTACTTTTACCATATCACAGGTTTTCTGAAGCTGCACATCAAAATCACACTCACAGAGGCTTTGGCGGATCACTAGCCAAAAGCGTTCCATCATTTCGTGCACCACGGCCAACCTCCTCTTCCTCGTCACTGTCGCTGTCTCCATCAATGACAGCAGGCACCGTGCCTCCAGCGCCACCCACCAGCCCCACCCCAGATGATGAAGGAACCACCACGCTGCTGGCAACGGGCGCCTCGGCAGCCTTCCCATTGGCCCTTGACCTCTCCTGATGGCCTCCCCTCTCGTGTCCCCCTCCACCACTCCCCCCACCGCCATGACCAACGCCAAGCTCATTCAGCTGAGCAGCCAGCATGTCCAAGTCCTGAACCAAGGACGATAAGAGAGAAAGATTAGGGGGGTGAGGTCATCTTCCCTGCAAACATACCAGCAACATAGGTAATATTGATTATAAATCATAAGAAGATTTCTACCAAGAAAAATGCCATAGTGAAATAGCATTAGTAGCCATTGAAATTAAAACTTAACCTCCAATATTAAACCAGAAAACACCTGATTTTTACCAGCAATGATCACTTCCATCCGAGTAAAAATAAATTAGATTGCAGAGCTCTCAAGCAGCAGGAAGAAACTGACTAATAGAGAAGAATATTCGTTTTCATGACATTCATAAGGAATGCACTTTCTTTTAAAAATAGCATTAATTCATGAAAATGATTATTTTCATTTAATGTTTACAATTATCAGCCAAGAAAAATTGCAGTTTCATCATGGAGATGGAATTAAAAATCTTTTATGAATGGAAAAGAGACCTGCAAACAGTCAACTCAGATGTGCTTTCTTGAATGCATTTTTGATCTTCCTTTCACTTCATGAAAAATTTCTTAACTCCACTTAATATTATTACAATCTATTTTCAAATCCTCTTATCATTTGAAAAACTTACAATTTGAAAAAAATGTAATGCCTTGTGCACCAAAAATTTCAGATAAAAAGATGAGCACTCTTGAACTGATTTAAATGACAAAAATGACCTACAATTTAGAGCTGGAGAATTTTGACATAAGAAACTAATCAACTAATTAAACCTTAATGAACATCCCCTACAAATAAATTATGCAAGAAACCAGTAATTTCAAGGACATGATTTAGCAGCCAATGGTGAAAACAGGGGGCCAACAGTTAAAAATAGGAAAAAAGTACAACCACCTTCCCTAATATATGAAGAAAGTAGGGATGAGTCAATTCCACTTTTTTTCAATTCCAATTCTTTCAAATCGATTCCCGATTCTGATTCCATCGATTCTTTTTCGAAATACCAGATGTGATATTGATATACCAGTAGCGCACCTCTAATATTTAAATTCAAGAATTGGCTGAAATTAAATAACAAAGACAATTAAGTCACCCAAAAAGTATATTTATTAACAAATAGCAAATATATTCAGCTTATTGAGGTAGATAAAAAGTACAAATTGATAGCCTACACCCAAAATTATGGAGACAAATATAATGTGATAACTAAAATATGTGAAATATGAATTAAATGTTTCATACTTGGATTAAAAATTACAACAAAACAACAACTATATTTTATTTAGGAATTTGAAAAACAAATAGTTTCCAAGTGTATTAAATTAGTTGATTGGTATTTTAGGTTACAACTGTACAACTTTTTCAAATTGAAGACCTCTAAACGATAAAAATGAATTTGATTTGAATATTTATTAATCTGGAATCGATGGAATCAGAATCAATCTTAAGTGATCGATTCTCGATACTGATTCTATGCCTCAGAATCAGTGGAATCGAGAATGGACATTCGGAATCGACTCATACTTAGAAGAAAGATACAATAGAGATGAAACCATGTTGTTTGAACTTCCAATAACAGTTTGAGTAACTTATAAACCACTACATTGGTCCATAGAATACATTTAAAAAGTCAAAATGACCAGGATTACTCATTGAAAAGAATGAAGAAATAGGATTGCAACTGTAGGCCTGAATAATGTCACCAAAGAAGATACAACTCCAATTGAAGAGAATGTTTATTGTTTTGACATCATTAATTTATGTGGTGCAATATTAATGGAAAAAATGCTACAAATAACTTAAAAATAACACATTTTAAAGATTGAGGATGCTATAATGCGATTTTCCCTCAGAAAAGATTAAAATTGCCACTTACCAGAACTCAAAAAATGCATTTCTTCAAATCGTCTGCCATTATAAAACCAATAAGCATCACATCACCCATGCACCATGATGCACTCATGGCTCGAAACTAAACTACGTTATTTAAACTACAGCCTGTGCTTAGAACAGTCAGGGTTATCATACCTTACAGGAAAATCACACCCAAATATGAACAAGAAAGAAGCAATGCCTACCTCTGGTCTTCTTGGCGGGAGCTTTAAATAAATAAAATAAGGAAGAGAATTAGGTCAAGCTTAAATAAATCCAGCTAAATAAAATTATAATAACACACCTGTGCTTAACAAAGAAGGCAATGAAAAGGAGGACCATGACATTTTCAGTGCTATTAATTCAAACAGAAGAATACTTATGCGTACATTTATTATAAAATCTAATGGAACACATAAAACACATTAAAAGTAGGGATGTGCGATCACCAGATTTGCAGTGAGTCAACTTTGATTCCATCATTGCTAAAAACAATACAGTTCTGAGTCAAGTTTGAGTACAGTATGATAATCCATGCTAATTTTATGTTTTTATGAGAAAATAAAATTCTTCAAACCCTCATTTAATTCAAGATAAATTATCTAATTTTCATTATTTCTACGAACATAACAAAATACTCAATTTGGATAAAAGACTTTCCCAAACCTAAACAAAAGACTTAATTTGAGAAAGAAACAATGAAAACCAATTAAGCTGGAATTTTTTTATTTGACTGCTATGCATATCTAGATTAACTCATCAGGTAATCACTATGTGATGAGATCCATTTGAACATAAATTTTGCAGCATTATGTGATCTTAAACTGTGTATATTTCTCCAAAATTAGATATTCCAAATTGTCATTTCTCATAAGAAGATGAACAAATGAAAAGATAGATACTAAAAATACTGCAATCAGCCTTTAGTTCTCGTAAATAAAGGATTCATGAATATTCTGGCTAATACATCTAAATTTTACACTTCAGCATTTCATTGAAATATATATACCATTACACAGCAAAGTATCCTCATTTTTATTATCAATTTTAGAAAATAAAACTGACAATTATGAAAAATCGCAATAATCTTTAGGCTGGGACCATGACTGCATTGATCTAATAAATCAAAAGAAAAATATGACAACTTACTGACTTTCTCTGAATCCAATGAAGTTTGCAGTTCATATTACAAGTGTTAATGTTTTTAATAGCCACTTTATTTAAACTGAAACCATAATGGTGCAATCATTATGGAACTGATATATGCAATGGGCGGGAGAACTAAGATGCAGTCATAATATTGCTCTGACATAGTTGCTATTGCTCATTGACATAGTTGCAGTTTAAGGTGCTGCAATTTAGGTAAATCATAACCAGCAATACAATAATTTTGTGAGTTGAGAAAATGTTGATGAAACTTCAACGTGACAGATTTTTACAAAGTATGTACCCACACTAATGAGCGTAAATATTTAGATTATGCAATTCAATTGAAGTTGAGGATATTGTATGCTATTGTAAGACAAATCTTGGAAGTCCAGCAAGGAAAAAAACCATCATCTTAGATTCGTGCAAAAATCATGTACCATTTTCCAACCAACTTAAAAATCCATACAAACTCGACTTAAGCTTTATAAAAATGCTTGAGTCAAGTTTTTTAAAACTCAACTTGACTCAAATTTTGAGCTGCTCGCACAACCCTAAATAAGAGGAAAGGGACCAAGGTAGTGCATATTCTAAAGATGACACTGTATCTAAGAATGCTTGAGCTTTAGTAGCAATTTACAGGTGGTGATAAAGCAGGATGGGATGCTAAGTGGAGGCTTCACAGAGTCAATCAATCTTATGACACTAAAACCTATGTACACTATAATTAATAGAACTTAAGCAAGGTATTGACTCTTTGAGAACCAACCATGCACAAATAATGCCAGTAATAGCAATTATCAAAATATATTTATTATTGTTCGAGAAAGATAGAAGAAATTCAAGAGAATCATTGTACTGTACTATTTATGTAATGGCAAATCTAAAATAATAGGTCTAGAAAATTTTAATGAGTAGCATCTATGAATTTCCACTGGCATTATTAAAATGTATAAATGACTGATTAGCTATACAAGGGTATAAGATTGACTACATTACTGAGAAATAGTAAATTTCAAAATTACTTAAGTTCATTTTTAAACAGTTATATTGAGGATGGAATTTATATGACCAAGCAAAACAAAACATTAATCAAGAGAGTAAAAAAAATTTGAGCATATTTATTTACACTGAAAGTTTAGGAAATTTGCGCAGTTTTATATAAATCACCAAAAGGTAAAGCAAGCACAGGCTCTTTGAAAGCTAATGACACTCACTAACTGCATAATAAGTTTGTTTCTTTCACAAAACTTGAGGGTCGAAACTTATGCTGTGAAATAATTTGGTCAGTGACAGCATCAAAGACCTCAGTGGCAATATATGCCTGAGAATTAACAGGTCAAGGTGCATGCAAAACAGGAGAAAAATTGGTGGGGTATATTTACATGGTGTATTTGCTATTATTATTTTACAAATACAACAGAGCACTGATTATCTGACAAAGATTACTCGATCGTCCGATTATTCCGACAATCATCCCACACGATCCCTTCCCCTAATCTTCTTTCCATCACCTTCCCTTTCCTTCTCCCCAAACTACTACTACTTTTGTTGCCACTCGCAGCCAGTAACCACATTCCAGTCTCAAAAATTTCTGTATTTTGCCCACATGCAATGTTTTCCTGCAGCAATCTTTTCAATTGCACAGATGACAGTGTTGCATAATACCATGTCTCCTAAATCACTGCTCAGTGTTCACGTGTCCCGGGTGAGCAAGCTCCTGCATCTGATTTATATGTACAAAGTCTTCTCGAGTGATTATTGATGCAAAATATCTAATCAGGAAAGAGGAAGCCCTTCAAATAAGACATTTATGAAAAGTTGAAGTTATTTGAAATGGTAACCAAAGAGAATCTTTGCTTGCAGTGGTTTGTAGTGAAAGTTCCACAGAATTGTGGTACTCAGTCAGCTTGACCAGTTCACTTCTAGAGTGGGTTGAGTGAGCAAGAAGATACAGGACTCCAAACTCCCAAGGGGCAACCACTAATTGCCCAAGAAGAAACGAGTGCTTGGGTTAGTTATAATTAGGAATGGAAGAATCAGATTCCAGAGACTGTTGTAGAGCCAGTCTGCATCAGCTCCCTTGACCTTAGTCTCAGAAGTTAAAAAAAACATGAAGCAAATTTTGCCAATCGGCATAGGTAGATATCTCATAATGAGAGTAGTACCTTGGGATCATGAATTTAAAGTTATACTCATAGGCAAACATCACAACTAAGTATATAAAAGCAGAATACATCACATCTAAAAATACGATTCACCATCAATTGTTTAACGAATCAATAGAGCTTATTTATGGCTCCGTTAAACCAACAGACATCAATTTTAACCAGCAACATGTTTCAGAGAAGTAATTGGAATGAACAAATGCCTGATGAGAGAATGTCACAGGAATTTGATTATTTCATCATAATAAGCTTAAAAGACTTTAGGAAGGCATAGAGCTGAAACCTATGCCACAACCGCCACACACATTCAACATGAACTGATTATCCAATTGGGCTTTCCTTTCCATTAACATGGATAATCAGCAGTCAGCAGATATCCCATTGGATATTGACAAAACTGAAAGAAGGCAAAATATTCAAAGACTGCTGTGTTGATCCCAAGATGACCATCCCTAATTAGAACTCGAAAAAACAACATTTTTAAGAAAAATGAGAAAGTGAAAAAACAAGTGATGAGCACCAAAAAACCTTTATTAAGTTTTGAAGGGAACAGGTGTGGCATTATTTGAGCACTCCCCCCCACCCCACTTTTGTTCAGTTTCCCCTCTTTGGACAGTTTACCCCTCTGCAGACTGTTTAACCTCCAGATTTAGACAAAGGACTCACCACATTCCCTCACCAGGTCATCTCTCATTTTAAATAGCAGTTGGCATCAGAAGACTACGAGGACGAGCTAAGGCAGAAACTCATGGCACAAAGGCAAAATCCTGAATTCCACGATTGGAGACGAAAAACAGTTCCCTAAGCTCCAATTGAAATCCTACACAGCATGTGTGTACTCATTCCACTACCTTCCTCCCCTCCAAGGCTAACCAATCGCCTGACTTCCATTCATCCCCTCGAAAAATTCCACTCTTTGACCTTGCCAAAACCTCCCTCTGAGATTAGCATATTTTCATGAAAAGACCTAATATATAATAAAGGTTATATGCTTATTTGCAAGCAAAGTAACTGCAATCAGAAATTATGGCATTGATGCCAATTTAGGTTTGAAATATAAATAATGCACTGCCATCTAAAATCATAGGTGGAAATAAAAACTAAGTTTGGTAGTCCCTCAGAGCATTTGATGCATGAAGCACAAGTTTTGTAACAACCTGAATGATGAATAAAAAATATACAAATGAACCATAAAATGGAAAAATTGACATAACAATAAGGCAGGGTTAAAGCTCCATGCAATTAACTATCAGCCATTAATCACATTAAAATTTAACAGGTTGATTTCCAATTTCTAAGCTCTGATATTTATGATAGTACTTCATCAGTCATCAGTCTTCATAGTACATGCTGACATCTAACCTATGTACAACGATGAAAGGACCTTATTTAATGTGTGCAAAATTATATAATCATTTGCCGCAAGCTATAAAAAATGAAAAAAGATTGATGGCGTTTAAAAGGCTGGTTTTTTGTTATCTTGTGGAGAATTGTTTTTACAAAGTTAGTGACTATTTGACTTCCCGTGATTGATATGTATCTGCTTACTTTTTTCTCTTTTTTTAATGACGTGCCTTATGTACTTACATTTGTAATGGATTTTACCTTTTGTAATGTATCTATTGGGCAAATAAATCTATTCTATTCTATTCTATTCATCCACACATGGTCCACAACAAGCTCAAGGGCTTTCTGTTCACCATCATTCAATTAGTTAGAGAGGAATTTCAAGTTTTGCTAACTATCTTTAATACCCTATGTTTTCTTTCTATGATAACCAGCGGCCAATAGTCAAACAAAGGAAACAGATACTAAAAAAAATAAATGATTAATGCCTAACCATTCAGTGAAAGGTTAGAACAATACGGTTCAGAAAAAAACAAATGTTCAATATTTGACCGAATACTGATGGTTTAAAGGCTGAATAGTCCCAGCCCTTCAAATTTGGGCATTCCTATGCATTGCAAAATGTAATTGATTATTTTCACAAATATCAATCCTATTACTGATACAATCATTCCTTTGCTGAAATGAAAATATTAAATTTATCAGTGAAATTATTTCATATATCCCACCAATCTATGAAGGATCCAGAATTTCAATTGTACTCCAATTAAGTAACAACCGAATAAATACAAATCAAATTAAATTTTTTTAAATTAAAAAAGCTCTCCACACCGACATATTCACATTTTAATTGAAGTTAAAAACTCACAACCCCATAGCTCTCGCTCCATTCTCCTATACGTCAGACAGAGTGCTTTCCCCGATTATCATATTTTGGACGACAGTTAGTGAAGTAAAAATAATTCAAGAAGGTACAGCATTTTCCATCTTTAAGGCCCTAATTAGTCAACTAAATTACTTATTTAGAGTTTGACCAAATACATCAAAGACATATCAGAGCAGAAATTAGGAAATCACCTCTATGAAAAGAAAAAAAAATAAGAGGAAAAAAAAGCAAGGCAGAAGCCATGCAGGTTGGCACTCACATCGGGTGGTTTTCGTACCATAGGTTTGAATACTATTTGTGAATTTCGCTGCTGCTGTTGCTGGTTACTATGGTGATGAGGAAGTGGTGCATTGTTGTTGTTATTGTTGTTTATATTACTACTGCTGCTGCTCGAGCCATTAGCACCCCCACTGCCTCCACTTGGTGGGGTAGCTGGCTTCTGTCGGAGGTCCTCTCGAGGAGGAGGAGGCAAAGGACGTGAAGGTGGCAAAGGGTCAGGAACAACTGTAGAGAGCAAGCAGTTAACACACTGGTGAGGGAGGCAGGAACATTTCAATTTTAATGAGACAGAATTTCTTAAGCAATTCATTAACATGTTCTTTGAAACGTTTTACTGATTAAATACTGTGTTGTGTTTGCTTTTCACTCATTAACAGTTTGACTAAATCTACAGGTCATCTGAAAATTGCTGGTATATGTTGATTGACAACTGATTTAGAGGCCTAATCCTTTCTAACTGCATAGGTGTATTTTACCACTCCTTACTTAATGCTGCAATACCATAAGAGGAGGATGATAAGCCTTCAATATCCACTTAACTGTAGCCAGAATGCCTTATCATTTCACAGTACAAGTGCAGAGTAATTTAACTCTTCAAACAGTTTTAAGATACTCATTACATGCAGTCCAATTCCAAATATCCCAAAATACACCCATATCTCAACTATTTCTCACCATTACATTAGTAATTGACCATTGCCTGATACATATTGCCCTGTTCTCCTAAATAATGTATCAAATATGTTTACAATGAATCACGTTAGTGAGCATTTAGTCAGGTATTGCATAGCACAAGGGATACGCTATGAAGGGTCTTAGCACCAATTAAATTTGTGTTAAAGAACACCACTTAAAAGAGAGGAAAAGAGGGATGCTGCCAGCAACACAGAAATAGGGTAGCAAAATTCTCAGAAACCGTATGCATATACATTTCAATTAACATGTTCCCTGCCATGTCAGTCATAATGACTGAAGCAGGCCTAATCCATTCATGCCTCATTGCTTATTATGACTGAAACCTGAGTCATTATCATTGCCATTCAATGCAAGTAACCTGGAATGTAGCACACTTTGTTAGCAAGAACTTTCAATTGAAAAAAATATCATAATGTCATCGAATAAGTATGTACTCACACTGGAATTGATTCTGGTTTATAAGAGAGTACTTCACAGGGATAAGCAATCACAGTAAACTTTTCAACGATAATACATCTTATATAAGAACATTATACATTCTTACTTTGAAACTAATCATAATTCAAATATGAGCTGCTTCTGCAGAAATCATGAGTCATACTTTTCAAGGTTCCTGAAGAAAATTAGTTTAATATTTTTACATTAACTTCAAACTTCTCTAAAGTAGACCTCTTGCAGTACATAAATGAATCATATGAAGGCAGCATATAGAAATAAAACATGAAATTTTAACAATTTAAGTCATTAACAAATAAAGATACTAGTTCATAATCACATTGTCTTTGATTTAAACTAAATTATTTTTAAGAAATTTTCTCTTATACATGTACTAAATTTGTAAATTGTTTCTTAATAGAATTATTTCATGCAGATTGAATGAATTCTAACCTAAACAGTACTTTGTGCATAAAATGCACTCATCAACATAATATATTGTCATTCATTCAGCAATTCAAAGCAACCTTGACAATATTTTCAGCCAAAATTCATATTCTAACACACTGTATCTAGTGCATATAACCATAAAACTGAGGGGCACTGGTTGAGAATAAATAGCTTTAAATGTGGCTTCATGGGGAGGCTAATTTTCATGGCCAATTAAGGGAAGCTAACCAATAAGTCGCTGTGGGATGGGGGGTCTTGCAGGTGGTCCAGGCTCTGGGATCTCCTCTCTTTCACCTTTCCTTCCTCTCCCAGACTCCTTTGGAGGCTCATTGTTCAACGTTCGCCCTTCCTGCAAAATTCGATCACTCATGAGAAACACATCTAACTACCATTATCAAGTCACACCACAGTAAGAAGTTTTTGAGATTATAGCTAAAACACCACAATTAAGCCATGTAGACATTAGGATAAAATAGGTTCAACCCTGCCGAGAACTGAATTACTTCAGCAGGATATTTCAGATTAGAAGGAAGTTCAGGCGATATTTCTTCTACTGGTTACGTCACTGAACAAATTTGCAACACAAGCATTGGAAGAAGAGGGGTGATAAAAACATCACCACTGCTACCATAATGCAGTTTATTCTACTTCCAAAGTATCATAATCTCTGGCCCAAAAGACGCTGCAGTTCATTAGATGCTGATTTTTCAGGTCAGATTAAAAAGGAAAACAAAAATCAACTTCCCTTAACAATTTAGAGGAAGAAACTCGCATAGTTATTATAAAAAATAGAAACTCTACAAATATTGTCATGGAATCAAAATAATAAATGAATGATGGTGAGTGGATCTATGGCTCAATCCCATGATGCAGTCAGTAGTAAAAGTAGAATGGTGAACACCTTTGACAGAAACATAAAATTGGATGCATGTATGTATAAGAAAGAAGCTTTGCCCTTTGCCCATGAGATACAGGCCAAATTTTTAGAGCAATTTGGGTAAAATATGAGTCTTAAGGGCCAGGGAAAAACACTTGGAAAAAATATCTCATAGAGCAATTATAGGATATCTATAGTCACTTAAAGATTTTCCATTGCTGTTTAGGAAATGCTAGAGTCACAATGGCAGGTATGTTTATGGTTCTAAAAACACTCTAAGAAGCATCAAATATTCACCCCAATTGTAATTCTTTAATCCTATGATCACTTTATGAAATATCTGTAATCACTTGAGGAAATGTTACAATCATTACTGATATACAGTTCTCGAGTTTTATAGTCACCATGGCTATTCATTCCATAGCTCTGGAATCATTTCAGTAAGGTGCAGCTTGAAGCAATGAAATGAATATTAAAAGACTTTTTAAAATTGCTTTTTCAACTGTGCATTTTCACCATTACAGTTCTATAGACCTATAACTGCTAAATTGGAAAATGTAAAATATCCCTCAACTGAAGAACTTTTTTCCGATTGTAACTGAATTTGTTGGGTGTTGATGATAATAATGCTAAAAGAATGAAAGAGTCGGTACTTTCCAGCAAAGAATTTGCCAATAGCTAAGGTGATCTCCCTTGAGTGACTGGTAGAAACCATCACTTTCTGGTCAATGTTCACCAGTATTTCAACTGATTGCTCAGTAGATCAGTCATAAGTCAGTGTTTACATTTATTAATACATGACAAATTTAAATTTTTTCCAATCTCTTCCCCTCCACTAATGCTCTAAGATAGTGAATTGTTGAAAGGATGCCTTCGCTGCAATACATCATCCACTTGTGTCCTGATACACTCTATTTTGCTCTAAAAATGTTAATTATACCACTAAATAGATCTACATTTTTTTACGCTTTCATTAATTGGTAAAGATATTTTTGCTCTAAAAATGTTAATTATACCACTAAACAGATCTACATTTTTTTATGCTTCCATTAATTGGTAAAGATATTTAAATGCTGATACAAATACAACAAATTAAAAAAAAAATGCAATTAACAATGAACATTTTCTTGACCACTCTTTGGGAAGAGCCCAAAAATGGACTCCTCTAAAAACTGCTCTTATGAAATATAAATATTGGGTCTTAGTGTTGCCGGCATATTAGTAAAAAACTTGTAAATTATTTTAACTTCCATCAGAAGGTACTTTACACAGAATTAAAGACCAAAACTTAAATAATTATCTACATACAATTGGCTGATATGGAATACAAATGCAAAACTAACTTGAATTTGTTGGAAATTCCTTCGAAGAGTGTTATCTCCAGGGGCTTGTACTATGGAAGACGGCTCTCCAGCAACCGCTGGCTCCTCCTCCTCATTCTCCGATCCACTATAACGATAGTCTTCTCTCTCTGAAAAGGGTTCAAGATCAAAAGTTTTATTTGTAATAAGTCCACAGATGATTTGCTCCTGGTGTATCTGTAATCACATATTAGTTTACAAGCTGATGTTAGACAGCGAACCAAAAACATTGCTTACTTGATGGGTATCTTGTTATAAAAGGGTCAGTTTTTCTATAACTTTCAGCCAAAATTTGTACTTGTGAAAATAATATCTGCACACAAAATTTTGAAGAAATAGAACAGTTAAGTATTTAAACATACGAAAGCATATATACTAGGGATGAGATGACCAGTTTTACTGATCCAGATACACAGGTTCTCACAAGGACCTGAGGAACCAGAGCCAGTAAAAAAAAACAGGTTTCTTGGTTCCATTTATATTTTTTTAAACTTCATTTAAGTTAAATATAGCTGAAAGTCACACAACATTTTTTAGGCCATATAATCCCTACAAGTAGACAACTAGAAAATAACTAAAGGTAAATACCTCTTCAATGAAAATTAATTAGAAATTATCTTTTAAGAAGGATAATTTCAAGAAAAAAATTATTAAGAAATGTTATCTCAAACCAAAAATTTGTCCTTGAAAAATGACACTGGAACTTTGACCTACTTTGATTTCAAGGCCAAGGGTGTATTGTTAATATTTAAGTTTATTTCTAGTTTTGAGCAGGCAAAATCTGCTTTCTTACACACATTTAAAGTCATTTATCAAAAAGTATATATCTGTGATGTCAGCAACCAAGACAATTAATTGAGTCATGCACTCTAGATGAGGTTCACTTTCAATTTCCTTGCAAAGAAAAAACAATTGCTAAAAAAGCAAATTTTTCAATTTTTTAAAGTCTACATATATTTAAGTCACTGTAAAATTTGTATTATGAGAGGTGGTAGAATGATCACGGTTGCAGCAGAACTGGAACTATGAATCTGAAAACTGTTTGCAGAGATGGAACTGAGAACCTGGGTTCCTCCAACTAGAAACTGGAACTGAGTAACTGCATTCAGTGGAAAAGGGGAGGAAAACGGACAAGTGGGGAGAGTGAGAGATCACAGGGTGGCAACTGATATCCAATTTTTATATTCCCTGATTTTTCCCTGAATTTTCCTTGATGGGTTTACCAATTTCCCTGACCAATCGCCAATAGGTCACCTATTGTTGGAATATTTTTTTTTCCGCTGAATTAAATCTTCTACAGCAGCTTTAAATTATCTAAAACTTCTAATCATCGTCTCATATTTTTAGTACTGCAAGCATGTATTTACTGTAAGCTAGTGTGCCCCAGCTAGCGGTCGACCTGAGTTTTGGAGGTTAAAATAAAACGTGAGGTACAATTTTCCGAACAACATAGCCTCGGACTCCTTGTGATGAGCGTAATATATTGTGATCATGACTTTTAACACAACTAGGCAAATATCGCAATGAGGATACACCAAAAAGGACATATTTTACGTCTGATTCACAACTAATAACTAAGATTCACAACTGAATACTCCACGAATTGATGGTGCTTATTCCATGCACGTCAGCGATGGAGGTTAGTTTTAGTTGGTGAAATGAAGGGTGGGAAAGACTGGCCGATAAACGTAATGGTAGAAAAATAATCAGGATTCATATCCCAGTTTCTCCCTGACTGTTACGAGAATTCCCTCACTTTTCAAGAAATTCAAAATTCCCTGGCAATTCCAGGTTTTCCCTGACGATTGCCACCCTGGATCAGAAGGAATTTGGGATGTGGAAATTTGGTCAATGACAATTGTGTTTGAAAATCTCTCCCCCCCCTACCCAAAGCCTCCCTAAACTTTAACAGCAAACTAACCCAACACCCCAATATGGCCCCATAATCTTCCCACCACCACCTTTATCCTACCTACCTCACTGTGCCATATACCACCATACCAATCCTTTCCCTTCCCTATAGTGCCCTTTCCAAAAAAAAAACCCACCCACCATTCCCACCTTCTTCCCTTCCTACACTCCCACTCCTTTCCCCCTATTTCCCCCCCCCACACATACCTCCACATTCTTCCCTTCCTCTTTCCCTCCCAATCCAAGCGCAGGGGGATCGGGTTGGTGTGGTGGCTAGAGTACTCACTCGCCTACCACACGGACGGCCAGGGTTCAAATACCTGCAGAGGGGGATGTTTTTCGGAGGAAACCCGATTCCTACTTGAGTGTCTTGTGGAGGGCACTTCAAGTACAGTACTCTGTCAGATGAGACGTTAATCCATGATCCCCTTGGCGCCTTTCTTTAAGAGCAGGCTAATACGGACGCCGGGTTCGAATCCACCCTTCCTCCCTTACCTATCACCATATGGCACAAATGACCTTAGCCATCGGTCGCCTCCCCAAATATCGAATCCAATCAAAGCGCTCCCAACCTCCACCCACACCTTCCTGACTTTATATATACCATGATTTTTACCTCTGAAATTTGTACCACAAGATGACACCTATGCATCCACACTAGTGGTGCCATATAAAATAAACTTGTGGAAAAATACCAATTGCTCTCTTTCATTTTAATCTCTTAATCATACCTTTTTCTTGCTTGCGTTTCTTACACCTGTCAATGTGATCCTTGAGCTGAATCCTAACTTGTCGTTCTGTGGGTTGGTCCCGAATGAATGGATGTTTCAGCAGTTGTTCCGTATAGGGTCTCTGATGATAGTCCTGAAGTAATTATACAAGGTGAGAAATAAGATAAATTCTAATTCATCCTCCTTTTACCATTCATTTCCAAAATTCTCCATAACGCTTGAGGAATGCAATCATTGATACAACATCTATAGCTGAACAAGGTTAATAAGCTTTAATATCTGTTGAAATACTTCCTCGTTCAAACATGAATTTACTGCAGAAGGAAGGAGAGAAAACAGAAGAATGAAGTAAGTACATTATGACCTTATATGAGTGAAAAATTACTTCGATTCAACATTCATAGTTACTTCATAATGAAAATCGAAGCATATACATGAAGAGAAACTTCATTCAGCTTATTTTAGCTTCAAAAATACATATTATATCAATTCCCAAGTTGATTACAGATGGCAACAGAAGATAAATCCCCCAGCCTTCAAAACACACAATATCTGGTTTCTGAGAAGAGTGACTGCTATGGCACAGCTATTAATGGCATGTCTCATGTGTGAGTTACATTTCTCCTTTCATTATTTGTGATCAGTGGCCACTATAAGACAATCCACCAACTGAGCAACCAGGATGAGGAACTTAAGTCAGCTTAGTAAGTACTTTTCAATTATACAAATTATGAAGTCATCAGCATGGATGCTGTATGAAAATTTTCACCTGCATTAAGTAAACATGGGACTGGAAAAATTTCTTCCCAAAAAGAATGCGTTCAGCTACCCAACTAAAGAAAGGATTACAATCCATTGGGAATTCACAGCAACTTTACCTTTACAAGCACAGTCTCAACAAAACCATGAAACTTCTTGGCCCATTTCTTCGACTTAAGCCTTGGGGGAGGATTTCTGGGAATAAGGAAGAGAGCCCTCATGGGATGTAAATCACAGAGTGGAGGTTGCGACTCAGCCATCTCCAGAGCCGTAATGCCAAGAGACCATAAATCACTGCGGTTGTCATATGTGGCATCAGGGTTTTCATCACAGGCAATAACTTCGGGTGCCATCCAGTATGGCGTCCCAATGAATGTGTTCCTTCGACCAATTGTGCGATCCAGCTGTGCACTCACTCCAAAATCCACTGAAAATTAATTAGAAATTGATATTAACAATGAACAAAATACAATAGTTCTAGGGCTAAATCTGTAAATACATTATATTCTTATGGTCCCCAGCAACAGGGTTTTTTACCAAATGAATAGCTTAGCATGATGCATAATACCCACAAAACCAAGGGACAAAATTAATTTCAAATAATTAAAAATGCAGATTAATATAAACTTGTTTACAAAACTTCATAAGGAATTCTTGGCATTTCCTTGACCAAAAATGTAAGATTTGCATTAATTTCTGGGTCAAATTCCAGGTACTTTTTTCCAAAGTTGTGAGAACACTAAACTCCTGTAGCAAGGGGAGTGAGCTATAGAAAGCATACCTAATTTAACTTCAGCATTGTCTGTCAGTAGAACATTTTGGCCTTTTATGTCTCGGTGTATCACTTTATTTGTGTGAAGATAACTGAGACCACGTAAAATTTCTCTACATATATAGGCTATCCATTCTTCTTTTAAACTCTGCCCCTTTGTTGCTGCAAATAGAAAAAATGTACAGAATAATATTTACTCAGCAATACATACATCAGAGTAGGTTAAGTAGTATGTATCTTAATTTTTTTAAACCCAAGCACAACAAATACAAAAGAAAAAGTCTCTTTTTACTTTTAATAATTTTTCAATCAAAGGTCACTTACATTTGACTAAATCTGTAACAGATCCCGCTCCACAGTATTCCATCACCAGCTGGAAGCAAAGTTTTCACATCATATAGCAAAATACACTTCAAGCTTCTCTAATAACAAAGGAAAGCCAAATCCTAGGGCAAAAAACTTCAACACATGAGAAAGAAGGTAAAATACTCAACTAATGCATACTTTGGAATGCAAGGAACAATGTTTAAAAGAGAATAATTTTCAAGTTTGTAACTAAAATTTATCTCACTCTATTAACAGTCATTATATTGCTATCTAGTTAAGTTTGCCAATATTTCCACGAGGGGCTTAACATATGTATAGAAGGCGTCTCATGAAAGATATGGTTCCTATACAGTGCCACCAACTTACCCACAGTTGATCATCCTTCCCGGGAGGGCTCTTTTTAATGAATGCACCATAGTATGTGGCAATGTTTCTGTGATTAGAATACTGAAAATAGAATCAGAATAAGAGAAGTTGGATACAAATTCTTACACTGCAATATGTTAACTATGTACACATACTGAAACAGCCCTTAAGATTCATAACCATAATTACCTTTTTTAATACATTAATTTCCAGTTTAATTTCTTCTTCTTCATCCTGCAAGTAAAGAAATAGGCAATATTTAAGAATCAAGGAAGTTTATCAAGGCGAAAAAGGCAAAACTTATAAATAAAAATCAAGTACAGGATATACATGTCATTGCATCTAATGATATAAATTTATGAAATAAATATTGCTCGTCTAGACTTATTGTTAACAAAAACGAGTAGCTGGTCCAACAGAAACTTGATAAACTAATGGTGGTCATTCATGAGATTTCTAAAAATCGATAATTTCAATATTTTAAAATGTATCAAAATAATGATTTCAATACAGTACAGCGCCGATTACCTATCTATCATCCCACTACCAACTCCCTCCACTGCTATTCCTTCCCATCCCCCTACCGCTTTTGTTAGCACTCGCACTCAACAGCCGTGCTCAAGTCTACAGAATTGCCAGTCCTCTAGATTGCATTCTCATCACTTCTCCCTCACTCGGCGGTTATTATATGGCAATCCTGAGAACTCTGTAAATCGCTACATTTCGTCTACACCTACAAGGTCTCCTACTTAGTGGTTTACACACAAGGTTTTCCTGCCACAAGCTTTTCGCTTGCACGGATTACACTGATATATTACCCCGAGTCTCCTAAATCACTGCTCAGTGTTTGCATGACCCGGGTAAGCTAGCTCATATGGCTTCCGCGGCCGTTTCGCAATTAATGAGTTTCCGTCAGCAATATAACTGACATAAAATATCTAATATTTCGGGAAAGGGGAATCGCTTCGCGTAAGATTGTACGGAGAGGAAATTGAATGTGCATCCAAGGGAGATATTCGCTTTCAGTGGCACGTAGTAAGCGCGCCACAGAATTGGAGTAGTTGGTATCCTTGACTAGCTTACTTGGAGAGCCGGCTGAGTAAGGACAATGATAAGTTACACGGAAGAACTCCCGGGGGAGAGTGGGAGACCACTAATTGTCGCGAAACATGTACTTGGATAAGATATAGCTATGGGATGGAGGAATCGGTCTCGGAGGAGCTGCGGTCGTGCAATTGTGCTTCAGCTACCTTGACTTGAGTCCAGGGGCGATCCCAGGAATTTATTTCTGGGGGGGGGAGGGGGAGGAGACTACCATTAATTGGCAATTTTCAGTCATCCTAAAAAAACTATAAAACTGTTACATAGTTATGTCTATATAATAATGAGCATAATAATAACTATTTTACTTTTCATATCAGTGATCGGAGTGTTTAATGTTGTATTTGATAACTACGTCCAGTTGTTAACATTGTTTTGTAAAATCCAAAATTTTCGGGGGGGGGAAGTATCCCCTAATCCCCCCCCCTGGGATCGCCCCTGCTTGAGTCATAGATATTTTTTAAAATCGTAAAAAAATTTGGTGAATCGGCATCGTCAGAATCCTCGCCATGTACAGGCGTGTTTACACGTCGCACTCACCCGCGCAAGTTAGTGGCTGGGCAGATACGTGAACAAAGGATCCAAATAAAAACAGGGACTATTTTACGGCGCAACTGTTTTTCACGATGAAATTTTAACGGTGAATGTGTTCACGTATCAACTTGCGCTGGTATAGGTACCGTGCAAACAGGGCTTAAATACGTTGCGATCGTGAGTTTAAATTCTTACATATGTGTAAATATCACAACGTAATTGATGGAGTGTATTTACCGCACGTAACCAACAGTTTTAGCCGAAGAAATGTTACGAAGAAGTAAATGGATTAACCGATTGCCTGATAAACGGAATAATATCAGACGAGTTCGAGTATTTCATCAGGATATGCGCGGAAAGCTTCGAGAAAGCATGGCGCTAAAACCAAGGCCACAAGACAATTGAACATGAACGGATTACCCGCCGTTTTCGGCGATCTGATTGGGCATCCCCTTTCATTAGCATGGATAATCGGCGCTCTACTGCATTTTTAACATTACCCGTATAATGAAAAGAAAGATATTCCAAGCAGTTATAAGTTTTCATAGATCCCACTCTAGTGGCTTCCTATGAAAATTCATAGAAGTGGCTAGTCTTCACATGACAGGTTTATCTGATAATCAAATTAAGTCCGATATAAAGATACATAATTCCAATTGAGAGGCAATTTTATACCAATCACTCTAGAGTCAAGTAAAATAGTGTGATAAAAATGATGGGTGAACAAAAGTTATTAGTAAAAAATATTAAATAAATGATAAGAATTGACATTCAACTAGGCCTCTTCCACCAAATGTAAATATAACAAGAGGGCAACTTTCGTTTTAAGTGCATAATATACTAGCGTAAGCCTTATGTTGAAATTAAAAAGATGAAAGAAAACATTGAACCTGATATACATATAGGATACAAAAAGCAGCCTATCAATTTGGAGTTCAAAATTTATAAGCAAATATTAATTAATTTAAAGACTTGGAACTATTATAGAATTATTTTTAAAAAATAATTACCATAGTCCTAGTCTACCAGGTGAAAAAATAATCTGTACGACCACATATTAATGCCTATTTAAAGCATAAAGCTGAATATCCGCAATTTGGTAACAACACATTTTAATGAGAAATTCTTTCGGAAAACGCTATGATGGAATTTGAAATCTCAATCAGGTGAAATGGTTTAGGGTATTAGATCATGCCATTCCCCTTTTATGGCGGTTGATTTAATGGACCACGCTAATACAGGACCCATCGCCAATTATGACTTCCACCGTCCACTTCACTACTTTATGACCGTTCACAGCCAGTAGGAATCAAGTACACATGCACAGTTTCCAGTCTTTACAGCATCAGCACTCCGTGTAGCTTTCCCAGCTTATGGTTACAACACTCATCTGCTAAGTTTTGACACATTTTTGCCAGTCGGCGACTAGAGACCAAAGCCTACTAGCCCTATCTCACAATTCTACTCGAGCTAAGATCCCTTCCGAAAGAACTCCCTCGAGAGCCAGCATATTAACCCCCCAGACCCACCAATACGGGAGATATACAG
Organism: Ceriagrion tenellum; assembly: GCA_963169105.1. NCBI lineage: Eukaryota > Metazoa > Arthropoda > Insecta > Odonata > Coenagrionidae > Ceriagrion > Ceriagrion tenellum. Next base: position 141,036,341 of record OY720637.1, on the reverse strand, counting down.
TTAACTGAACCGGGAGACATAACCATCAGCAAAATTAATTTCAATCAGACGGCACATCTTAACATAAAAACCGGTTCACCACAAAAGTGACACAAGTTTTGTCAAAGTAATGTTTTATGATTTGAAGTAGAATAATACGATGCCATTTACAACAAAGGTTTTGGAATACTAAACACTCCGAGGGCCCATAATAAATTATTTAAATAACAAGTGTTTTTTGCGTACATTTAAAGAAAAGCAGAGATAAACTTATCTATCGCCGCTTATCGACGCTGAGATATTTCCATCTATAGTTAGGTTGAAGTTTCTACCATGCTACGGTAAAATAAAATCCAGCCCATTCTTGCCCCTTTTCTTTTTTGTAAAATAATGTAAAAGAAAACACAGCGTCTCAGGCCATGGCTTCCGCGCCCCGCAGCGCTGAGGAGCGAGGGAAATCTAATTCTTTCATTCTTCCTTCCGAAATCGGGATTACACTAGTACTAATTGTACACAAGGTATTTTCCACATATTTCATTCAGTACTTTTATGGGGAGATGTTCTCAGCTACTGCATTTTAACACTCCCACCCTAAACTACCCGAATACAGCCGCAGAAAATACTCCGCTATGAATGGAATTTGAATACCCTCTTGGCGAAGTGGTAGATCTATTTTTCTGCGCAATTAGTCGCCTTCGGACATCGTTTAATTTAATGTGCAAAGACATATTATTGTAATTAGCCCCAGCATGCTCCGGATGTTTCTTTCCGCATCACGGATTCCGAAGCTATGACAATCAATTTGAACGGTTTATTAAAAGCAAGGATAACAGTGGAATGGAATATCCAGTGTTCATTTCGATGTTTCTTATTCCCTCGGAAGTTATTGTCATTAAAAGTTAATTTATAGAAACGAAATTTCATTACATCAGTCTTAGTTTAATGTCCTACTCCCAGTGCTATTTCTTGGTAATATTTCCCGAAAAAATCCTTATTTACAAAGTGGAAAATCGCAGTTATTGCACTTCAATGTTGTTTCTACACTCGTTCCAGCTGGGGTTTTTCTTCCGTTTGCGCTGCAGTACGCGCACACTTTTATCATCCTTGATATTTGCAAAGTAATGCTTCCGTATAAGTGAAATTATCCATAAGAATATTCCTTTTACGTCCTGCTACTTTACGGATGGTGAATTTTCCAAACATACTCATGTAGACGGCTAAACTGAAATCTTCTGTTACTACGAGCAACATCTGTTACTCTTATTGAAGCCATGGTAAAAACTGAGGAGCGTTAGGGAAGATATTTTCTCTCTCCCTCGGGCTGTCTACCATCTCCTTTCCACATTAGAGAGGGGTCTAAGTGTTAGTGATGATAACTATTCGAGAACGAATACCCACTTTAGATAAGGAAGTCCTTTCTTTCAAGCCAAAGTGATCTGGTGTTCTTTCCTTCCTCTCCATTGCATGAACTGAAGGTGTTTATTTACTTGAGTAATCATCGCCTTTCATATTCCTTCGTTTCAAGCTCTCACAATAAGGGCTTGGAGTAGCGCGAGAATCTCCTCTCATAAATTTCTTGATAACCAAAACATCTTCACGGACCCTAGACGAGACTCTCGTAGAGGCGTGTCAACGAGACCCTAGGCATGTTGTGACTGACGTAATGAGATTTTGCTTCGTCTCTGAGAATGTGATGGATAATGCTTTTTTTTCTTATTGGTTCAAAATACTTCTCAACAGTTCTCGGATGAGTGGAAGGTCTATCTTTGGTCTATGTTTGACACTCGTCGTGGAAAGGTTGTGCAGAGGATCGTTCGAGAAAAATTTCCAGGTTAGCCACCAACTACGACCTTTTCCACAGACTGCTCCTCGCTTCTGACCCACATATTTCCGTCTGCACTTCCGAAGTACCTACCAATGGGAAAAAGGAAACACCACACCAAAACAGCAAACTTCTTTTTTATCCAGGAGACGGATACATATGCTAAGTCATTTTCAGAGGAAGGTTTTGAACCAGATATAGATTTTAACTTTTGACTAACTTTTGAATAACTTTTGACGCTTTTCACGTTAAAATAATGCTCAACTTTTACGTAAAAATAAAAAATTATATGTAACGATGATTTTCATTTTGTATCTACTTGAGACCGCTCCGTACTAAGTATGTTAAGTACCCGTAGTACTCCGTACTTAGCATACTTAGTACTCCGTACTAAGTATGCTAAGTTAATCTTTGCCGGCATTGTGTTGCATAATAAATTTAGTTATCTGCTAGTATATTGAGTTATTTAGAAGACTAATGAAGTGAATGTCATAAAATATGTCATTTATAGAAAAACTCCCGGGGTTAATTCTCGGTAATTTGTTCTCTCCTCACTAATTCATTGGATAGCGTCTCAACGGTCTATCCGCCATTTTGTCTTTATAGCCTCTTCTGGAAGATATTGGTTCTTAAAAATATAAAAATTGGATTCTCCAGGTCAAAAACCTACAGAAGCAACGTTGAGTAACCCTAAATCGTCGTAAATGTCGCCTATGGAGGTTTTGGCCAGCTTTTTTCAATTTCCGCCCACTGTGAGTTGTCCCCTTGCCCGGCTCAAAAGGCGCCACTGCCCATAAGTAAGAAAATGTTGGAGGGAGGAGGTCTAAATTGAGCCGACCCATTGCAGAATTTCTTTCCTTTCGTCGAGCACAGAGCTTCTCATACATTTGGACTCTCCTCACACAACGATTCCCACAATCACTGCTTTTACTATTTCTACCCTAACCCGTGCAGGACCAAATTCTTAATTTCATCCCCAACCGACCCTGAAAGCAACCATCACAGCACTTCGAGCCAAGAGTCTAATCAATAATGATATACTTACACTAACACGAATGCCTTCAACGGAGGGAAAATCGACCCAGGCGGGAATCGAACCATAGGATTTGAAGGACTAAAGGTCCCTGGAGCGGTAATCGTGAGTCATGAAGAACATATTTTCATACTTTTTAAGTACGTCGAAAAAGATTCTTGGATCACATTTCACTTCAGTGATTCACTTAATGCGGTGTGACTATGCATATACACAGTAATAATGGTATTGACTCCCCAACTTTGCATTAGTTTTGTTGCGTGGTGATTTTATTTCATTCTTTTTGTTATTTTTTATTATTGTTCTGATTTGTTTTATTGCATCGACCATTATATTTAGCCATAAAGCTGATTTTGGTTGCGTAGAATGATGAATAAATAAATAAATATAAAAGATACAAGAATTACATTTTTTCCATAATTTCCTTAGGCATAAAATGACTTCAGTTTTCGGTGCGGTATTGGTAATTCATAAGCAAATATATAGAAATATGATCGTTTATAGAACTAGACTCAGCCTGACACATCGAAAATCCTTTGCAATAGTAATTTAAAAAAATAAACGTAATATTTCTCCTTTAGAAGAATATTAGTACATGTGTAATCAAATTATTACGAAACAGATGTCATGTGTCATCAGGCTCAGAGTAAAATACATATAACATTGAGTTGCCAAAAAAACCAAATCGATAAGGTGCAATTTTTTCACATAGGTCTACTGATATCACCAATGGGAACACGTAAACAAAGTATCGCACACATCTGCGCATTAACATAAATCGCACCGACCACCCTCAACACCGCGGCCAGACTAACTTTCCGCACCAACCCGTTCGGCCATCTCACGCCTTCGAAACACGCCCTTCACTTTCGCCTCCTCCTCGGGATTACCCGTCGACCGATTTTCGTCCGCTCTCCGATACGACGCCCGACAGCTCTCTCGTCTTCCCTCCCTCCCTCGCCACTCCCCGGCTCTTCCCCCCCCCCTCCCCCCCTCTGCCCCATTCCTCTCAACGCGTGCGCACTCGGCTGTCAATCCGAACACACAAGTACTACGCGAGACGTTTCAAGAGGGGAGGACACGAGAGCTCTTCCTACATTGTCTTACGAAAGGATAGTGGCGCCCTTTGAGCCGGGCAAGGGGGGCAACTGTCACAGACCCACATTTTGGGTGAACTCCGTAATAATAGGATGCAAAAGACGAACGATATAAATCTGGTGTAACAGATGCACCATCTAATATAATTATTTCTACAGCGTGTCAGTCTGTCTGTCCTCACTTTTCCTATGCAAAAAGTGTATGTAAATAATAAGACCTTCATATCTCGCTGTACTTGAGAGCTTTTCGAGTGCTGCAAAGTGGAATAGGTAGCTCTCGGGGAACTCTATTGAAAGCACTTTGAAGCAAAACGATAGATTGGGCGCGTGGCAGGGGGTGTTAGGTCACCAGCCGTGCAAAGGTGAAAGATATTTGGAGATGAAATGGAGACATGAATTAAAAGGAGTGTATTTAGTTAGATTAAATAAGATCCAAAAGAGCGGCTGCTTGGGCGTGTGGCAGGGGGTGTTGGGTCACCAGCCGTGCAAAGGTGTAAGTTATTTGGAGATGAAATGGATCATTTTTGGGTTGTGGTTGCATCAACCAGATGCTGGGAAACACAGTGACAAGGGAGAAAGGCCAAAAGGGAGAGTGGAAGAGTGCAAAGGTTGAAACAAAAGAAACCCACAGTGCTCTCCTATTCAAATGGCTTTAAAAACAACAAAGGAGAACAGTGAATGAAAATAAAACATGTTCACCAAGGAGCTATTATAAGACTAGGACACTGCTGAAAGCTCTGGGGCGGGTACACACCCCTGCTCACGGAGTGAGCAGACTAGATGCCAGCTAGTACATTATTATACCATTATTAAATAATCCATCAGTAAAGTAATGCTTACTGAGGTTGGTGCGATGGAGGTAGGTGACGAGGGTTGTCATTTTTGGTGCCCCGGCTAACCGTCCACCTCAAGCGAGTTGCTAAGTGTATCGGCATATTATTATCATTATTTGTTTCTATGTAATGTAGCACCTGAGAGAGTGAAACTATTATTTTTATCTTTTTTCTTTCTTGTTTGCCATTCTATTGTTTTTTCATTTCGGTAGATTATCCACCGTGTTAACCTTAGATTTTTGTAATTGTTTTTCTGTAATTTATGCTAAAGTAACTGGGAGTGTGTGTTTATTTCTAAAAATGTAATATTGTTGAACCTAGAGTCCGAATGACTAGTTCTTGAAATAAATTCTATTCTGACAAATTACAAGCTATCCGGGGCTAGCCACGGAGTTCCACTTTTACTGAGTCACCCGCAATGCACACATGTGCGAATTTCCACAGAGAAAAAATGCCTTGACCGGGATTAGAACCCGGATCCCTCGATTTCCGCCCGAGTGCTTTTGCCAGTAGGGGAAGAGGACGCCTCGGTAGCTTAACTGGCTAAAGCACTCGGGCGGAAATCGAGGGATCCGGGTTCGAATCCCGGTCAAGGCGGATGATTTTTTTCTCTGTGGAAATTCGCACATGTGTGCATTGCGGGTGACTCCGTAAAAGTGAAACTCCGTGGCTAGTCCCGGATAGCTTGAACTTTGTCAAATAAGAGTGAACGCCTCTCTGTGTTCACAGTTCGATCTTTCCTCGTGGGCAGTGGCGCTAAGCGCTCAGTAGCGACTGATAGTTACATTGTACGTCCGGCAGTCGAGAACATCTAGTCCCGTAAAGGTCACAAAAATCCACAGGGTAATAGGACGCCTCGGTAGCTTAACTGGCTAAAGCACTCGGCCGGAAATCGAGGGATCCGGGTTCGAATCCCGGTCAATGCGGCTGATTTTTTCTCTGTGGAACTTCGCAAATTCTATTCTATTCTACATTCCTCTCCACACCAAAGTAACTTCAACTTATTATTTCTTTATAGAGAAGCAGCGTACGATAGAATATGATATGGTTCTTAGCATGCTCCGATTGTGCAGTATTTCGATCATCAAAGACTATGGTATTAGATAGCTTTCGATAGTTTTCACTTAACATCTATGGCGTTCTCTATAAGATCAACTTCGGCGACCGCCAGTCCGCATTGTTTCATACGGGCCGACGGAAAATGTTGGCTTCATCGCCGCATTTCTATTATCTGTACTTCACATTGGTCTACTGATATCACCAATGGGAACACGTATTCTTTTTTTCCCTCATTCCTACATGGTACAAACAATCGTTCACCGAACATAAAATGAAAGCTCATCCTTCCAAACATCTACGGTAACTTGATACTATTACGTAACAATGGAAGGGGGTGTTTCATGAAGCCTTACTCAAGTCTTACACAGGTCGGAGGTAAAGGGTCAAATAGCGACCAAAATCATTCTACGTAGGTAGTTCCCGAATCTCCTCATTCTTAACACCTCAAAGAAAATTCCCTACTTATTTATTACAGCTACGCACAAAAATTTATTGCAGAGCAATAATTACACTATATTTTAATTTTATAGAAAATAAATCTTGAATAAATAAATTCACCGTTCAACGAGAGGATTTATTTTAAATTAACCAATTCACTGGTAACATGATTCCGATCCGAGGAGTATCCTAAAAATGTAAAGGCAATTTGCGATGTATTTTAAGATGTAAATTGCGATTTAATTTAAGATGTAAACTCTACCAACAGTCAATATGTACGTACACTCTCCGACGAGCGAACCCTTGTTTTCAATTTAGAAAATAAAAAAAGGTTGAATAGTCGCATTGAAGCAGGGAGTGCGAGATATCTTTGCTGAAGAAATTTACCGATTTTGGTCCCGACATTAAGAAATAATTCATCTTTTCAACGATGCAAACGATAAACCGTTTTCCGAGGTACATGACACTGCTGTGCGCTCCAGAGAGTCACGGAATTTTTACTGGCCCGGACATAGGTCTCATAGATTCTGACTCTAGCGTTAATTCCTACGCCAGAGCCACGGTATGAGGAAGGAACAGCAAAACGAAATACATCTACGGGATACCATGGGTGCCTAAGACGGAGCAGTTGCTTTGCGTTCAGTATTTTTCCGCGTGCTTTTCCTAGTTAAGGTAGTTTGAGCGAGTTTGTCGGCCCCGGTGGCGGCGGGGTAAAGTCCTCGCCTGCCAACCCTAGGGTCGCGGGTTCGAGTCCCGCCTGGGTAAAATATTTTCTGCCCAGGACATGGGTGTCTGTGTCTCGTACGTTGTTACTGTTATTCACCCGACGTAAATTGGCCAATTGCGCTGTATTCGGGGTAGTGAAGATAAATAAAAAATAAATAAAATAGTTCCTCAGTCATAATTGAGACCTCATTCGAATTATACGTTTTTATTTCAGCAGCTACAGGAAGCATGAAATAAATATTTCATTATTAATGGTGCAATATTATGCTGCTACACGACTGAAATTCTAATAATTTAAATAAAAATATCTCTAGTCTTTAACTTGATTCATTTTTTTCGCGCGGTACGTTCAAAACTCCTTCAGAAGGGAAGTTTTTTAATGATCCTGAAAAAAATTACAGCGGTGACAATATGATTTATTTTCAAAAATGGTTGAGAAAACATACAAGCTACATACTGTCATTTCTTAACGAGATCTGAAAGTTATCAATTCCTCATTATTTTAAATGAGGTCTCTCTGGGGTGCATTGGCGTACCATTTCCCATGTAAAATAGCTTGTATATTTGGACAAATATCTCGGTAGGTGGAGTAGTAAAGGGCTGACATTTTGCTATCTTTGGAGGGGTGAGAAATTTTTCATTAAAATGAGACCGAATTCATTGATTACTAGGAGAAAGATATTTCGCTCAAACTACCTTCAGGTAGTCCGAGCGAGATAGTTCCCTAATCATAATAGAGACCATATTTGAACTTAACGTTTTAATTTGACCAGCTGTAGCACACATGAGTTAAATATTGCATTATTAATGGTGCAATATATAGTTTTACATGACAGAAATGATAAGTAATTAAATGAAAATCCCTAAATAAGCCTTTAACTTGGCCCATTTTTTTTCGCGCGGTGCGTTTGAAACTCCTTCAAAACGGAGGGGTTTTAGTGATGCCCAAGAACCTACTGCGGTGACAATAGGATTACTTTTCAAAAACAGTTGAGAAAACATACAAACTACACGCTGTTAGTTTTTTTACATCTAGGTGTTAGATATCCCTCATTTTGTAAATAATGTCTCTCTGGAGTGCATACACGTACCATTTCCCATGTAAAAGGTCTAGTATTTTTCGTAAAATATCTCGGAAACTAATGTGGAAAGGGTTTGAATGTTTGGTGTCATTTTGGGTGATTTAGTTTTCTTTATAATGAGACCAAATTCATCGATTTCTAAGTAAAATGATACTCAATCCGCTCAAACTACCTTAAAAAGGAGCTGAGTTACGTGATTAAGAAATATCAGTCGCCCATCCAAACTGCCCCAAATCCTGGGGTGGAACGCCTAGAAGCAAGCGACGACGAAGTGCTCCTTACTCACCTCTGTCACGTCCATGACCTTGATGGCAGCCAGCTGACCAGTCTTTGTGTGCCGACCCTGAGGAAAGAGAGAGTTTCGAATTAGCGAGAATAACAGCCAAAACAAAAATATCAACGAGCACGGAACCGTTAAAGAGTTTTAGTGTTCGAGAAAGCGAAGGAGAAGAAAAATAACAGAATCATCAAGGGGCAACCAGATACCGTTTTCTCAAGACGACTGAAAGCAAAGGAAAAAACGCGGCGGCAAACGGTGTTTCGCAAGTAAGGACATTTTAGGGCGAGCGCTGCCGAATCGAATTGGTTCGAAGGAATGGACAACAGAGGGCACTTTTGGAGGTTATGCGTCGTCGGATCGAGAGGAGATGAAAAGAAATGGAGCAAATCGACTTCCAGGGTGACATTAAATTCGGATGCACGAATAAAAAAATGCAAAATTTGTTTCGAAGATGTTCAGCAACGATGATTATTCTGTACCAGCGACTGCACCAACGAGGGGAAAGTCCTCCAACGTGTCATTAGGTTTTCATACTAACCGATCCCTAATTAACATTACACTCTAATGAAAATAGCTCGTCACTGGCATACCGCTATTAAAGAGTATTTTACCAACTTCTGCGTTTCTATTCTCAGATTCAGAGTGGATAATCCGACAACTAATGCTCCAGAAGTCACCTTCATCGGGTGAAGTCATTTCGCTGATACCTTAAACACCTAGATCCACTCTTCTCATTTCAATTTTCACGTTTTCACGTCATCCACATACCATCACAGGGATCATCCATACATTCCAGGAAGCAGCCGTAAAATGCCGTTCATCCTTCTTGACTGACGTACCCTCTCGATTCGACTCCTACCAAATGGATGACTAGTTAACCTCAGGAATGTTTTACTCGAGAGATACCAACGCGTCTTTCATTATAAAACATAATAGAGAAATAAACGAAGAGCTGCATCTCCACCAGATATTATGCTGGTAGAGCCAACACGGCTCATCTCATCTCGCACCTCTCATTACATCTCGCACTGCCATAGCCGTTTAATTAATCACCTTACCACGCCTGGAGTGTAATTCTGCTGGCTGCTCTGACCCACGCGCTCTTCACCTTCACTCACATATGAAGGAGGGCTGCCGCTCCCTCCTCTGGGTAACCGAGTGCCATTTTTCCAAGCCACAGCATCTTCACGGGTTTCGGAAGCATTTTTGATCCGTGTCTCTTAAGGATGGGCCCCGACACACTCTCAAGATACCGCTGTCTTCTACCCACGACTGCTCATTCGTCGCATGAACTCCAGTCAAAACAGCAATTAACTTATAAATCTAATTACCATGGGAATGGTACCAGCATCCATACATCGAAGGAGGATACATCTACACTCACAAATTGAGGAAAATGTCTAGAAATTCCTCACACTTGCAGTCCTGTATAGTTTCCAAATCTCCCGTCCATCATTTTTCTGCATATTTCATCCAATTTGAAAGGAACAATTTGTTTCAGACGGTTTTTCACTTCTCAGTACGGATTGAAGTAACCTTTAGATTTGCTTGTTTTACTCCGAGATTATTGAGTATTACCATATAATGATGAATATTCGCCACTATTTGGGAAAATCAAATACACAACTAAATTGAAGATTTGCGAACTAAATGTTACGTAAAAAGCTAGATTATGGAGAAAAAAAGTGTACATAAGTACATCATAAACACATTCGCAATTTCAACCTGTCGTCTAACACAAGGTTACGGCTCTCCCCAAACAATAAAAGAAATTTGATCATTTACATTCTTCCTCAATTTTCTATGACATAGTTAACAACCCTCTACAACTTACCAGAGCTCTTCTAGCCTCCAATGGTTCTAGCCTCCATAACCTCACTAGCTCCATCGACTAGAAGAATCCATCATTTGACTTCTCCACTCCTCTTTCCTCTCTTCCCAACGCCCTAGTTCGTCATGAGATCGCCAGGAAGCGGCGTTCGCAACAAGAGAGGTGCTTAGCATCGCGTGTGAAGAAGCGGCGAGGAGAAGAAGGAGCCGAAGTCAAAGGACTGCCGAGAGACAGAATGAGCAAAAAATGGGCACGGATCGAGGGAGGGGGGCTGACGCACCGGATTTCCTGCCATCCTTCCATCCCATAAACCACCTTATCAGCGGCCAGGGGAGTGCCGCCGCCGACCTATTCGAACAGTCGCTTTCGGAACTGAAGCACCGCCGTGAGGGGCAGACTAGTCCCCCGACCAATCCATCCAATGATCAAGAACATCACAGAAACACCCTTCAGCACTGCGAAAAGATTACATTAGGTGTTCTTCAAGACACGGAGGGTTCTGATGGAGCATTGCTGCACCCCATGTGTCCTTACGATGGCCACTTCACTTCTTCTTTCCAGTTCAGCATTCTTCCTGCCAATCCACCACGAATTCTAAAGGCTAATATACCGCTTCTTCCTGTTCCTCTCTTTCCAAGTAGGCACTCCACCTTCCAAGACGATGCGCAATATCCAAACCCCAAATCTCTCTCAAATCTCTCAATGATACACAAAAGATATCGTACTGTCTACCTTTCATTACAAGATCGTACTACACGTGTTTCGACTGTCTTGCAGTCATCATCAGGTACGACTACCTGACGTACCAATTACCTGATGATGGCTGCAAGACAGTCGAAACACGTGTAGTACGATTTTGTAATAAATGATAGACAGTACGATATCTTTTGTGTATCACTGAAAATGCTGTTCTACAACATCTCGCCTGAGAAAGTGTAATTTACCCGAATCTCTCACTCCAACCACTGACTCTCGCCTCCATTTCCTCGACCAATTCCCTTTCTTTCCGCGCCAAACAGAGCGCTTTGCTCGCCTGGCTCCCCGTCCACCCGTCCTCCCGTCCTTCTTCACACACTCGCATCTCGAACGCCGACAATCTCTACCCGTTCCGTCACGCAAGGGGTCAAGTTTCGCCGTCACACAGCGAAACGCTCTATCTCATTGTCAGCCCTCCAAGCCACACAACCATCCTTCACCAGCATCTTTACCCAGGTTCTGCCTGCCAGTGTTTAGCTCCATCCGGTTGATGAACGCCTCCACTAATAACGCAATTTTCTTTCTACAGCATTTACACGAAGATCATTCTGACATGAAACACAAAGACAGCTCTCACGTTGACACTACACCAGAAAAATCGTGCGCGAGATGAATATAAACTTGGCTCCACCACGAGGCAACTCTCAAGAGGAGAGATGGATCGCAATATGTTAGTTCACAAGATCGCTCTACCGCGCTCGTTAGACCCTATAAACAATCAACACATCCCGAAAGTGAACTTCTCCAAACCCAGTTGATATTCAAGAAGAAATGTCAGGGACGAGAAGGTAGAGGCGTAGCCCGAATCCATATCGTCCGAGGGAGTTTCCAAGTTTGATTTGTTTAAGTCTAATTAAAACAGAGGGCACAAAATACGACAACCATAAAATAAAAGCCAGACATTTGAGGAGCAGGAATGAAATCCACTATTCAAAAGAAAACGGAGAGGAAAAACGGAAGGCTATGAAATATATCAGCCCGGTACTATTGCTGAAGGTCAGACGGAAGCGAAAAATACAACTACATAAAGAAAAAAGTAACAATATTTCTTCCGTCCTCCATGCAAGTCCACAGCGGTGACGGAACGCAATGCAGATATCCATCCAAACACGCGTCCATGTCTCGCCACTTACTCTCAATCTCTCTATCTTTCCCGTTTTCATGGCTGTCGACAGAATAACCCTGAGCCGCGCGCCCTTTTAACTGCTCGAAAGGCATTTTTTAATGCAGATTTCGAATCGGCAGCTAGAATGAAAAATGGATGCTCTCAACATTCGCAATAAAATGGTTCACATGAGTAGGCCTTGAAACGAGGAAATCCACGAGTAGACCACTGCAGGACGGAGCCTAAGGGACTGGGGAGGGTGGGAGGAAAGGAAACGTCAGCAGACCGCACGGCGCTTCCTCTGAATCCCGCCGTGACTCACGCACAACACTAAAAAGGGAGGCTCAGCAAGTTGATCACCTCGGCCCTCCCCCCCCCCCCCCACCCCCCGAATCCCAACCATTCCGAGAGCCTTGTCTTCCCGCATCACCCTCGCGTTCGAACACATTTCTATCCAATTTAAGTAAATCACCAGGTACACAGACATGAGATGAAATTTTCCAGGAAAAAATCAACTGACATCACCGCGATTCGAACCTTGATATTTCTCGACTTTCCTTTCTGTAGGTTAGGAATTTTTTCATCGCCCCACATCGCCGCCCTATTGAGTTAAGTAACAAAACAACGGAGCTTGCGGCGAGAGAAATATACGTTGCTCAACGCTCAAAAACGAAGAAAATAATGCGCGCTACTCTACAAAACTTTAAAAAAAAATCCTCGGTGAATTGCTAGATGAAAACCCCAAGTCATTCTGGTCTTACGCTAGAGAGCTCCACGGCGAATCTTCGACAGTAGAGTCTATACTGGATACGAACGGGAAATTGGTCACCAACAGCATCGACAAAGCCAATTTATCACACCAATACTTCGAAAGTGTATTCCCTTAAGATGACACAATACACAATTTAGACATTCCTGACTTTAACGAGCCGATGGCTGGCATGACAATTCAACGTGATGGAATAATTAAACAACTGCGTTCGATTAGAAGTTACGTCCAGTAGGAATACTTGCACGCGTGCTCAAGGAGTTAGCGCTACAGATTGCACCATTCTTAGAAATTATATTTAACAAATCATTATCCGAAGGAAAGGTGCCCCGAGACTGGAAAATAGCCAACGTCACTCCGATATTCAAAAAAAGAAATAAAAAATCCCCGGAATTTACCGGCCTATATCGCTAACATCACTTTTATGCAAGATCCTCGAACACATTGCCGTCAGTAATATTATGAAATTTCTGGATAATAGTAACCTCTTACACAGCAGTCAGCATTGCTTCCGTAAGGCCAGGTCCGGCGAAACACAGCTTGCGCACTTCCTTCATGATATCCTAAAATCAGGAGAATCAAAAAAGCAAGTGGACGCGATATTCCTTGATTTTAAGAAGGCCTTCGACAAGATTCCTCACAAAAAACTCATTTATAAATTGTATTCATGCGGAGTTATTAAAGAAATAGTGAATTAGATAAGCGACTTTCTCAGTGATCGAAAACAAAAAGTAGTTATTGACAGTTTTATCTCTGATATGGGCGAAGTCACATCCGGTGTTCCTCAAGGAAGCGTGATTGGCCCTCTTTTATTCCTTATTTATATTAATGACCTAAGTTCTCGAGTTAGCAGTAAATTAAGACTATTTGCAGGCGACACAGTTATCTACCGTGAAATAAGCGAAGACGCGGACTTTGAAGTTCTGTCATCAAGTGGTGCCAGGAGTGGGGGGTTAGAATTAAATACTAGTAAATGCACCACAGTTCACTTCCTCCGAGAGCAATCACACAAATGCCATACCTATACCGTGGGTGGAGTAAACAAAAAATCTTCAAATTCAGTAAAATACATTGGAATTACCTTAACATCTGATATATCGTGGGGATTACACATACAATACATATGCGGCACAGCATTAAAGAAACTAGGTTTTGTAAAGCGTATAATAGGAAGGTCCTTGGATGAAAAAGTAAAGAGATGCTACTTCGCTCTGATCAGGCCACACCTCGAATACGCCGCGAGCATTTGGGATCCTGGTCTTAAAGATTTAACAAAAAAAAATGAATAAAATACAGAGAAAAGCAGCACGCTTCGTTAAAAACGGCTACGAACGAACATACTAGTGTTTTACACCTGTTAGAGAGATTAAGGTGGGAGCCTCTAAATACTCGGAGGCTGCACGCTAGGCTTAGGCTGCTTGAGTACTTCAGAACTGGTGTGTTTGAGAGCGACAGAGAGAATATTATCATGACTCCTCACTACATTTCTAGGCCTGACAGTTGCAAAAAAATAAGAGAGATACTTTGCCGAACAGATAGGTACAAAAACTCGTTCTTTCCGAGCACAATAAGCGACCACAATAAAAACTGAGCTCCTCTAAATACACTCTCATAATGCATGTCACCATTTCATCCCCAAAAAACGTCTTACATCTTTACACGGCTGGTGACCTACCACCCCCTGCCACACGACCATGCGGCCGCTCGCAGGGTAGTATGTAGAAGCATTACCAAACTTTCCGACTCAATTTAATTTGCAGTAATCCGACAAACCCTTTCCAATTAATTTAAAATGGAAAGTAAACGACAAGATGAACGGCTTCTTAATGTCCAAATATCTTTCCAACGACTTCCCAAAAAACGAACCGCTTACAATGAAAGGGACTCGGCTCATTTCACCCACCCATTTCGTTTATGACTTCCTTCATACCACAGAAATTAAAAATCCATGGAAATACATTAAAATGAGAACAATGGAGCTCAATTAGCATCGAGGATCTCGGAGGGCAAGATATAAGACTTCATAATACTGGCAAATTTTGAAATCCACCTCTCGGCTTCACGATGCTAAGAACAATGCAGAGGAACACGATACCACAGAGAAATTGTAGCAACAATGAACTTTCTGACAAAAATGTCCTCAAAAATGAAATCTCGACTTCCATCTACTGAGATTCAGTTAAACGTTAATTTACAAACAGGTAGGAATATCATTCATTCATTAGTAATTCCTAGGACTGTAGTTAGAAAGCAAACGAACACATTACTTAAAGATACTAAGGCCTAGCTTAGTTAGCTTTAGATACGAGGACACTTTACTGACAAGAAACGATTAGCTGATCGTTGCCCAAGCACACCGTCAAAAAGCTAAGACATAGATCATCTAACTGCTTGATACATATTATATTCACGAGGCTCACACACATCCAAAAACGAAAAAATAAAAACTATATATATGTGTTCACATCGAGATATAGGCCTTCACCGGAACGCAATCCTGATGTGATTTCTCAGCAATAGTATTTATTCTCTCTACCGAGCCCTAGGATAATTGCTAGGCTAATTGATTCCAAAACTGAGAAACCGAAAAAAAAGTTGCAACTCTCAAAAGCGCAAGAATATAGTGGAGCTCGCGCATTAGAGGAATAAAATGGTTAGCAGAGAAAGTCCGTGCTCACACCACGAGTTTCGCACAGTTCGGGAAGCTCAATCACTCGGTTCCGTCGGTAGTCCTCGACGCCAACAGGAGTGCAAGACTCCCCTAAGTGCTCCCCGACAGCCGAACACAATCTCGCGAGCTGATGAGTCGCGTCAGACAGACTCCGCGTCAACCTTAACTCCAGAGATCTCCTCCGTCGCAGCATCCATCTTCCAAAAATAAACGCTCCCCCACAAACAGCGGCGCGAGGATCGCTCCCGCCAATCGCTTTTTTTTATTTTCGCGCGACGCGGTCTTCCACTTGCCACGCGGGGACAACAGAAGAACGACGAGCGGAGGAGAGGGAAACGGAGTATCAATTGCTGCATTAGCATGAATCAAAAAGAGCAAACGAGAAAAAGAAAATATTAAAAAAGAACCTCGTTTCTCCAACTATAAAGTTCGGCTAACGATGATAAATTCTATGGTTTCGGGCTTAACTTTGTGAAAATCCATTATGAAACCAATAATGAAAATGACTTGATAACTTTTCACATGAATTTTTATCTATACGACCGGTTTCGTTGCATAGGCAACATCTTCAGGTACATAAAAGTCAAATTTCTCAGAATATATACACTACTATAGCAACGAAATATGCAACGAAACCGATCTTACAAATAAAAATACCTGTGAAAAGTTACTAGGTCACTTTCTATATATATTAAATTTGTAGCGTGAGAGTCATTCTGTATCCGTTTTGTTTCTTTCTCTGTCAATTTTCGAACTAGAAGAGTGAGGTTTGGTGCGTTGAATGTGGAATCTCTGTCTTCATGATCTGGTAGTAGTTTTGGATTTTTATTGGCCGTGTGGCAGGGGGTGTTAGGTCACCAGCCGTGCAAAGGTGTAACATATTTGGAGATGAAATGGAGACTCGAATTAAAAGGAGTGTATTTAGTTAGTTTAAATAAGATCCAAAAGAGCGGCTCCTTGGGCGTGTGGCAGGGGGTGTTAGGTTACCAGCCGTGCAAAGGTGTTAAGTTATTTGGAGATGAAATGGATCATTTTTGGGTTGTGGTTGCAACAACCAGAGAAAGGCCAAAAGGGAGAGTGGAAGAGTGTAAAGGTTGAAACAAAAGAAACCCACAGTGCTCTCCTATTCCAATGGCTTTAAAAACAACAAAGGAGAACAGTGAAAGAAAAAAAAATTTTCACCAAGGAGCTATTTTTAGACTTGGACACCCCTAGAGACCCAAAGTTGATAGCTCTGGGGCGGGTACACACCTAGCTAGCTGCCTGATAGCCATTATTGATTTCAGCTAACGATAATTGAATCTGAGTCAGCAGTGACGTCGGCCAGGGGAGGGCTTGGAAAGATTTAAAAAAATATCGGATTCATTTCAAAGTTCCTTCGAAATGCATTAAATGTTCGACCTCATAACGCAACGACATCGAAAGGATTAGTGTTTTGAACAAAATAAAAGCATGATAAAAACTATTCAAATGGGCGCATTTTTATAAATAGAAGAAGAAAGCATTAAACTTCGTAAGACAAAAAACCCCTAGCGAACTTAATGAAAAATATCAGCCATTCGGGTCCAAATCCGAAGTTACGGAAATGATAAGTTTTCCCAGAAATTTCTACCCTGTGAAAACGGAACGCAGTTTACCGCATACCTAGAGGTCAAATCGTTTGTGAAAACAGAAAGGGATGTTGGGACACTGTAAGTACATGAATTCTTAGAGATGTAACCGCGAGGCTGTGTTGGCACGCGAGATCTCAGTCACGGTGCTGCATTTTAGTGAATAGGTTTGGTTCAGCAAATATTAGGCAGGTCTTCGAATGCAACATTGAGGTATAATTCATCTAATAAGGTCAGATCTCGAGAACGATGTAACAATTTGGGATCCTGCTCAGAAAGATTAAATACGGTAACTACAAAAATTTAAATAAAAACCCTCTGCTTCGTTCGAACAGAGTCAGCAAATGCATTAGGTTGGGAGGCACTGGAGACTATACATGTGACTGGAGGCTACACACTGGGGTGGTAGCCCCTAGAGACTCGGAGGCTGTACGCTAGGCTTAGCTTGCTTGAGAAATGCAGAACTGGTGTGTTTCAGAGCGACAAGGAGAATATTATCACGAAGCCTCACTACATCTCTAGGTCTGACAGAAGCGATAAAATAAGAGAGATGCATTGCCGAACAGATAGGTACAAAAACTTCTTTTGGCGCACAATAAGCAACCACAATAAAAACTGAAGTCCACAAAATACACTCCAATAATACACGTTACCATTTCACCTCCCAAAACTCTATCCATTACTATTACAACTTTACACAGCTAGTGTCCTAACACCCCCTGCCACACGTCCATGCGGCGGTTCGTGGGGTAGTATGCAGAGGTAAATGGCTCCCGCCAACAAAAGATTGGTTTTTAAGTAAAAAAATACATTACGCGACAGTGATTTCCAAACAATACGTTGTCAAGGGTCTTCTGTCGTATACAATGAACAAGATCGTTGAACCGTGGGAAGTATGTACATACGAGTGAGGCACGGACGATATTCGACATCCAAAAGAAAGAGGAAGCAACTTCACTTTGAACTGTTTAGAATTATTTTCCGGCTAGTAACTAACCACAAGGTGGCCAGACATTTCATTGCCACCCACAAAGAAAACTTGCGGCTCAAAGGACCGAGAGCGCGTAGCCAGGAAAGGCAATCCCGCAACACGCACTTTTCTCGCATTCCACTCGAAATAGTTCAGGAGAGGGCACTCATTCTGAAAAGGTAGAAAGCATCATCATCTCACCACTGACATTCAACCGAATATGGGCAGGACTTCGGAGTGTGCAGGCAGAGAAAATCACAGCCAATCGTCGGGGGCATCTGGCGAAAGTCCTACACGGTGGCCACTGTATTCAAGCTGAATTTCCCTGACTTTTTTTAGATTTTCCACACTACTTTCACAATTTTCCAGACTGTTTGATAGTATGTCTTTTATGGAATCTTAACGAATCGTAACGTACACATGATAAAAATATGATTAACAGCTGTTAAAGATTAAACCCAAAACAAAATTAAGTAAAATTATGACATAAAATGTATTTAACAGTTATGGAGCATCATCTGAATGACATCACATTCAACATACTTGCAAATATCTGATGAATTGAGGAGAAATGTCTCCTTTGAGCTTGGTAATTTGTCGTTAACGGAATCTTTTACTGCTATTTCAGCAGTGGAAAAACGTAAATTTAACGAAAATGAGCTGCTCTTCCTGACATTTAGAACGGATATTTGTAAAAATAATATAAAAAAAGTATTCACAAGGTAGCGGCCATCAAGTTTCACTATACCTATAGTCGTGGTTTGCACTAGCTTGGCAGCAAACCTACCGATTGTTTTTTCTTCTGCATAGTTCGTAAGCCCCCATTGATTTTTTCGCACCAGTAATGGATCGACGGCGATGACAAAAATGATGCTTCGGTAAAATCCGCCCACTATGCAACAGGCTATATGCACCTCTTCGGTTGAGGGGAGTATTTCCTGCAAATGCAAGGCTGTTCAATTTGGATTGACACTGGACTAGCTCTATGTTAACTCAATGATTGCGTGTATCGTAATGGCTATCACCAAAGCGCGGGATGTTCAAATATCGAAGATATACCTGTGCGTAAGAGGATGAAGAAAAATCACCACTTGACTTTTACAACAAAGATGATTTTTCCAGATTAATTTATCATTTTCCCTGACATTCCATGACTTTCCAGACAATGAAATTCCCTGACTTTCCAGGTTTTCCAGAAGTGTGGCCACCCTGGTCCTATCACACGAATACACTCTCGTTTCACTCTCTCCTCATTCACCTGATAATGTCCATACCGCCTCTTTTATTCCTCCTCTCAACGTCAAACAAATTTGACCTTTTTCTTGCGCAGTTATCAAAATTCGATTGCTTCTCGATGCGTCTTGCATCCACATTTTTCAAACCCTTCCGGATTTCCCAAACGATATTTTCCACGCCCCTTCCTTTAGTAATATTTTTCGATTATCTTATCTCTTCGTCGAGTCATTTATTCTTTACCACACTCACACACCACGAGATTCTAATCAACGACAATTCACACTTTTCTTAAGTAATGGGACAATGGATACGATAGCCTGACAAATATAAGCCGGTTACAAGATTTTGAACATCATTAAAACCATTAAGTTAGTATTTAACTTTGAATTTCCTAACCACATTACATAGTATTATGAAGTATTGCGTTTCACTGACTTCAATATAATAGACATTCACAACACCTCGACTTGGTTTTAGTACATTGACTTATGAGCCGAGTAATGACTACATATTCCTCATTTTCAATTTGATATTCACTTGCATATCAGCATCAGCAGTCACCAATGTAAAGACTGCTTAGCTGACACACTCCACTCCGCTCCATTTCCAGCGAACGTTTCATGAAGTCTTTATTTTAAAACCTAAAACGATTTTTACTCGGAACTAATGACAATTTACACCTTTCGTCTTTCTCTCCAACTTCTTGGATTAATATTTATTACCATTAGTGTTTCCAGGAAGCATTTTTGTCCCATAATTAGTCCAAGAAGTTTTTCTCCTCTTCTTAACAGTTTTCAGTTCAGAGATTTGGTTCAGGTGGAGCAGCAATACTCAATATAAGGATACACTGAAGGAGGGGCATTTTCCTAAACGGCAGAAGTACAGTACAGGATTACGGTTTATCTTTACCGGCTTAAAGGAAACCTAAAAAATGCTCACATAGTGGGGTGATCTATGGCCTCCAGCGGTTCCTCTTCCCGTCTCACTCATGGGTTAACATTACCTATATCCGTTTCGCACCGCCAAAAATGTTATAACATTTCTCTCCTTCATCAGAGTGGCTACTGATATCCAATTTTCAAATTCCACGACCTTTCCCTGACTTTCCCCCGATGGATTTACCAATTTCCCTGACCGATCGCCAAAAGGTCACCTATTACTGGAATATTTTTTTTAGCTGAATTGAATTTCCTACGGCAGCTTTAAAGTTTCTAATCATCGTCTCGTATTTTCAGAACTGCAAGCATGTATTTACTACAAGCTAACATGCTCCAGCTACTTCTCAACCCGAGTTTCGAAAGTTAAAAAAGAACGCTAGGTAAACTTTTCCGAACAACAAAGCCTCGGATTCCTTGTGATGAGCGTAATACATTATGATCATGATTTTAAACACAACTATGCAAATGTCGTAATAAGGATATACAAAAGGGGTACATTGTACGTCTGATTCACAACTAAATAACTAAGATTTACAACAAACAAGATTAAAAAATGAATACTCCACAAATTGATGGTAATTATTCCATGCACGTCAGTGACAGACGTTAGTTTCAGTTGGTGAAATAAAGGGCGGGAAAGACTGGCCGATAAACGTAATGATAGACAAATAACGAGGATTCCTATTCCAGTTTCTCCTTGACTGTTACGAGAATTCCCTGACTTTTCAGAAATTCAAAATTCCCTGACAATTCCAGGTTTTCCCTGACGATCGTCACCCCGTTCACCCTCCCACTCATTTGCTTTCATTAGATCATTTGTCGGTAAAAATGAAAAATTACATGACGGATGCACATAAAATTATAAAAAAATGACCAAAGATCACCTTAAGCCAACCTTTTTTGTTATGAAACACGCAGTGCTTTTTGAGTTCCGTGTCGTGTCTGGGTGGAATAGCGTAGAATTTATCCATTGGTTTATAGATTATTCCACATAGGAAAGATTTCATAGAGAAGAGCTAAAGACTGAGCCTCACCGTCATGATTTTGATTACACTTGATCAGCAGGTATGCACTTCACCATATTCACTAAAGCATCGAAATTCATAAGGCTCGAAGATGAGTGCCTATTGTCAGAGGTCGAACACCCACAAGGGAATCCCTTTATAAATGACTTGGCGAGCGAAGGGAGTACATCAACGGTAGTTGTACCCTCTAAAAACAAAAATGCATGGATAGCAAAACCTAATGCATGGATAGCAAAATCCAGTTTAAACAATATACCCATTTCCCAAAAAATTGAAACAATAAAGCGGATAGTAAAACAGATACAGTGCGGCACCCACTCTGATGAGTTCCCCATTGAGAACTCCCCCCCCCCCTCGAGTCACTAAGTCTTTAGAGGCTCCGCTTCCACTCAAATACAAAAATAGGATTCATCATCATTAGTTGTCTGCTTTCGCAGGCCCTTGGTGCCTCCATCTCTCTCTGTCCTCTGCTTTCCTCTTCAATTCTCTGTGACTCCCTCCATCCTTCAGGTCATCAATCATCTTTCTTTTCTTTCTTCCTTTTTTGCGGTTTCCATCCACCATTCATTCCAGTGCATCTCGCAACAAACATTTCCTTCCCAGTACACGTCCCATCCAGCTCTTCTTCCTATCTTCAATGGTCTTTAAGAGCTTTCTTCCTTCTTTTATTCTCTCCAACACCAATAAATAGGATTAAAATGCAAAAAATCACAAAAAAGACAAGTTTATCGACGTAGGCAAATGACACCAGCCAGTGAAACAAAAACAACGCAAGGCTACCTGAACTTTTCCGAGTTTAAACATTAACCTTTCCCAAAGCGACTACTACGGCGCTTCAAAAGGTTTCTCTTCCGCCGTGTCCATTGCCCGAAGCAGGCAAAGAGCAGCGAGCACAGCGATCGGTCCGCACGAGCGGCGCCGTTTCCGAATTGTGGGGACTCCCCCTTCCTCTCGATAGGGGATGCAAAGACACGGCGAAGAGGGAAACGTCAAAGGGAAAGGAGCAGAACGAACGCACCACGCTCCCTCTCTCTCCCACACACCATTTCGCTCCGTTTTATTTCATAAAAGAAGGAATGACGAGGGCGAGAGGGCAAGGGTATCTCTCATCTAATTAAGGTAGTCCGAGCGAGATAGTTCCCTAGTCTATATAGAGACCATACTCGAATTTTACGTTTTAATTTCACCAGCTGTAGGACACATCAATTAAATATTGTATTATTAATGGTGCAATATTATAGTTTTATATGGCAGAGATTGTAAGTAATTAAATGAAAATATCTACATAAGTCTTTAATTTGACTCATGTTTTTCACGTGGTACGTTTGAAACTCCATCAAAACGGAAGGTTTTTTGTGATACCCAAGAACCTATTGCGGTGACAATGTGATTAATTTTCAAAAATATTTGAGAAAACATACAAACAACACGCTGTTAGTTTTTTTACGACATATAGGAGTTAGAAATACCTCATTTTGTAAATTATGTCTCTCTGGAGTACATAGACGTACCATTTCCCATGTGAAAGGGCTGGTATTGTTTGGAAAATATCTCAGAAAGTAATGTGGTAAGGGGTAGAATTTTTGGTGTCATTGGATGGGTGAGATATTTTTCTTTGAAACGAGACCGAATTCATTGATTTCTAAGTAAAATGATATTTCGCTCAAACTACCTTAAAAGCCTTTTTAGGCATTCTTTTAAAAGGTCTAGATAATGGACGAGATACGAGAGGAGAGGAAAAAGCTTTGTGGCTGCGGCGGTGAATGAGGACAGATAGGGCAAAAGGTGCGCCACACAAATGTAGTCGACTCTTCCGACGTCACACCCACTTAGTGATCGCGGGGGATGGGGAGGGTGGGTGGGGTGTGAGAGTGGTCCTACTCCCTCCCCTCCCAACCTCCTTCCCTCCCACGCCCCCATCACCAGCTGTACGCAGCGAAGAAATCTCCTTCAGTGGACAGAGGAACCAAATAAAAGAAAATTGGCCGAAAGTGAAAATTTATATTTTGTCAAGGTTTTCTTCTGTCGTTTATTTCCATCCTTAAGGCCGGCTTCATAGGTCGGCGGCGGGGGCGGAAGTAGTGGTACTCAGCCAATGAGGACACATCTTTAGAAATCATGACGTCAGACCGATGAGCTGTGCTATGATAGCTAGCAGAGGCCGCAAATATTCACACTGACTGAATCTGGACTGAATTCTGTGGGGGCGGAAGCTGGCCGAGTAGCGGAAAAACCCACTGCCTTTCAAAAATTAATCCTCTTTGGGTGATTAGGAGCCCTTCTGTTTCCGTATAAGATTCTTTTAAGCGATGCGTATAATGTTTACGACGTACTTAAGATGTTAAGAGTATAATTTATAATGGCTTGAGATAATATGGTCTGGTATCCAACGAATATAGCCTTCCTTAAGGTTATGTAGCATCATTAAGCTACTAGCGTTAACCAGAAAGTGGCTTAAATCAGCCAATTGAAAAATATTAAGGCAAAATATTAGTTATCCATTCTTGATGCCGCAACTACGGGGGGAAAATTTTCGGGTTGTGGCTATTGTTTACTGCATGTTCTGACAGTGGAGATGATCACGCATAAATGCTCATATGACATTTCCTAACGAGTTAAGCAAGTCCAAATTATGTCACTCGCTCGAATGTAAGGATCAAAGCACAATACAATTCTTGAATTGAGTGGCAAGGCTTTTTCTAGACTCATTTCAATAAACATGTGATTCAGATTGAGGCGTAGCACGGTAGCTTAACGAATATGGTTATAGTGAAACTAGTGCCATCAAATAAGCATTAACAAATAATTACTAACTTATCTTTAGCCAATTCATTCATTAAATCGCACGAATCATACTCATGAGTCAAAAATGTTGCTTTTTCCGTCCGTGGCGAAATCCATCGTGATCCCCGCCGCCGCCGACCTATGAAGCCGGCCTGAGGCATTATGGTAGTGACGGCCGAGGGGAGCGTTTCAGGTCTTATTTTCACTCTACCTGTGTTTACTTATCACTCGATTACGGGTTAACTATTAAAGATATTGACTTCGGGTTTTCATTATTTGGTTTGAAAGATATTATTCCAAAAGATGATATCCCTCTGGGTTAGTGAGGAAACGTACCTGAACTTTGGCTAACAAAAACTCACTTCTCAGCCAGAAATTTGAAAATAGAAGACGGTCAACCTCTGGCGACAACTTTCTTCTATACCACACGTAAAGAACATCCATCATTACTTGTTTTTGAGGTCGTAATCTTTAAAACGGTGGACCATTGCTCGCTAAAAATCTTGCATTACTCCTTCCCGGCGAGCACTTTAAAATTGAAAGAAACCCCGTAAACAGCATCCCCAGATGAAACACGCGGACGGCGAATGGGAGGGGGAAGATGATTCAGGAAAGAGCACGAGGCCGAACCTCCCCTCCCGTTACGATCGTTTCACGCTTTTGATTTAGGGCCCGGGACGCCCGAAACACTTACGGGCCCGCATTAAACTCACCCACCCTCACTCAAAACGACTACTCCCACTCAATTTTGAATCCAGCTTCGGGAGACAACGGCAAGACTGGTTGGCGCGTAAATCACATCCCTTTACATCTCCAATGTTGCGCCAAATGATCTGTTGAGGCGGAGATTCCTCGGAGAAACATAAATATCACCACCTTTATTGTAATTTCTCCTAATTTCTCACCAACGCTCGAGAGGCGATGAAAAGGTCCGTCATTTCAGTGACGCATGTAAACAACCGTTTAAACGGGATTAGAAAGCTCGCGTCGATGGCTTCTAGGTCCGCAGAGACATTAATACAACCTCCCAATGCCATTATCAATTCCGTTTGGTTCTGATCCCACACCGAAACGAAGATGCGACAAACCGCGCCAAGTTTCTCTCCACACACAATTCGAAATAAGCTACTCATTCTTCACCCGTAGTAACGAGAACGAAATACAGTTAACAAAGCCGTTTTTTATTGTAAAAAAAACAAAACAAAAAAAACATCACAAAATTGACTTTTTCTTGCTGTTGATTATTGTTCTTATTGTTTTTACTATATATTTTTTTATTATTTAACATATTTTTTGTTTATTTAAACTCATTGAAAAGGCCCTAGTTGCTGTTTTTGGCGATTTTAATAAAAAAATAAATAAATAAAAGAAGCTCAGATACGCTTTGTCACGATAAAAATAATGTTATGAGGGTATGGATAAGCTGAGGTTCTTGGGTAATTTGCCCATTATTCATGGGTGGATTACCTAAAGCACTTGATCTTGAATCATTCATTAGTACCAAATATATTTCGTTAACTGTGTTCCACCAGGTTTGGATGCCGTATCGACGGTGCTGTTTTTGTGTAATCACTGAGAAACGTGACAGTGACAAACTACGGATGGCAATGATTTCATCACAGCATTATTTGAAATTAGTGAATAAAAAGGACCTTATCGAACATGATGACGACCATACATGCACAGAGCGCAAGGACCGAATCGAGCGTCGTGGCTCTAACAACTCCTTGGAGCTATTTTAGCTCTCGTGTAACTTAAGCCTGAATCACACGATACTTGACCTTGAACAAGCCCGAGGATGCTAGCGAGTACTGGATTTCTAGTACGAAACCTAGCGTGCTTGAAACCTCCCTAGGAGCTATCACACGATACTTGAACTTGCACAAGGTCTGTTTAGTAGATCTTTGATTTAGTACAGTCGCGGAAGGAGTATGACGAGCGAAATGGATGATTTAGAAGTCTACCATAATTATCGATTAAAACCTCAATTGCCTCAGGTACCCAAGCCATTGTGTATTGTTGTGAGGTTTGAGTTGTTTATTTAATCGCGGGAAATTGTAATTCTCACGAGGGACTATGGAGGCGCTGACATCAAAAATTGACGACCGCACTGCAAAGAGCAAAGGTGATTGGTCGTCGGCTAGTAGGTCTTACTGGGACCAAGTATCAAACTAGTACCGCACCAATTACGAAAACAAGGATACCAGCTAGTATGCTAGCGACCACGCAGGATTTCCAGTATGCTTGGTCTGTATCGCACGATACTTGACCTTGCACATCCTCGGACAAGGTCAAGTATCGTGTGATTCAGGCTTAAGCGTCCGTTGTCGAGACAGGGCCCAGCAGCGAGGCAGCAGATGTCACGTGCCATCGAAACCCCCTCGCCCCCGATAACCCGTTGGCGACGCTAACGGCGGCCTAACAAAAGGTCGGCGTCACTCGACGTCACATTCACAGCGTGTCAGGTGATTATCAATTACGGCCGGGAGGTAGCGGGGCATTCGCTACACCGGTGACCGCAGAGGTCGTCTTAATTTTTGATTGTCTTCATCCCACCACCTTCATTATTCCACGAAATAGCGGGCAAAGGATAATGTCGGCATCGTAGAGAACGCAGTGCGCTCACGTATCCCGGCAGCCCCCTCGTGGGCCTTCGGCTGAAATAAATAAATTACACATCAACACCCCAACTCCGCCAGGGAAAAGCGTAGGACAGCAACGTTGTCCACGTGTTAAATGCCGTGATACGAAATTAATTGATAAGCTGGCTGTAATCCCAGACAAAGTCAATATTGTTTGAGCCATCAACGCTCTTTTCACCACTGACCCGCTTATGTTGCCACCTCGATATAATTGAATTTATGCTCGGAATGGAAAAAAATGAATATGGAGCACCTTTCACACAGGAGGTAGCTAGCACGGTACTTATTCCATGTGCAAAAACACTAAAAAAAGTTGAAGCTTATATTACGGGAATATAATGAAACGGAATATATTACTAATAAAATCAAAATGATTTTAACTTTTAAGTCACTGATTCCAATTCCGCATTTCGCTATCAACTATAATTCAATGTTCGCCTGTAAGCTGACGTGGTTTCAAATATAATTAGTGGTAAAAACTAAGCGAATGGTAGGTAATACATGAAAAGAGAAAGGACCCTCCATCAAAAAGACGGTCCTCATAAGAAAAAATTATGTAACCTACGCCATATCGACAAAATACTATGATATAAAGCTGTTATCAGGGTTGCAAACGTAGACATCTTAGAAAAAAACTGAGTGAGCAAGCACATCCTGAGAGGGAAAAAGTACGAAATCCTCAGTCTGATCTTGGAAGGGAGAATTGAAGGGAAGCGCCCAAGAGGGAGAAGAAAAAGTTCATGGACACAAAACATCAAAGAGCGGACAGCGATTAGAGATACTGGGGATCTGTCTCAAAAGGCAAGAGAGCGATGCTTGAGTAGCCAACGCACTGAACAGTGCACGGCATCAAGAAGAAGAGCAAGATACTATGAAACTCGTCAATCGGAAACTATAATTAGGTAAGAGTGAAAATGAAATATAATTTTGAAGAGATAAAATCCATCTTAACGTCTGATGTAACTGTAATCAAACATCTAATATTGCCTTTTTTAGTCTTGTGATAAGTAATGATTTAGTGACAATGGCATCATATCAAAGAGGAGAGAGATCACGTGACATTTATACTATAAGGGAACCTAAAATGTCACACGACTATAAAAGGCAAAAACATATTGCTTAAGCTAATACGATAAAACTGCAACAGAAGTATGGTGGTCAGTACACGAATCCCAGCCCAAAGTCTGGCATTTCTCCCGCTTTCGTTAATCGCGGCAGAGCAGAGAGTTTTCGCCATATAAATTTCCGCCCCCTAGTTTGACCGTGAAAGACTATGAGGTAATGGCTAAAAAGGCAAGACTTTCCATGCAAATCAGGTCGCCCACTTGCCGTTCCGAATGTCGACGGCGTGGGCCCTCCTTCCATTATCTCCCATTTCGCTTCGATTCTCCGAAGTGGCGGCATTGCCCTCTCTCTCAACACCCCTATCTCACTCCCCTACCGGCGTCCTTGGGAAGCTCCTACCAGCTGCACTTGACACTCGGCGGCTGTCTCCTGCGAAGCGTTGGAACCCGAGCACTCTCGACGCGGATCGGGAAACAATAAAGGCGCGACCTCCGTCGTTTCTTCCTCAACATACGTGCATGGTAGTAAAATAGTCAAGATGATTAGCTCGAAAAAAACAACGATTAATTAACGAGAAAAGGCAGGACTGATTCAGGACTAAACGGAACCTTCGAACATGAACATCATCAGAAACTACAATTACCTGACGAATAGAAGGAAGGTTTTCCGACGAAAAGGTGAAAGAGAGATCTATTTTGTTCAAATTAGGCCATATCTGGAATACGCTGCGAGCACTTGGGGCCCCGCACATCCAAGTTTCTATTCGCGGAGTGATATGAATGATGAATTGAATGAAAAGCCGCAAACATTATTAAAACTGTTAAGAGCGAACGAAAAGAGTCACACAGCTAATGGAAGGATTGAGTTGGGGATCGTTAGAAACGCTAGGCTGAGAATGCTAAAATACTTCGGATAGGACGAGCGTCAGTATGACACGAGGAATCTTATTTCAACCCCATGCTATGTTTCTAGAATAAAGAACCCAAGTAAAAAGAGCAAAGTACAAACGGAGAGATCAAAGTAAGAGATATACACTGCCGAACTGATAGGCACAAAAATATTTTCTTTCCACTTCCCAATAATGATTATAACAAAAACTGCGTAACAATAACACCGTTCACACAAAAATCACCAGTCTTCAACCCCCTCTTTTTTCCTTATACTCCCCTCTTTCCACGGCTGGTGTCTTAACACCCCTTGCCAAAAGCCTCTGAGGCTGTTCGCAGACACGCGCGTACCCGTAGATAATTCCATGGAACTCCACCATGAGCAAGCAGGTTCAAGACACCGGCGTATGTCTCCCCATATGAGATGAAAGACACCTAAATATGAGTTCACGTTTCATGTTGTGGTTCCTTTTTCAGTTCATCACGAATTGAGTCGCCCTTCTCGCAACCCAAATTACCCCTCAATATATAGCCTTTATATCTTGCTACATCCAAATTCTTTTCGTCCTCTTGCCTCTCGCAAAACTCGAACGTATTCACTCGACACTGATTCTCGGAAAAAGTATCAGACGCATCTAGCCCCATTCTCCAAGTGGGAGTACGTCCAACCTTTCCATTTCACTTATCCCCTTCAGTTCCTTAAAATCGGATGGAAACGACATGGTTTTCTAAATTAAACAACATGCACACTAACGGGCAAATTGTACAAATACACCGTCTCACCTGCTTTACATCATATGAGTAGGACGTTGTCAAGAAATCCTGTTTGAGAAATATAGAAATGTCCGTCCTTTCATAACATGTTCACCAAGATTTCGTATCGCTGGACTCCGGACATGAAGCACGAATGAAGTCAACTTTGATAGCAGGCTAGTCAACCAAGAACAGCTCCAGATGTCTCCGTCTCAATTCTAGAATACTCGCAGTCATCAAACAGGGGCTTTGAATACACCAGAACTCATGAAGGATCAAGCCGGGGAGGGCAGCGGAGTTTTTAGCTTGTTTGTCGAGAATAATGGAGCTCCGAATTCCGATGAACTGGATCAATTTAAATGACTTTTTCGAGAATTGGTAGCTATCATTTAGTTAGTGAAAATTTAAACCTTCATATATAACAAAATCGAACAATTAAATACTTTATACACTTCGAATCTTTTCGAGTGAAAAAAGATAGAATCAAGGGTTTATATAGACGACAATTCGTACGGATTTTCCCGTTTTCCGCACCAGGAAGCTTTGTTATGCGGATTGGCACTAGCAGATCAGAAACCTAAAAAAATAACAATTATGAAAAGGCAATCCACAAGATTTAATTAATCGCAGAGACCGGTGTTGCTGCTATTTTTCGGGATTTGTATTCCATGAGATATACTATCCGCTATTTAGACCTTCGCCCTGGCCTAAAATAGAAACTCGCCGACTAGTCGCGCACCGACGGGCGGTTCCGGAGAGATCGAACGTAAAAGAAACCACGAGAGGGCACTGTGATAGGGTGCGGAGTTAATTACTTTGACCATTGGGCGGCGGCCCGATAGGATGGCTACACGGGCCTCACGCCGCTCGGGGGGTCATTTTCGCGTGATGAGCAATCTGTCGAAGAGCGAGAGGGCCCGCGGGTTCAATTAGATGGCAAGTGATGAGGGGGGCTGTGATGTGTGTTGGGAGGGGGGGGGGTGGTCGAGACGCGAAGGAGGCGAGTGGCAAGCGGGGAAAAGCGTCGATGCTGCGCTGTCGATCCTTCCGGGGTGCGACGAGACAGAGCGGAGGCGCCTGCTGGAGGTTGGCGAAATCTGACCACCTAAGGCCGATTTACAGAATAACATTACCTCACGCCAGATAACAGTTAGAGGTAAGTTATCGCGAAATTCGAATTCATTTTCGTCCGAGATTTATTTTTAATTCAATTGGTCTCATTTTAAAGAAAAATATCTCACCCTTCTAACGACACCGAAAATTCAACCCCTTACACCACATTGCTTTCGGAGTTATTCGCCAAAATATAACAGCCCTTTTACATGGGAAATAGTAAGTGGAAGCACTCGAGAGAGACATTTACAAAATGAGGAATTTCTCACATTTGGAGGTTTTATGTTTGATGGATGTGTCCTACAGATGGTAAAATTAAAACGTATAATTCGAATACGGTCTTTATTATGACTAGGGAACTATCTCGCTCGGACTACCTTAATGAAAAGATGTAACATTTTGATCGAGTTTAGAGTTCGCGGTGAGCAGTTTTGAGTGGCATGAAACAATAGCACGTGTTACTGTTGCACTCGTTTCACTGAGCATTTATGTTCATGCATTAACAGTAATGCATCATTAAGGTTTTTGATAAAGTTAAAGAAATTGCCTCTCGGTAATTTTTCCCCTCGGCGATTCGGAATGAGGAATGTGCATTTAGACGAGACGTAGAAATTTGGGTCGTGGATTTGGAGAAGAATGGAGATGGTAGGCAAAGTAGCGAGGAAGGACGAGGAAGAGTTGGACAATGTGGGAGAGGAATGGAAGCTGGCGGGGGAGGATTGGGAAAGGCGGAAATGACGGGCCGGGGTCATGTTAAGGTAGTCCGAGCGAGATAGTTCCCTAGTCATAATAGAGACCATATTCGAATTATATGTTTTCATTTCACCAGCTGTAGGACACATCAATTAAATATTGCATTATTAATGGTGAAATAAAATAGTTTTACATGACAGAAATTGTTAGTAATCAAAAGAAAATATCAAAATAAATCTTTAACTTGACTGATTTTTTTGGCGCGGTGCGTTTGAAACTCCTTCAAAACGGAAGGTTTTTTGTGATACCAGGAACCTACTGAAGTGACAATATGAATAATTTTCAAATATAGTTGAGAAAACGAATTATACACCGTTAGTTTTTTTACGACATCTAAGTGTTAGAAATTCCTCATTTTGTAATAATTTCTCTCTGGAGTGCATACACGTACCTTTTTCCATGTAAAAGGGCTGGTATTTTTTGGCAAACATCTCAGAAAGTATTGTGGTAAGGGGCTAAATTTTTGGTGTCATTAGAAGGGTCAAATATTTATCTTTAAAATGAAACCAAATTCATTGATTTCTCAGTAAAATAGTATTTCGCTCAAACTACCTTAAGAGGTGAGGATATATTGAAGAGGGTGATAACGCTGATGAAGTGTGGGAGAGAAAGGAACAGTACAAGAATTTTGGATGACCAGGAGAAGAGAATGTGATGAACTTGAGAAAAACCTGTCGTGGAGCAGTCCAAATGGGAAAGTACAGCAAGGACTGTCCAAAATCTACCAATGCGCAAATATAGACATCAGCCAGCTATGACGAACACGCACCTGTACGGGTGGGAAGCAACACAATCAAGGTGCTGACACGGATATTGGATAAGATTTGCAGGTCAAAATAACAGTGCGCAGATACAAATGTTATTTTAGTGATCCATCACATTGAAGAATAGATTTTCAAGACACACGTACGCCGAGAATGATATTTTAAATGAACAAGGACAACATTCGAAACCAGCAATTCTAACCTACATTTCGGTGGCGTTTAAAATTTGTGATAAGGAGTGGAATTTCGGAGTGGGAAGCAAGGAATGGCTGCAAGAGTAAAACAAGAGCTAGTGACGGGATGCATGGACGACCACAGATGGAGAGGAGGCTATAAATTTCAGCATTCCCAGCACAAAATCAATCTATTCCTCCAAATAGCCTACACACAGCAGCTGGGCATTTGAACATTTCCTGAGATTTCCAGGTTTTTCAGACATAATTTTTATTTTTCCAGAGGAAATATTGATTTTTTTCTCGTTAATTATAGGAAAATGTTCGGTATGATTTTTGGGTGATTAAACGTAAGGATTATTTTTAAACTTGCATATTTGGAGGAAAATAAACACAAAACTTTAAAATAGTTTGAGAGAAAATCACTTCACCACCCTTTCTTAGATTTAAACATTGTCATGCTGGTGCTCAAGGAACAAGGTTATATTACAGCCAGACTTTGCTATGAATAGCATTGATATAAAATTATCAACAAACAACTTAAAAAACTGTAGGAATTGACTTTTTTCCTTATTTTGCTAAATGCGACATCGCAAGGGAAATTTGACTTCGATAAACTTGCCGATAGAGTCACGTTCTTTACGCCACTGATTTACAGACTATGACCAATTATGAACACAATGCACCTATATAGAAAACATTGTACCTACTTTCGGTGATTACAGGAATGCAAAATGCGATAACGCAAGGGAAACTTGACTTAGCAACTTGCCGAAAAAGGTACATGGCTTCCGTCGCTGTTTTATATATTGACACCACAGAAAATTCCATAGTCAATTCGATATTTTCCTGAGATTTCCCTGATATTACCACTAAAAATAAAACTCCCTGAGATTTCCTGGTCTTTCCGGTTCTCCAGAGTGCTGGACACCCTGCTAAAGTACAAATTTTACAAGCACAGACGAGCGGCTGGTTACAGCCATTGAGGCGGGGCCAAAAGATGGAACTGAGAGCGTCGAGGAGGGATCCACCTCGCCAGGTTGACGTCGATGCGGTGTAAGTCAAGAGCTCAAGTCCGCCATCAATTACCCGATTCGCCGATTACGCGTCGTCACGTGGAACGATGCGTAAAATGCTCGAGAGGCCATCTGCGCTCCACTACACAGTGTGGCGTAGAAGAAAAGGAAAGAGCTCATTCGATGTGAACGACATAATTGGAGAGATCACCTATGGACAGAGCGTATTCACGGGCGTATGAGCCATGGATGACGATAGATTGATGACTCACAGCGTGAAGAATCAATATTGCCAAGGTATCTAAAATTTGAGAGCTATCATGAATCAGCCTTGAGAAAAGATGTAAAGAAGGGGCTGGAGAAGAGTTTTATTCGCAGTGCCACGTTGTGCGTGGCAGAAACGTCGTCTCTGATAAAGGAGGACGAAAATTTACCGCAGACGTTCGAGATGTGGGTGCGAAGAAGAAGGGAGCGTTTGGTATGATGTGTGAGGAAAGGAGACTTCTGGATGAGATTTGGAAGAGGCAGAGTGCGCGGTTTGAGGGGATAAGCATGAGGGGCTAAGTATGTATTAGAGGACAGGATGCTGGGTTAGCGGGGAAGGGGATAGAAAGACAACAGGTTTTATTGGTGGAATGATG
This sequence comes from Ceriagrion tenellum, assembly GCA_963169105.1. Taxonomy (NCBI): domain Eukaryota; kingdom Metazoa; phylum Arthropoda; class Insecta; order Odonata; family Coenagrionidae; genus Ceriagrion; species Ceriagrion tenellum. The sequence continues at coordinate 141,002,490 of OY720637.1, read as the reverse complement.
GACATGGCCAAACCAACGAAGCACACTCCTTTCACAACCATACAACAAAGTGGGGAGAAGTACACTTTTGTACATGGCGATTTTCGCCTCCTTAGACAGGCACTCATTCCTTGATATGCTCCACATGCTACCTACCACTTTCCTTCCAGCATTCGCACGTCTATTTATCTCCTCATCTATCTGTCCATCTTTCGCAAACATCTTACCTAAGTACACAAAATCATCCACTAGTTCAATTACTTCACCATTCGCCCTAATCAGACAGTTATTCTCCCCATTCTCCTTATCAAAAACGCAAGGAAAAAAAGGCACACGAAGAAACTCCACCTTTTAATTCGAGGGTTCTTTAAGAACCAATTGTCTCGAATAGTCGCCAGCAATAATAAAAACCACCGCCATTTATAAAGGGAAGGATGGGACGGGAATGGCAAGCGACAGCCGAGGGCAACGCAATCAATCAGCAGATGTGAGTGACATTCCTTCCCCGAGGCATTTCACATAATTTCCCCGAGTGCGGGAGCGATACCCATATCCGGTGAACTAGCTGCGAATCGCCAGTGCACGGACAGAATCGGCTAAAAACATACAGCGGATCAATTGGAAGGCAAAAGAGCAACGTTCGCAATGGAAGGTTGTATGAAGAAAATTGAAAAAGAGGCATAGCACATAGGCTGGACAAGGTACGGGAGTCCGTGGAATATCGGAGGTCGGGATATGCATGAAAGAATGTTAGCATCACCTGGGAAGAGGGAAGAAAGAAGTAGGAATCCTAAATGGGACGCGAGGAGGACTGAACAGCGCTAAGCTAAAATGAGAAATACGAGAAAGAAATAGAGAGATTTGTGGTAGACAGAAAATTCACGTCAGGAACTAATTCAGCAGAGAGAAAAATTGAAATCCAGTCCCCTTGGTAAAAGTATGAACAATACAGGCATCGCATTCACATCAGTATTGCTACAGTGCAATTAGGGCTCAATGAAAAAATAGAGGTGATAGGTGTCTTAAAGTTCAGAAGAAAGGCAAAGCGAAGCAACTAACGTCGAAGGCCACCACATTAAGTGCATCGACTTCCGAATTGACATTTAGCAATGGGAGGAGAATACTCGACTTTGACGAACGCCAAGCAATGACGGAAATTCAAAGAATTTCGGTTCTATTTACCGAGAGTGACTAGTAAATTGCCCCTATGACAAATGGACTCCTGTATCCTCGTAACAATTTCTGAGCGTTTCGAATTTAGTTCTGGCTTTCAACAGCACTGGACACAACACGATTTTTAAAACTATGCTTCGGGGGTTTCTTCGAAAATTGGCGGACAAAGATTCATTTCACGACCAATACTGGATGTGACGCTGAAGCAGACAATACTGCGGCCCAACGCGATTCGGCATCTGACGACCGTTGAGGCCAAGTCAAGATCCAAAAGCCTCCCCACTTCCTCAACAGTCCCCCAATACACCGTCGACTCCATTTCCAATTGACCCGTAAAAGGAGCACTTACATTAATTAAAATACACACATTCGAATTCCATACCGTCCCTTACATGCGCACAACCCTCTCCCCAAGCATGGGACCATCAAGACGGCGACCACAACCCGAACCACCAGAACGCTAATCAACGATCAGCGACGCACGAATGAAATTCGCCTTTCCTTAGGAATGCGGCGTCTAACGATCAAACGATCAAACTCTTATTGATAAAGAAACGTAGCGGGGATTGAGCTTGATTGGGAGAGTAATGAGAAGAGTAGAGGCTTCGAGATTAGAATCCAAAATTATCGCCGATTTTTTTTCTTTCGAGCGTTTCGACGACTAATGTCATTTCGCCTGTATTGTTTCCCACGCGCAAGGAGGATGCCACGCACCAACAGGATGATCCTCCCCCTCAAAATTCGAGCCAGTCATCTCGATCGGGCATGTTGAAGAGGGTGAGTGGAGGGGGGAGAACGTCGGGGAGACGCGGAGGAAAGGAGAATTCTACACCTCATAATCAGAGGCCAAAAAGCGTCAAGACCTCTGGAGGGGCCGAGTATAGCGCACGAAGGTTAATATCTCCCCAAAAAATTAAGGAAGTCAAGCAGGGGCGGTCTGGCATCATCGGGGGCCCTCGGCTGGAAACTAATTTCGGACCCCTTATTTTATTGGTGAATGACAAGGCCGTAGCGAGAAAAATGTTTGGGTGGGTACATTTTGTGGCTTCGTTGTTGCAAGAAAGGAAGCGCTGTTATCCATGCTATTTGGACACCAGAAGAACTCGCAAACAAAATATGTTTGTTTTATTGCGAAATAAACCAGATACCCAATATACAGATGTCTTTAGAAATATTTAATATGGGTCTGTAAAAGGCAGCGCGACAAACTGGTTTCCAAATACCGGCGCGTCTACTGTTCACTCTATAAATCGATTGAACTATTTATAATTACTCAATATGGAGACTATTCAACTAATAAGTATCAAAAATCAATCGATCGGGCGTAAATAGCGCTGCGTTGAGAGGGTGGAGACAGTTCAAATAGAAAAACGATCTCGCGAGTTGTGGCACTTGAACCACGCCCTCTCTCTTTCTGCCACTGCTCGAGTTTTTCCGAATTAGTGCGCACCAATCAAGTGTGCCCACGATCGCATTAAACATCCACGAACATTATTATTTTTTTTATGCGCCCGCACCACAATACTGGAACATCAGCATATTTGTTTGTAGTGCAGGCCCAATAGCCTACTTTTAATTGCGGGCCTGGCGTAAAGTAGGAATTTTTATCAAAACTTGGACGTTAGGTATGTTTATTATGAAAACCTTGAAAACCTAATTCTTCATGTATATCAGGTAGAAAGGGCACTAATAAATAATTCTTCAACTAGGTATAATAATTTGATTATATGAACGGTACTTACACTAAATTTTTCCATAGAAAACGGTTATTACGGTAAAAAACAGACATTAGTATAAATAATTCACGAAGAAAAGAAATTTCAAAAGCACTTGATTTTGATTCCCTGAATTTCTGTTTTTTAACAAACTCGTCGTTCTGAAAAATACCCAAATCACCAAACCAATACATTAAAAAATAAACAATTGTTTTATATATATATACATTATATATAATACAGTGTTATATAAATAATAATGATGTTTATTCTGTAAAACCTAAATGATTACTAAAAAAATAAATTAAAGACAGTATGTAGTTGGAAAAACTATTTCTTGAATAATCATCCTGGAAAAATATCTTATTTTCGGCGTTTTCGAGAATTTCCACAGACTTATAAATATGCTTGGCAGAAACAACGTGTCCGGTAATGAACGTAGAGTTTCTATCGTCTGTATCACCGCAAGCCATGCAACGGGGACAATACGCCTAATTTAGTGGGATTGAATATGACAGCCGTTTTCTGTAAATTTTTTCTCCGTTTGGAAATAACCGGTAATACAATGTTGAAGGTTCGAATGGTAATATTGTCCCTTTTCCATCACTAACCTGTATGGGATGCTTCGCCATAAAAGCGTATTTACTTCGATAGGATCACTGATGTTGGGACTCATAAAGAATCCTAGTTGTTGCGGGTTAGCAGTTCCTTGTTGAAAGTTATCTTCTTCGGCATCTTCATACATTTCTGATGAATCACTTGATGTTTCACAAGATGATTCCCACGGAAGATGTATATTTTGTATTATATGTAAACTGTACCAATTCACCCGAAGAGAAGAAGGGAAGTAAAAGTGCGGCAGTGGTGGCAAAGGGGAATGCGAGCCGCGAACAGAATGATGAAAACACCAGTTTTTCTAACTCATCAAGGAGTTTTAACTATAGTTGACCTTATTAAGCCCGTCATTTAGTTCAAAAACACTAATCAGCTTATTTTCAACCATCTACGGCTATTTTGAAGAAAAGAGGGGTTCCGGAATAAATTTGCTCCGCAGATTCAGAAAATAACCATTAAATTTCTGTATCACGTCCGATTTTTTGCAATTCGCGAAAGCGTAAAAAAATCCATTTTTAATGCTAATGCATAATATAAATGTTCATAACTTGTGAAAATGTTCTTGGGGGACAGAATGAATTTTTAAAGATTGATTCACGCAATCACATAGCTAATAGGTAAGTATAATATCTTATCCGCATAAAGTCACGATTTTCCCCGTGCGCCAATGTGGAAAGCTGAATGGCACTTATTTATGGTGTAAATAAAGTAATGAATTGGAATGGATTTGTTCCGCGCATTTCGAAATTAATATTGAAAATACAGACTATGCATATTTGAAGACACATATATAGCAAATAACGAGAATCATACAATTTTATTTGCAAGTCATCAAATTAAATGATCATGAAGAAAGTGAGCCTAGACGCTCCCATTGCCACCAAGCAATACAAGGCATTCCAGCGCCTCAAATCTTTACATAAAAATAGTTAAATTTCATTATTGACTACGTATTTGTGTCTTTTCGTTATAAATTGATTTCATCCCTCTAGGGAACACACTTTTATTACTAATACTTCCATATAATGCCACTGAAAAAACTATTTTATTTTTTAATTTTCCCATTTTCGCGATTTATGAAAAATCCTGACTTGATGCGGACTTTGGAATGTTTTTTTTTAAATATGCTGAAAAGTATTTTATTCATACATAATTTATTTTTTAAAACTTGGACAACATTTTTCTTGCTTTGCTAGTAGGTATACTACGCTGTCATTCTCCATATTTGAGCACGTAGAAAACCTCGACGCCATCCTTCTTGGAAATTTTGAAAGTTGTTTTTCTAACTATTTAAGTTTACTAATATATAAAAAATCTTAAACAAATTATGTCCACGTAGAGAACATTTTTACCCGCTACAAAGATTTAACTTACGGAATACATTAAAAAATTGCCTTTTCACATTTTCACCTTTTCGTGATTTGTGGCAAAACCGGAGGTGATATAGGAATTTGAAGGTAATTTTCGGAATCTACAGAACAGTACATCTCTTCATTTCAAGCAACAAAATCTTGAATATTAGTGAGAGTCACTGATTTTCCTAGCGCTCAGTATTTATTCCAAAATATTTCATCACTTTCCCGTAAAAACAGAAACCGCAATTTCTTTTACCATTAATATTACATAAAATTCGAGAGCGTAGACCACAAGAAGATTTCTCTATTTTTAAAATTAGTAATTACAACTATATTGGGGCCCTGCAGTGAAATTTTTATGAGGAGCGTAGCAATGCAAGTACGATAAACTTCACTTTTCACTAATCACGCTTGGTATAATCCGATTGGAGGGCAATTAGCTGTAGAGGAGTGAGTCAGCTGTCGTGAGGCGCGATGTTAGACTAACTTCTACTCTTGCTAATATTGTTGACACTCCAAGTCTGGGGCCCCCCTAAGCCGCCTCGGGCCGGGGGCCCTAAGCGATCGCCGACCTGCCGACCCAGCCAAACCGCCACTGAAGTCAAGATACGGATTGTACAAAAACCTACCCACCAGCTGGTAGTATACCCAATGTATCCCGATCACTGATTATGTAACATGTGGGGAGCGCATTAAGAGTAGTACTCAGTCAGTCGTATGGGACTTAAAAAAACTGTGGATCCGTGGTCACCTTGTGCTTTAAAAGTAGGCCAACGCAGATACCTCATCCAGGGTGGTTACTGATATCCAATTTTCAAATTCCATGACCTTTCCCTGAATTTCCCCTGATGGATTTACCAATTTCCCTGACCGATCGCCCCAAGGTCACCTATCGTTGGAATCTTTTTTTCTGCTGAATTGAATTTCCTACGGCAGCTTTAAAGTTTCTAATCATCGTCTCGTATTTTTAGAACTGCAAGCATGTATTTACTACAAGCTAACATGCTCCAGCTACTTCTCATCCCGAGTTTCGAAAGTTAAAAAGAACGCGAGGTAAAATTTTCCGAACAACAAAGCCTCGGATACCTTGTGATGAGCGTAATACATTGAGATCATGATTTTTAACACAACTAGGCAAATATAGCAATAAGGATATACAAGAGGGATATATTGTACGTCTGATTCACAGCTAAATAACTAAGGTTCACAACTAATAAGATTTACAACTGAATACTCCACGAATTGTTGGTGCTTATTCCATGCACTTCAACAACGGAGGTTAGTTTCAGTTGGTGAAATAAAGGGCGGGAAAGACTGGCCGATAAACGTAATGGTAGAAAAATAACGAGGATTCCTATTCAGTTTCTCCCTGACTGTTGCGAGGATTCCCTGACTTTTCCAGAAATTCAAAATTCCCTGATGATTCCAGGTTTTATCGGTTTTCCCTGACGATCGCCACCCTGTCATCCCCATTGAATCCTTACGTTACCGTCCTCCGCCCACCTCTCCAGAATGGCGCTAATGACCTAAGCTGTCAGTCGCCTCCCCAACTCTTTACTACTGACGGTTAGAACAATTACTTCTCTCCACTTCTCCTCAGGTAAATAACAGAAAACTAACACGGAGACGTGTCAGTGATCCCTAATTTACATGAAACGAGAAGAAAATCTGCGCACCTATCATTCTCAAGTTATGAAGACAAATATAATTTCTGAGAACGGAGAGGGGACACTCAAATATTACAAAGTGACTTAAAATGGAAAACCGTCTAGGGGCGACTGACATGAGATGAAGACGTCAAGAGATCCGTTTGGGCCGTTTGTAGGAAGAAACGGCCAAAGGCACATCTGAAGGCGGCGTGAGAAAACACACATCAAGTCTCCCCTCGGTCGGGAGTGTGTAACCCTTATGATGAAGTATAAAGAACACAAAGAGGAAGCTATTTATACCCCGTGTGAAAGCAAGGAAAGAAAAATGGGGTTCTAAGCAACGTAGCCAAATCTTCACGAAACACAGGCCAAAAAAAGTTTTCCTTCTATAGAGCTCACTTTGAAAAACCTATAAAAATGAGTGAGACGGTGAATACTTCATCTACAACTACATACTACCCCGCAAACCGCCGCATGGGCGTGTGGTAGGGGGTGGTAGGTCACCAGCCGTGTAAATATGTAAAAGTTTTGGAGGTGAAATGGTGACATGTACCACGGGAGTGTATTTAGAGGAGATCAGATTTTATCGTGGTCGCATATTGTGCGCGGAAAGAGCGAATTTTTGCACCTATCTGTTAGGCAGAGTATCTCTCTGATTTTATCGAATCTGTCAGACCTAGAAACGTAATGAGGCGTCATGATAATATTTTCTGTGTCGCTCTGAAACACACCAGTCCTGAATATCTCAAGCAGCCTAAGCCTAGCGTGCAGCCTCCGAGTCTATAGGGGCTCCCAACTTAATCCCTCTAACAGTTATATAACACTATACTTGAAGGGAGAAAGATCATATATGGATTTTATCTTCTTCTTCAATCGCTTAACAGCGTTTTCATGAATCCATAACACTTATTGAATAAGGCACTCATTCACTCGGTACCTCCCTATTAGATTGCACCAAAGTTTTTAGATAGGCCTCACCTTTATGGCACGCGAGTAATTCGAAACTGGATTTTCAACTAAATTCATGGACTGAGATCCAACAAATGGTGAATAATATTTTTCCACTATCAAAGCAACACTCGCCCGTCCCTAAGCGTGTGACACCCGCTCTAGTCAGACTGCTTTGTATATACAAGCCCTACCACTAATATCTTTCATTTTATTATCTATTTTAAGGTCATCTCAAGAATCATTATCAAATTTATTTTCTCCTAATGCAGTCTCTCTTATGATCCTCATGATTTCTATAAGCCTTTTAATTCTTCTTCCAATACCGCGCGAACCAACATTCTCTCTCCAGCAAGGGAGGAATAAGGCCACTGTTTTTTAGAGGGGGGGAAAGGGTGCAGATTGCCACTTACCGTGGTTTATAATGCCCTATGATTACCATTATACCCATTTCCCCATGAATTAGCCGGGGATGGCTGTCCTCCATCCCCTCTCCCCCTCTCCAACCTCTGTTCCTCTACCATCCTACGCTCACGACTCACGCTTAACCTGTCCAACCTACCAACACATGCTTTCGCTGACTCTGAATCTCCTCCACCAACTTTACACTCCCTCCCTCTATTTCTTAACACTTCCCCATTGCCTTCCTCGTAACTCGACCAACCAAGAAACATGAAAGCTAAAAAGTCACGCAATTAAATGTTTCCCCGATGAGTTCAAGTAGTAATAAACAATGCGGTATGCACAAATTTAACCTCCACGAGACAATCGAGCATATCCATCACATTTGGATAGCATGAAAGGTAACGGAGATAAGTGGATATTCCTATATCCACACAAAGTTATGAGATTTCAGATCTCCGCTTATTATTTCGTCTCCAAACTAACCCCGCATTTTGGCGGTCGAAAGGCGAAATTCTCAGTTTTTGAAAACAGAAACTGAACCCGTTCCCTCGCTTACAACGAGGCAAGACAGTAGTCATCAGCCTCATACCTCTGAGGGCATCGCTCTCCTGGAAAAAGAAGTAATGAAATGATAACGGCGATGCAATGATCATAAACATTCACGGGAACCATAATGTTCACTAAAATTTTAATGTCTTTGCCAGACAGATCTGTGGTCGTTAGAAAGTGAGAACACCTCACTAATAGGAATGTAGTCGTCCATATGAGCTACATCGGAAAGCCAATTTTCTTTCTGCAATCACTTTCTTTTACAGCCATGAGCACAATCATTACCATTGGATATCACTATGTAAATAGCTGAATGGCTCTCACAGGCTCTCTCTTAGATTCATAATATAAAACTATGAGGAAAATCACCGTACTTCCGATGATATCCATCGAAACCGGGAAAACGTCACGGAGAGGACTTGCATATGGAACGACCGCTAATCCGACAACAGTCACTTAAAAACGGGTTAAGCACAGAGCACATAATTGCGATGTAAACCACATTTCGGTCATATTATTTCTGGAAAACACATCGAGATTTAGATATGGCATTACAGTTGATGAATGCTTCGGAATAGAATGAGCATGTTAAACGACATGAAGGGGATTCGGAGTTTGCAGTGAAACGAGAGGGACAGCGTTGGAAAGGAAAAGGAGCTTTGCCTTTAAAGAGGAAGTTCATCAACTCCTAAAAAGGTGGTTCCGCAGGAGAATACAACGCCAGTTGACTGAGGCTTCCACTCACTCGCTCCTCGAGTGAGTGAGAGCGAGGTATAACCACACATTCAACTAAATAATTTGGCCGGCTTCTACTGAGAACATCTAATGCGTCAAACAGTACCAAAATATCAAATACTTAATGCACTAATTTTTAAGATGATACCGAAAAATTAAAAACAGTTTTCCATCGATTATGGTACAGCGGAAGGTTTCATGGGCACACTGTTTAAATGAATTACATAGCACTGACGCTCAGATCGTGTCATAAATGTGACGGTGTCTCGTGCGTATATTTTCTCCATCTTTTTTTAAAATTATTTCAACTGCTTGGAGACATGCTTACAATAATATCGCAAAAACTTCATCGTATGGCGTTTTTAGCCCATGGCGTGAAACTAATGAAGTAAAATCATCAAATATACATACCTACATACAAAATTGAAAAGTTCAATAACGAAAACAAAGAATAAAACCGGATCTTCACGTATATCCAAGGTTTTACGTCCTTACGATTACTATATTTACCTCAAGATTAATTAAAATTGCTTATGTTTTCACATGAAATTCGTACAAGGACTCTCATTATGTCAGGAGAAACATTTCGCTCGAAAAAACTAAATTGGTCTCCGCTAGGCACCGGTTTCGTTGACGCGGCTCGGATGTCGCGTTCAGGAGCCCAATGCCATTCCACGCACTGCTATCTAAAAAAGGCGTCAGAGGCTATTCCTTACAAGGGACCGTCATCTGCATCGTCGAACGGCAACTGCCAGTGGGAGGTCACTCACGGCGCCGGCAGCAGCGAAGCCAAGAGGAGCGAGGCTGATACCGTTCGCCTCATGCAAATAGAGCAATGACGACAATCTTTTTTTCCTCCGATGAAGAAAAAGGTTAAACAGACCGAAAGACCCAAATCATAAGCGTAATGCTTGTTTGTTTGTGGAATTAAATATGTCTGTAGACCGGACGATATCAAAAAAGTATAATTACGTCCCCCGCGTAGTACTACATTTTTTATCCACTGCATTATGATTAATTGTAAGTAAAACCCATGTATATTCATGTTAAAACCAGTACGACGGGTTTATTACAAACTATCGACTGTATTTACATTTGAACTTCCGTCTTTCATCACTAGGCGGCACCACTTTCCGAAAAGTTGTTTGTTTACGGAATTCTAGACAACAGTTTTAGGCGACGAGATAACAATCCATAATATATATTCACGGACTGAAATAGGTACGAGACGAGCAGAAGGTTGTGACACAAGGCGGAAGAAATTGCGCTTACCGATCCCGCCATCGTTCGTCGTCGCGTCAAGTGATTTCACTGACCTCCGAGAGCGCAGAGGAGCACGGCCGTTGGCCCCCACGAGTAAGACAACGACGAAGCCAACCACCGCTCGTCGTTGGCAGTGAGAGCGCGCGACAGGGTTAACAGGCGAGTTCCTGCGGAGCGCGCCCGTCTCTCGTCTCCCTCGGCCAGAGAGAGGCAGGAAAAGGGAAAAGCGGTCACATCGCGGTGAATGACATCGGAAAGACAAGGACAAGCCACCGATTACGTGCGACACGGGAGCGCTGTGAGGGCAATTCCCGGCGGGTTGCGCGCCACGGAGCGCGATCCCCCACGGCGCGAGGCGGGCTTCATTTGTTGGATGCGGCTATCCTTCCCGCACCCCCTGCCATGCGCCTCCAATACCACGCGAATCGCCCAGTCAAGGGAGGGCATGAGAAGGCTGACGGAACGCACTCGAGGCACCAGCGGCACTGACTACTCACTTATCTACATCTACATAATACCCCGCGAGCCGCCGCATGGGCGTGTGGCAGGGGGTGTTAGGTCACCAGTCATGTAGAGGTGTATGTTTTTTGGAGATGAAATGGTGACATGTATTATGGGAGTGCATTTAGTGGAGCTCAATTTTTATTGTGGTCACTTATTGTTCGCGGAAAGAACGAGTTTTTGAACCTATTTGCTCGGCAGAGTATCTCTCTTATTTTATCGCATCTGTCAGACCTATAGATGCAGCGAGGAGTCATGATAATATTCTCTATGTCGCTCTGATAATATCAGTTCTGAATTTCTCAAGCAACCTACGCCTAGCGTGTAGTCTCCGAGTCTCTAGGGGCTCCCACCTTAATCCCTCTAAAAGTTGTGACACACTACATGTACGCTCGTAGCAGTTTTTAACGAAGTGCGTTGCTTTCCTTTGTATTTTATTAATTTTTTTGGATAAATCTTTATAACCAGGGTCCCAAATGCTCGTGGCGTATTCGAGGTGTGGCCTAACCAGAGCGAAGCAGTACCTATCTCTCTTTGACATTTTCATCCGAGAACCTTCCTATTATACGTTTAATAAAACCTAGTTTCTTTAATGCTGTGCCACATTTCGCAAGTTTGCGAGAGATATCATTTAGCATAAAATTCAATTAATTATACCGGACTCTACCGGTAGGGGTAGGTTAAAATGGAAGTAATAAAGTATATATACTTTAAATTTACATGGGTGGAGACCTTTAATCCAATATTTTTTTTAACATCTCAGTATCCCTCCAACCCTTCCTCATTCCGTACAATAAAACCTTTTGTCTTTCATCCCCTTCCTCGCTTACCCAACCTAGCATCCTCTATAATATCACATACCTCACTACATTTAGATACATTTGCCAACATGATAGCAGTTTTTGACCATGGAATATGTGGTACGGCTGTACACTTCTGATAGACATGACTTGAAAATCAGGACGTTATAGCGCTCAGATGACGTCAGACATTAATGAGGGGTAAGTTCTTATGCTTTGCCAATTATCCTTAACGATAAATCGATTACTTGCCGTAGTACTCGCTAAATACTTTTTAAAAGTCGATGCCCTCACATGTAAAGGCGTTTTCTGTGAAGGGCGTGAAATAAATAAGCCTAGCGGCAGCCTCAAATGTAAAAATACAGCTAATGGCAAAACGCTGTCTGAAAACTTTTACTACATCTAATTTAATAATTTCTACTACAAAAGCTTTTACTACATTTAATTCATGATTCTAACAACTGCTTATGACATAAATAAAATTCAAATACGTTAACCGTTATGACAAGAGAAAAGCATCGATAGAGATACCATTAACTGAAGTGACTATGAAGCAGAATGAAAGAAGGTATATATAGTTATCACTAATGGCGACGGTCTGCGTTAGAAAATCGGCAACTAAGGATTTATTGTAACTCTATGGAGAAGAAGATAAGAACTCAATGGATGCATGCTTTGACAAAACTTCCAACTAAATGGTGCAGCAAATAAAGATAATTACCGAGGAAGTACAAGGATTTATTACGAGAGGCCAATTACGTTAAGAATGTTACACCGAAGGATCAGAGGGGAACAAAGCGGTTAGCTGGGAGGATAATAGGTAGGAGATCCGCAGAAGCAGGCCAACTTCAGGGTCGATGACTGCGAACTATGAGGACGACAGCACAGGTCCTTGGTATCTAATGCATCGAGGGACAATCCACGTAAAAAAATTAAAGAGTACCCGGCAATACACATGGCAACACTTGGACTCAATAACTAGCAAAACAGTTCACTTTAGATGTTATCGCCTATCGAAAAAAATACCAAGTCTCCTTTCTCCGAGTTGCATTAAACGTCGAAGAACCGTGGACAGGGTGGCTACTGATATCCAATTTTCAAATTCCCTGACCTTTCCCTGAATTTTCCCTGATGGATCTACCAATTTCCCTGACATATCGCCAAAAGATCACCTATCATCGGAATATTTTTCCTGCTGAATTAAATTTTACACGGCAGCTTTGAATTTTCTAAGTTTTCTAATCATAATCTCGTATTTTCAGAACTGCAAGCATGCATTTACTATTAGCCAGTGTGCTCCAGCTACTTCTCAACCCGAGTTTCGGAAGTTAAAAAAAACGCGAGGTAAAATTTTCCGAACAACATAGTCTCGGATTCCTTATGATGAGCGTAACACATTGAGACCATGATTTTTAACACAACTAGGCAAACATCGTAATAAGGATATACAAAAGGGGTAATTTTACGTCTGATTCACAACTAAATAACTAAGATTTACAACAAACAAGATTAAAAAATGAATTCTCCACAAATTGATGGTGCTTATTCCATGCACGTCAGCGACGAACGTTAGTTTTAGTTGTGAAATAAAGGGCGGGAAAGATTGGCCGATAAACGTAATGGAGAAAAATAACGAGGATTCCAAGTCCATTTTCTCCCTGACTGTTATGAGAATTCCCTGACTTTTCCAGAAATTCAAAATTCCCTGACAATTCCAGGTTTTCCCGGTTTTCCCTAACGATCGCCACCCTGGTGGAGTTCATCGACAACGGCTGCATTAGGAAAGGTCCCATGCTGGCGAGGCAGCCCAGTCACTGAACGAGAGGGCACGAGCGCGCAGCTTTTGGTCCATCGCGAGGAGTCGAGAAAAAAATCCGCGGGTGGGGAAGCGAATAGGAAGAGAGCGGTGGCAGGCAGGAAGGAGCGCATGATGTGCTGGGGAAATCCCACTCTCACTATTCTGAGACGAAAGCAGCGTGGAGGAAGGAGGGAAGAAGATAGGCGCGATCTTGCACGGAGTGACGGCAAGGGACCGAGGCGCGGGAGGAGGAGGCTTCCAGACGAGGGACGAAGCTTTGCCAGGTGGAGTAGACGAACCCAGAGACGACGAGCAAGAGGAGGCAGGAAAGAGATGTTTGCGCAGTATTTCAGCTGCTGACATGACTGGTCCACTTGTCTCATTTCTAACCTACCCTCCACTCTTCTCTTCAGAGAAAAAATCGAAAACAAGTCGTCCGCCGGTTCCAACTCCTATCACACTGCGATCGAGGAAAATATAAAAAAACCTTACAACGCTGTTTTTGGACCGCCAAGTAATGCATTTACAAAAAAATTAGATAAGTGACAGAGAAGAGACGTCCAAGATAAATAGCGCAGTTGATAGAAATGCAGCCAATCACTGGACACGTCGAATGCAGTTTGGGGAGGGGAATCAAGAGACCGAAGAATCCATGACGGCCATCCTTGATTGAATCATACGACCGCGAAAAATTTGTGTACATTTCAATTATTTCCAAGCCAAATCAGGATATTTCAATTACCCTAGTCCCTTGTACGGAATACAACCGGATGTTCCTTATGTAAAGATAACAAAAGAGAACATTAATGAGAAGACGAACGTAATCCTTCTGCACCATTCAAACTATGGGTCGCTAAAGGGACTCAAATTAACGATGGAATAATTTCTATCGCATACCCTGAGGGGATAGTTCGTCCTTTAAACTAAGTACTCTTTTAAAAAGTAAACTCTCCACTGAAACTAAAAACATCACAAACACTATCCATACCATTCAACTTATCTTTAATCCTATGTCAGGAAACATTTTCCCGTAGAACAAAGAATTTCGAGGAAAATGAAAAGTTAACTTGTTCGCTTTTAAAAGAAGCAAGTGCTGAGAGGAAAATATAATCTACGTTGCATCAAAAAAGGAAAAGGTTGAAGCCCTCTACTTTACACGAAAAACCATCCTGGACAATCCATAATGTATCATTCTGACCGTGACATTGACAATGAAACGGCGCTAAACTGATTACAATCAAAGTAGACGGCAAAAAAATTGTACTTAAATCACTTGGAAAATGAAAACTGCTTCAAAAACACAGTCTTGGAGGAGAATAGCCATATTCGTTAAGAAATGCATGGTATGAATAATAGCAAAACATAAATAATTTGACTGATTACACCAGTGAACAGCATAAACGTTCAAATTACTGCCGATTCCGACTGATGTAAGGTGAGCAGCGACTTCCCAGCAAAAAGGCGCCTCGTAAGTCCCTTTACTGGGAAACCATTTCAAGGCATGAAATGACAAGCCTTGTACCATAAAAAATTAACGCACGTCCATCTGATGTCCGGCATCTCTTTCCTGAAAGCAAACGTCTTAACCAGGGTGACTACTGATATCCAATTTTCAAATTCCCTGACTTTTCCCTGATGGATTTACCAATTTCCCTGACTGATCTCCAAAAGGTTATCTATTATTGAAAAAAATTTTCTGTTGAATTAAATTTTACATGGCGGCTTTGAATTTTCTAAATTTTCTAATCATAATCTCGTATTTTTAGAACTGCAAGCATGTATTTACTATAAGCTAGTATGCTCCAGCAACCTCTCGACCTGAGTCTCGGAAGTTAAAAAAAAAAACGCAAGGTAAAATTTTCCGAACAACATAGCCTTGGATTCCTTGTGATGAGCGTAATACATTATGATCATGATTTTTAACACAACTAGGCAAATATCGCAATAAGGATATACAAAAGAGATACATTGTACGTCTGATTCACAACTAAACTAAGATTCACAACTAATAAGATTTACAACTGAATACTCCACGAATTGATGGTGCTTACTCCATGCAAGTCAGCGACGAACTTTAGTTATAGTTGGTGAAATAAAGGGCGGGAAAGACTGGCCGATAAACGTAATGGTTCAAAAATAACGAGGATTCCGATTCGTTTCCCCCTGACTGTTACGAGAACTCCCTGGCTTTTCCAGAAATTCAAAATTCCCTGACAATTCCAGGTTTTCCCTGACGATCGCCACCTTGTTATTGTCACTCCTCATGTCACAAGTATTACATTCGATCGCTTCACATATTCCCCAGACGCCGTCAACTGCAGTGATATCGTCCCGGAGACGGAGAAAGAAGAGGCCGCTAATAAAAGACCGCCCCGCCAAGAGAGACAAATAAATACATAAGCTGGCGGGGAAATATCGACGTAACGACAGTCGGATGCTCATCCTGTGATGCGTCTCTTAAGGTTCGCTGCTCGCCACTTGGTCCCCGTGCTCATACAATGTACGCACATACAAATACGAGGGCAATTTTTTTAACTTCATTAAAAGAAAGAACCGTTTGCGCAGTAAACACTGTATGGGGAAAAAGCGAACAATATCATTTACACTAATCTTAAAACGACATACACTATACCTTCAAAAGACGGTCGTTTACCAGAACTGAATAAAGTTTTGAGGAATAGGAAATGCAATTAATGACGACGACAACTGTCAATGATAGGTTGAGCCGAGATACGTGATAACAGTCAACACCCGCTTCGAAAAAAGAAACCAATCCATCATGCTCCTACTTTCTGTATAGTTCCACACGGTCATTTCCTTCAGAATACTTCTTCATTTCACATTTTTCGTCCATTAGGTCTTCAGAATTATCTCTCCGAGTCACTCTACCCGTACTGCGCCAATTTATTTCCACTTTTCAGTCCTCGTCCCTTACTACTACTACTACTACTGTCCTCTCCCAGTCATCATGCCCCACACAAATGAGTACCACTACGTATTGCGATAACAATCCTTCCCTTGAAATAATCAATCACAGCAACCAGTAGTGTAAACAATGGGCGTTAGTGAGGCGAAGGGGGTTACCAGTTGGGACATTTACCCACTTCTGGGATCCTTCCATCTTACAGAATGAGTAATTACGAATAGAATTCACATACCATTCATCCCTCACCGATTAATTTCTCTCTCACACAACGGACGAAGAGCATTGCGGTGGAAGGGAGGGAAGAGGAACTAAGAGAAGAAACTAAAGAGGCGCAATCCCATCGAACACGAATCAAGATCCTTCAAAGGCTCACTATAGACAGCCGCACATCCCTCCACGACGGAACACTCGGCTGACGGAATTTGCTCAAAAACCACAGCCGGAGTGAATATTTTGTATGCACCCGACACCCGGCCCTCAGACAGGTTTCCTGAGTAGTCATCCAGGATTTCGTGAGGATTCGTAATAACTTCAGAATACATCTACATACTACCCCACGAGCCGCTGAATGGGCGTGTGGCAGGGGGTGGTACGTCACCAGCCGTGTAAAGATGTTAAAGTTTTGGAGGTGAAATGGTGACATATACTATGGGAGTGTACTTGGAGGAGCTCAGTTTTTATTGTGGTCACTCATTGTGCGCGGAAAGAACTAGTTTTTGTATCTATCTGTTCGGCAGAGTATCTCTATTTTATCGCATTTGTCAGTCTTAGAGATGTAGTGAGGCGTCATGATAATATTTTCTGTATCGCTCTGACAAACATCAGTCCTGAATATCTCAAGCAGCCTAAGACTAGCGTGCAGCCTCCGAGTCTCTAGGGGCTCCCACCTTAACCCCTCTAACAGTTTTGTAACACTATATGTTCGTTCGTAGTAGTTTTTAACGAAGCGTGCTGCTTTCCTTTGTATTTTATTAATTTTTTTGGTGAAATATTTATGACCAGGGTCCCAAATGCTCGCGGCAAATAAAGGTAAAGTAGAAGATATTTTCAGGATTGACTTCGTGAAAGTAACAAATAATTAACTACATCCACATTCTACTCTTCGAGCCGCCACATGGGCGAGTGGCAGGGGGGGATGGTAGGACACCGGCCGTGTTATGATGTAAAGGATATTTTGGGACGTGCAATGGAGAAGCGTTCATAGGGAGTGTTTTGAATGGAGGTCAGTTTTTACTATGGTCCCTTATTGCGCGTGAAAAGAGCCAATTTGTGCAAATATCTGTCCAGCAATGTATCTCTCTTATTTTAGTATTTCCGTCGGACGAGATAATTTTCCTTCAAACGAGACAAAATTCACTGGATTCTAAGTGAAATGAAACCTCGCTCAAAAAACTTGAAAAATCACGAGGGAAAAATGAAGTACTCGGCAAAGGGGGTGAGAATCCGAACGGAGGGAGGATAGTTTATAACGATGGGTAGTCGGTTGGGGGGAGGAGGAGTTTCCCGCATGACGTGGGAAAAGTCCCCGTCCTCCGTCGGTGTGCTCCGCGTGTACAAGGAGGAGGAGAAGGGGGGGTAGCGCGGGGCAGGGGGACGGGGGGGGGAGAGATGTATACGTGGATAGACATGGAATAGCCCGCGCGGCGGACAGAAATAGAGGAGGCGATGGAGGGGAAGGAGGGATGAGCAAGGGTTTCGGGAGAGAGAAGAGGATGGGGAGGGAGGGTCTGAGAGCACCCTTTTTACTCCTTTTTGAGTGGCCGCGTCAATCGGAGCAAAACTACCGAGTCAAAAATTATGCGCTCAAAAATAGAGGAGGCCGTATGGTTAGCTCGCTGCAAGCGGGGACTCATTAGGACTTCCCTCCGCTTCAGGAGGAATTCACTGCCGCTTCAGGGACAATTCCCGGGGGAACGCGGCCAGGGAGGACATCGCTCCTCATGTGCGAGTCCAAGGGTCTCCAGGATTCTCAGAAGACTCCTTAAATTGGTAGATACATTGTCCCTTTACTCCTTCTTTTAAATCTTTTTAATCTCCCCCCCACCGGGTTGCGGCGTATTCTACGTAGTAGTAGTAGTTTTGATGTTGCAGGGTGCGTCGACGGCTAGGTCATTTTGCACCGCTACAGTCCGTTGATAAAAATAACAATATTCAATAAAGAATAAAACAGGCGGATACGGTCAAATTTTATTAAAAAGTCCAATCTCTTTCAGTAATAAAATTATACGGTTGAAAATAATAAGGTCGCCTGCTAAAATGGATTCTAGGTCTCCCTCTATAATGAACCGTCTTCGTGCGTCACGATACTTGTCACACTCCGGGCGTATTCCTTCCGTTGTGGCTGGAAATAAAGATAAAAGATTCTCTTCAATAATTGCATACTCCGATTCAGAACCCGAAGGAAAAAACACAAAAATGCCGACAACATCGACCCGTGAAAGACGACAGGAAAAACATAACCAGACAATTAAAGCCATCATATTAGATAATATCATCTGTAACCCGGTGAAAGTCCCTTATGATTAAATGAAAACCTTCGTATCTTTTTCACACTGTTATAATCTCATACGAATGGTTTCACCACATCGGCACAAGAGGATGTCGCCTGCCATGCGATGAAACCGGTCGTCTGAGAATCAAACAGTATAAAAAAGAGACAATGCTATTTTAATTTAAACAAAGCCACCGAGTCACCCAGGATAGTATAACGTACACATTTACAAAATGATAGGATACCTTTCTTTCGCCGAGAATATTATCACCTATAACAACAACGTGATTAGGAAATATAACTACAGTTGAGAATTAAAAGCAACACGCGGACTACGATTATTTTTCTTGTTAGTTACTCAACGATTTGGATAGCAATGAGGAATGCCTTACAAAACATGAAAATAAAAGAGAAAACGAATATTTTTCCTGCAAGTAGTACTTTAATAGGTGCCTGCTAAATTAATGCGTTTCATAGATAGTCCATAAAAGCAATTATCAGACAATAGTTAGCTTTTTAAATTGGCCGGATAGCAGCATCATTTTTGTACAACGACAAAGAAAACGTGTGTGCTAGTGTGAGAGCTGTGAAGCAAAATTAGGATGCAAACAAGCTTCCATTTCAACATTACCCTTCACTGATATCGCTTTATCATTGACAGGAGAGTCATTCCCTTTTTCGGGGTAAATACTAAATGGGTCTCCGAACATATTCTTAAAATATCGCAAAAAAGATAAGGTTATAAGGATAAAGTGTACCTTTTCTTCACATATGATAATTTCTTTACTATCACAGCATTAATCGCCATAACTTTGCAACTATGGGGACACCAATAAACAAATTTTCAATTAAGTTTTGCCTCGGGTAATTGATGGGGCGGACCGATTTTCATTATCTACGGGGGCTTCACAAGTTTTCCATACTTCCACTTGTATGCAAATCTAATATGTTGACGATTGATTACTCGAGCGTTAGAACAAAGACACCGAGCCATTTGATAACGCTTTACCAGATATCTCTTCGTTATTGTCGAAAATATAAACGAAACCTGTATTTAAGCCCACTGATCGACAACGATAATTCATCCTTGCCCGTTCATTATTGAAGACTACGCGGAAAAAATTTAACTTTGTGAGCCAACCCACCTTCTCATATTTTCCCTAATCTAAATTTAATTATAAGCATTGGAATTCAAATAAATTGTAATCCGGATCCACCGTCACCGAAGTTAACTTCACGCAACATATTAACTTCGCAAAACATAAGAATTTCACTCAACGTATCTTACAAAGAAGCCAGTCCTATTCATAGAGAGAGCACTATTCCCCAAAACTTTCCCCAGTCACTTTTACACGGCTACAAATTCGTGCGAAAATTCTGTCATTTATAGCCGTCGAGCAGGAGGAATGTAAGCAACGAATTTTTAAATAAATTATCTCCTTGACAACACATTAACATTAAAATTCAAACTGAAGTAGACAAAACATCTCTCTGCCAGGGGAAAAGGTCACCGCACTCGGAGGTTTGCACGAGATGACAGAAATGCAGGACCAGGCAGAGATTTAAGGCTCGAGCCACTTACATACTGGCTGGAGGGGATCGACTTCCGCATTCGACGAACACTGAAGTACGACTCGTTTCCCACGGAAAGAAAATATTCCGGACGAGAAGAGCTCGGACCTTCTTCCATTCCTCAGGTATTGAGAGTTTTTAAGGCAATATAAGCGAAATATCATTTTACTTAGAAATCAATGAGTTTGGCCTCGTTTTAAAGAAAAATATATCACCTATACAATGACACCAAAAATTCAACCCCTTACCCCATTACTTTCGGAGATATTTGCCAAAAAAAACCAGCCATTTTAAATGGGAAATGGTACGTGCATGCACTCCAGAGAGACATTATAACAAAATGAGGAATTTCTAACACTTACATGTCGTAAAAAAACTAACAGCGTGTAGTTTGTATGTTTTCTCAACTATTTTTGAAAATTAATCATATTGTCACCGCAGTAGGTTCTTGGGTATCACGAAAAACCTTCCGTTTTGAAGGAGTTTCAAACGCACCGCGCGAAATAAATGAGTCAAGTTAAAGGCTTATTTCGATATTTTCAATTAATTACTTACCAGTTCTGTCATATAAAACTATATAATTGCACCATTAATAATGCAATATTTAACTAATGTGTCCTACAGTTGCTGAAATTAAAACGTATAATTCCAATATGGTCTCTATTATGACTAGGTAACTATCTCGCTCGCACTACCTTAAATTCATGTGCGCTGGATCAGTCCCGGAAGAGCACCTCTATCCAGAGAGGAGAGCGGGAGATACGCCCTTATCGAGGCCTTCCCTCCCAACTACACAGCATCCTCATCCACGCGAGATGAGTGCCCAGGGGAGGGGGGATTGGAGTGGGGAGGGAGGGCGGGTGGGAGGGGATCGAGAGACGGAAGGCCAGAAGGGAAGGAAGGGGATGTGTGTATGGAAGAGCGTTCTTCCGCGTCGATGACGTCAGAGCAGACGTGTTTGGGGGAGGGGGTGTTGCCGCTCTCGACACTCGGGAAGCGCGGCGTTTCCGTTGAATTACAAAACAAGTTGGGGGTAGGAGGGAGGAGTGGGAGGGAGGGAGGGGAGGTGGGAATTGGAGGGGGTCGGAGGGGAGGCAGGAAAGAGATCACAAACGAACGAGTTAATGCATCGCGCCAAAATCAGCAACCCCACTCAAAATGAACACGCGAAAGTAAAATAGGGTAACACACTCAAAAAAGAGGTTGGGTGAAGCATTCAATTTTAGCTGGATAAGAAAAAGTTGAATTGAATATCAACTGCTATCGATACGATAGTCAAGATGATTGGACATACCAATCAATTTAATAGGATAGTCGCTACTTGGTCGGCGTACCACCGTGTTGGTTCATACACCTCACTCGAGAAGTCTCTTTACCAATAGTTGGATCGGACAACCAATGCGATTGTCAGCCGGACTAAGCTTCTACTTCAGAGTGCTCTATTGATAAATTCTCAAACTCGTTCGTTCCTGGCAACCTGGGCTACTTCGCCATTTTCACTTCCGGAATACCCTGAAGGATAATAACGCGGTTAAAAGTCCAAAATGCAACCTATAAGTAAACACGTCCGATGGAGTTTGGGCAAGGGAATCGCATCACCACTGAAAAATCATTCGACTGTGAAAAAATTGTTCACTTTTATTTTCATCCTAAACTAAATCAGCATGTTTAAACAGCCCTAGTATCTTGTACGGATTCCAGGATCAAATTCCGGGTAAGGGTAGGAGCGGTGGTTAAGAGTGACAACTGCTCTTGCCGAGAAAATATTGGTTGAATTATTTGAATTTAGCCATTAACAGACTTGGGTAAAAAATATTTATCGCCATACTTGGATATGATTTTAAATTACAGAGTAAGTCACAAAACTTATTTTAAAAATGTCAATATTTGATAGGACAGCAGATCTCTATCACCTTAGTCGTCGATGCATCCTTCAATTAAAAGCACTACCAACTTCCAACGCGGAGGGCCCACGTTCGAATCGGAGAGGGAAATTATTTATCGCTAATCCGATACCCACTTCGATGTAATGAGAAGACTTCAGTACTCCCGACTGTCGGCGTCGAGACGATATTCTGAGGTCCCAATGTTGTCCTCCAGAGGCACGATTCTCTCATCTAAAGCCTCCATCACTCCTAAGCCTATGCCCCTCTGACTAAATATATGACAAAACATTCGACCAAATGGGGTCCAGTACAGTACGACACGCATAATGTAAAGAAAATGTAACCTCACACTAGGATTTCAATTCACTGAACAATGAATTGGAGTTAAAGCACATTATCTCCAAATTATACTCATAGCATCGCACTCAAACCAGTTTCATAAACTATTTGGTCAAAAACTATGACTCCGGGACAACAGCTTTACCCTTAGCAACCTCATCCCTACGGAGGCAACGATTCGTGCCGACAAAAACTTGAAAAATGATTACAAGTAATCCTAAAATAACAATATAGCATTCAGCACTGGCATCGATACAGAATTTGTTCGCATTACACGATCTCTCCCGTTTGAAATAATCCCAGAATTCCGCTTATCACATAACGAGCATTTTTAGATTCTGATTTTAGTCAATATCCAACCAGAGACCACTATTAGGATAGGCAATTCAGGGAAGCAACCGGTGACAGGTCATTTTCAAGGGATAACAAGTGAAGAAGAGTTAAGGGAAGGATTACGAGGAGGTATAGAGGAAGGAAGAAGGAAAGGAATAAACTGCGCACAAATTTGCAATGAACAATCAAGCTTAGTGGCAATGACATTATGCATTTGACCAATTATGCGTTAAAAATAAACTATGCAACGGGAAAATGTCTTAGAAGCACTTCCCGAATAATGCAGAACACACATCTACGGGGCCGACGACAGAATCACAATGGCTAATTATTTTATCGAAGGATTTAGCTACATCATTTCCCCAACACTTACTCTTTCAGTTACCCAATGTTTCCAACGGTCGATAGCGTTACGAGTGGGGGTTTCACCCAAACGATTATATTGATAATAGCCACAAGGACGGCGACGACGGCCGCATCGATATGGCCTTGTGATAAGTACTCTCATTCTGCTGGAACGTTAACAAAGGATTTTTTAAATATTCTGCATTCAAGCGTTCTCAAGGGCGGAGTTATTTCCAACAGGTAGTCTGAAGTGACAATAAAGAGAGCAAGCAGATTCTTATAAAATTTCCAATAATTCTGCCGACAAATGTGCAATTTAAAGAGTTGTTTTCACCGCTGGCGAGAGATAACTCAGATGAAAAGCTACCGGCTTAGCACTTCCTAAGGTGTCATGGGATTATCGTTGGGAATGCCATTCGGGAGAAATAAAATTGATAACTCAATACTATAATGGGGTATTAAAAAGGCAAGCAAAATCATATTAGTTAGGTGAAGCAGGCAGGAAGCAAAGAAATCAATTCCGCTTAACACAAACGAGAGGGTGCAAGCGTAAAACAGAATGTATACCATAGAGGCACAACTATCCAATGGGACACGAAGAATTACATATAGCTTTAAGAATTCATTTTTTATACTTTTTTCCAAACATCCAGATCCAGTGCACCGAATTTACCACCATTATCTCGCAAAGAACAATGAACAGGCTACGGAAATGCAAGCCTCAAATGAATAAGTGATCTCATTGGTGGTGGTTTTTAATAATTTCTCTTTCCCAGAAAGCTCCACCATTTTCTCTACGACTTGTGTCTCATGACAATAGCGTCAGATTCTAGTTTATACTAACAAGAATCATAAATTGCTAGGCGTCAACAAATTAAGACCCCCGCACTGATTTTAATGGCTAGGGACCTATACTCGCAAAAGGAGGAGTTTACAGGAACGGTAAAATCAGAGAAGATTAACATTCAATGATCCTATAACATGCATCGAAAATTGTCTACGATAAATAATTAAAGACAGACTGATATTCCAAAAGCACTCGTGGTAGAGTTCAAGTGTGAATGAGGAAAAATCCGATGGGTGCCACGATTGAATGGGCGCTCGCAGTACATTCACAATTGCATTCCGATGTAAATTCACGAGCGGCTCGTGCACAGCATTTCAAGCTATCACGTTCTTACCAACAGGCTGTCCCCAGCTGAGGGCCGGAGGATTTAAATTAATCACATGGAAAAAAACACTTAGCTTTACAATGGAACGAAATACTATCAAGACAATTTCAGCACTCAAAATACATCCTCCCTGACTAAGGGTGCGGTATGGGGAGGGAGCGGGAGGGTTTGTACTGGATGCTGGATGCCATTAAAATTGCATGGATCGGGAGAGTGACGACAGCACTTGAAGTCATTGCTGTAAAAAGCTTTTTACTACAACATTCACACATGACATATATGTTCACTTGCCACATCTCGGATAACATGAAGCGTAAACATTTATTCATACCATTTTGAAATTATTCCACCATGCTGTAACTGACTCCTTCATCGTACAGTAAGAAGTAGTGCATGTCGACGGTGACGCTAACTGATGAGGTTTTCTGGGACGCAAGCATCTGCACAGACTCCCTTAAGACCGTGCCAAGACAAAGCAATACTCGGGGTGGACGGAAGTGAGGTCTCAACTGGACCACTTCTGCAGAGCGGTGGACCATCGGGTGGGGGCGAGGGGCATAGCATAGTGGGGGAAGAGAAGGATTGGGGGGGGGGGCACGTCCGCTAGCATCCACTTGCCGGGAGGGACAACATGTGCCCTCGCACCCCATGGACCGAGACCACATCCGGCCCACACTCGGAACAACGGGCGAATGTCCCGCGTCCCATTTTCCGCCCCCCATCGCCTACCCACCTCACGCTAAACCCACTAAACGAGAGGGAATGCGCCACGGGAGGCAATTTAAGCACCTCGATTCGTGAAAAACGTCATCAGAAGCAACTATAATGATAGGGGGATCGATAATAAAACAGGTTTAAGAGTTGGGCTACCTTGGTAGCATAATTTCAAGAGATAACAGAAGCACCTCTGCAGTAAAAAGAAGGATAGCCTTGGCAAAGAAGGCATATGAAAATAAAAAACATATTCTAGGAAATAGCCAAATTAAAGTAGAAATAAGGTATTCTTTTACGAAAGCGTTTTTACGGAGCGCACTGTTATATGGCTGTGAAAGCTGGACATTGAGTAAGACAGAAAAGTCGCGGTTGGAAGCTATGGAAATGTGGATATGGAGGAGAATAACAAACACAAGATGGACTGACAGAAAGAGCAATGAAGAGGTGCTGAGGGAAATAAAAGAAGACTGATAAAAGAGATGGCGCAAAGGAAGGTCAAATTCATTGGTCATGTTCTTCGACATAATAATTTTATAGAAAATATAATGGAGGGAAAGGTGCTCGGCAAGAGAAGCAGTGGAAGGCCAAAAAAGAAGTTCCTAGATGATGAACGAAGTACATTGGGATTAAAAACATGTGCTGATTTGAAGAGAGCTGCAGTACACAGGAACACATGGCTTCAGAGACAAGGCTTAGCCTTAAGAATATGATGACAGCAACCAAATGAATATCAAGATTGCTGCGGGCCAGAAATTATGAGATTCCACGACCTATGCAGGCCAAAATGTTGATATTTTCCACGTGATAACACCCGTCCTGTCGTAAGTGCGCTTTCCGAAGAAGGCACAGGAAGAGGAGCACTACCACACACGCATGTTCAACGGGGGGTTAAAGTTGGTCATCAAACGAAGCTCCACAGATATCGCTGTGTGCGAAAAATCGACTTCCTCTCTGATGGCATATCATTCTTCGGTCATGACCATATGAGAGCCACTAACTACTAGATCAATTTCGGCGGAGATATAATATTCCACCTTCCTCAGCATGAATGTTACGATTAGGATCCGAAAGTTTTTCAAAATTAATTTTTAAGTACCAAATGAGAGCTCCCTTATTTCACTCAGGCAAAGAACTAAAAACCTCAAGTACACAACCTCAGAGACTGCCTTAAATGGTTTGACTCGTTAAAAACAATCAGATTTTGACTTCGAAAAGCAAATTTCCAGGCTACTTTATCATCGCAACTTTTCCAAATTTAACTGGCCCCTTCTCAATTTTTACGATTTTTCCAGGTTTTCAAAGTCTTCAGCAATCCTGAATATGTCAGGCCACTGGACAGTAATTCCCTATTATTTCACGGAGGAATCTTCCCCGACGTTTCCCCCACAAAACTATCAAATTTCTTATTACTATAGTTACGCTCTAGATACGGCTATGCTCACGTTTATAAGGAGTAATTTCCCTAATACCTGAGAAGAGCACTTGCCCTATAACCGTGAAGCAAGCCGTAACCAAAGCGATGGCTATGTCTCGGGCAACGAGTCCTTAAACTATTTCCATCTATTGCCTCCCTTCACGCCGTCCTGAATCTCTTTTCGTTCTGCCACCTATCCCACACCACGCCAACTCAAACATTCTCCCCCTCCCCCAATCACTCCACGCACTCGGCACACGCCTTCGCCACACAGTACGTCGTCCAGCCGCCTTCAATACCCTGTTTCCACCAATCAACGGTCTCAACAAAAAAAGGGAAACGAAACAAATATTCACAGCGGTACTATTACTCTCTACTTCTCTTTCAAGTCAAGGGTAGCAAAAAAAAGGATTTATGGACTACAAAACATCTCCTCAAGGCAAGCCTTTTACCAGGAGTACGGTAGGAGGAGCCCAAGCGTAAAAGTACAAAAAATGTAATTTGAAGCTTACTTAAGGTTGTGTAATGAAGTGTAGTCGTAGTGATTTTTTACCACTCGGAAAAATAGGGTGAGATTGAAAGGAAAACTACTGCCTAACACTCCCTTGCTCTCATTAAAAACAATTCTCGTTTGTGAAGTTTTCCATTCAAACATTTCAGGGTAAAAATGGCGTATTAGAGTAGTAACTTTGAGTCAAGTGAGCGAAATGTTTTTCGATACATGCCCAAGGACTTTTTAAGTCGAATGCAGCTGGGAGAGAGGAGCATTGTACTGATGCTCCGCGACTCGCCGAGACGAAAAGTATGCTGGGTAAATTTACTCGCCATAGAGAAACTTGCCAACAACTGTAAGCCAATTAATGGCATCAGAAATTTTCTTTCCGCTAGAAAAAGATACTGGCCAATCTGTTTTTCCAACGCATTGACTTCATCAACAGCAAAAAGAGGAACCACGACCTAGTTACGAAAGCTCTATCACCTTCTATTGATGAATAGCGACATAATGGCCTCTATACCTCAACCTTTTGTCATTATTAAGACAGTTTTAAATCGCTTCGCCATAAAAACAGACTTCATGAGTCCAAACGAGAAATTTCAGGAGCGAGCTCTAACTTTTGAGGGCCCGGAAGAGGGCGCCCATCGTGGCCGGCAGGAATTATTTTTCCTCGACATTCCTCGCTCCGAGTGAAGCCAACAGCTCGTCTTTAAAGGAGGATCAATACGGCCCCAACTTCTTTCCATTTCCTTACACGCCTACTCCCTTTTCCACTCCATCTCCTGGATTCTGGAAATTTTTGTCGAGAACTATATCGTTGATTAGATTGTGTGATTCAAACACCCAAGAGAACCACACCGCTGGATCTTGCCCAATTTCTATTAGAACGTAATACGCCTAAGGTAGTTTAAGTGAAAAATCCTTTTACTTAGAAATCAATAAGTTTGGTCTCATTTAAAAGAAAAATATTTCACCCATCCAATGACACCAAAAATTCTACCACTCCAGAGAGACATTATTCACAAAATGAGGCATTTCTAACACTTAGATGTCGTAAAAAAACTAACAGTGTGTAGTTTGTATGTTTTCTCAACTATTTTTTAAAATTAATCATATCATTACCGCAGTAGGTTCTTGGGTATTACAAAAAACCTTCCGTTTTGAAGGAGTTTCAAACGCACCGCGCGAAAAAAATTAGTCAAGTTAAAGACTTATTTAGATATTTTCATTTAATTACTTACAATTTCTGTCATATAAAACTATATTATTGGGCCATTAATAATAAAAGATTTAATTGATGTGTCCTACAGCTGGTGAAATTAAAATGTTTCATTGGAATATGGTCTCTATTATGACTAGGGACCTATCTCGCTCGGACTACCCTAAATGTTTCAGTGAATCTCGTTGGGACGCCTTCACTCTTCAGAAGGGTTTCAACTCGACAGAAATTCGCTTTGATGGAGAAAATCATCCATCGAGAGGCACCCATCAAATGAAGAGGTAAGATACAGAGATGGGACATCGATATAACAATGATATGAATAAAAAATAAAAGTCACATCCAAAGGAAGTTTTATGGCATCCAATGGGATCTCTGATAGGCGAAAAACGACAAAATTCATTAACACTGTATTCAGAAATCCATATAATCATTAACGTCAACAGCTAAACAGAAGTCTAAAGCCTAAGTCTTAAATTTTCCTTTCACAAGAATTGATTTAGAAGGTGAGGAAATTCCTGCCAGCCAAAACAGTTCTGGACGACGTGCCAGCTTAGAGGATAGAGTGTAAGTACTCCGGGAGCTCGGTTCGATTTCGGGCAAAGCCTCTTGGGATGAGTTTAACTAGACATATAACGAGCAATTTTCATTGTATACTAGTCTCTCCAAAGGCCCTAAGGCGGCCCAGGAAAATGAAATGTCCAATCTATCTCTGACTAAGTGAATTCCAGATGCCGTTCTTGGTCAGCTCTACGATTACGGAACAAATACACCTTGGGACTCTAGACTGGAGCAAGGGTCCATCGATTTCTACCACTCTTTCCTTTCAAGGATTCATTCCAGTATAAACAATCGGTAATTGTTAAAAATATTCAGATTCGTTAAAAAATTTTGATTAAAAAATAATGTATTCAATCGAAAAAACTTCAGAGAGTGAAGAAGTTGATAACGATCGGAACTGGGATCAGGAACGAAAAGTGAAATACATGGTGGTATTTCGCATAACTGGTTTAATTAAATAAAATCTAACAATGAGAATTTTTAAATCACTAAATGGGATGATAATTCAGGTAATATGCCAAAATATATAAGAATTCAACTTGAATCAAATGAGATTAAGTATGCTAAGGAAATTTTCATTAGACATTTCTTCTTCCCCGCCTTGAAATATCCCAGTATACTTAACACATTTCATTAACGACACTGTGGGGAAAGTGCGTGCTCTCATTGATTCGGGAGAGCGCCCATTAGCTCGCGAATTCGCCATTAACACTGTTTTTCTAACCTACAGCACGCTAACGATGGAAGCTGGGTTGAAAGGAGACCACGCCCCCTTTCCCACATGCGTGAGAAGACGGAGGAGGATGTCCCACAGGTTGCAGCTCTCTCGCTCTCCCCACCCACGCAGGCAGTGCGAGCAACAAGGAGTGCCCAGGCCGCCGAAAATTAACGAAGAATACCGGTATTCACAAGAAAAGAAATGAAAACCTTTACAGCACTCACTGCTTTACAGGCCTTCAGTCTACTTTCGTCCCTTAGGTGCCGAGGCTTGAACTTGCTCCAAAAGGTACTGGATTCTTCACAG
Organism: Ceriagrion tenellum; assembly: GCA_963169105.1. Taxonomy (NCBI): domain Eukaryota; kingdom Metazoa; phylum Arthropoda; class Insecta; order Odonata; family Coenagrionidae; genus Ceriagrion; species Ceriagrion tenellum. The sequence continues at coordinate 140,972,513 of OY720637.1, read as the reverse complement.
ATTGTGGACACGGCGAACAACTACTACTAGTAATAAAGAGAATATCTGGATCCGAGAGCGCCAGAATGGGATCTTCCATTACATTAGAGTACATGGACGACTGAAACCCCGTAGGAAGCATTGAAAACTAGAGCGACAGATGCTTCCAGAAATTACTTCTAATGGCCTCACTCAAGTAACTGCATAAGTATATTTATTTTCATCCGAACAGCGAGCGTAAGCGTGGTTACAAAAGGTGCCACCGTGGAATTAATCACGCATCAACACAATAACACTAATTTGCGCGAAAAAAAAAACAATTTGTATTATTTTTCAGAGAGAACGTGCTACACATGTATGCTCTTAATGCTTAACGCAATCAGACATTAAGACAGTAGCCCGTACGAGATTCCCATCGACCGGAAGCAGTAATTCCTCCGAACATTCCTACTTGGATTGTTACTTAGGCCAATGTAGTAAAATTTTGCGAACCGATTCAAGTCCGCCCTGGCTCCAAGTTACCGAGGCAACCCACACATCCTTTTCACTTCCATCGCAAAAAAACAATCACTGGCAACGTGTGTACTTTGGAGGCACTCGTGCCAATGAAGACGGACTTAGCGAGAGGCGCGTCACTCTTGGACGGCCGCCCGATAATAATAACAAACGCCAGTGACCCACTTCGGCGACAAAAGCCCAATTCCACAAGCCAAAGCAAAGAGATGCCGCAGTCCAAGATAAAAAAGTGTAGCAATTCCATTTAGAAGACGGACGGAGGCATAAAAAAATACCAATATGTGAACGACATGGAGAGTCAAGATGAGTAAAAAAAAAAACATAGTGGTGACTCAATAGCACCAAAATCCTAAAAAGACAAAAGACGAAAATCACTACAACGCAGGTAGAAATTACTTCATCTCCGACATTAATTTCGAAGCCGACACCTGCTCTCATGAAGTCAAAAACAATATTCTTTTTATCATGACTGGAAGAATATGTCGTCCGGTAGCCTAATTCGTAGTCGTCTACATGCTCGACCCAATCGTAAAGCGTAAAGTTCCCAACCCTTTCGTGGAGTGTAACGTCGTTCCGGATAACCAACCCCCGGCGACAAATACCCTAAGAAAAGGTTAGCCGGGCACTCAATACAAGTGGACGCAGTTTTAATGTCATTTCCTCCTCTCGTCCCTTTAACCCCGTCTCCTTTAAATTAAATTGGCGAAATGCAACTATTTTACAGGTTTAAATAACGGGTCATGAAGAATGGCTACCACGGGCCATCACGAGTAGTAATACATACTAACGTCCTAGCCTCATATAGGTACCATATAACATGGTTAATTTCCAAATTTAAATTATTAGGTTAGAGGCTTAAGAAGTGGGCTTATTGTAAAGAGAATGGTACACCCCAAAATGAGCAAGTTAAGGTAGGAACTGACCAAAGACGCCGTCTATCCCCCCTCTTATCAAGAAATAACTATAAGTAAGAAAGCAAGTCCAATAGTATATAGCTAAAGTTTAGCGAATGAAAACCATACATTAAAGGAGATAATAGATGAATCCATGCGGCACCAAACCTCAGAGGAAAATTTAAGTCATTGAACCTTGCACACGGCCGTATTGAATGGATGAATGGTGCAGTCAATACGCCAGAAACATGGGTATCAGCAGCGGAATGGTCGCGGTAGCATAATTATTATATTTTAAAATCTTAAAACGGAAATGATAAAAAAACCCTATGACACTCACAAAAGTTACGTGCCAACTGAGTACGATAGCAAATATCAGGTGGATCGTTTTTCGCGTTAAAGACGCGCATCACTTCCGTGCGTCAAGACTCCCCATCTACTCTCTTCCTCAACCACTGGCATAAACACTCCGGCTTCAGGGAGGAGTGGGAGGGAGGAAGTAAGGAAGGAAGGAGAATCGGTGGCGCCCGTTCGGCGCGTTTCCTCGTCACGGCTCGCGGGGGTGGTTTCGTGGATAAAGGGCGGCCCGTCGCCAGCTCCCCTCGCGAGCGGAGGGCGAACTTGACGATGACGAAAAAGTGGATTAGCTGGGGACTGAGATCTCCGACCTCGAGAGAATCCGAAGACGAGCATAGGGCGACGAATCACGCCCGCTAGACACCCGAGAGGGCACACAACGCCGAAACAAGATAGCGGTTTAAGGTAGTTTGAGCGAAAAATCATTTTACTTAGAAATCAATGAATTTGGTCTCATTTTAAAGAGAAATGTCTCACCTATCCAATGACACCAAATATTCAACCCCTTACCACATAACTTTCCGAGATATTTGCCAAAAAATACCGGCCCTTTTACATGGGACGGTACGTGTATACACTCCAGAGACACCTTGTATTAAAAATGAGGCATTTCCTACACTTAGATCTCGTCAAAAAATCAAGTGTGTAGTTTGCGTGTTTCCTTAACTATTTTTGAAAATTAATTATAATGTCACCGCAGTAAATTCTTCGAGATCACAATTAACCTTCCGTTTTGAATGAGTTTCAAACGCACCCCGCGAAAAAAATTAGTCAAGTTAAAGACTTATTAAGGTATTTTCATTTAATTACTTGCAATATCTGCCATAAAAAACTATATTATTTCACCATTAATAATGCAATATTTAATTCATGTGCCCTACAGCAGGTGAAATTAAAACGTATGATTCGAATATGGTCTCTATTATGACTAGGGAACTATCTCGCTCGGACTATCTTCAACTGTCGTCGAGCGTGTAGTTAGAAATAAATTAAGCACTTCTCTATTTTCAATCATTAACGAAAGAAAGCCGCCGAATTGCGTAGATTTCGGGAGGAAGGATGTAGTAAGTGGTTATAAGCTCAGACAACAACATCCGCACAAAATTACTCTCTTCAACTCTTCACCTTTCTTCACCGTATTTCTACTATGCCCATTCTCATTCGACCTCCTCATCCGCTGCGCGCCTAATATATTCTCCTCCATCACGGGCCATCAGCATCCTCACACAATACCCACCATCACCTAATCCATAAACACACCTCCTCTGCCTCTTCCAGATGAACTCTCGCCAGCATCTTCGCCCCCATCAAGCATTACTTCGTTCTGCCTCCTTTTCACCCATTTCAGCTTCTCTACACTGTTCCTGACTCTCATCTCACACGCTACCCCCTTATTAATATCTTATCGACGTCAGACTCATCCAATCGCACCAAATAGTACCACGAGTTATTAAGCTGGAACATACTATCTCATTTTATTAAAACATATCATTTAACTGATCTTCGTCGTCCAGGAAAACAACAAGACTTCAGCCTTGAAAGTCACAAGGCAGGGTTAATATATAATACTCAAAGAAATAAACTTACAAGAGAAATTTTTATCGAAAATATTAGCCGTAATCAATATTCCAAGAATAATACACAAAGTTTTTCAATAACTCAGAGGGTTAGTTTTTTTCACCTCAAAAAAATAAAAAAGGGAAGCATGCGCCGCGTACTTTTGCAAATACCCGAGGAAAAACTAAATGACCATGCAAGAAAGTATGGATTTAACGTACGTACTAAGGAGAAGATAAAAAGCACCTGGCGATGATATTGGCCTGCCACACACGCCGCGTCAAATCCCACAAGGATGAGGTTGAATATTTCAGCGGGATATTATGAGGTCTCACTTATAATACATAATAACTCCTCCTCGCTTCATTTAGGCAAGAATTACTTCATACTAACCCTAAATCGAACATCGAGAAAAATCAATAATTTATAACTCCCTTGGGAATTGTATCTTGAAGATTTATAAGGTAGATTAGTAATTACTACTATCTAGAATCAACGATTATAGCTGTTGAAATTTACCACATACTTTTAAAATAATTTTAAGTGGTACGACACATTCTATCACTCTATACTTCAAGCGACCAATTTAGGGAGTTTACAAGGAATCTGATTCTCGCAACAAATAATTCGCGCGCGATTGGTAACGCAGAGAACTTCATCATATTCTAAAACGTTTATTTTAAGGACGAGATAACGATTCCTTCCAGAAACGACGCAGGCCCGCGCATCGTATAATCCTTGACCGTAGAGAGGAAAAAAATACAAATAAATGAATACCACAAATAATTTCTCTGCCTTTGCTTTCCTTAAATACGCGATAAAAAAACAAAGGATAAACCCCTCCGAATTGCACATGCTTCGGAGCGATTTCCTTTCATTCAAGGACAAAATATTCTACTTTTCCCTTTCTGTGTCCAAACAGGAGAATTTTAAAACCCGCATTTCGTTAGCCTCTCATCATAAAGCGGATGACTCTCTGGAAATCGAAGAGACGCGTAAAACGTCAGGCATCGTATAATATTGGGCTTCCAATCTCCGCTGGCACGGAAATATTCTTTTATCTTGCCGATGAACATCTAGGACACAGTCTCACAACACGGCCGTCGAAGGCGCTCGCCCAAGCGAATCTCCGTCACTTCGGTGTATGTGTAGTCAGGGAGGAGGGTGGGACAGGGTTACCACCCATCGTAAGTTGAAAAACATCTCTAGGACCACACTTCAATTAAGTTACCAGTTTATATGGCAGCCGCGATCGAATTACCAAAAAAAGAGCAGGCGTAGGAGCCACCGGACTACACTTAACGTAGTCCGAGCGGGATAGTTACCTAGTCATAATAGAGACCATATTCGAATTATACGTTTGAATTTCACCAACTGTGAGATACACGTATTAAATATTGCATTATTAATCGTACAATAATATAGTTTTATATAACAGAAATGGTAAGTAATTAAATGAAAATATCTATTTAAGTCTTTAACTTGACTCATTTTTTTCGCGCGGTGCGTTTGAAACTCCTTCAAAACCAAAGGTTTTCTGTGATAGGTACCCAAGAACCTACTGCGGTGACAATATGATAAATTGTAAAAAATAGTTGAGAAAACATTCAAACTACACAATGTTAGATATTTTACGACATCTAAGTGTTATAAATTCCTCATTTTTAATACAAGGTCTCTCTGGAGTGCATACACGTACCATTTCCCATGCAAAATGGCCGGTATTTTTTTGGCAAATATCTCCAAAAGTAATGTGGTAAGGGGTTGAATTTTTAGTGCCATCGCATAGGTGAGATATTCTCCTTTAAAATGAGACCAAATTCATTGACTTCTAGGTAAAATGATATTTCGCTCAAACTACCTTAAGGAATATGTGTGGTGTAAGAAGTGGAGGGAAAAGAGGGGCATAAAATACTACAATAAAATAAAAAGATCAAATTACGCTCCGGGTCGCTAAAATAAAATACTAATCAAATAAATACATAAATGATGACGCGAGTGGGTGAAGGGTGGGAGGGACAGGGGAGCAAGAAGGGGAGATGGGATGGGCCTCCGGTCTCCACTCGCGGAATGAGAGGTGAAATATTCAAGGAGAGGAGAAGCGAGCGTTATAATTTCACGACGAGCAAGGGACAATTCGCTTCGAAGGGAAGGGGGGTGGGGCAGGCGGGAGCGGGGGCTTGCAGGGGGAGGGGGGAGGAAGAGGAAGATGTACGGCCCGTAGTTGCCTTATGCACGCACGGACATAATACGTCTCTTAACTCGCGGGTTCATTTCGCATTCTTAAGGTCAGAGCGGAGAGAATGTCTCCTTGGAGACGAGGAAGGGGTTATTATGGAGGGGAGAGATGCGCAGAGGAGGTTACAGGCGACTATTGTCGAGAGAGCAGCCTCGTCCATCTCTCTCTCATCAATGTGGGGCACCGTGAACAAATATCACCGCTCTCGTCGACATTACATTAGTTGCCGAAATAGTCGGAAAGCAGAAAAAGCGACGCTATCATCATGATTCTCAACAACAGGGATGAAAGCTTAAAAACGAATAAACCGCGAGGCTTATGTGAAAGCCTCACAAACCGTGGGTGGAGTAAACATAAAATCTTCAAATAGAGTAAAATATCTTGAAATTGCCTTAACTTCTGATATATCGTGGGGAACACACAAAGCATATGCGGTACAGCATAAAAGAAACTAGGTTTTGTGAAGCGTATAATAGGAAGGGCGAGGCCAGAAAAATGATAAAGAATTAACTAACGGCTCGAATCACCGATGAGGAAGTCCAAAGTCGACTGGAGGCGGATTTAGATGGCTGAAAATGCATCGAAAGTAACGAGGACCCGGCAGGACGTGCTCATGAGATTTTAAGAGCCTTAAGAGCTATATTAGAGGGAAGAATGAATGTGGACCACAACAGACAAAAAACAAACACTGAATGGCACTAGGGATTCCAGAAGACGCAATTAAAAGGCGAAAGAAATGACTCACTGACGAGAAAACACGGAGGGGAACTCATTATAGTCACTTCAAGATTGATGACTGCTGACACCACGAAATACGACTACCATACCATTGCGGAGCCGTATGAGAGCAGTGCTCTATTCTATGTTGTCCTGTAATTTGCCGGAGAGTTTTTCATCCTAACTACATGTATGCTTTTTATGCACCTATTTTTCAAACTTCGGGGAAATATGTCCATTTAAATACTGACAAGTCGAACACATCTCTAGGCAATCGTAAAGCAAAACACTTCGAAGAGAGGAAAACTTAACATTTCAAAGAAACCGAAAATTAGACGCAATCCACCCAGAGAAACTATTTAGGTATTTCCTAAAATCAGTAAAAGGTACACGGTAACAATGAAACGATAAAAAATCAATTTATTATTGTAATAGTTCATCTTACATAACTTAGAAACATCAGATTCTAAAGACCATTAAGTCAGAGATTGAAAATGTTCCGAGTACTATTGGAAATCGGCGCTGAAGGAATGCTTGAGGGATGCCATCTATTCTTACACACGTGTTAAAAAAAAGGTACACAGCTCTAATCAAGAACAGAATTTTCCCCATGACGTCCAGTGTCCAGTCCAGTCGTCTTACATGGTACAATTCGCCATTGGAGAAAAACTGGAGCAACAAATCAAATTTTGAACATCAAGGCATCTGCATCCAAAAATAATTTGGCGATAGTAAGGCATACGCCGTTCTGACATTGAAAGTGGCTAATTATGGTAGCTCCAGTGGCTCAATTATTAAACTCCATCGTTCAGTTACAAAAATAATGAAAGCGCACGTACCGTTCAGTTCTTAAGGCCGCTTTACACGGTAAATTTTATTGTAAAAACGAATGTATCATAGAATGTACAAGAAACAGAACGGAATTAGAGCAGGTTCTATTTCCCGTTAAGTCATTCAGACAATCATACAATTTGCCGCTTTACACGGTACAATTTCCTTCATGAAGGAATTTGTACATTTGTTTGCACAATAAAATGTAACGTGTAAAGCGGCCTTTACGGGATATCAGCAAACGTACATTCGTATCATCATTCATCACAGTCGTCACAGACATCAGTCGTACATTCGGCAAGCCTTTAACAAGCGAAGGAGAAGAAAATGACGACCACGATGAACCACGTCAACTTCGAAGGAAACAATTGAAGCGCAAAATAAATAACCTATTTCCCTGGTAACAACATCGAAGGAATGGGAATCGCTTTGAAAATGGAGTAATCATTGGAGATGATCGATAAACTTGAAAACGAATGAGGAAGACGACAGTGACGTAAAACAGTCGTACATCTATTAATCTTGGAGAGTTACGAACGTCTTGCATTGGAATGTTTGCTCCTTAGGTGAAAAGAGAGTTGACGCATGTCACTGTAACGCGCGCGGAGAGAATTTCTTCCCGGAAATTAATCACTGATATCAGAGGTAAAATCAGTGAATCTATCCTCCAGAGAATTGCAGTCCTGAAAGTAACATTTCCGCGAAGAGAATGGTGAGAATATGAGGTGATTTCATCCATCACGCAGTGTCACTGCTTCATATTCACCGCAATTATAGTAAGAATTCAAAATTGAAAGATTATGAGTAGCAATTTTCAGTTCGAATAACAATCCGCAAATAACGCTTGCCACATAAAGCCTGGTCGTGGCAACCGAGACTAGCAAAACAATGGGCAGAGGACGGACAACGTGAATAAGTCAACAATTTCGGGCGAGATATTGTGGAACTGCATTATTACAAGTGGACAGTACAACATCTAGTGCTCTTCATTTTACGGGCATTTTACGGGGTGAAATTAGACAAGAACTGAATGAGGCTAGTGCATCATGGGATACTGCAAACCTGCGATCTACATGGTACTTTATGTTTTGCGGTCAGTCACGTAACCATAAAGGGGGATCCATGGGGTCCAGACCTCGTCGGGTCGCATCCGTGTAGACATCGGCACTTTCGGACGCACGGGGAAGGAACACTTTCTTTTCTATTCAATTCATGGCAACAATTTCTAACCACCAAGTGTTGTCTCTGAGATAAACCTGAGATATTAGAAAATTTGGGAGGTGGGGCACCCAAGCTACCCAGGCAAAGTAGCCGGCCGACTTTGGGATGTCACATTGTCTGAGCTGAGGGAAAATGGGCATAGCCGAATGCACTCGTCTGATTGCTTTTGGCGTTAGGAACACGCTTAGGTCACTTGTATCCACCAAAACACCTAGGCATTTGATTGCTTTACGAGTAATTAACACTGGTTTGCTTAAATTAACACTTCACCCCGAACAATTAACATTAACAATTCATCCCGAAATTTCGAATTTATCCGGGAGAAATGGCATGAATAGTGGCACTTATATCAGTTTTTTTTTAAATCTGAGAATGGTGAATTCCCTTATTCTCCAGTTTCAATAGCTTTTTATGTAAATATGTCGGTAATTTAAAAAAACAGTAGGTTTTCCTTTTTTTCATAAGTTTGCAAAGCTAATGTCTTTACACATCGGCTGTCACGACTCAGTTGCAATTCACTATTTCTGACCTGAACATAAATTAGTTCCTAATTCCAAAAAAAAATGTTCACTTATCCCCCCAAACTCTCCCGGCTTGCACTCAGCATAGACCCCCATCCCTCCCCTCCCTAAATCCTAGCTAAACCTAAAACCTAAAAACGGTAGTAGGCGGGAAGGGCTAGGAAGTCGAGCTGGGGAGGGGTGTCGCGTGTCCTAAGCTACCCGTAGGGTCGGTGAGTGGAGACAGACGGTGGTGGATAGGTTACACTAGGCTTGTGCAATGAGTCGATTCGTCGAATTCATCGACGATGATTGTAGTCATCGCGTTGCGATGAACCGAGTCGATGACAATAAATGTCGTCGATCATCGACGTCGATGAGTCCGTGAATTCACCGACGTCGAAGAGTCGATGAATTAACAGACGTCGATGAGTTGATAAATGAACTGACGTCAATGAGGCGATGAATTCACCGATGTAGATGAGTCAATGAATCCATCCCCATTAAATGATAATTATTTGTGCCGCGTCGCCCGCCCGTGCCTATCCCTACCTTTCCGTCGGCGATGAATGAATTCATCGACTTATCGAGGTCGGTGAGTTCGACTCATCGACGGCGACGAATTCATCAACGGCGATGAATCCATCACTCATCGTCGTCGATGACAATCATCGAAACCGAATCATCACGATGATTTTTTTGCATCGACCCTCGATGGGCAAATTCGTTCATCGCACAAGCCTAGGCTACACAGATCACTGATTGCGAGAGAAGCTTGTGAAATTATGTGCGTCGAATAAGAAAAAGGGATTAGGAAAAGGGATCCATTGAAAAATCGCATATAAAAGGGCTCGAGAAAAGACATTCACGAGATTCCTCAAGATAGCACTCGTTATTCACGTTGTAAACCACTGGTTTTCCGGGGAATCACTAACTGGCATATCATACGCTTTATGCTCTCCAAGCGCTGTTTTTTCAATATCGACCCTAGCGAAGCATCGATGCGATGCGCCAATGCAAATTAGACAAGGATATAAAAGATAATATGACCATCTGTAAGCTGACCATCAAAGACTAGAAACCCGGTGCTGAAGGAGGATGCTGAAGATAAAATGAAAAGACAAAATAAGAAATGATGAAGTGTATAGAAGAGTAAAAAGGAAAGGACCATATGGAACACCATACAGAAAAAAAGAACCCGATGGATTGGACACACCCTGAGACACAATATGTTTGTAAAGAACATAATTAAAGGTAAAACAGAGAGAAAAGTCCCCGGAGGAAGACCCAGGAGGAAGAGCAACTAGCATTAGATAGGGAAGGTTGGAGGGCGGCAGTTAACCGATGTTAGGATTGAGCGACCAATGAAGAAGACCGTCTGTAATCACAACCGTCAAAGGCGCCTCCGTGATTGGTGTTTTAACTCATCAGAATTAAAAAAAAAATACATTAACCAATTTGGGGTGCTGTCCACTAAATGATCGCCTGTTCCGCATCTTTTGGCTCGAAACTAGGGCGGGTGATTGCGAAAATCGTGGTAGACACACGTGGGATTCAATTAAAAATCACGGCATTGTAAAAGAAAAAGTCGGTTGCATACACACTCTCACGATAACCATGTTGTTCATTTGCTTCTAAAAACACCGACATAGCTATTCAGTTCCAAAATGACCCCCGTGAAAATAAAATCGGCGATAGTCACGTAAGATGGCACTGGAAAAGCAGTTGAGTCTAGACCGCCCCTTCATATGCTATTTACCCATTTAATAAAACATTCGAGGAAATTAATCAACTATTATTAACCGCCGATATATATGGAGATGAGCATGGGTAAGGTACATAACCATTATCAGTAATCGTAACTTGTTATTCATTAAACATCAAAAGCTTGACGACAAATGGGTGATACGATAAACTATCTGAAAATAAATACGAGGATTGTTTTTTGTTTATTTATTTATTTATTTTCACTGCCCCGAATACAGCACAATTAGGCCATTTTACGTCGGGTGAACAACAGTAACAACGGACGAGACACAGACACCCATGTCCTGGGCAGATAATATTCTACCCAGGCGGGACTCGAACCCGCGACCCTCGGGTTAGCAGGCGAGGACTTTACCCCGCCGCCACCGGGGCCGGTTAAGTATCGTTTTGAAATTTGGGCACTGCAGTGCTGCGGTCGGCATTTGGCCCATGAGCGCCGTGTAACTACATCTGTTAGGAAGCCACAGACGTTATCACGGAAACATTCAACCGTATTTACGTTTGTTTGTGAGTATTTGAATTGCCTCCGTCGTTTGAGAATCCCGCCGATTGTGGAATACGCGCTGTGATTCGTTATCTTAGTGCTTGAGGCCTGAAAGCGGCTGAAATTCATCGTCAGATCAGTAAAGTTAATGTAAAAAAATTACAAGCGATGGAAAGGTACGGAAATGGGTTGGAGCTTTTAGATAATCCCGAACAAAAGGCGTGGCATGCCGAGTATGGGAAGCGTTTTGCTCCATGACAACGCTCACCCACACACGGCAAATCAAATTCAAGATCTCATCGGATCATTTGGCTGGGAACAACTTGATCGCTCCCCGTACAGTCCTGATCTAGTGCCCAGTGACTACCACCTGTGTTTGCATTCAAAGATGCATATGTGTGGTCAGCGCCACGACGACGATGATGAGGTCAAAATGGCCGTGTTGCAGTGATTGTCAAATCAGGCGGAGGACTTCTATGAGGATGGGATTCAAAAGCTGGTTCTACGATGCGATTAGTGCCTTAATATTAGTGAAAATTATGTGGAAAAGTAGATTAAGGCACAGGTTTTCATGTAAAAATATAATTGTTAAGAAAATTATACTTGTTTCATTTTTATTACAAAACAGTACTTACTTAAAAAACACGCCTCGTAATTGACAGAAATAGATTAAGAATAAATGCGCGACTCTGTTGGCACGAGAGGTCAAGGGGACACCGCGGGAAAAGCTTATGTAACCATCAGGGGTGATATTGTTCAACTGATTGTACGTACACATCGCCAGGGGCCGGTGGAGGCAGTCCTTGACCGCATCCTCTTAAGGCCCGAGGCGCAATCTGGGTCGTAGCAACTATCAGGCGCACCCGTGACGCAGGAGCCGATGCGGAATATATGTACCCGGAGGCCGCGGTTCCCAGACGTCGGCCTCCCCTCAAAGTCAGTGTGCATGGGTTCCTGTTCATTAGACCAGCCTTTTGAGTTACGGAGGCTGTCATCCCGTCGGAATCAAACGCAGAGCACTGGTGCTAGCGACGTGAACGCCTTGGAATGTAATTTTGGAAAATATCCAGCGATCGATCGAAAGAATGAGGCGGCAACAATACGAAGAAATATTTTCTCATTATTCATAGGTAACGCAGTCATAATATAAACATTAGGTAGGTTCTCTAACAGCAAAGATTCCAAACGAACCTCTACCTATCGGGAATATCGGGAAGAAATATTTTCTCACTATTCATATGTAACGCAGTCATAATATAAACATTAGGTAGGTACTCTAACAACACATATTCCAAATGAACCACTACCTATCGGGAATATTCGGCAATGAAGTAAAAAAGTGACTCATTATCGAGCGGGAAGATAGACATTAGAGAGAAACTCCCCAATATTTTTACTCCTGCACCTTTCAACAATGGAAATAAGCGCACGGTCCACGTTTGTTCCATTGGTAATTTTCAACGCTTGCATCGCCGATCGTTCGGGCAGCTGATAAAATCATTCCAAAAATAATTACTCAGAGACTAAATGCTCCTCTTTAAGAACATAATTAATCATCCAGAATTAGAAAGTCACAATCATAAATTTTTACTAAAGAGATCAAGACCCCCGAAGAAAAAGACCACGTTTCATCATTGTCAGTAGATTCCGTGCTCGCAGGTTCGATGTCCGACAGGTGAGTATTTATCCACCTTGGTTTAGGCTGTCCGCCTATTTAATGTGGGGTCGATATTAACAGAATGTAAAGAAAGGATTAGTAAAATCTTCGCAACCTATGTCAAATAATACTAAAAAATAATAGAACAACACAAAAAATATCAAAATAACGAATTTGTGAAATGTAAAGACGTAAAAATAAGTTAACAGAAAAATGAGATAGTAGATACAGGCGGCAATCTCAGTCAACATAGAGAATGCATGGAAAAATCTTACTGAGGTTTTATGGCCAGGGCCTCAAGGGCATTTGGAGAGTTCTCCGTAATGTACCTGCGGAATATCCGAAAATATTCCACCTGGGCAAGCAGGCATGTGTGGTCAGATAAAAAATAAGTGGTGCATGAGTAACTGCAGTGCGTTTAATCACCTTTCGTCCCAAGTTCCACGAGCGAAAATTAACTACATCAACATTAATTAACAATTTCAAACGCGGTTTTGCGGGTTTAAATTTTGCACACCTCTCTACGCATTCGTCTGACTTTGAAGAGATGAGGCAACTCACCGTCCATCTGTTAACGGCTAATGGACTAACTTGGTCTGGCCAAGCCTTCAAATAAATAACAATATGAGCCTTAAAACATTGAAATGAAACGCTTGGCAAGGTAATTGAGTAGTACAACGCCTCCTCACGACCTTAAGTCATTTCTATTAATTTCCCGTGTAGTACACATGAAAAAAAGGTACGGAACTCAGAAAAGTATGGATGGATGTCCGGCTCATAAATGTAGCATGAAGGTTGAAGTTCACTTCTAGAGGAAAATGCGAAGACCATTTAATTAGAACGTACTGCGTCCGGCCCCGTCAAAATTGATTTTAATGAATGCTTATCACTCGACAACATTGCGCCACTATATATCACATCTCATCACAAACACGGTCATATGAAAAATTAAATAATACTACAACCTTGAAGATGAAGTAACATATGGAACTGAATTATTACAGATGAATATCGCTAACTTGGTTGTATTATTTGAGTGGAGAAAAAAAGTCTGGGGGAGGGAAAATATTAAGGGAAAATTTTGAGTCAGTGGGCACAGTAAGCGTTTTCGTGCTCAACCTCCTCGGAGAAAGCGTTCTGTTTCGCCCATAACTATGAGATGGCAGCTACAACCAGAGATGGACCAGTCCCACCTTGGCACAAGGCTGACGACTATTCACAGGAATATAAAGACGTGCGCAACAACCCTCGAAAGGACGAAGTAAATCAAGGGCTACACCGGAAAAAATGACTTTAGCCATTGCAAGCTGGTAAGGAAGACCGGATTAAAAACAAATTCCAAAGAACGATAACCTCCAGGTGAGAGAGTCAAGTCCTGTCCAGCAGATAGATTAGCTTAGCATTTTCAGTAGGGCAGTCGGTCACGGAAGACAGGTCGATGGCGTACCGATCTGGCGACCCCTTCTAGGGAGGCGGTTCGAATCCCCCCTCAGGCTCGGATGCTAGGTTTCGCTCGTGATTACTGTCTCAGGAGATCTTCTACTTCTACTTATTACCCTGCTAGCCAACACAGGGGTGTTTGGTACGGGGTGACATATCACCAACATGAACTACAGTGAAAAATGTTTTTTTTGTACTGAACGGTGTGATATAACCTCAACAGTCAGAGCAACAATACAAAATCTACAATCACTGCAGCGATCAAGAAGAAAAAACAAGACTAGGGAAAGCTGAGAAAGCAATCATAAGTCAAAGTAGAGAACAGAATACCACAGACGTCAAACGAAATAGAAAAAAATCTCCGTACCTCACTTTCGAACGAAAACACCTCCAACAGTATTCCATTATCTAAAAAGACCATAAATAATGTATAATATAAAAATCAGTTGAAATACGGTTTCTATGGAATGATAACAAGGATTAAGGTCCAATGTAATAGCGAGATATTACAGGGATAATAGTTAAAGTGGGTGATCCTCATTCTCAAATCGAATATCTCAATGCAGAGCTTTCACAGTGCTAAATTTACCCACCACGACTTCGATATTACGTTATTTTTAGTTAGACAAAGAAAGTCCGAACCCTGGGTCAAGTATTAAACACACACCGAGTAATTCGTTGAGATTTCGATTTAAAATCTGATCCAACAAATTCCACGTATGAAATACGCGAGGTCTTTCGTCCATAAATGAATTTTCCCATTTCAAATTCAAAACAAAGACCGCATCAATAACAAGTGACGAAAGTGCAACTTAAAATTTTAATAATTTGTAAATGAATTCACTTTGTACTATTCCACAATGGTTTTTATTAGTTCGACCTAGGTTTCGACTCAAGTTAAGTCATTTAGAAGGTAAAGACTAGAGTCGAAACCTAGGTCGGACTAATGAAAACCATTTTGGAATAGTACAAAGTGAATTCATTTACAAATCATCGCAACGTTGTTCCACCAAGTAAAGCCTAAGAATTTATAATATATTAAAATTTTACTTTAAACATAGGAAAACATCAAATCTACAGTAACTATTCAAATACCCTATAATACGTGGTTAAGGTCATTTTCCACTCAAAAGGGCACATAAGGTCACAAAAAAAACCCTTGCCCCTGAAACCTAGCCTGGCCGGGAACCTACTATCTCCCCAGCCTTTTTAAAGGAACCAGTGAGAATCTGGCGAAAGCCACTTTCGCCGCTCAGCTCAACTCAAACTGACGTGGTCCCGCTCATTTCCTTTTTTTTCGCGCCCGAGACGGAGAAGCGCTGGCAAAGGCCATTCACAGGCACCAGGGTTGAAATTAGCCACGAAAAAATCATTCGACTTGACCGGGATTGGAACCCGGATCTCCCAATTGCCGGTCAGGTGTGTTAGGCAGTTACACCACCAAGCCATCTTCCTTCAAAGCGAATTTCGAGGGGGGCTGAAGGAAGATGGCTTGGTGGTGTAACTGGCTAGCATACCTGACCGGCAATTAGGAGATCCGGGTTAGAATCCCGGTCAAGTGGAATGATTTTTTTCATGGAGAATTTAAACCCAGGTGTATATGCACCCGTGCGAGGGACTTCGTACCACATCATTTGTTAAATGCAATGATTGGAAATTTGCCAATTTCGTCGTTCGCCGTTTCGACGAAAATGTTGGGTTTATCCACCGCGACAGTGGCTTTGTAAGCACGACTTCGCCCCATGTGCTATAATGCAGACTTGAGGCGTGAACATCTTGCTCGCATAAACCCCCCTCGAAATTCGCTTTGAAGGAAGATGGCTTGGTTGTGTAACTGGCTAACACACCTGACCGGCAACTGGGAGATCCGGGTTCGAATCCCGGTCAAGTCGAATGATTTTTTTCGTGGCGAATTTCAACCCTGGTGTATATGCACCCGTGCGAGTGACTTCGTAACACATCATTTGTCAATGCAATGATTGGAAAGCCATTCACAGGCTTCCCCGCGACGAAGGTAACGACATTTGGCCAGAAACGTCGGAAACCAGCCGACGCTGATTCATAATTACCCACACGCGCGACGGAAGGAGGAGGAGGAGATGGGGATGTGAGGGAGGAGGGGTGCCACAATGAGGAAGGAAGGATTAAACGGACCATCCCTCCTCTCCACAATGGAAAAATCTCCTCTTCCCACACCACCTCCTCCTTCCGTCTCCACCCCGTACCATTCATCCCCCTCCCACACCCCCCCTTAAAACCCCTCGACCGGAGATCGATATGGCTGCCGCAGTCCAAAACCCTCGACTCCTCTCATCTCCTCCTCCTCCTTCCCCACTCCACGAGCGCACACACCATTCGCCAACCGCCTCGCTCCCACGGAGAGCCGACCAACCAACCATCCATCCAGCCGGTTAACTACTGCCCGCCGCCACCACCCCCCACGCGCTAAACCACCACGCCCTTTCGCCCATTCCTCCTCCACCCACGCCTTACACACCCCCCCCGCATCTTTATCTCATCGGAAAAATGAGAATACTTATGAAGACACGCGATTAGAAGCCGTTCGAGACAACAGCGCAGCTAAAGTAGCCTCATTTCGTTTAAAACTAAATGAAAAGATGGTGCGATAGGGAGAGGTAGGCCGAGAAAGTTGTGGTTGAATGAGGTCGAGGAAATTCTTAGGAGGAGGAATATTAGGAGTCCTAAAAACAGGAGGGCGTGTATGCAGCAGTGTTTGGGGGTAAAAGAGGCAAAAGAGGTTTGCAAGGATAGGTCAGTATGGAGGAAATTATTAAAGCAGAGTAAGGTGTTCAAATATGTATATATGAGTGAAACTTAGTGACTCTGCCTACCCCGGAAGGGAACGGCGTAATTGGTATGTATATATAAATGAAAAGAACAAAATGTTTTATTGATTGTATGATTTAAACAAAGGGCACCACCATGAATTATTCTGTCACGGGATTCCCTTCCTCGAACGGCTTTTAACGTGTTTACAAATTGGGACCATTTCTAACACTCAACTGCGCTATTATCTTGGACGTAGTTAGATGTACAACACTCATAAATATTTTAATTGGCTACGGTTCTAAAATTAATAATCCTGGTTGTTGCAGGATATTCTGTTGCAATTCAGAGTTGGTGCCATACGGACAGCACTCTTGAGTTCTACCCTCCATCCGTTGCATCGAACAAAAAACTAATAACCTTTAAACGATGCCGGATTATTGTTGCCTTCCTATACTTCCTTCCTCTAAAATCCATTTTTATCATCAGCTGTCATCATCTCGAAGATTGGCACGCTGCAGCTCTCTGCACTATATATTTCATCTAAAACTCTGCAAGAATCACTTGGACATCCATCACAATTTGCCTCGGGTATTACAACCTTGGTTTTCCTCAATGATTTTTCCATTTCATTTTTCCTTCTTTCATTATTTGTAAAGAGGCTGTTTCCAAAAACATGTAACAGTATAAAAGACGATAGTGGTTTAACGCGCAAAAGCGGTGATAAAAATCTTGATTAAAAAAATCAAACCGCTTCAGGGATTTACCTTCTGCAATAATCGCGACCAATATTGCACAGTTCACGCTCCAAGGTCTTCACGTGGACCGATCGAAAGACGGCCTTTCCAAGAAAGAGTAGACCCTGAAGGCATCGGGATGTAAAAGGCGTAGAGGATGAGCTCGCGCTCGGCGATATTTCACCGCCATAACGTTAAACACTGGGCACATCAAGCACCTTGTAATTGGTGTTTGCCGGTCAGGGGCTTTGTTCGGGAAGGAATGGGAAGGCCTTGAAAATGGTGGCATTTGGAAGTCATATTCACAAAAAAATCTGGAATTTAATCCTCAAATTATGTTCGGATTGTGATGCCACAGCCTCAATATTGCCGCAGTTTAATAATTTGGAGCATTTCCTACGGTCGGCGCAGAAATTATGTGCACTAGAGTTTGGGTACAAATAAAAAGTTAACGAAAAGACGTACAGAAAACCTAACGACACCATCATTTTTCTCATTCATTTCTACGTTATTTAAAGGCAAATTTGAATTTTTTGATCAATTTTTATATTTTTTACTACAGTTATAACGTAAAAAGTACCGGTTATTTACGGCGCGCGGGAAAAGCTCCGACTTTGACACCTTGCAACTCAAACAGAAGTTCGTCAATGACAACTATATTCCTGTAAATGGAGGATAGATATGTTTGCTATATATTGTTCGAGTTTCAGCTTTGTAGGTTTCATATAATCAAAGTTATTATTAATTATTTAAAATTATTGCGTTTCAAAACTGGGGCATCGTAAGAATTCGTTCTTGGTCTCGTTGCAATTGGCACGTCTTGAACATTTCCAATATGTTATTGTCCAAAACATCTATAAGCGCGTTTAATTTAAATCGAGTGATATTTATAATGGACGAAGTAAGAGGTCCCGTTAGGCGAAACGCCTAGCCGAATCGGTGCTGTGTTGCTGCGTTCACCCGCTCGGGCCCCCATCGCTCGGCGCCTGCCTAAGCCGGCCTGGAAGGCGGCCCTGGTTAACAATGTAATCGCATTCCTTACCCTTTCTCTCATTCTCATTTGCAAGTTATTTTTGGCGATGATTCACGTGAGGTATTTAGTCATCACTCATGAAAGCAGTGGTTTATCACGGCCACTAGCCTACTGTGCACGATAGTATGCAGTTTCCCTCAAGATTTTGTGGAGTGAACTACACTGAAGATGCCTCCGAGATCTCTGTTTTCAGAGAGCGAAATCAGAATGTTACGTAGGAGTTGCGGCCCGATGTGGAATTGGTGTGGCTACCGGTGGCACATTATGAGCTAAACGCAATCGAGTTGATATGGGCGTATGTTAGGAATAAAGAGGCAAAAGTCAATCGAGCAAATGCTGACGAGAAGGGAAACGGGGAAAATGTGTTTCGAGATCTCTGCGATGAAGCTCGGACGGCCCGAGGGGTGAACGCGGCAACACAGCACCGATTCGGCTAGGCGTTTCGCCTAACGGGACCCCTTACTTCGTCCATTATAAATATCACTCGATTTAAATTAAACGCGCTTATAGATGTTTTGGACAATAACATATTGGAAATGTTCAAGACGTGCCAATTGCAACGAGACCAAGAACGAATTCTTACGATGCCCCAGTTTTGAAATGCAATAATTTTAAATAATTAATAATAACTTTGATTATATGAAACCTACAAAGCTGAAACTCGAACAATATATAGCAAACATATCTATCCTCCATTTACAGGAATATAGTTGTCATTGACGAACTTCTGTTTGAGTTGCAAGGTGTCAAAGTCGGAGCTTTTCCCGCGCGCCGTAAATAACCGGTACTTTTTACGTTATAACTGTAGTAAAAAATATAAAAATTGATCAAAAAATTCAAATTTGCCTTTAAATAACGTAGAAATGAATGAGAAAAATGATGGTGTCGTTAGGTTTTCTGTACGTCTTTTCGTTAACTTTTTATTTGCACCCAAACTCGAGTGCACATAATTTCTGCGCCGACAGTAAGTGTGGTTCCTGGACTGGCATTGGTGCATTATCACCAATCCGTTATTGCTTTTTCTACTATATTCTTCGTCACATGACATCCATCACATGCGAAATTCCAGAGAGGAAAAACCAATCGCTTGATTGGGGTTCGAACCTTGTTCTCTCAATATCGCGCCGAGTCAGTCTACCGGGAATCCTCCTTCCTCGTGGATTGTTGCGAGGTTTAAAGGAACATGGTGTTAAACACTGCTGGACACACAATGTAACGAGAAGTCCAAAGCGTGCGCTAGGCACTAGGTTCGCGAAATTTATTTCCGCGAGGAATGTCAAATATTATCATAATTTCCACCTTCAACCACCATCACAATGAACGGTTTCGGGCTTCATCATGCAGAATTTCTTAATGACGCACGTAACTAAAAAAGATCGATGTAAATAAAATCAAATTTGTAATTTGCAATGCAAACAAAGTGAACATTTCAAATTATTAAACCCTATAATGGCATAACAATCCAAAATATCGGGAGAAAAAGAATTAATGCTTTCTCCAGTGGAATTTGTAATTTTCATTATTGGTCACCTCCGTCATCTCACATATTTCTGGCTTCCTACCCCTGTTCATTCGACCCAGAACGCCTCTCCAACTCGTTCCCATCTCCAAGTGTCCAACCTTTCAAAATGGTCTTCTGTATCCCGTCTCCCCTAATTTCTTCATCCATCCTCTTTTCTCTTCTGCCCCTTGATTCCGAAGAGAATGCCTTCATCCGTCTTTCTTCCCACCCGCTGCCTTTTCCACATTCCCCCACGCACACCCCTCTCCAACGCAACTCCAGCGAGCTCGTTGTCCCCGGTCGTTCGGATGTCACAACCTAACAACTTCATGCTCCACACTAAGCTCCCATACTCGCCTACCACGCGGGCGGCCAGGGTTCAAATCCCTGCAGAGGCGGATGTTTTTCAGAGGGAACCCGATCCCTGCTTAAATGTGTCTAGTGGAGGGCACTTCAAGTACAGTACTCCGTCGGTCGGATGAGACGTTAAACCGTGGTCCCCTTGGCGCCTTTCGTTCAGAGCAGGCAAATGCCGACGCTGGGTTTCCATCCACACTTCCTCCCTTACCTATCCCCTATGGCGCAGATGACCTTATCCGTCGGTAGCCTCCCCTAATACCCTATCCAACCAAGCTTCCAGCAAAACTTTGGTCAAAATGTTTAAGTACAGCACCAGTCACTTACTCTTACCTGGTAAGAAGAACAAAAATGACGCTTTTGCTAACGCAATAATCTTACAGTTATACTTCGAGCTAATCCATTTTTATCATTAACGCTCCACTAAAAAAATGAATGCTGCAGCTATCCTCGTTAATGATCTCCAACTTTCTCATATTCCGTTGTCTCGTGAGTGACTTCGTGGAATTTGCTCAACATTGTAAACGAAAAGTATAACTTAGTTATTCCACATAGGTTTATTGACAGGACGACCTCGGTTTAGACGAAGCTCGTCATCATCAGGTACAGAATTACAAGAAGACATAGAATATATAGTCGCACAAATCGGAGGAGGTAGAGGAGATGTAAGGAGAGTGGAGAGATGGGAGTTGAATGTTGGGGAAGGGGGGTGAGTGGGACCCACCAACCCTCTCACCCACCCCCTTCCCACCCACCCCCCTTCCCCAACATTCAGCTCCCATCTCCCCACTCTCCTTACATCTCCTCTAGCTCCTCCGATTTGTGTGACTATATATTCTATGTCTTCTTGTAATTCTGTACCTGATGATGACGAGCTTCGTCTAAGCCTAGGTCGTCCTGTCAATAAACCTATGTGGAATAACTAAGTTATACTTTTCATTTCCAACTCTCTTGTTTAATTCTGACTTTTATTTCCACAATTAATCTTTTTGTCTTCGTACGAGTGTCAACATTCCAAATACATCGCTATGATTCGAGGAGGCGTCACATATGGTCAGCTAACGCTCTATGATATTGGCGATCATCGCCAAATAATTAGCAGGAAGGAAAGTAGAAATAGATGCATTTAGAAAATATCTTTTATTTAACAGACTTTTAAAGTGTTAGTTTCCATGGATCAAAATATTTCTGACACAGTATAAGGCTCCAGCTAAAGAGAGTCGTTCTCGGCGCGCGGCGTCGCATATGTGCTTTATTGCCCACTAACTCATCTCAGCATCAAGTCCATGCCTTCGACCAATCAATCAATTCCTTCGAATTACGCACGGGCACAGGGCCGAAAGAAAACAACAGCCAACAGAACCGTAGAACCTCTTCGGCAGCAAACAATGCCTACCGCACGACACACATCAATCATCTATTCAACTGGGATGGAAGATGCAATTGAAAAGAGAATACCGCCAAGTCTAGTTCAATCCAAAGAACAAAACCCGAGCTGCATTGCGGATGGGTGACGGAAATGCTGGAGGAAATGACGGAAAATTAAGAGTATGCAATAGAAACTAGTAAGAAAAACTGAATGAGGTTGAGACGAGCCCAAAAAAAGTATAACCACCACAAATCATAAAGCTACACCACTTTCACTCCACCAACAGAAAATTTCAGAGGAAAAAATGCTTTTGTACTATCACACAGGATTACATATTTTCTAATTGGCATGTATTGACATATAAAGAACTTCAGTCTAAAACGCATAACTACATAATTTTACCGTGCGCCTCTCTGTGATTCTAGAACATACCTGAACGTGACGATTATCTCAAAACGACACGAGTCATTGATAGATCTTATGGATATGTTTTTCCAATATCCTGTTCAACAGTGTGAGGCTGCATCCACTAATTATAAATTTTCAACCTTCACATTTCGCTATCTACGCCAGTATCGCTCAAAGTTAAAATGACCGGGAATCATGCAAATTTTTGCGTCGATCCGACGGTGGAGAATTTATATCTCGCCAATCAAAATTTAAAAACTTGATGGATACGGAAGACGATGGACGGTGAACAGTTTCGATGCAAAGATACAACTGATATCAGTGGTGAACTCAGCTGTTGGAGCACTTCAACACTTAAATAAGCCAACACCATTGTCTATCAATTCCTAACAGTGTTAACAACTTACGACCTGCCTAAGTCCTAAACAACGCATCCTTCGATCGTGCTGATATGTAAGCAAATACCGGCGGCTCAGAGGGGTTGCTTACCTACGCCAAAGAATTACTGCGCATCGCCAATTAACCCGAAAGTTTGTTTTAGAAGTTAAAAAATAAATCCCAATATCGCACAGCAAATCAATATCCTATTTTCATATTTTCAAACTAATATATCGGGAAACCAATGCCTGGAGTCACAATCTGAATAGCTTTCACAAACTGGAAATAATAATTCTTAGCTCTAAATCACTCTCATTGCTCACAAGGAGATAAGCCATTTTCAATAGCGAACTCCGATTTTCATAAAGTACCTGTAATGTACTGTCGTAACTGACATACCAAGGATAAACTCCATACACCCAATAAGGTTTTCAAAATATATATGGTGGCATAGGAGAGAGAATCTGTACCACTGAAATTCTATCGCTGAAATTTCTTTATTTATGACAGATTGTTAGTGGTTCAGAGGCCTGGTCGTCACAGAGTTCTAGCAACCTCACACTGAAAAATCACCTGCCAAAGGCTTACAGGTAAGACGCAGACTTTCGGTAAGCGAACGGAATCCTTTTAACGACTGACATCAATTTAGAAACTGATTCATCCTGGTATACGAAGTTTTCCAAGCAGTCGGAAAAAAATCCAAGAATGAATCTATCCAATTACTCTGCATTTACTATGACCTAATATAAAAAATTACAATTTTACCTAGAAAATCTATGTAAACCCAAATGCGTATGATGAGGAGCGAAATACACCTAACAAGTCATTTGAGAGTCATTGCGAATGAAGTAAGTATTCTAGAAAAAGGTAAATAGCTGCACCGAAAATTGGGCACCTGACCGAGTAATGGTACGTCCACGACTTGTAAGAGGGCAAAAGGAGAAGTTACACCGACTTTTATTGTTTGTATTAAGTGAATAAGTACTGTAGCTTCATGAATGCCAGAAATTAATTTGGGTCCGTTACACGTTTGTAGAAGCCTTCATGTCGCCAGATTTCTCCATGCCCGAAGGAACTACCAAGACTCCTTCAAACAATAACTCGTTTTAACTTTATACTTCTTTAGAACAGTTTTTTTTTTAATTTGGGCCGACCATTGATGAGCGGCCTCATTCTTCAAATCTACAGATAAGATTCCAAATAAGATTCCATCAAGCTAAAAGCATGGCGTCAACAGTGTAAATACGAAACGTACTCCTACGCTATTCCCAACTCACCAATGAACAGAGCTATGAAGAGTGCAGAACGCATCCCTTGGAGGTATGGGCAGAGACTGATTCGCATCCTTTGAAGGTGTGTACAACATGAGAACCACTCGCTTACACTTCTACATCTACATACTACCCCGCGAGCCGCCGCTTGGGCGTGTGGCACGGGGTGGTAGGTCACCAGCCGAGTAATGATGTTAAAGTTTTGGGGGTAAAATGGTGACATGTCCTAGGAGAGTGTATTTAGAGGAGCTCAGTTTTTATTGTGGTCGCTTATTGTGCGCGGAAAGAACGAGTTCTTGTACCTATCTGTTCAGCAGAGTATCTCTCTTATTTTATCGCATCTGTCAGGCCTAGAAATGTAGTGAGGCGTCATGATAATATTCTCTGTGTCGCTCTGAAACACACCAGTTCTGAATTTCTCAAGCAGCCTAAGCCTAGCGTGCAGACTCCGAGTCTCTAGGGGCTCCCACCTTAATCCCTCTAACAGTGGGGTAATTTTATACGAAGCGTACTGCTTTTCTTTGTATTTTTTAAATTTTTTTGGTTAAATCTATTTAACCAGGGTCCCAAATGCTCGCGGCGTATTCGAGGAGTGGCCTAACCAGAGCAAAGTAGCATCTCTCTTTCACTCTTTCATCCGAGGACCTTCCTATTATACGCTTAACAAACCTAGTTTCTTTAATTCTGTGCCGCATATGTTTTGTATGTGTGTTCCCCACGATATACCTGAAGTTAAGGTAATTCCAATATATTCCACACGACAACGAACCACACACCACAGAGAGGATTGGAAACTCGAGAGACTCCACACTCCGATCGCCATCAATTACACATCCACGCATTCAAAATAGAGAAATATCCAAATAATGGGACATTCGGCTTCTCCCGGAGAATGAGGGTGGCAAGGGTGGATTTCATCCCTCTGACTGTGAGGTCGTTCCGTGTGCGGCGCCGAGGAGGTTTATGCTCGGCGGTGTGAGCGATCGAGATGAAAAAAAAGACGCCAACACTCGGGAAACGTTGAAAACCAGTGAGCCTGGGAAAACAGCGGAGAAATAATTAAATGGGCAGACGAGATAGCCGGCGAGCGGGCCCCATTTGCTGTGCAACGGGTGCCGCGTTTGCCGACCATCATTCTTGAAAAAAAAAAGAAGACTGGACACATAGCGGAATACGTAAGTGGCGAAGCGACCGACATCCCGTACTCCAAGGTCGCAGTGGGCGATGAAGCACTGGGCCCTGCCTGGGACGAACGCATATGCTCAGGTCCAAGGTTCAAATCACGACTAAGGAAAAAAAATTTTTCGAAAACAGAAAATATCTGGAAAGTTTTAAATATGTACATAAATTTAAAAATAACTTATCTTGTGTTGATTTCCATTAATATAAAATGTCTTTGGGAAAAACTACAAAATCTGAATCCGTATATTTGTTTACTAATCTGTTCAAATGTAAGTTGGAATGTTTTTACCGAAGGATATGCAACTCTGAGAAATGGTGTACGCTTGTTGAGAAATGGTCGCGAAATGAACAGAAATGGATGGAAATGGTTGGAAATGGATGGAAATGGCTGAAATGGAAATGCGGTGTACACTTGTTTTTGAAGTTGCGTACCCCTCAGTTTTTACCTACTAAAACATACTTGAGATTCAAAACGGATGGAATGCGAGAGATGTCCGCGCGAGGAGATTAAAATAAAGATCCCGCGCCCTTAAAAACACGCGCGTGCAGCCGCAGGTGAGAGTGCGCATTAGGGCCACGCGACGATTACCACGGGTGAGGCAGAAGCGAGGGCCTCTCGGCATGTTGCAAGCCCTCCATTTGTATAATTCGGCCATCATCAGCCCAACTACCGAGTGCGGACGGAGGGAGCGTAAGGACGATACGCCCCACGGGGTCCTTCCCCTCCACACCATCTCCCTCCCGCCCTCCCACTGCTTCATCTCCGCCGCACTCCCGCCCCCAGTGGCCACGAATCCTTTACCCCCTCTCTCCCCGCCCCCCTCCGCCCGCAATGCAGCCGAGACAGAGATGCGAACTTGGCCCTCATATCGTCCGGATAGATTCTCTTAAGAGTCGATCATATTTCAACACCTAGGCATTCTATTTGAAAGTAATCTATGCTTTAATATGCCTATTGAACAAATCACTAATAGAGCTTATAAAATGTTGGGTTTCATTAAGCCGTATTTGTAAATATTTCTGAAATCCAAATGGTATTTTATTATTATATACTGCCTTAGTAAGGCCTATCCTGGAATATGAGGCTGTTATTTGGAACCCTTATAATGATATACATAGTTGCGCCCTTGAACATTTACAGAATAAATTTCTGAAATCATTTAATTACAAACTTATTAATAGAAAGAATACTCAGAATATCTCAAGCCAATCCTTCAATTTACTATCTCTTTCTAGTCGCAGAAAACACATTAGAATTTCATTTTAATTTGGAATAATACAAAATCATATCAAGTCCCCAGACTAACTTTCTCTCATTACTAACAGGGTACCTCAGGTTAACACAAGAAATGCTATCCTCTTCCATGTACCACACCTCTCATCCAATTACATGAGAAACCTGTTTATTTATAGAGCAATGATGGACTGTAATGAGCATTGCATTCATTTTGATTTTTTTAAACTCTTCCTCAACTATTTTTAAGAAGTTTGTAATAAATGTGTAACTTTACATTAGCACTACTTTCTTTTTTTATGAATCAAATATTAATTGTACTAGTATGTATTTTACAATGGTAAATGAATCATATGTATCTTTTTATTATCATCTATATTGGAATTTTACTTTGTTAAATCTGATATTGTAATTATTTTGATATAGGGCTTATATCCGTAAAATAAATTTATTTTAATTATTATTATTATTATAGAGAGGCGCCCATCATTTTGGGAGATCATAGCACAAGGCACTTAGGAGGGTGGGAGGGGAGGGAGTAATGTATTACTTACTTGTGTTACTAACTGGTTTCGATGTTATCAAAGCATTAACAGGGTAAACCCGCGATCACCCAGATAATTAACCCTGATAATGTTGAAGTGGCAATACCGAAACCAGTTGGTTAAATAAAAAATCTGAGCAGATTGATACCACCAAAATCCGAAACATGATCATTCGGAGAGAAGTTGAAAATGTCCTAGTTGACGAACGAAAAAGAGAACACAAACGGAAAATGTTTGTTTACACTTGAGAGTCCTCTAAAAGAAATAATAAAATGCAAAAGCAATCGCCGGATATAACATTTAAATTTTAGCAGTTCAATTCGGGAAGTCCACTGGGTGAGAGACTTCATGAGTGCCGACGTATTTTATTTATTTATTTATTTATTTATTTATCTTCACTATCCCGAATACAGCACAATGTGCCAATTTACGTCGGGTGGATAACAGTAACAACGGACGAGACACATACAACCATGTCCTGGGCAGATAATATTCTACCCAGGCGGGACTCGAACCCGCGACCCTCGGATTAGCAGGCGAGGACTTTACCCCGCCGCCACCGGGGCCGACGTATCGACGCCCTCGAGTCGTCTATCGTCTTCGGGGCAGAATGATTTAAAATTTTTAACTAAAATAAAAAATTCAAAAATATTCGGGTCACGACGGTTAAGCCATACAACTTATTATTACAATTTATCTAGTAAAATCAACATTCATGCAGACGACTGCATTCCGACGGTATACAATTAGGTGGTTGCAGTAGAACTCTTTCATCCCTAGAATGTTCCCCCAAATTAACTCTTGAGCTATAATATCCGATCTTTATACTTCTGAACGCTGGCCAAGTGAAGTTTAAGTTACGATTCATGAAGTTTAAGTTATGGTTCGAATGGATGAGAGTCGAATAACAAAACAGATACATAAAAGTGAAATGAATGGTGCGAGAGGTAGAGGTAGGCCGAGAAAGTTGTGGTTGAGGAAATTCTTAGGAGGTATATTAGGAGTCTTAAACACAAAGGAGCGTGTATGAAGCAGTGTATGGGGGTAAATGAGTCAAAAGAGGTTTGCAAGGATGGATCAGTATGGAGGAAATTATTGAAGCAGAGTTAGGTGTACAAATATGTATTTATGAGTGAAACCTAGTGACCCTGCCTACCCCGGAAGGGAACGGCGTGATTGGTATGTATGTATGTGTTCATATCTACGCAATCGTCAAATAAATATTAAAGAATTTGATTTCGTTGACCTCGAGGTAGATGAAACAAATAGAAAAAAGTCCTCTAACAACCAATTCCACAAGGAAAATAGTGAAAGGTATAACCATTGAAGTGGATTTGCCAATGAAGAAAGGGAACCAATCTCTCCACAAAAAGTAAATGAAATCGTCGAAGAGACGGAGAGTGACTTACAACACTCCGCACAAGGGCAGACAACTGAGGAGGTGGCGAGTGATGTGAAGGGGTGGGAGGGGCGGGTGGGAAAACTGCGCGAAATGACATTTCGCAGAGATTGGAGGGAAGTGGGGTGAGGCAGGTTGCCCCTCGCCGAAAGCGCCCCCGTCGAGAATTGAGTTTCGCCGCGAGATAATATTTAATCATATCGGAGGGAATCGCGTTCGAAGATTTAAAAAAGGTAAAACGTGGTCGCAGAACCTAATTTGGACCGAAAACGCATTACCACTGCTGTGCGAGGGACTAGAGCAGGAGCCGAAAGAGAGACGGTGGAAAAGTGCCAGAAAATCTCGGAAAACGCCGACGCTGCCATTAGCAGAGACGAGTTGTATTTTTACCTATTACCGACACTTCTGCGGGATCTAATAACCCTGATATTAACCGATAAAAAGTACGGGCATATCGATAGTAATTCTGACAATGGTGTGCCGCCGTGCGTCGATGCCAGAATATAGATCCGTCATAGCTTTTTAAATTATACCACAATTTACGAATTTAGCACGAGAATACTACTGCACACTACTCTACCCAAAAATATAACACGCATAAAAAGGTATGGAATCATGATGAAATTAGAGTGCAGAGAGCCTTTAGCATACAGGAAGGACTGAACAGAAAGAGCACTTCAAATATCCTAAACACCGTGCAGCCCGCACATCGCGTCTCGGAAACAAGGTTCATTCGGCGGACTGCCGAGACAGATATGTACCTCGCACGATATGAAACACCGGCTGTAGCATGACCTTCGTAGCGGAAGGAACGCAAATGGTCAGGATCCCACGTACAACACACCTCGTGCACAAATTATTCACAGGATTCGACTGCCAGATCAACATCATGCCTATGAGACTGTATGTTAACGAAAAATATCAAACCCACTTTACTCACACTACTCAAGAGTTACTCAAAATATTTACGAAAATATAACAACATATATTTTAAAATATACATGGAATTAATACCACGCACATACCATCACTGCACCAGTATTTAAAAATAATCACACTTTATAATAACAAATAATAACCATTCCAGAATCTCATATTAAGATTTTAATTCGAACTGCACTTACAAGAAAAATACAGAGCATATTCTCTGTCGTTAAGTAATCTAATTTCTAAATCAATTACACTTAGAGAGACTGCGTAGGAGCGAATTTCATTTAAAGTGCAAGCACATATTATGTTTCAGGAGCAGATTCCACAGGCTCAGGACAAAGAATTGCTGTCGTAATTAACAGTTTCATAGTTTTCCGAGAGAATTGATACCATTTTTAGCTTGATGTGGGTAGAGAGAGGGATGGGGAAAACACGATGTGATTCAATCTTCAAATTCATCACCTAATAAAATACCACTCACATGAAAATTTTTTGATTTTACTGGCAATGACATAACAATAATAAACAGCGTGAAAATTCCATCCCGGGTAATAGAGCTTAACTAAAAAAAAATTCGCTACACACGTAGCGACTAGAAGGCTCACGCCTTTGGGTAGTTAGACGTCAGCTAAGTTGATTGAATAAAGCGTTGATGACCGCTAAATTGTCCTGAAGGTGTCCTGCAGATGTCTCTCGAGGGACCTTCATCTACATACTACCCTGCGAGCCGACGCATGGGGGTGTGGCAGGGAGTGTTAGGACGCCAGTCGAGTTGAGGTGTAAGGGGCAAGGTGTTGGGAAGTGAAATGGTGACGTGTGTCATGGGAGTGTATTGAGTTGAGCCCTCTTTTTATAATGGCTGCATTCAGAAGAGAGACAGTAGGGCGTCAACGCCTCATTCTCACCGAGAACGATTTCGTATGCATTCGAGTTTTCGCTTTATCAAATAAAATCCAGAACTCACCACTTAAGAAGGGAGAAGTCAACACTACCCAAGGAAGTAAGACCAGCACTTACCTGAAAAGAAAAGAAAGATTAACTGACGAACAAGTAAATGCAACTGGACAAAGAGAAAACATGTGCCATGGAAAATGTATACTTAACATGAAATGTAGAATGAAAAGTTGGGACTGAAACAAACTTGATTTCAACAGACATGGGTAACTAGTAATGCAGCTAAATAGACAACCAAGAGCGTATTTTTCAGTTCAAGGGTTTTAAAAATTTGGTAATAAACGCTACAACTAACATACGGCCGAGAGTTCGTTCATACCAAAACGATTTCTCCTTCTCCAATAGAGTAGGCCAAGCACACTGTCATTCACATCAATGAGAAAGCCATCCGCATTAGACTTGGAATGGAAAGCCGTACATATGAATTCAACGGCAAAGCAGGAAAATCGAACGAATGAGAAATAACTACATCCATGTATCAAGAAACTTCCATAAAGATTATTCAGGCTTTATTCTAAGAGTTATGATACAGTAACAAGATCACCGAAAGGTACTTCCGTGAACTTTGTGTTTGCCCGCAGGGGCATAATCACGGACATTGTTCACTTTATAACATCACATTTGAACGGTTGAATTAGCTGTTGATCTGTAAAGCCACAAGAGAAAAAGACGAACGCAAATACTTCCCTTTGATTCTCCATTCTTCATGTCTTTAAAATGAGGGATGGAACGGTATACAAGAAAAACACTGGAATAATACTGCCACTTCAAATCGCATAATATTTCCTTCTACGGCAGTATCCTCTCCAGTAACATCGTACCTAAAATTTAATTTATCGTAAGAGTGTGATGAGGACAGCGAACCAAAGCAAAGATGTGAAGAAAGAAAAAATGGAGTTCATACAGAGTGCGGGAGGTTTGGAGAGGAATTGAAATGAAGGCGAGAGGGAGGGAATAGACTAGAGCGAATGACAAGTGGGATTGGAGAAGGATAGAGAGAAATACGAGTAAGGAAGAAGAAAGGCTCGGCAGGGGTAGAATGGTGGGTGCTTGGTGAGAGAGTCGGGAGGAGACAATGCAAGTGAATGGGACGAGGGTCATTGGAGGCCGAGGATGGCGAGACAGAGGTGAGGAGTATCTCGTCATGGAGGCAAAAGGGTAGAAAACGAGTGATCATTTTACACGGGCCAAAGAGAGATAGGGAATAAGAAAAAATGGGGACGGAAATAATATAAATCTACATAATACCACGCGAGCCGCCGCATGGGCATGTGGCAGGGGGTGTTATGTCACCAGCCGTGTAAAGGTGTAAGTTATTTTGGAGATGAAATGGTGACATCTATTATAGGAGTGTATTTAGTGGAGCTCAATTTTTATTGTGATCGCTTAATGTTCGCGGAAAGAACGAGTTCTTGTACCTATCTGTTCGGCAATCTCTCTTATTTTATCGCATCTGTCAGACCTAGAGATGTAGTGAGGAGTCATGATATTAATCTCTATGTCGCTCTGAAAAATGTCAGTTCTGAATTTATCAAGCAACCTAAGCCTAGCGTGTAGTCTCCGAGTCTCTAGGGGTTCCCACCTTAATCCCTCAAAAAGTCGTGAGACACTATATGTACGCTCATAGCAGTTTTTAACGAAGCGCGCTGCTTTCCTTTGTATTTTATTAATTTTTTGGCTAAATCTATTTGACCAGGGTCCCAAATGCTCGCGGCGTCTTCGAGGTGTGGCCAAACCTGAGCGAAATAGCATCTCTCTTTGAATTTTACATCTGAGAACTTTCCAATTATACTTTTAACAAAACCTAGTTTCTTTAATGCTGCGCCACATATGTTCTGTGTGATTGATCCCCACGACATATCAGATGTTAAGGTAATTCCAAGATAAATACAGCGGGGAATGGGCGAATGCCGGTCGAACGCAGACTGCCAAACTTAATTGGTTTCAATATCAACTGAAAAACTATCCTCATTACCAGTCATCAATTCGTCGACTCGTCTGCGTAAGTTTACTCACTTCCCTCATAACTTGCTTCACGGATACCGACCTTGATCTTACACGATAATTTTTCTCATTCCTTTCTCCTACCGAGACTGATTTTAAGAGTTTGTTGGGCATCACAATATTTCCAATAAGTCTGTCTCTTCGAGTTGGGTGAGATTTCGTCGAATTGTTTTCCGACCCCAATCTTCAAATGGCTTCGGTGATTCTTTCCGCAAAATTGATCTTCTTGAGTCTCCTTGAGATTGCACCTCAATTCCATCGCACCAATTGTTCTTGACCAAGAGACAGTTGAAGCTTCACAAACATAAAGGGTACAAGGATGATAACAAGGAGTCAATTTCCCCAAGACAGTTCCGATAATAAATTTTTAGACTTGGGAGAAACAATATGAAACAAGTGTTTAGTCGTTCATTAGTGACTTTTCCGCAGTAATGATGGATTTTTAGAGTACATGAGCATCGAGGTCCCTCGAAAACAGTGTTTCACGAAAAATTCAGTTCGATAGTAGTAATGTTCAATTGTTCAGTTGAAGTAATATAAGGATAGAGAAACGTTAGGTGTACTCTTGTGGTTCAAGAAAATAATTCCTTTCACTAACGAAGACGTATCAAAACGTTTCGTGTAAGTGACAAAAGAACGCGGAAAAGAAAGCGTAATAACTGCCCAGGTCAAGTGAGTGCGATTCTCTTCACTGATTAAACGCATAATTCTATCGATCTAATAACTACCGTAGTCATCTTTGATGCTGCAACGTAACCCCTGAATGAGTGCACTAATGTCGTCTCCTTCCCGAGAAGAATAGCTTCGTTCGGTGGCCGGAGAGAGGCGCCACTAGGCGTCGCCTTCCGAGCGCCCGCGGCGACTTGAAGATGCCATCCTCTTGAAGATCACCACGCCGGCCGAAATCGACCAAACACCGCCGCCTCCACCTCCCGATGCGAGGAAAGAGATCTGCCCCCCCGAGCAACGTGCCATTCATTCACCGCGCACATCTTCCCCAGCATCCTAAATGATCCATAACCGCCAAGATGGAAACCTTAGGAAAATGTAATCCCGGAAAATACGAGGAGGCACTTCGCCACACGAGACGGCCACAATTAGCACTGGCCAAACCAACTACAGGGCGTTCCAAGTTTTCACTTCACTGTGGGTTCTAATGGCGTTATCTATCCCACGTACTAGCATAGAACGTATCAAGCGCAACGTCGCTAGATAGGCGGTATTATTAAATTGTCACTTCATGATTAAGGAATCGCCATTGCATGGAGAAAACATGTACATCTACATAATATCCCGCGAGCCGCCGCATGGGCGTGTGGCAGGGGGTGGTAGGTCACCAGACGTGTAAAGGTGTAAGTTTATTTGGAGATTCAATGGTGATATGATTTATAGGAGTGTATGAAGTGAGCTCAATTTTTATTGTGATCGCTTATTGTTCGCGGAAAAAACGAGTTCTTGTACCTATCTGTTCGGAAATCTCTCTTATTTTATCGCATCTGTCAGACCTAGAGATGTAGTGAGGAGTCATGATATTAATCTCTATGTCGCTCTGAAAAATATCAGTTCTGAATTTATCAAGCAACCTAAGCCAAGTGTGTAGCCTCCGAGTCTCTAGGGGCTCCCACCTTAATCCCTCTAACAGTTGTGTAACACTATATGTTCGTTCGTAGCAGTTTTTAACGAATCGTGCTGCTTCTCTTTGTATTTTGTTAATTTTTTTGTTAAATCTTTATAACCAGGGTCCCAAATGCTCGCGGCGTATTCGAGGTGTGGCCTTCGCCAGAGCGAAGTAGCATCTCTCTTTGACTTTTTCATCCGATGACCTTCCTATTATACGTTTAGCAAAACCTAGTTTCTTTAATGCTGCGCCAAATATCTTTTGTATGTGTAATCCCCAAGATATATCAGATGTCTTATATATAACATACCTCCATTGAGAAGGTAACTTTAAAAAAAATGTATTGCCATTGTCTAAAATGATATTTTTTAATTTAATGAGCTATATCTGGATCAAAATACCCCTGAACAATTGCGTTTAACTGTGGTAAGTGAGCCATGTACTGCTCAGTGGCCTTTTTTAAAACAGTTCCACAGTCTATAATCTCTCTTCTTTTCAATGGTTGCACATATATACCATTTCGATCATTGATAAATAAGAAAATAACATTTACGTAAGAAAATGGGGTCTTCATAAATGACTGAGAGATGAAAAAGTCAGCAAGTAGACACGAAAGCAGCATCCACTACATCAGTAAATAGACAAAAGCCCGATTGCTACCATCCAGCCAATATCCTTCTGAGTGCAAAGCTTTCTTGGCGGCATACTCACAATCAGTAGTCCTGCCCCATACGCATCATTGGAAAATAAGATACCCTAGGCCCGTTCCTCAACTAGGTGGAGAGGTTTAGAGGTTAATAATATTTACAAACGACCCATAGTACGCGTAAGTAGTTCAGAGGAGAGCGATACTTACAAACGATTCTTTCTGACATGATTACCATTACAGGGTGGCTACTGATATCCAATTTTCAAATTCCCTGACCTTTCCCTGACTTTTCCCTGATGGATTTACCTATTTCCCAGACCGATCGCCAAAAGGTCACCTATTATTGAAATATTTTTTTCTGCCGAATTAAATATTCTATGGCAGCTTTAAATTTTCTAATTATCGTCTCGTATTTTTAGAACTGCAAGCATGTATTTACTATGAGCCAGTGTGCTCCAACAACCTCTCGGACTTTCGGAAGTTAAACAAAAAACGCGAGGTAAAATATTCCGAACACATTAGCCTCGGATTCCTTGTGATGAGCGTAATATATTGTGATCATAATTTTTAACACAACTAGGCAAATATCAAAATAAGGATATACAAAAGGGATACATTGAACGTCTGATTCACAACTAAATAACTCAGATTCACAAATAATAAGACTCACAACTGAATACTACACGAATTGATGGTGCTTATTCCATGCACGTCGCCACCCTGCATTGCAAATTATCCCCAATTTGAAAAAAAAATTAATTAATTTCTCCCTATGCACTTCACTAGGGAATCACACTTTAAAGGTCCTAGATGCAGCCACGTCAATATCCACATCTTCGACCGAAGTTTCGACTTTATGTGAGTGAGAGCTCAGCAGTGGGTGTCGTAACTACCACAGCAACGTCTCGTGCCAACTCCCTGGTCAATGTGTTTATGTTAGCCTTCGTGTCGTGTACTAAATATTCAACTCGTGAGAAATCAATATCTTCAAGGAATACGTCGACCAGTTCCTTACTCTCCCCACCCATTGAAATCTGCGTAACACGAAATATTACGGGGTTTGGCTATCTGGATGTGTTCGAAGAGTCACCTCCCAGATTCGAATCCAGGTTAGAGCGATTGCTGACCTCTGACGCCGCCCGTCCCAGAACATCTCGGAATGACTAAGGAAGGGATATCAATCACACCTCGCTCATTTACTTCATTTTCTTTTACATCACATGTCAGCAAAAACACACCAAAAACATTCCACCCCGTTCTCTTAGCATTCCAAGCTTTACATTCCCAAATGAGACCTTCAAATTTGACCTTTTCTCCAACCAGACTTTTAAACTGTTTAGGGGGGCAGCGATTGCGTGAGGATAATCTCCTCCGGTGATATAGAACAAAGCACAGAGTTTTCACAATAAATCGTTCATACTCCCGGGATAATCGAATGTAAACAGCAATCCAAGCCGATTTCATTAATGTGTGCTCATCTCATTTCGAGAAATTCCGTACACCGGGCGCTCAAATTGGGAAAAGCCAAGAGGCAGCAATTACCTACAGTCCAAGCGGCGGCAGTAAAAAGTAATTCCCTATAATGCCCATTTGCACAAGGGGGAGTCATTATAAGCAAACTCATTTTCCAGTTCGAGCAGAAAATGAAAACCTCCCTTCGCGTCGGAGCGCGAATCTGGTTAGATGGTGCGACAAGAGAGGATACAATTTCTCCGACGCAAATGCGAATATAACATCATTTGACGGCCTATTCCGCTATTTTTAATGGCACCACCAGGACGAAGTTATTCTTCAGGACAAAATAATAATTTTAAAAATAGAGACCTTCAGAAAAAAGCTAGAAAATCACAAATACTTCATCAAACTTTAATAGCCTTCACAAATATTTACTTTCTGCTTGAAAGAGCTGTATAGTGATTTGAAACATATCAAAACGAATGAACTAAGTAGGTCAAAATACGAGGTGCAATAGGAACATTGATTGTTGCTTGGTTGCTGTTTCATCGTTCTTTCAAATTTCAATTATCTAAACGGCAAATTCTCTCCGTATTGCGATGTTTGAAAGTGAAAAATCAACATTTAGTCGTTATGAAAATATTCCCTCGAAGAGAAACTCATTACCTCACGCAAATAAAATTTGCGAGCGCCATCGTTTCATATCCCTCGGAAAGATTTCATTTGAACTCAACAGAATAATGAACGGCGAACCATTTTCAAAGAACTCCCGAGTCGTAGGGGCGCTTTGATGCTCCGACAGAGAAGGAGACAGTCAGGGAGGCGTTGTGGAAACGGGGATGAAATAGAAAGGCTTTCGAAATGAAAAGCAAGCAAGCGAGCAGAGAGAGCGGTCGTTGGAATTTGACCAGGAATATGAAAAGGACGAACGGCCGACGATGGAATTGGAGCGTCCTCGGAGAGATGGACCGAGCCACACTTCCACTTTCAACGAAAAGCACGCAGAATGCATTCCATCTCCGTTGTAACCTGCGAGCTGCCAAAAGGGCACTGCGACATCGATCGCATAAAAACTCGCAAATTTAACAATAGCACGATGCTATAGCTAAGTCATGCCTTCATAAACGCTTCACGGGCCACTTCATTGTACTATTAAGAATTTTCCCCTTTATTTTTTTTAATAATAGAGGTTATAGAATCAACATGTAAACTGATTCAATTATTTAAAAAAATCTATTTTCAACATCTTTGTACCGAATTTGGTAAACTGATGGTTACTGGAAAAGGAGCAAAAGACCCCAAAGATGTGAGTCCAATTCGCCACGCTTTATATTAAAAGGTCAATTAACTGCATCGAAAGTAAAGAGATATCAATGTAGTCAGTAAAACTGTGTTGTCTTTGACTGCTTCGGCGCTGGCCGTGGTACTCTGAAAGTTAAATGCTATTCGCCAAAATAAAGGGTATTTTTAATAACTTTTGTAGCGTCAAGAACTCGTATTTATTTTTAATCACTAAAATCGTCCGACATGGTTCGGGTTATCCTAAAGGGAATACATTAGAATTAAACTAATGCAGAAATGAATTAGGGCTCTAATACCTATCCATTGCTCTTAATTCACATGGTATACTATTGGATGCATATTCACGTACTGAGGGACTACCATCCCAGTTCATTTAATACCTCAATTACACTCATTTTATTTTTAAAGCCATTTTTATCATACATATTTACACATATCGGTTCACCACGTTCTACGTCTTCCGCTCCCCTATATCCATGCCCCACGATCATTCCACCGCTCTTCATCTAAACCTCATTCTCTCCTTCCTTTCTATATCCCTTGTATCCAACTTTTCCTCGGTCTGCCTCTCCGCCGTCTTCCTTCCGGGTTCCAAAGCAACATTTGCTTTGGAAGTCTTTCATTTCCCATTCGTTGCACGGGACCATACCACCACCAAGCCATTATTTATAATTCCGGCAAATCATCCTAAATTTGCCTTCTTCATCCCTTAAGGTAGTTTGAGCGAAATATCATTTAACCTAGAAATCAACAAATTTGTTCTCATTTTAAAGAAAAATATCTCACCCTTCTAATGACACCAAAAATTCAACCCTTTAACACATTACTTTCTGAATTATTGGCCAAAAACTACCAGCCCTTTTACATGGGAAATGATACGTATATGCACTCCAGAGAGACATTATTAACAAAATGTGGAATTTCTAACACTTAGATGTCGTAAAAACACTAACAGCGTGTAGTTTGTATGTTTTCTCAACTATGTTTTAAAATTAATCATATTTTCACCGCAATAAGTTCTTGGGCATCACAAAAAACCTTCCGTTTTGAAGGAGTTCCAAACGCACCGCGCGAAAAAAATGAATCAAATTGAAAACATGTTGATATTTTCATTTAATTACCTACCATGTCTGTCATATAAAACTATATTATGACACCATTAATAATGCAATTTTTAATTGATGTGTCGTACAGCTGGTGAAATTAAAACGTATAATTCGAATATGGTCTCTATTATGACTGGGGAACTATCTCGCTCGGACTACCTTAACTGCTCTCCTTTGAGTCTCCAATACGACGAAAATGTCAAATTTGAAATGTTTTATTGCGTACGAATATGGATACTAATATGCAATACAACATTGATCAGATATTTTCACCGTCTCTATCCCACTGTCCGTACTTGGACCACCACTCTTTTCAATGCTTACCATCATATT
Organism: Ceriagrion tenellum; assembly: GCA_963169105.1. Classification (NCBI taxonomy): domain Eukaryota; kingdom Metazoa; phylum Arthropoda; class Insecta; order Odonata; family Coenagrionidae; genus Ceriagrion; species Ceriagrion tenellum. Next base: position 140,933,803 of record OY720637.1, on the reverse strand, counting down.
CTTCCTATTTGTACGCCCCACGGAATGTTTGCGGTGTAAGTGACACCGAAGTAATTTCTCGGAGGAATATTACCAAGTCATAGAGTCGAGAGCATGGGGAAGGTAATGTTTCGCCAAGGAGGGAAGGAATGAGAACTATGATGTTCTATTTGCCACTCCATCCGCCGACACACCGTCATCACGGGAAATCACTCCACCAAGGCAAGTGATATAAAAAAGATCACTACTTTCGGAATAAAAAGGGGCGAGAGTTGCAGGCCCGGGTCAGGGCACCCGAGGACTAAAATCGCGAAGAGAAGTGAAGGGAGGGCGCGAATTAGTGAGCTGACACAACAATCCGCCTACAGTAAATTTCCTAGTTCTGCGCGAATCAGGGATTTCCATTTTGAATCGAACCCAATCGAATCTCCCAAAAGATATTTCGAATCGAATCGAAACGAATTTTTAAAAATTTTGGTAGCGAATCGAATCACCCAAAAAATTTCGCTTGCGAATCGAATGCAAATCTAAATAAAATTCAAAAGCTTATGCGCAGTTAATGTAAAAAAGACTTTCACAATATTTCGGGGCCTTACATTAGCTTATATATCTATAATGGCACAGAAAAACGTGTAGTCGTTTAAATTTTCGTTTCGCGCGAGGAAAACATCGTCTAAACGGACGGCGCACTACTTTTGGAATGAGCGCCATGTTTGAATGCATGCAACGATTCGAAGATGAATCTATCAGATTCGAATATTTCGAATCATTCGCTTTCGAAGCATCCCGATTCGCGGGCGAATCGAATCGAATTAAGCCTGATTCGATTCGAATCAATTTCGAAGCATTCGCACGGCTCTAAAATTTCCCCATTTCCAAGACAACTGCTTGACATCCGCCGTCTAGGGAGTCATCCAGCTTATGACGAAAATACTAGGATATTAAACTCAAATGACACATTCTCTGACCCGAATGAGATCACCGCAACAGAGGATGTGACAGTTCAGTTATACCTTGTCGTTTTACTTCACTGGTTACCGAAGGTGAAAGATAATACCTAATAATATAAAAAAAGAAATACATACAAGCTAACTACACTCCTTCTCAAAGTAGGCAAACCAAATGAGTTTCAACTTTTTAATTATAATAATTTACTTATCAACGATTCTCAGACATTTTTATGAGATAAATCAGCAGTGGTGTTGCGTCCAGAGATTAGTTCTCGAGCGTACAATTCCCCGCGGCGAGCAAGCTGCCGCTGACTTCGTATTTAACCCGATGGAACTCCTCTTCGGTTGAGTGAGCGGTCGGCAGAATGCAGTAAGCGTGTAAACCCCTGGGTCATATCACAACTCCCCTCACACGACCCTCAGGCACGTCAGCAGTCGAAAATGTCAAGTGAGGATTCGGCCCACCGCGGGAGGTAACGAGGTTCAAAGAATGCTGGGGCAGTGGAGAGTGGTGAGGCCGACGATAACCACACCTGCCCACTGCTCTAGCGCCTTATTTCCCCACGTATCGAAATATAACATCTACAAAACTATAATTATAATTCAGTGTTATGCATTTCTTAAACATAACTGCTTCACTTAATTTGAGCATAAATACCTTCTGGCCTCTGTACAGAAATAAATCTTGACTACCAAAATGCATAGTAAAAATATTCACTCTTAGGAAATATTTATACTAATTTCTCCTTTTTATATACCCACATACTAAGAATATTTAATCATTCAAATCTTAAAGACCATTACTTCTTGCAAAACAAAAAATTGGCAATTCTACTGGAAATATCATAAACCTAATCTTGCATTGGTGTGACTTCATTCTAGACACCTATTTATACGAACCCTAGGCAGAGGGATGAGGAGACAATATCGGGTCCCACCTGGCCCATGTAAAATAAACTAATGAATCAAATCGACCTTGCAACAACAATTCCACGACAATACTTATCGATAGTAGGGCAGAAATCACTTTTGCTTTTTCTTTACGACGTTTCGGAATTTGATAATATCCATTTTTTTCACGGCAGATGAGGGAGACGAGAGCATGGTAATCGGTTATTGCAAACGCTTCAAAACAAATATAAATATGCCAATGACGGGCTACATTTTACAAAGAAGACGCTCAATAGATTCAAAAAAAGGTAACAGTACAGTTAGGCCCATGTAAAATACAGAATTTCTCAGCTTAATAATTAGTAATCAAATAATGCGAAACACGTACAAAGCAAAGAGAAAAAATATCGAAGTGTTGAAAGGTTAGTATTTTCACAATGGGGACTGCAACTTCATGGCTGCGCCAGCTGGCGTAGTGACGATTAAGGTGGTAGAAATTGTCGGCCCAGGTGGCGGCGGGGTTAAGTCCTCGCTTGCCAGTCCGAGGGTCGCGGGTTCGAGTCCCGCATGGGTGGTTTTTAACCACTCAGGACATGGGTGTTGTTGTCCGCGTGTTGTTAATGTTAAACACCCTACGTAAAAGGCCTTTGTTGTGATGTTTTCGATATTGTGAGAATAAATAAATATAAATAAATAAATAAAATCAATGGTTGGCGAATTGTTCTTAACACGAAATAAATAAAAACCAAAACTAACGAGATAACGGACGATATCAGGTTCATTTTCGGAGCAACAGTAAAGGCACTCTTTTCACCGCCCAAGTGTCGAGAAGTCGAATTTCGGATTTATTACTCTCTCTTTAACAAACACACAGACACGCACATTCGAAATGCGAGAAGCGTGAGAACAGTTGAAGATGACTGAATGGTAACGGCGTGAGAATGGCGAGGGAGAATGACGGAGGAGGTCCTTCAAGAGGTCAGGACTTCAAGTCAAAGGTCGAAACCGACGAGAAGGAAGAGACGGGAAGAAGCATGGGGGAGAAAATTCCCATTCCGTGTGAACGACCTTCCATTACATCTAATTGTGCCCGCAGCTGACAAAGAAGGGACATCCAGGGCAAAATTGTGTTCCGAGAGCAATTACACCGGAGCTGATACGGCAGCTACTTGCCAAGCACTCCTTGATTATCTTTTTGGGGTAATTTGTCCAAATTATGTATTTCCATATTTCACACCGAGCAAGTTGCCATAAAACGAAACTATGTAATGCGATGCTGAGTTTTAAAGGAGAGCTATCCGGTTAAAACTATTTCCGCTGAATGTTGAAACCATCTCTTTCCATTTAAGTAACACTAAGACCCGAAGGATAGATGCCTTTTCTCCCAATTATGAAAGGCAATGCGCCTAAATGCAATTGAATGAGGATGCAGAGGATTTAGTTCACCAAAATGCGACGCCAGCGACATTCATTAGACAGTTCGCCACTTTGTGATTGAATATCAGGGGTACCAACTGTGCTTAGAGTGAGTGGCAAGGTGATAGGGGTAACAAGCACAGACTACTGAGTGACGACCGTGAATTCGTCACTAGGGTTAAATCCTTTTATAAGAAACTGGCCTCATCCGGCTTCTTTTAAATATATGTCATTCCATATATTTTTACTATTTATTAATTGTGTTCTAGAACCCCATGCCATAGCCCGTTAGTGAGTCATCTCTTCTCGCGGAGTTCTTTTATACACTTTATGCTCAGTGAGTTGGATGACAACAGCTGTCGAATTCGTGATTCCATTGCTGCCCACACTGTGGCCAAGATAATAGCGCAGTTGAAAGTTAGTAAGCAGAGACCAAAGCTATTCGAAAAAAGGTACCAGGCCGAATAAACCATGATTGTGACCTTTATTGGAATAAAAAGATCGTAAAAAATTATTCACTCTTAACTTTTACCTAAGGGAAACCTTCACATAGTTCAATTGAAACCAGGGTGGCTACTGATATCCTATTTGTAAATTCCCTGATTTTTCCCTAAGGATTTACAAATTTCCCTGACCAATCGCCAATAGGTCCCCTATTATTAGAATATTTTTTCTGCTGAATTATATATTCTACAGCAGCTTTAAATTTTCTAATCATCGTCTAATATTTTTAAAACTGCAACCATGTATTTATTATGAGGTAGTGTGCTCCAGCTATCCCTTGACCTGAGTTTCGAAGACAAAATAAAACGAGAAGTAAAAGTATCCAAACAACGTAGCCTCGGATTCCTTATGATAAGCGTAATACATTGTGATCATGAATTTTGACACGAATAGACAAATATCGCAATAAGGATATGCAAAAGGGATATGTTGTACGTCTGAGAGACAACTAAATAACCGAGGGATACGCAACTTAAAAAACAAGTGTACACCGCATTTAAATCCACTTGTCCATTTCTGTCCATTTCTATCACTTTCTGTCCATTTCTATCAATTTCTGTCCCGCGATTATTTCTCAACAAGCGTACACCATTTCTCCGAGTTGCATACCCCTCGTGAATAACTTAGCTTCACAACTAATAAGATTCACAACTGAATACTCCACGAATTGTTGGTGCTTATGCTCCATGCACGTCAGCGACGGACTTTAGTTTCAGTTGGTGAAATAAAGGGCGGCAAAAAGTGCCCGATAAACGTAATGGTAGAAAAATAATAAGGATTCATATCCCAGTTTCTCCCTTACTGTTACGAGAATTCCCTGACTTTGCCAGAAATTCACAATTCCCTGACAATCCCAGGTATTCCCTGACGATCGCCACCCCGTGAAACTATTTTGGAGTAAACGAGAGGGTAAAGGAGAGGATAACGATGAGAGGGATGTGAGATGAAATGGGAGTGAGAAGAATGGGATAGCGATGAAGGAAGGAAGGAAGGAAGCACATGAGAAGAGTCCTTCGAGCGACGCAGAGGAGGGATGATTGAGTCGCATGAGTATGGGGAGGGAGGGATGACGTAATACGCACCAAGTAAAGACGGGAGGCCCGCTCCTCCTCATACTAAGATCCCCCCATTACTTCAATTGCCCACACCACTCACTCTCCTCCGAAAAGAAAAAAAGCCCACGGGATCACCGCCACAGGAAGAACGAACAAAAATACGAGAGTAAGTAGGAACCACGGGAGGGGGATCTGGTGGATCCTCCCTTCCTTTCGCATCCGATGAAATCCTCTTTCGAGGTCAGAGGCGTGCGTGACCCTGACCTCATGGAAGCATGGAGTGGGAGAGAGACTGCGGATCCGGCCGGTGGCGGCTGCGGCAGAAAAGGGTCGATCGAATCGAGATATGTGTGACATCTTCACGACCAGATTAAAGTCTCACTTCCAAAACTACTATCAAAATCGCTGTGTAATGAATGTTGTCCTTAGGTGGCTTGGCTACAGAATATTAATAACTATATTATTATAATTTAAGTCAGTATCTAAAGGAAATAATGTTTTTTTAATGAAAACGCTCGTCTTAGAAATAAAAAGGGTCCACCGAAGCGGAAAAGCAAATTCTAAGACTTTATCCATTGGCAGACGAGTAGCAGAGTGGAGAGCATCAAATGAAATACCTTACGTGAAAGATGAACTATCTACATAATACCTCGCGAGCCGTCGCTTGGGCGCGTGGCAGGGGGTGTTAGGTCACCAGCCGTGTAAAGATGTTAAGTTTTTAGGAGATGAAATGGTAACATGTATTATAGGAGTTTATTTAGAGGAGCTCAATTTTTATTGTAGTCGCTTATTGTTCGCGGAAAGAACTGGTCCTTGTACCCATCTGTACGGCAGAGTATCTCTCTTATTTTATCGCATCTGTCAAGCCTAGATATGTAATGAGGAGTCATGATAATATTTTCAATGGAGAGGACTATACGGAGAGGGGAAAACCCAAAGAGACACGAAGAGTGTGAAAAAATGTAAGAGGTCAAAACAGACTAAAAGCCTTGCTAAGGACGACCAAGGGACATATTTGGACCAGATCAAGGGAAGGACTATGAAAAGGAAAACCTTCAAGGAGAATGAAGGCGCTGGATAGGATGAAATAATTAAAAAGAATAAGAAGAATCTCAGCATCGAGCCAGTCTAAAGATTAAGTCTAAAATTGACGATAAGATGTTCCAGGGTTAATTTTCGCCTATTTACAAGAATCCACGCTTCACACCAAATATAAAAAACCTCAACGGGGTGTGCCCTCCAAGGCAAGGTAAAGAAATTCCTTTATCAAAAGCAGAGAATTTCTAAACAAACATTATAAGTAATTATCTTATTTTAATTTAAATTCAAGGTTACACAAGTTCTTTTCACTACTTTTCTCGACAACAGCATTCCGCGAAAGAAACTCGACCAATAATAAAATTACGTTTAATCCATTATCTCTCCCTTATAAGAATTTACTTCTGGATATTGAACAACCCGTTTCTTTTTTACACTAATAAAAGTGTTTTCCACTCTCAACGAAAGGACATTATAAAATTTTATTAATTCTTAGTAGACATTCGAATTACGTCAAACTCCAGGTTAAAGGGGTAATATTCTTGACTTTCCCGTTACTCCAATTTTTAAAAGATAGTTATAAAATTAAAAAAAATCAGCAAAAATTAATACAATATAACTATTTAAAGCACGTCTGACTGATATTTACCCACATTCACCATTCCAAACTATACCAGGCTGTCCAACAGCTGGGCATTTGAATATTCCCTGAGATTTCCAGGTTTTCCAGACATAATTTTTCCAGAGGAAATATTGTTTTTTTCTCGTTAATTTTAGGAAACTGTTCGGAATGTTTTTTGGGTGATTAAACGTAAGGATTATTTTTAAACTTGCATATTTAGAGGAAAATAAACACAAAACTTTAAAATAGTTTGAGAGAAAATCACATCACCACTTCTTAGATTTAAACATTGTCATGCTGATGCTCAGGAACAAGGTTATATTACAGCCAGACTTTGCTATGAATAGAATTGATATAAAATGACCAACAACTTAAAAAACTGAAGGAATTGACTTGTTTCCTTATTTTGCTAAATGCGAAAACGTAAGGGAAATTTGACTTCGCAACTTGCCGATAATGGTACGTTCTTGACGCTACTGATTTACAGACTATGAACAATAAGAACACAATGTACCTATATAGAAAACATTGTTCCTACTTTCGGAGATTACAGGAATGCAAAATGCGACAACGCAAGGGAAATTTGACTTAGCAACTTGCCGAAAAGGCACATTTCTTTCGTTGCTGTTTTATTTGACACCACAGAAAATTCCAGAGTCAACTCGATATTTCCCTGAGATATCCCTGATATTTTTCTTTTTTTTTTTTAATCTTCACTATCCCGAATACAGCACTATGGGCCAGTTTACATCAGGTGGATAACAGTAACAACGTACGAGAGACAAACACCCATGTCCTGGGCAGATAATATTCTACCCAGGCGGAACTGGAACCCGCGACCCTCGGGTTTGCAGGCGAGGACTTTACCCCGCCACCACCGGGGCCGACAGTTGAAGTAATGTAAATGTCTAGCATCGCAAAAGGAATGAGAACTAAACATGCTAGGGTCACCAGTCAGCCTCCTACATGTACTCTTTGGAGGGCGCGAGAAGTAAAGGTCGCTTTACACGGTACATTTTATTGTACAGACGAATGTATCATAGAATGTACAAGAAACTGAAAGGAATTAGAGCAGGTTCTATTTCCCGTTAATTCATTCAGGCAATCATACAATTTGCCGCTTTACACGGTACAATTTCCTTCATGAAGGAATTTGTACATTCGTTTGTACAATAAAATGTACCGTATAAAGCGGCCTTAAGGAACGTGGGAAAGGCGACTTGGGAGTCTGGATCACATCAAAGATCAAAAGCGGCACGATGGCAGATATAGCCTGTTCAAAAGCGTGAGGAGGAGAAAATAAGGCGTGATAAGGGTGAGAAGTAAAATTAAGGGTAATTAGGGTAAATTACATTACATTAATTAGGGTATAATATGGGTAAATTACATTCTCTTCAGTCCCAGGGAGAAAATAATTTTGTCACGATGCCAATAGATAGTGTATAATATTACTCACGTGAAATATTACCAAGGTTCTTGAACCAAGCCCCACGGACATAATATCATTACGATAGAATAGCTGACACCATACCCCTGTCTGTTGAGAGTAGGCAACGAGCATCAATTTAGTTTGTTTCCATAAGTAAATGGAATAAGGGCACAGAAAACCCACCATGAAAACAACGTGTAATAATAACGTTGCAAACCGAACACTGATAAAACCTACACAAGAACTTTATGTGCTGAGTTGAATGGTCCCGAAACATGGCTTATTTAGGTAAGTAACCGTGTCTACAGCAAGCTTTAAAATGTAGATATGACGTAAAGAGACAAAAAAATGCTGGGAGGGGTAGGGGAAGAGGAGACCGACGGACGAAAGTCTAGCACGAAGCATGACGGCTGTCGGAAAAAGTATCATGACGCAAGACAATGAAGAATACTGGGTAATAAAGAAGACATGACACGAATTTTGGCAGCACGGAATAAGAATGAAAAAGGAAAGATCCGAAGAGGCACGTAGAGGAGAGGAAAATTAGACCGGCTTCCGCCAGCAGGGTTGAGTGCTGTCTGTTTGGCAGGCACAGTTAAAGGATCGCCCGGTACTCGGTATAGGCAGTCTACGAAGAGGAAAAGACCGTAACACGTTCTCTTTCACGACGACAAAATAGAACGGTTTAGAGCTAAACCCCGAGGCATATCAACGAATAAGAAGAATAGATGAATGGAGAGAACTACCGATGGAGACTAAGGAGAGATTACATTAGAAGAATTATGAGGGATGTAAAAATTAAGAAGGAATAAGACGATTAAGTGAGGAGAAAATAGAGAAAGCTGCAGAAAACCATTCTTGGGATTTAGGACAGCTGACGATGACTTGCCTTTACAACGTGGACTCCACAAAACATTCTAAAAAAGTGTACATTTCAGAAACAAGTATGTAAAAGCCGCCTTTGGTTCAGGCGAATACTCTTTTTTTTCCCTAGACTATAAACATCTCAATGAAAAGCGTTCTCTCACAAAACTATGATCAATACATAATACCTGCGGGGAAATGTGCCAAGTTCTTGAATGAACAACGGTGTCAGAAATTTGTGCAAAAGGCGAGGATTCACTTTTTATTGCTTAAATACGCATACCGACACTTGCGAGACCTAATTTATAATTTCATCAACAGTCAGTTCGAATGAAAAGGCTAAGAGCAAAATAAATCCCAGAAGATGAAGTCAACTACCTAAATCTAAATAATGTAAAACTAAAACTGTAATAAAAATCTAAAACTCGAGAAATCACTTAAGTACCTGAATGATTGGTTCCTCAGTTGTCCCTCAGTTTCTACAATGTCCACTAGGTCTCATCCCAATCTATTCTATTTCCCAGGTCATCGCACTACTGTTTATAATAAGTCATTTCTTGTAACAGCTTGCCACGCATGGAACAAGATGCCCACTCAAATTAAAACTGCACGTCTGTTAAAACGTTTAAAATGAAATACCATGATTACTTACTTTACCGGAAATACCGGAAATTTACTTTCTTTTTTGTCAAATTTGTTTTCATGTCATTATGGTTTCTTCGTTATGGCACAATTTTGTTATTTGTGAAGTATTGAACACAAGTTTTCGTGCTGTGTTAGATATCATCAATTTTTTTGTAATAATTATGAGCCTTAAAACTGTATCACTATTATTTTTTGTACCTATGGATTTTTTTCCTGAACAATAAATGTTTTTCTTTCTCTTTCTAAACTGACGCGCGGTTCAGGAGTTCGATGTGGAAAGGGGGGGGGGAATGTCTATCTAGTGAATAATGACGTGAGCGCCCCCTCACCAGGACGGCGTGCCCTCTGACGTCACAGAGAGAGAGACATGTGACGGACGCCGCCTTGCGCGCCAAAATCGTTTTCCACTTTCACGGCCGAGCGGGGAGCGTGAACAGCGAAATGGTGTGGGGGGGGGGAAGGGGAGGAGGAGGAATTGGAAGGCGATGGATCATCATGAGAGAAGGGAGGGAGGGAGATGCGAGAAGTGAATGGCTCGCACATGGAAGGGAGAGCGCGGCAGGATGGTTTGATGGATCGGCATCTGCCAATCGGGGGATGGATAAAATAGGACACAACGGCGAGAAGTAAGCAAAGAAGAAGAGGAAGATAGGATATTTGGGGAGGAGGCTAAGGTCATTTGCGTCATAGGGGATAGGTGAGGGAGGAAGGGTGGATAGAACGGATAGAAAGGTGGATAGTGGCTCTTTACGACAGGCGCCAAGGGGACCACGGTTTAACGTCTCATCCGACAGACGGAGTACTGTACTTGAAGTGCCCTCCACAAGACACTCAAGTAGGGATCTGGTTCCCTCTGAAAAACATCCTCCTCTGCAGGGATTTGAACCCTGGCCGTCCGTATGGTAAGCCAGTACTCTAGCCACCACACCAAGCGAAGAGTAACAATAGCTAGATAGTAGATCTTTTTCTTTATATTCTCTAAGTTCTTATTTATGCATGATGTAAATGTTGATGTTCTTATTTATGCATGATATTTGGAATGTGCAGTAGTAGTCTTTGTGTCCCTTGCATGTTGGAGCGATTGACGATGGAATGTTTCTTGGTTAGTAGATTTTGATGGGCGCGTTGCATGTGTGGTGCGCTGGTTTCAATATGGTTTCGGCGTTCTGCCGTATGGTTCATGCATGCCTGGTGTAGAGGCGCCCCCTGCCGCACACCCTTTGGGTGGCTTGCAGGGTATGACCTAGATGTAGATGTAATGCTCCGGGCCAATGAGCAGCCTGCTGATACGAGTCACGTGCGATCACATGCATCAGCAGACGACTGGCGAGTACTTGCATTATGTGATAGTATTCAATTCGCTCTATTCAATGTTACTCTTCGACAGCATTGGACAACTTTTCGTTGCCAATTTATTTTTTTACCTCAGGTAAAACCTCAGGTAGGTACCTCAGATAGTAAGGAATTCAGAAATGTCGCGGTAGCGTTGTCTACAATGCCCCTGGAAATAATTTGACAATATATGTGATGTTGTGAGTAGTCTGGGCTGAAAAGGTGTTTGTTTACTTTAATCTCGCTCGTGGTGCAATATACTTGGAGTGCGGGAGATTACTACGAGATCTTAAATTGTGACTGATGAAGACGATTGTTTATGAATGTATTGCTTTAGTAAGGATGTTAATGTCTCCAGCATGAGCGTATCTGAAAGCAATAATCATGTCCATGAGATTTCATTGTGTAGCAAAAACCAGATGAAATGGCTTCAGTTGATAGTTTGGTTACATTTATTATATTCGTCAAGGTAAAGTCTCGTACACGTTTTCTTCTGACTCTCTCTGTTTGATATGAACTATTTATCTGTCAGGTGAGGCATCAATAAGACACATCTGTGAGGTGTGAGTGTATTTGCGTTTGTGTATTTTCGTTCCTGGAAGTGCATTGGAGTTATTTGTTATGTGTGAACGACCAAAATATCTTTTGAGTCACTGATAGCATTCATATTCTACTGGTTTTTAGTATCATCCGTCCGTGTCTCATCTTTTGTTCACTTTTGAATGTTCAAGTAGAGAAGAAAATGAGAAAGTATGTGGGCGAGTGAATTTAGTGATTGAGAACCTGCACTAAAGCAATCCATTAATTTTATCGTACTGTCTTCGTGGTGTACATTGTGTTCATTCCTTGCATAAATACAGTTGTAATAGAACTCCTAGAAACGTGTTGTGTCATGAAATTATGATAATCATAGGAATTTGATGTCATGCACGAGTCTCATGTTGAGGAATGCTACACTATTGCGAAAAATATTATGAAATTTAAAGATGGTAAATGATCGTTTATGGTATATTAGTGACACATAGATGTACAAATTCTTTCATTGAAGTGTCATGTTCATTAATCATGCGATGTTACTGCTATTGTACAAGAACTAGTTGCTCGTGGACAATACTCATTTCTGTAAAAACATCACCGGCTTGTTTAAATAAATTATTTAAATAGTCTTGGCATTCAGTAACAAATGGGATATTATTCCGTTTTCTAGCTACTAAAAAATTATCATAATGCTAGTGAAGTATGTTCAACATCTTTCATTGGTACTTGAACCTGAGCAAGTGTATTCAGTTAATCCACCACAGAGGTGGCTTGCAGGGCAGAATGTATGTGAGAAAGGTACTCAATTGAATTAAAACTGATGAATGTGCGATCCTTAGGTGTTGGTATACGTCATTTTAAGATAAATATTTAGAATATTGGATGTTAACTGAAAATTTTCCCTGTAATAGAACACTTCGACACTCTTGCTGTTTATTTTTAATGTAGGACAAATGATGGAAGCATTGCATGCATTGTCTGGCCTAATTCTGAGCTTAGGAGGAGAGAAAATCTGTGAACTATTACAAAATTCAACAAATATACTTTTTGTGCTGTAGTGGAGATGCAACTTTCTGTGTGAGAACTGTATGAATCTTTCGTGAAATACCTTTTGACATCATATTGCGAAATCTAGATGTATTAGGATGAAACTATCACATTTGCAAGGTTAGTCATACTGAGAGAGAGTAGGTTGTTATGGATAAATTTGCTTTTCGACAAATAGAAGCTAAGGAATACTGGTTATCTGAGTTATAGAAGAGCTTATTCAATTTACTCAATTATGGTAATTTAAGAGAAAGTTTCCAAGGATTGGATAGCGAGGAGTGTAGTGTGAGACAACGATTCTAAGGTATGTCTAGTATACAATGTAATGTCTCTTTACAGAGAAATACAATACAGCGACATTTCGATATAGTGTAATGAAAGCTGTAGATTCAGCATCTTAACACTTTGATCGTAATAAATTTCATGTGATGAAATTTTCTGTACATTAGAATCGCATGTTCATTCCAAACCTCATTGCTTATGTGAAGGTGAAGTAAAAGATTCACAACTGCCATTTGCTCTGTAAATATGTGCTATTTGTTAGTAACAATTTGGAATTTGTAAGTTTTTTAAATACTCAACACAGATCTTCTGTTTCATCTCAACCATCTGCATGGCCATTTATTGGCAAATCTACTTATTGTGATCCACACTTTTGAGTATCTATGACCATAATTTTACAGTAACGTAGTCCTCTACACTCGGTCAAAGCCAGTCATCTATCTACTTATAATGCAGCTGAAAATTACCGCTGATTTCATTTACATAAATACTAGATCTAATGTGTCCTCATCTGTTCCTTGTCACAGTCCGTTTTGGTCCATTTTCATCTGCTTTCTAACCTCCTGAGACATGTGCCAAAGCAATTTCTCCTCCTGCTTTTGTATCAGTATGATAGTGTGCTTAGTAAATTAATTTTGGCAGATATTTTATTAATGGTTTCGCTCAGAGTCCTTCCAATTCCTTCCTACCTCCAACAATTATAAGCCAAAGCCAGAGCCAACTAATTTTCTTTCAAATAATCCATTTCTATGTGATCCTTCTGCTCTATTATAGTCTTCCATTATTTCTAATTCTGAAAAATCTCTGACAATCTAGTCCTGAACATCATAGCCTACATCTTTGCATGATATATCTTCACCCCACACCTTTCTGACAGTGTCTTAAATACATGAACATTTACAGCATTTTAGGGACACAGGTTAGTTCGTGTATACTATAATCTAACAAGTGAGACATCTACCCACATACAATGATATTTCCCCATATCTATTATCTGATAAAGGGGGACATCTCTCAATTTGGAATTAAATAATGAGGCTCCACATTCTCCTCTAATTAGCTCTATTGGAAGGCTCCACATTTTCCAGGAATATATCTGGCAAATAAAAAACTCGCCTGTTCCACCGGGTCAGCAGCTCCATGACTCCTGTCATTTCGAAGAATGACTTGTTTTTCATCCTTAGGGGTTCTGAATGCCATCCACTCAATTTGGCTCATATTGATATTTATTTAGTTTTAAATTGAGAGCCCCTGGATATGAAGACCTAGTCATTCTTCGAAACGTCAGGATATATGGAGCTGCTAACCTGGCGGTATACTCGCCGTGACCTTTAATCATTAGCTCTCTTGGTAGATACTATAATATTTGGTCATAGTGAAAGAACAATAGAATTTGTTTTTCAATAAAAACTTTATTTTTTTAAATTTTACTTTTCCAACCCATATTTGAATATCAGAAAGATATCTCTCTCTTGTTGGACTCTCTTGTCAGTCTCCAAAAGCAGTCTTCTGTAGTGCCACATGCTCAAGTTTTGCTTGATGTGGTCTGTTGCTCTCTGAGTCTTTTAATTCTTAAACTGAATGATTGCTGGCAAACTTGAATGAAACAAACCGAATTACAACACACATTATTTCCCATCAAACCAAAAATAATGCTGGTGGTGATACATAATAAACTTACAACTTTTCAATATTTCTCTTATAATTTCCTCCATGTCTGTGTCTAGTTGGCAAATTAACTCAGTATAAAATATTGTTATTTAGGTGATAATTGTTCAAATAAATTATTTACTTTATAAAAAATAGCACTGCCTCTGGTTACAATTTCATTTCTTCAGAGAAATACTAATGTATCCTATAAATAGTGTAAAATTATTCCTTTTAGTTTATAATTTTTAATAAAGTTAATGGGCTAGTCAATATATTAGATGATGATTGGTGTACTCAGCCATCATTGCTGAGATAGTCATGGCTAACACTGGATAAGGTGCGTAAAATTAATTTATAAATCTTTCAGCGTGAAAATTTGCTGATAATGACATCAGTTTGAACCATATTTACTAGTGTATATAGTAATGCTTTACTTAAGGTACACAGAATGTTCCTTTTCTACTGTATATTTCATTCGAGGTTGAGACCACACCTTCAGAATTGTAACGATAGAATTGAATCACAATCTTTGACCTTGCACTCTCCTAAGTCAATGTATCACGTATCAGTATTTTATCGGTTGCGAATCATCTATGAAAGCATTCGATTAATATTTGTTCTTTCCTTATATTCCACGTCACAGCTTAAGTATTTTCATTTAAAATAACGCCCTGTTCTTTCAAAATAAATTCTATGAACAGCATTTGCTACTCAATGCTAAAATTTGATCACCTATTTTCGCCCAGTTTACACGATTGGTCCTTTCCGAGCACATAAACAACTTGAAAATGCCACCGTTGCGATATTTTTACTATCGCAATTCATTTTTTCTGTTTTTCGCGGTATGAGAATCATTGTTAGTACACTCTCCGGTCGTTAGAACTCACGACAACTAACTGGAGGTTCGATTTGCTTCATAAAACCGAACCTCTCGTTAACGTGAATATTAACTTATCGTCCACGTTACTTAGCATTAAGTTTAACCAGACATTGTAAAACCGGCCCTAAATCAACTTACTAAACCAACCCTAAAACCAACAAAACCAACAACTAAAACAACAACAAAAATAGCAATAGTACTCAAGTTTTTTTTAATTAAACAAATGTATGCAAATGTAAACAAAAGTTAAAATACATGGAGAAAGAATTGGCCAACATTGATCCGTCAAAAAAACATAAAAAATATCGACGAAAAACCTAAAATGTAATTAAATCACATAAATATTCACAAAACACAATTAAAACTTTATTATTAAATCATAACTACCTTAGGATATGTACAATGTTTCATAATAAAAAAATGCAAAACATTGATTAGTTAGAAGACTTATTTTAAAATTGTAAATGAAACACATATAACAGAATACCAAATTAAGTCAACTGCATTACTTTCCATACAATAACCATTGTTTCACTTCTTTCTTTAATGATGACATTTTGTCAATTTCTCGAATTGACAGTGGCAATTTATTGAATTTCTGTGGAGCAATGCACATTAATAAGCTCTCACCGTGGTTGTTGCATTATTTAGTAACAGAATATTTTTCAATACAGCGGAGTCAAATATCATGATTAAATTTCTTCGTATTTTGAACTTGTTTTGAAAGAAATTGTCCCATATTATGACGTACAGAAAAAGTTCAGTTATAGGTAATAAACCTAATTTAATACATATGCTGATACATTGGATTCAGTTACATCCAGACATGATACTATTTCATTTTGAATTTTAATTACCTCATGCAAAAAACTTCAGTAATTTGTACCCCAGATTGTTAGTCCATATGTATATATAGTATATAATAATATTTATTACTCAACACAATTAAACATACATTAACCTTTACAACATGAGTAATATAAGGTAGCCCAAAAGGAAGACCTGTATTAAGACTACCACCATATGGTCAGTAGTTATGCGTTAGTCTTTTACATAATTGAACATGGAAATGGATACACAATATTACATGAAGTTATCAGTACTTTAAGCGGAATTATCAAGTTCATCACATACAATTATAATAAGGTTTCCTCTATTCTTTCTTGATTGAATAACCAAGATTGTATATTTTTCAATACTGTATTAACAGACTTGGATTTAACACATGAAGTAGGCAACAGATTGTACACTATATGTCTAACATATAAACAAAAAATATCGTTTAAATAACGTTAGGTTGGTTTTGGGCAAGGGTACACGAGGTTTTCTAAGGTTGAAGGGAGAAGGCAAATACAATAGTAACCCAGCATTTCCACTTCTTACATAAAAACGTCGTTGGACCTTATAAATGTCTCAATATGAGCAATCGTAGTTAAGGAAAAAGTGGAATGGAGCCTCCGAAACGGTTCTTTTTTATTCTTATTCTACGATAAAAACACACAACTGAGAAACGAAGAATTACTGAAAAAATGATTTTTATGCTTATGAACTTATACTCGTAACTATCAACCTGATTTTCAAACAAAATTCCGGTGGGAGTAGAGTTGACCTTGGTCATAGTTAATTGATCGTGAAGATCTTGACGAAAAAAGTGGGATTTTTGCGAGGTTTATAGGACTGGCTATGTTTTTAATGGGGTTGTTCTCCATAAATCTGATATTCAAGTTGAACAAATTGACAATACATGGACATAATTGATAAATGAAAATATATTCGACGCTAAGATAGACTTTTTAAGTCTTTAAGTTCTTAAGTTTTTTTCATAGCATTCAGATAAAGTCTGTCCAAGGTAACAGAGAAGTTGGGTGTTCGAAGTACTCCAAATTCGTAAACTCTTCCAAGGCCGTTCGGGCGAGAGACCCACGACACCAAAAGATACATGACGGCGGGCTTTGTTTAAATCATACGATCATTACAAAATTGCTTACTTTTAATTTCTTCATAAATAAAGGTAGTTTGAGCGAAAAATCATTTTACTTAGAAATCAATGAATTTGGCCTGAAAAGAGAAATATCTCACCTATCCAATGACACCAAAAATTCAGCCCCTTACCACATTACTTTCTGAGATATTTGCAGGAAAATACCAGCCCTTTTACATGGGAAATGGTACGTGTAAGCACTCCAGAGAGACATTATTTACAAAATGAGGTATTTATAACACTAAGATGTCGTCAAAAAACTAACAGTGTGTAGTTTGTTTGTATTCTCATCTATTTTTGAAAATTAATCATATCGTCACCGCAATAGGTTCTTGGGTATCACAAAAAACCTTCCCTATTGAAGGAGTTTCAAACGCACCGCGCGAAAAAAATGAGTCAAGTTAAAGACTTACTTATATACGAGGGGTGTTTTTAAAGTAAGTACCGTTTTGAAATAAAAACAAAACAAGCATACTTTTCTTAAAAAATATTTTTTACAAGAAAAACCTGTACCTTAATCTACTTTTTTTACATAGTTTTTACTAATATTAAGGCAATTATCGCATCGTAGAATCAGCTTTTGCATCCCATCCTCATAGAAGTCTGCCGCTTGATTAGACAACCACTACCACACGGTTGTTTTGATCACCCAGATGAATCTTCAAATGCAAAAACAAGTGATAGTCACTGGGCGCTAGATCGAGATTGTACGGAGGGTGATTCAGTTGTTCCCAGCCAAATGATCCGATGAGATCTTGAGTTTGATTAGCCGTGTGTGGACGGGCATTGTCATGGAGCAAAACGATACTCTTACTCGGCGTTCCACGCCTTTTATTTTGGATTCTCTAAAAGCTCTATCCCATTTCCGTTCCATCTTTA
The DNA here is from genome assembly GCA_963169105.1 of Ceriagrion tenellum. NCBI lineage: Eukaryota > Metazoa > Arthropoda > Insecta > Odonata > Coenagrionidae > Ceriagrion > Ceriagrion tenellum. The sequence continues at coordinate 140,915,822 of OY720637.1, read as the reverse complement.
CATATCTGGAGATGATTTTCAGAAGATTTAACCACTTTAGCACTACTAAGAAAACGAATCACAGCGCGTATTTCACAATCGGCGGGGTTCTCAATCGGCGGAGGCATTTCAAATACAAAGATAAACGTAAACACGGTCGAATGTTTCTGTAATGGCGTCTGCGGCTTCCTAACAGATGTATGTACAAAGCGCTCAAGCGCCACGTGCCGACCGCAGCACTGAAGTGGCCGAATATCAAAACGGTACTTACTTAAAAAACATGCCTCGTATTTTCATTTAATTACTAACAATTTCTGTCATGGAAAACTATATTATTGCACCATTAATAATGCAATATTTAATGGATGTGACCTACAGCTGGTGAAATTAAAACATATAATTCGAATATGGTCTCTATTATGACTAGGGAACTCTCTCTCGGACTACCCTAAATCAGTATACATATTTCAACTGCGCAATTACGTTGTATGGACTCTAGAAAGGGTCAAAATGGTAAACTTATCGAAGATGTCTCGTCATACCGCATCGCCAGGTATGACTATTCGACATCGAGACTCTACGTGGGCCGGCCACATGAGGGCATCGCCGGGCGTCCCCGAACCTCATCGTCCGTTCGCGCACGCCCCACCCCCCCCCCCCCCTGCCGCGGGCGTGTGACAGCCTCTTCGGTACACACCCTCCCACCCGCCCCCCTCTCTCCCTCCGTGCAGGGGAGGGGGGGAGAAAGGGTCACGCTGGGTCACGGGAGGTCACGCAGGTTGGAGAGAGAAAGAGAGCCTTGACATTGAAGCGGAGAGGAGAGACTAGGAAGAGAGGGAGTGGGGGGGTGGAAAGACACGACATAAATAAATAAATGAATATATATATATATATATTAGGGATGAGTCGACTCTTAATTTTTTTCGATTCCGATTCTTTCCAATCGATTCCCGGTTCTCGATTCCATCACTTCTTATTCTTAATAAACAGGTGGGATATTGATATACCAGTAGCGTACGACTATTACTTAAAGTCAAGTATCGGCTGAAATAAAATAACAAAGACAATTAAGTCGCTCAAAAAGTATAGTTATTAACAAATAGCAAATATATTCTCAGCTTATTGAGGCAGATAAAAAGTTCAAATTGATATCCTACACTCAAAATTACGGAGACAAATATGATGTGATAAATGTAATACATGAAATATGAATTGAATGTTTCATATTTGAATTAAAAATTACAACACAAAATTGCATAACAATATTTTATTTAGGAATCTGAAAAACAAATTTTCCAAAAACTCTCCAAGTGTAATAAATTGTTGATTGGTATTTTAGGTTACAACTGTACAACTTTTTCAAATTGAAGATCTTTAAACGATGAAAATGAAATTTGATTTGAATATTTATCTTTCTGGAATCGATGGAATCGGCTTTAGGCGATCGATTCTCGATACCGATTCTATGCCTGAGAATCGGTAGAATCGAGAATCGACATTTGGAATCGACTCATCCTTACTTTAAAGTTCAAAATTGGTTAGTGATTCAGTAGTTTTTTTGGCAATATTCGGGTGACGACGAAAATATACCACGCACACCTATGTAGTACCATGTGAATCCAAGAAACGATATCCCAGACACTCTGCAGTCCTCTGCAATATTACGTTTCTTGAAGAAGATTACGTTTCTTACGTTATATTATAAATATACTATGTATATATATAAACGACGTATATAGCTATGTTAGGCGCACTTGGGGAGAGATTATCCCCGAGAGGAGGAGAGTCAGCTTGGCGCGTGCTTTCAGGGGCGCCCGCGATACAGACGATGGCGCTGTGCCCATCCTGAAAAGCTCAAGCTCCGGGAGGTAATTCCATGGCCGCAGGAGAGGCAAACAAGCACAAAATGTCCCCTCCTTTTCTCTCCACCGCATTCACTTATTTAAATGGTTTGGCGAGCGCCATAGAATGGAGAAGAGATGAGGGAAGATGTGGAGTTATTTACGCTGGACCGCGGACGTTCGGCGGGGGGAAGTGGGAAGTAATGATAATAATCCCTCTCAATTCCGAGCGACGAAGCAGAGTTTACTGACCCTAGGACATCCGTGAATGGGAAACCCACCAGCGCATTATGCACAGAAAATATATCATAAGAAAGAAAGAGCTAGCGGAGACTCGTTTATAAGGCACAAGCAGAGAGAACAGATCTCTTGGAAAAGTCAGTATTGTCGTGACAATGCTTCTAGGATGCGAATTATTAACTTCATCAGCATAAATGGCCAAACCATAAATTTATGCCCAAATGTGTGCGATTTGAGCAAATTATAAAGAATATTAAAAATAGGAAACTCTTACGAAAGTTACGCAAAAAACTGATATAAGTGAAAATGAGTGTGTACAACATCTTACGGATGGACAAGGTTCTGGGCCGCAAAAGATTCGGAGGCTATACGCTAGGCTCAACTACTTGGACAATAAAATCGGAATATTTTCAGGATAAAAAGGATTATATTACATTATCCTGCACTATATCCCAAGAGCTGAATGAAGTAGGTAGAAGAACATGAGAGAAGTATTCTATAAATGATAAGCGAAAAATGCTACATGCCTAGCACTATTAATGACCATAACATGAAACTGAGCTAAATACCACTACACTCCATTGACCAGCAATTCATATCGACCTATCCCTTTTCCAATAACTTTTCCCAATTCCCTCCCTTTACGTGGATGGTGTCCTTAGAGCCCCTTGCCACTTGCCCCCGCGACGCGTCGCGATGACTCGCATGGTATAAGTCTCCTGGAGATGAAGATACAGCAGAGTAGACAGGGGATAATAGCGATTTAAAAAAACACGTCTCCACATGAGAATAATTTTGTAAGGCAATTGCAATAATCAAAACAGCATTACAATCAACAATTCATTATTTTTTTTTCCGATTTTCCGATTTCCGATCAACCGATTTTCATTATTCATCATATTCATATTATTACCGATCTAGCACTTCATAAATTAATCAAAGGAATCTCAAAGGCAAAAATAAAGCAGTGAAACATTTCTTCGGGTTTCAATGTATTTCACAAAATTCTACCTTCAACCTCAGTCGCCAAGAAGTTGATGAATTTTGAGAAAATATAATGTCATTGATTCCTTTTCGTCTTTACGAAAATACTCGATGTCTGCCATTCAAGTGGTGAAAAACAATATTACTGAGACTCGAGACACGATGGCCAATGAAAACTTGATTTTGCACAGCTTAAGGTTGTTTGAGATTTTTGATTTGGTAGTTTTGAGAGGCAGTTTGATTTAACCTAGAAATCAATGAATTTGGTCTCATTTTAAAGAAAAATATCTCAACCTACTAATTACACAAAAAATTCAACCCCTGACCACATTAATTTCGGAGATTTTTGCCAAAAAATACTAGCCCTTATAATAAGAAACGGTGCGTGTATGCACTCCAAAGAGACATTATTTACAAATAGAGGAATTTATAACACTTAGATGTCGTAAAAAAACTAACAGCGTGTAGTTTCTATGTTTTCTCAACTATATTTGAAAATAAATCATATCGTCATCGCGGTAGGTTCTTGGGTATCACAAAAAACCTTCCGTCTGAAGGAGTTTCAAACGCACCGCGCGAAAAAAATGAGTCAAGTTCAAGATTTATTTAGATATTTTCATTTAATTACTTACTATTTCTATCATATAAAACTATATTATTGCACCATTAATAATGAAATATTTAATTCATGAGTCCTACAACTGGTGAAATTAAAACGTAGACTTCGAATACGGTATCTATTACGACTTGGGAACTATCTTGAAGGACAGGGGGAATGAAACAAACCATTGAGAAGTATTAAAAAAAGAGTAACTCCATTGAAACCTCGGGTCTCAACGAGGAAATTGGAATCATACTTGATCACCATTTCTAATTCAATACATTTCCTACCAATGAGAAGATTATCGCAAGTCGTAATTCTGACAACTTCATTCTTTTAAAAAATACATGTGTGTGTACTCAGAGAAGCAGGAATATTTGCGTCATCCGGTCATCATTCGGGAAGGGAAATCAAAGCGGCGAAATCACGGTACCTAATTCCCCAAAACAAATGACAAGTAGTTCCTCGCACTTAACAAAAGAGTAATTCGACTCGAAAACATTACGACTTTTAACTTGTAATGGGCTCCATCGGCAAGATGACTCTCCATTTCGACAAGCCACATCGAGCCGTAAAAAAGTAACAGTCAAAAATGCTACCAACATTGGATAAAATAGTACATAAGAGAGTCGGTTAATGTTCCACTAACAGAGATTTTGTGACTCCACACACAGCAGTAGTGTAAAATGTAGGTCTCACTCATGGAGCTGTTCCCGCCTTTAATGAGTTACGGGAAAGGGCACTCTCAGCTGCCGCCTCGAAAATCCCTCAGCCATCGTCCTTAATGGTTGGCTTTCGGACTGGACGGGAGGAGGAATAACGAGACAACGAGGCGATAAATTCCAGAGAAATACGGAGGGGGAGCGCCATCGACCACAACGGTAGTGAAGCACCATCAACACCACAGTAAAACAAAAGACAATATCTTCCTGGAAAGGAGACAAGGTAAGAGCGGTGAAAGGACGGCGCCTGAGAGTTCGTCCTCACAAAATAAGGTTCCTCCCATCATCCATTACGCCGTAAATATACACTCTCGGAAGCCTTTTGTGGTGAGTGGGACGGAAGAGAGCGAATGGAAATTGTCTCTCGAGAGACCCGGACGACGGCTCACTTCAAACACTACCCCTTCTAAAGAGAAAAAGACTGCCCCGCGTGAACGGGCCACTAAAACGTGCAGTGGCCGGGAGAGGGTGGGCGACGCGGAGCGTGATAAGAGACGGCCGGGTGACCGGAGGAGGGAGTTGGAAGATGGGCGAAAGGACGCCTTTTATGAAGGTCACGAAAGTGCGCTCAAGTCAAACCAAGAGCGCGGATTGGAAGTTGAGGTAACGGGAGCAGGACCAAAAGAACCATGGCCCCGGAGGGGAGGTGCGGAGGGGGGACGGAAGATCTCAAAAAATCAGCACACCAGGGAAACAAAAAAATGGGCATCCCATCGGGTATGATGCCACTATTGGATGTATTCTACCAGCTGACTGGTACGTTTCTGGTAGGGATGAGTCGATTCCACTTTTTTCCGATTTCGATTCAAATTCTTTTAAATCGATTCCCGATTCCGATTCCATCGATTCTTATTCCCAATAACAGGTGGGATATTGATATACCAGTAGCGTGCGACTATTATTTTAATTCAAGTATTGGCTGAAATAAAATAACCAAGGCAATTAAGTCTCTCAAAAATTATATTTGTTCACAAATAGCAAATATATCCTCAGCTTATTGAGGCAGTACATAAAAAGTACAAATTGATAGGCTACATCCAAAATTACTGAGACAAATATGATGTGATAAATGAAATTTGATTTGAACATTTATCTTTCTGGAATCGATGGAATCGGCTTTAGGCGATCGATTCTCGATAATACAGATTCTAATCCTGAGAATCGGTGGAATCGAGAATCGACATTAGGATTCGACTCATCCTTAGTTTCTGGAGTCTTCACTCTAAATTCCACATTTCTGAGACATATATCCACACTTTATTCTATCACTGGCTCCCATAAGAGCTTTTGACATATCATCTAATCCTCTGCCTCCCCTTGCGTCGTCCAAATTCCCTTCTCTCCCTCCTCTTCCACACTTCCCCAGCGCTCTACAATCAGTCACTATCTTCAGTATGACCTCACCTCTCAACATGTTCTCACCGAAATGAAATAAAATCACTTTATATATTCCACACAAATTTTAATTTGTAAAACTCGACCGGTTGCAACACTTCCGTGTCATTCTCAAGGGGGATAATACAATTTGTTTTTTGGCGAGCACGTATTTATATTACGTCGGAAGAGGGGGGGGATGGGGTTGAGGAAGGCATGACTCAAGATGAAGGTTAAGGTTGAAGCATCGGGCTGGAGGTGGCCGTAACCAAATATTTTCTGGAAGGGGGGGGACAGGAACTTGGTAGAGGGGAGATTGGTGTAATGGTACCGAGTCATTTAACACATCGGAACAAACTGCTTCGCGTGCGTTATAATTTCAAAATTCTCCATAAAATTCAGCTTGGCACCTTTGTCAACAATATGTAAAACATTAACTTTAAAATCAGATTCATGATTAAAATTTGTTAAATGATTAGCGACAACAGATTTGTTGTCACAATTCATAAAAGGATTTAAATATTCTTTTGCTCTTGCACTGAAGCTTCGTCCCGTCTGTCCCATATAAAAACAATTGCATCCCTGTGTATCACACTTCAAAATATATGCACCACTTTTTTCTTCAGTACTAAATTTATCTTTGAAATTAAAAAATAAATGACCAAGAGTTGAACAATTATAAAAGCATAAATTAACATCGGATCGTCTCAATATGTTACGGATTTTACAAGACATTTTTCAGGAACGGTACTTTTTTTCCATTTGGTTTCTGAGGGAGTAATTGGGGTAACGCAGGTTGACATTGTAATTGAAATTTTCCGTTGTTTTTTGGTAAGTAGTTTGTCTATGAGGGCAGCCTCATATCCATTTCTTTTAGCTATTGTTTCAATTGAATGTTCTCACCCATACTTTCTGTCTTCCTATTAAATAAAAATCCACCACATTATGGACTTCCTGGTCCATTATACTCCTTGCATTAACACTTAAGGTTAGAAGAAAACTGGAAGGATGGTCAATAGGAATGGCTTTTAAGTAACGCTTCACAGTTATTGTTACAAGTGTAATACGCATTTGCACGTGGCAATTAAAACGTAATTTTCTTCATTTCCTTACCTCCACAGTATTTTCCTCTCCATCAATGGAGGTGAGAGAGTTCAAAAACCACCAGGTAATGCTTCGCCCGTCAACGTAAATTTACAGTAATAAACAAGATAAATATTTGTGACTTCCACAATTTATTTACAACTAACGACCGGTTTCGGCTGTCACGCCATCTTCAAGCATGGGGAAGTTGCAAATTTTTATCTTGTGTATTTTGACGTCCTTCCACCAAAAGAAAGCTTCTAGTTTCCATAGTAAAGTTAAAGCATGACGCCTACAGAGTTAATGGCTTCACCTCTCACGTTACGAGTGGTGCTTTGGAAAAGAACTTAAAGCACGCAACATCCACCATTATATCGCAAAATACTGTAACACAAACAACTAAAGAAAGTTCTTTCCGTAGGGGATGCAAGTGCTCAAGAGTAACTGTCCCAGTGTCCCACGCCGTCTACATCTAAGAATAAAATCGATCAGCTGTGAAGAAAAAAGATGATACATTGAGTACCTGCACGCAGTAAGATTTTTCATCTAAATGTATGAACAACCTGCAAGCCACCCACAAAGTAAGACAGTGTACTACACTGTACTAGATTAAAATAAAAGAAGCTTCCCCTATTGGCGCAATAGAAAAATATGCTTAGTACATGCAGATATGAAATTCATTATCCATTGACACATCGGATTTCTACCCGGCAATTCACGCACTTTTGTCATTGGTGGCACGACTTCGTTTCAAAAAGATGAGATTCGAGACAGAACACTTCCAAAGAGAGTTTGTCACAGCTGCTTTTCAAATCAGATTCTCCAAAAACTGAGGAAGGTTAATGCAAGGAACACATACGGAAACAATTAATTACATCTTGAACCATAACGGAGGAGTTAGCTTCTCGAGAAAAGAAACGGAAATATAAAGATGACAACAAGTGTTCAGAAAAAAATACAAATGAGTCCCGTTCGAATAATGCGAGACAGTCGATCGACTAACCGGAGTGTCCACTGTGCCACCGTTTCGATCAAGATAGACGGACACAAGACATCGGCGCAACGATCAAAGTTAATTACGGATAAAAGATGCATCAATCAAAAGAAGAGAGAGAGAATACCGCAGTGGGCAGAGACGGAACTTGAGGTTGAGTAGAAGGCAGTAGAGGGCAGCTCGCAAACACGGCCTTCCGCTCCCTCGACGGAGACGTTGATCAGAATCCGGGAGGTGGGATAGGAAAGACCCGAAGTGTGCCAGCCGGCCGCCCGAGGGGGAGGCGGTAGCACCATCGCGGTCCAGAAGGGAGAGCGTGTTCCGCATCAATGGGAATCGCTCTGGAGAAGGAACGTGTCCATGCACCGCGCACGGCACCACAGGGGGGGGGGAGAGAGGGGGGTTAAGGCAGGTGGGGAGGGAACGCTGCCCGTGTCACTGCTAATCGGGTCACGAAGCTGCAACTTAGGTCCACACGCATAAATTATCATGCCATGCACCGAAAGCAAAGCGCTGCAGGCATTTATTAACTTGCTACGGTGGTTGACAAAAAAAACACATGATAAACTAACTCCTTTCCCTTCCGTTTTCCTTTTTGGCGACAGCCTACGGCGGTGGTTAGATGTAAAATTGAAAAAATGAAGCGACAGCGGGGATGACTTGAGGGCATGAGGACGATGATAACGGGTGATCTCAAAATTGCAAAACGGATAGGCCAAAGTATTTTGAGTTAGGTTAGTAATTAATATTGAGTTAAACGTTCTGCAAATATTAGCAGACCTTCGCAATCTCTCCAAACTGCACTTGGCGTGTGTACAATTCAAATCAACAAATGTTTCGAAATGTTGATTGCCGATCAGCTCACTTTTTTGTGCTTCCAGCAACGAGACATGCAGGTGTTCACTCAATTTCCATATCGCTGAATGCAGTCCTTCATGCAACCCTCATCCGTTTAAGTTAATTCTAGATAGTAAACGATACGGGTTGATCAAAACGTCATAAATCGAATGTCCAAGAGGTCAAAGTTAAGTTGCGAATATCACTCCAGCAAGCGTATCTCACTGCCGTCATTATACAAGAACTTTCCAGAAGGGTACCTCACCTGGACAAGAGAAGGAAAGCTGAGTCCGTCCGCGACAGTTGAAATATTTTGATTCTGCTGAGAAAGAAATGAAAAGGAAGCTTTTTTTCACAATCGAATGATTAAGAACAAGGACACCATCATAGACTCTTCAGTTACGTATTTCTCTTTTTTCAAACGGCACTGGAAGTGTCTAAAAATGAGTTGCATTAGAAACTGTTAACTGCGCTATTAATTTAGAAGCACTCCAGCTAGGGAAATGTTCTACTAGAGGAATCGGGTCACGTTGCATAGAATGTCATACGCATCTACTAATACCCAAAAGAGATGTGTGGCTGGGGATGACTTACCACCAACAACCATTACACAAAACCGAGCATGCTGTAAGAAAAAAAGGATGACCATCCTCAATTATCCTCTTTCACAGAAATGATCGAGCCAGAACCGCAGAAATTTTGTTAGTTTCGCAGGGGAAACATCTCACACTAAAACACCAAAGGGGGGTGGGAGATATACTTCTGAGAGCAGGAACGTCCACTTTGCCGCCTTGCAAGCAATGAGGAGGGCGGAGTGCATGAATTTATGCATGAATCACTTATGCTCGCTAAACAACACGGACGTTTTCCACGAGGGTGGTTCAGTGAAACACTGCAAGCGTTAACCTTCACCCGGAAAATATGTCACCGGCAACGCCACTGCCTAATTACGTGAAGGTTTTTCCTAGCTAGTCGACGTTGACACCAGCGAGTTTATTTTATTTTTTGAGGAGATTATTTTTTCTTATCTAGGCGGGGTGTTTTTAGTCCCGAAGTGCCGTAAATGCAACTCGCCTATGCATTGAAAAAGCAAGAGGAATTGAGCACTGAAGTCGCGATGACTTCCTCAATAAGAGCGCGAGCATGTGACTGCAAATGTCGAAGCGTTACAGTCGAGTGCAGCTGGGGAAGAGCAAACGGGTTCTCCCCGAGTATCATTTTAAAGGATTTCCAGTAATTAAGGGAGCGACCGATTCACAGGCACCCTCATAAATGAGCGGATTGAAGCGTCCAACGCGGAAGTAGCAATTAATACATACATATAAAATTGACAGCTTAATTAGGACCCTCACTGAAGAAACCGATGTTGATGTGAAGACAACTTAATTTCCTGAAAATGATTTCAGTGAATGAATCATTTTTACAGAGGACAGCATTCGGAGAAAACTATGCCTATGCCAAAAAGACAGTTCTCAGCGTAGCAAAATTAAAACATCTCCCAACTGTCTGACACATCCATCACTACCTCTGGTATTATCATGCTAAGCCACAGAAAGGAATAGCAGTCACGACTAATGAAGCCAAACAAACTCTCCAGAAACTACAAGTAAATAAGAATCTACATTGGGTTCTTAAGAACTTATCGTTTCCGGGCAATCGGTAGTAAATATTCTCCCAAAATTACCTATTCAAATGAATTCAAGTATTACTTACAATTTTGTAGCTATAACAAATTAGAACAGTGAAATGTTATATGATGTCATCACAGACAAAGCACCAAAAGTGAGTCATAAACTCATGAGAGGAAGTGTTTAAGTTGTCCAAATCAATAGACAAAATTTGCAAATGACGGAGGATGTCCAGACATAACGGCAGTTATGTTTCCCGGAAGAACGTAATCATACCTCTTTCTCGCCATGACTACAAGAAACAACCGTCAGTACAAAATATGTTACAATAGAAGGGTAGGGCTGCAAATAGAAACTAGCATTCCGAAGACTGATATCGCATCCATTTTCGGCAAGACTTTCGACAAGTCACTACCAACCGAAATTTCTCTTATGCCATAGTGATTATAACTCATATTGCGAAAGCAGATAGCCAGAAGAATATTTTTTGACAGGTGACCACTATGTACCCGTGCCTCCGGAGGAGTCTCCCTCCGTTACTTCGGATGTATGGATTGTGGCCTCAAGGCGTAGCCATGGGGTCACTCTCCGAAAACGAGGATCGGCAAGGGCGGAGGCTGAGCCGATCCCTGTGAGCAATAGATTCGATGTTCTGGCGGAGGCTGAGACATCGGAAATAGAGCTGGGAGGTGGGTCATCGAGTGGGAGTCGTGAGGGAAAGGAGGGAATTGTAGTTATAGGTAGTTCTAATGTCCGTCGTATAGTGGCCCCACTGCGTGGTAAGGCCGAAGGGAAGGAGACAATGTACGGGTCACCTCCTGGTGTATACCAGGAGGAGAGGTGGCACAGGTGACGAAGGCGATGAAGTCGGCGGTCAAGGGCACGAACTGCTCTAGGTTGCATGTGGTGGCCCATGTTGGGGCCAAAGACGTTGTGGGTCGGGGATCAGAGGAGATTTTAGACTCTGTGAGAGATTTATGCTCCGAGTTCCGCCGTATTCGCAGCGGATCTGGTACTAATATGAGGCTCACGATATGCAGCTTGGTACCATGGACGGATCGGGGTTCGATGGTTTGGAGCCGAGTGGAAGGCATAAACCAGAGGCTCAGTGATGTCTGCGGGAGCGAGGGAGCTGGGTTCTTGGACCTTAGGCCGTTGCTGGATTCGTGTCGAGTGCCATTAAATCGCTCGCGTGTCCATTTTACGTATGAGGCATCGCAGAAGGTAGCGTGCAGGATATTTGAGCATACCCAGCGAGTTTAGCATATATGGTAGGCAAGAGAGTAGGTCAGTTAGTGGGAACGAATTCAGTGCATTTCCAGAAAGTCAGATAATAAAGAGTACACAAAGTTTAGTGCCTAGGAAAAGCTTAATAGATGACAATAAATAAGAAATATTAAGGGAAGAGAGTATGTCAAATAGTGGGCCATTACATAACTTGCCACTCACCAGGATAGCAAAGAATAACGAGTTGATCAGACAACACAGTATAGGTTTAGCGGGACGGAAGAAAGCACAGAAAAAGGAAAAACATATAAATCAAAACAACACCCATGAATTTCCAAACTGTAACTTTCCCAATAATTTAGAAAACAGAAACCCCACAAATACAATAAGCAGACATATTAAAATAGAGGAATTTTCAGTAGTGGTAGTTAATTGTCGTAGTTTAAGAAGCAAGATACCTGAATTCCATCACCTTATAGAGAGTACTAATTCTGACATAATTATAGGAACGGAAAGTTGGTCAACAAGCGATATTGCTGATAGTGAAATTTTTCCAGTAAATTTTAGGGTATACAGGAGAGATCGAGAGGGTCGACCGGGAGGGGGAGTATTTATCGCAGTTAAGAACACAATAGTCAGCAAAATACAAGTGATTCCCGATAATATAATAGAAAGTGTATGGTGTTCCATTCAATGTGCTAATTCAAAAGTAATATATGTTTGTGCCTACTATAGACCACCCCATTCCGATGTACACTCAGTATTAGAACTCGAAAAACAGATCAGGTCCATTTATTCCCATAGAAACGAACGACAGATAATTGAAGTTGGAGATTTCAATACACCATCGATAGATTGGAAAACATGCAGTCATAAGTCCGGGGGTAGGGACTAAGAGATCTGCGAGTCATTGCTTAACCTGTTCGCATCATACGCAGTAAATGAAATAGTAAATTTGCCTAATAGAAGGGAAAATGTTCTCGATTTACTTGCCACAAACATCCCTGAAAAAGTTATTAAAGTTGAAAATGTCGATGGAATAAGCGACCACAAGGTAGTATACGTAAAATGTTCCCTCGATACTGAAAACAATTTTAAATTAAAAAGAAAGATTTACCTTTTTAGTAAAGCAGATTTTAACGGATTTAGGGGGGACTTAAAGACATCTTTTGAAAAATTCGTGAACATCAGCAAAAATAGTGACACATGGAAAGAGTTCCTGCAAATTACAAGGTCACTTGTCAACAGATATATACCTCATAAGTATAAGAGTGAGAATAGGGAACCAAGGTGGTACAACGCGGAGGTTAGGAAATGTTTAAAACGCCACCGAGTTAGCCACGCGAAACTAAGAAAAATGAAGGAAAATGTAGCTAATTGCGACCTAAAAAATACTATCGAACATTATAAAATTTGTAAAGCAGCCGCAAAAACAGCCCTTAGAAAAGCGTTTAGTGAATTCAACAGAAAAGTACTTGGTGAACAACTAGAGGGAAATCCGAAAGCATTTTAGTCATATGTTAGGGAAGTACAGGGAACTAAAAAGTCAACAGTTAATTCCTTGAAAAACGATAGAGGCGAAATAGTAACTTCCAGTTTAGATAAGGCTAATTTTTTTAATTACATTTTTCAGAGTGTTATTAATCAATCTATGCACAGTTTTCGCGAAACCATACCAGACCGATTTCAACAACCAATGCCCCCGATCGATATATCTTGTTGCGGAATCGTATCCTTACTAAGTAACATTAGCCCGAACAAGTCCTCAGGTCCTGATGAAATTCCAGCTCGTGTATATAAAGAATTAGCCCTCGAAATGGCTCCGTATCTTAAAGTAGTATTTAATAAATCCCTCGAAGAACACGCGGTTCCCAAAGACTGGAAGACAGCAAACGTGGCCCCAATTTTTAAAAGCGGAGATAAGGAACAGCCATGTAATTATAGACCAATATCATTAACGTCACTATCATGTAAAATTATAGAGCATATAATAGTTACATAAATAACGGGATTTATTCAACAGCCAGGATTTATTGATAACAAACCAGCATGGGTTCAGAAAGGGACGGTCTTGCGAAACTCAATTAGGTCTTTTTGATCACGATATTTTAGTTTCCGGAGAAGGTAACGTACAGGTAGACGCAGCGTTTCTTGACTTAAGAAAAACTTTTGACAAGGTTCCCCACTGTAAGTTACTCGCGAAGTTAGCATCATACGGGATTTACAGTAATAAAGTAGGCTGGATAGGAGACTTCTTACATGAACGCGTTCAAAGGGTGGTATTAGATGGTCTCAGCTCAGGTGAAGTAAAAGTTACATCAGGGGTTCCCCAGGGAAGCGTGATAGGCCCAATTTTATTTCTTCTCTACGTAAATGACTTGAATACAGTAGTAAAAAATAGCAAGCTCCGTCTTTTTGCCGATGATGCAGTAGTGTATAAGGAAATTAGAAATGAAGAGGACAGTCAGCGTTTAGCTAAGGATTTAGATGCGATTGATGATTGGTGTGATAGTTGGCAGCTAGAATTAAATTTGAAGAAATGCGCGATAATGAACTTTTGGAAAAAGAATGGCTTTCCCCGGGATAATTAATGCATCAAAGAAAAGAAAATGTCTAACGTAGAATCTATTAAATACTTAGGCGTCACCATCACTGAAGACATGTCATGGGGGAAACACATCAGGGAAATTACTAGTGTAGCAAACCGTAGATTAGGATTCGTAAAAAGGGTTCCAGGCAAATGCGATGAGAGAGTACGAGAAAGAAGGTATTTTACACTTGTCAGGCCTCATTTAGAATATGCCGCTAGTATATGGGATCCGTACGAGGAAGGTATGATAAAAGAATTAGAGCGCGTGCAAAGGAGATCCGCTAGGTTTGTTAAAGGCCGTTATGATAAATGTATAAGTGTTACGAGCTTAATAGAAGAACTCGGATGGGAATTACTATCAGAACGCAGGTTTAACTTTAGGTTAAACCTTTTAAGTGAATTCTAAACCATTTTGTTCACAGATGACGTTAGATATATATTAAGAAAGAATATGTTAGGGACTTAATAGAAGAACTCGGATGGGAATTACTATCAGAACGCAGGTTAAAATTTAGGTTAAACCTTTTAAGTAAATTCGAAACCGTTTTGTTTACAGATGACGTTAGATATATATTAAGAACCCCTGCGTATTATGCTAGGTTTGATCATATTAACAAGATTAAAGAGATAGATTGTCGTACCGATAGATTTAATATGTCATTTTTCCGCGTACTATAAGAGAGAACAATAGGCAGCGTAGCAAAGGGATAGGTAGGTGAAATATAGTTAGAGTAGTCTGTAGTGCATGATGCATGTAATAACAACCAATAATCCCTTCCTTATTATGTAGATACTAACCATCTAGCTCCATGTGACTCTATTTTCTAGCATGTCTCCCTTAAATATCCTAGTTGCATGTCAATAGTGCACGTTTGGTGATCTTCACCCCCTGCCACACACCCGCGTGGTGGCTCGCAGGGTATTACGTAGATGTAGATGTACATATTTCTTTTAAAGGTATTCTCCCGGTATAAGTTAGGTTTGTTGAAAGTCGTAGAAACTCCTCTCGATTTTCTACACATTCTGTACCCTATCTCCCTCCAGTATTTCCTTTTTCGCCTCAGCATACGATCTACCCTTATTCATCCCATCCATAAAACCTATCCTCTTTTTCCCCTTTTATCGCTTGGCCAACATTCTTCCTTCTATCATTTTCTTGAGCAGCAGCCCATCAATACTTTTTCACACCGATTAACTCATTTCAGCCATCAGCCGCGCCTATCCCGGATTTCATTCAGAAGTTTCTTTTCCCCTCCCATCACACCAACAACTTCCTCGTTTGCCATTCCATCCATCGCACCTTCTCCATCCTTCTCCCTACCCACATCTCAAACGCCTGCAGCCTATTCACGTCCTTCTTTCTCAGGGTCCACGTATCCGTGCTATACAATGCTTCACTGTACACACTAGTTGACGCCTTTCCACCCCTCCAAACACGACCACCAACACCATCAAAGAATCGATTAGAACAATTGTAAAGGATTTCAGTGATTACACTGCAGCAACATCCATCGAATACGAATAACATGTTTATTCGAATGTCTTCCACACCAAGAGCAGCGCTGCTCACGGAAAATAGCGTCCAAAGGCGAGGATGTCTCTAAATGGAGAATTAAAGAAACGTGACGCCTTTGCTAACAATCATACAACTAAGTAATGCGACGTGTTGAATGATTGCTTTTTCATTCCATCCGATGTCCCTTTGATGAGGGAAATGTGCTCGGCCGCTCGACTCTTCAATCATGAGGACAGAGCGCGATAAAAACGCTTCGAACGGTCGAGAAAAGGGCTTCACCGCGACCCAGAGGGAAAATATATTCGTATACCAGACGCATACAGCTCTAAGAATCTGTAATGTAATCTGAAATGGAAAAGATACAAATTTACAATCGATATCTGGTTCGTTCACGATTCACTACACATCTCTTATGTACAAACATACGTCGTATATATCTTCCACAAAAATTCGTCGCAAGCTCATTAGGACGAAAATAAGAATACTGAAAGCTGAATCACCCGAGTGTTTGTTGAAGTTGTCAAAAAAATTAATGTTTTTGTCAAAGATAAGATTAAAATTAATTATGATTAATTATTGACAAATGGCACATCAAGCCTGAAAGTATTTTAACGAATGCATTTTACGAAGGTTACTCGAACTGCATATTACTAGCAACAATACATCTATTAGTTCTTACTTCAAGTAATTTCAAATACGCATTTTCTTCATTATAATTTCCACGTCAAAAAGTACAAAATGTGTACACTGTGCCTAATATCCTCCTCTACATGTACTCTAAATGATCGTAATTTTTCAAGTTTAAGAGACAATAAGGATGTTTACGCCATTGAAAGGAAGTCTTCGATTATTAATAACTACCAAAGGTACCCGTTGAAATTCAACGGGGGATGAAAGAAAGACAGGGCATATAGGTTGTAGGTTCGAGTCAATCATGAGGTGTATTTTTTTCTAGGCAAATCAGCTATTATTTTAGCTTTATTTATTAATTCAGCAGATGAAAACCGCATTATATTATGCTTACCGAGTTTCGGCATTCTTTTGCAATAACATATAGAAATTAAACTACAGGCCATTAGCATTCCAGAGGCTAGTCGCATTAATATAACATCGTGGAATTCTCCTGTTTACTCAGCTATAATTTTAGTTTTATTGTTTAATTCAGAAGATGAAAACCGCATTACAATGTGTTTACCGAGTTTCAACATTCTTTTGCAGTAACATATGGAAACTAAACTACAGACCTTTTGCATTCCAGAGGCTTTCCGGATTGATATAACATCGTGGCATTCTCCTGTTTTACATTGGTCCAACTTAAATTAGTCCCCTTGAAATGAATTTTGCCAATTTTAAGCAAAAATGTCCCTGAAAATATCGTAATCAGCAACATTTCAGTACACGGCCTATATTTCCACTGTAATACCTATCTCTAGATTTAAAACCCAGCCGCCATTGTTAAGGTCCCATTTACCTTCTAAAGCTAATGCTTATTCCACGGTTAACAAGGAAATATCCTACTGTTGACAGAAGTAAAATTCATGATTTTGACATTAAAAACGCGATTTCTAGGGAAATTTTTGACGTGTTTCTAATACAGGCAAGAATTATCTTCCAGGGCCAATTTTTGGCGATGAAAGGGCCCACTTGAGGGCCTTCTAGGGCCCTTGTTCTATAGCCTATGCGTGAACCAGATATATCAAGTATCTTCCTGCCAAATTTTGTTTCAATCGATTCAGTGGTTTATGAGTGATTGAGTAACAGACAGACACCACTAGATTTTTATATATTAGTAACATTGCTCTGAAATTAAAAAAAAAATCATCGACAGCATGCTTACAGTCTGAGACGCATCTGTTGTTTGAAGAACTTCAGAGTCTAGTCTTCGAGCGCTGGACCAGCAGGAATAGGCAGAACTGGAATCTCAGCTAGGTCCTTTATGAAAAATGGTAAATTCATCGTTGGCTATAAGGCTGCTAGTCGACTGAGCTATTCCGGTCCATTCCACTATAATCAAGAAGCGGTAAGATTCATTTCAAAGAAATCCCGTGAAATAAGATCAGTAGGATTACTTTCTGAAGAAAAACAAACATAATTTAAGATAACAAATAGAGTTGCTCCTTTGACATTCCGGCGATGGATTTTTCAGCGGTATCGCGATTCCTACTTGGGCGCAATGTGGAGAATACTTGAAGTATAGCACTTCGTCAGTTGGGTGGGATGTGAAACTGGACCCCTAGGTGCCTTACGTAGACAGCAATCTATCGCCCAAGCCGTATTTCCTATCAAACATTCTCCATTTTCCAATAATTACCTCACGCCCCGTTTACATTGACAGGGTTGAGTGATGGTTAACACGGCGACTCAAAACTTACTCGCGTTCACACGATTTCCAATTTCACGCAGTAAAAATTCTGGTGACCTCTGTTGAAGAGTAAGAAATCGCTCGAAATTCGTAAGGAGCAAGCCTGCAACAGTATTGAACAATAATCCAAATTCATACATGCCTGGAACGTTAATTTTGAAGGAACTTTCCGGCGAATTGGTGCAAGAGAACTTCAATTTACCCTTCAAGAGTACAGCTACCATATTTGTTCGCCTCTCCATGTGATTTAATCGTATTTCAACCACGATTACATTCAAACTCATTTTAAATGCCGGTAACCAATACCAACCCTAGTAACTCTAAGCGTTGTAAACAAGTTAACTAGAGTTGGCGCTAAATTGCGTTCAAACGGTGAAATTCTTACCAGGAATGGTGTCATTGGAGTAAAAAGCTAAAAATGTAAACGGGGCATAGCCAGGCAACCAACAAGTACAGCATGGAACCAAGAATGACTTCAGCTCTTGCGGCTGACTCCTTGAAATGCCCAATGCACCCTCCTTTGAATACAGATTATATCTTCCGTTGATTGATCTGTAGGCACGGAGGCGGATGAAAGTCGCGTAGAAGTTTCTTTGTTGTTATAGATTTAATCGGTCCGAATTCTAAGGTTCGCGCTAATACCTTACGCAACAATGGTTAATCGCAATACTGTGGCGTGTGGTGTGCAAGGCCGATAAATGACGAAGCTAGCGGCAAAATAAAACAGCCCGGTCTCGCCGCACGCACAACCAGCGCCAGACGGACCAACCCCCGCCGACTTCGCCCGAGTGAGACATGATTTTTTCGCTTCAATTCCCCCCCAAGGCCGCGCGAAAGATTTGCGCGGCATGCGTCATCATGCCGACAGGCGACCGGCCAATTTTTACCGGCACACTCGAGACTGACGGACATTTCACTCGCGTAACAGTAACTGGAGTGGGAAGAGGAGACATTAGGTCGGAGAGGTGCTACAATCAAGAGCACGATCGGAAGGGGTGAAGTGGGCGGTGATAATGAGGTTCACTGGGGCAAGAGGGAGTGCGGGAGACTGGGCGTGAAACAGTGTTAAGGGCGAAGTGATTACATTTTTCGACCAGCGCAAACCGCTGGGGGTTTAGTGGTCGATCCAAATGTGCGCAGGAGTTCTTGCTTCATAGTAAAACTAAAAGCGTCTCTCAGAGAAAGGTTAGAGGCAAAATAAATCGACAAATCAGTATCAGGGATTAGCCAATGATGAGGCAATAAAGTTCTACACTCCTAGGCTAGATTATTAAAAGTCAATGAAGGTTGTACATAAGCATTCTAATAGTACAACATTCGTGCTACAATAAGCTTTCATATGTTTAGTAAAAAAAATTCCAGCACGAGAACTGGTATTCCCTTAAATTTTTGTAAAAATAAAAAAAAATCCAGCACGAGAACTGGTATTCATTGAGATTTTTGGAAAAATCCTAGTTTCACAAGACACATTTATCTGCGTAATTATTCAATCTAACCTTCGATATAAGTCTCTCCTCGAGGGTTCCTGAAGATGGTGAAGGGTTCGCGCATCGAATGGTCGGTGAATAGAGGCGCTAAAACCGGTGTGTACCCAAAAATGAATTCATCTTAAAACCTTTACAGGAAAGCACTGGATATAGGATACCTTACTGCACATAGTGATAATAAGGGAATGAATCAAAATAATGCAGTCACACCATTCCACAGGCAACACACGTTTCACCGCTGGGCCATGGAGTAAAGGCCCTTGCGGAGTACCTTCCCAACACGATGTATGTACAATCCTTCCATATTAAACTATAAAAAATATTTTAATAACAAGAGTAGTATTTCCTGAATACGCATCGAAAAAACATAACCATGGACTAACATGTACTCAGTTTGTCCACTTATTTGCTGATAAGAAGAGCAAACTTCTACCCGCTGAAAAAAACCCAGCGGATGAAACAAACCGAAACCACAGAATGACACGATGGTAAGAAAACAATGGATTGCAAACGACAGTCGTGTCAGGTGAGGTACAGTGTAGTGCAGGAGTAACACTGACCAGCATAATTCATTCCCAATTTCATCTTTCTGAGGTTAAGAGCGAGCACACGCAAACAAACTTGAGTAAAAACAGCAATGGACGCAATGGGACATCAAATTACAAGCACGTTTGCAGTCAAACCTCGCCGTGACAGTGGTACGACTGGAATCATGGAAGAGCTAAAAGAATTACAGCTGCTGAAGCGGCAATCGTGGGTCACTGAGTGCACATTTAAATAAGGTTTACAGCAAACCGAAAAAAAATGTTGACCACATATTATTCACGTACATCCGTTTTGGCGGTGGAGCGTACCATTCAGGCAGTAATGGAATCTGTTCAAGCTCGTAAGTTATATTTTCCCCTCCAACTAAAATCATTAAGACATAATTAAGAGTTTACTGTGCGGTATTCGATATTTAGCGCATATTCCGTTTAAATGGTTATTCGTATCCGCTGGACACCTTCACATCAGTAATAAATGATAACGCAAAATGTGACATTCAGCGTTTAGAAGAAAATCTGAGCATCAACATTTGAATTAAAACGAAATTTATATCTTATGCCATAACGCTGTGTGAAAAGACCATTGAATTTCCTAAGAACCAAATCAGTAAGATGCAAATTTAACAATTTTGTCTATAAATATCTTCAATGAAAACACGATTGCAAAGCTTCACGCAGCTCTTAAGGTAGTCCGAGCGAGACAGTTCCTCAGTCATAAAAGAGACCATATTCGAATTATGCGTTTTAATTTCACCAGTTGTGGGACACATCAATTTAATACTCCACTATAAATGGTGCAATAATATAGTTTTATATGACAGGAATTGTAAGAAATTAAATGAAAATATCTAAATAAGTCCTTAACTTGACTCATTTTTTTCGAGCGGTGTGTTTGAAACTCCTTCAAAACGGAAGGTTTTTTCTGATACCCAAGAACCTACTGCGGTGACAATATGATTAATTTTAAAACATGTTGAGAAAACATGCAAACTACACGCTGTTAGTTTTTTTAAGACAAGTGTTATAAAGACCTCATTTAGTAAACAATGTCTCTCTAGAGTGCATACACGTACCATTTCCCATGTAAAAGGGCTGGTATATTTTTGGCAAAGATCTTGGAAAGTAATTTGGTAAGGGGTTGAATTTTTTATGTCATTAGAAGGGTGAGGTATTATTCATTAAAATGAGACCAAATTTATTGATTTCAAAGTAAAATGATATTTCGCTGAAACTACCTTAACATATATGAAAATCGCTCCAACGGCATTAGGCAACCAGGGATAGAAGAATAAACTCTGTAATTCCACATGTTAATGCAATCTAGAGTTAATTGCAGAGTTAATTCTTCTATCCCTGATATCAAGGAATTCCACCAAGTAAGGCTAGAAACTATCCTCGGCATTAACAAATAAAATAAATTGTCGGACGCAAGAGAAAGAATACACGCAACACATACAACGTTTATTACTGCGCTAATACCAATCAAAAAGCCGCGTCACCGGTTGGCACGGATTCAAAAGGAAAAGGCTCGGCTCCTCTCGGGGAGAATTGAAAAAACCCCCCTCTCCCCAGCCGTCCAATCTTTACCCTCCTAACCTCTCTGCCTGCCCGCCCACCGCACTACTACTCCACACGCACACACATATCCCGGAGGAGGAAAGGAGGAAGAGGAGGAGGAGGAAGAAGAGGAGGAGACGGGCAGACATTGACTCGTCAAGTGCGCTGCCCTTCCCTTCCAAACCCTCCCTCGGCAATCGCGCAATCCGTCACGGGGGGGATGTAGGGATGGGGAGGCGAAGGGAAAGGATTTGGAGGCGGAGCAGGGGAAGACGGATTATTGAGCCACGTCGGAGGGGGGAGGAGAGGGGAGGGGGAAACGAGGAGAGTTTTTCAAGGTGAACGCACTGTCTGCGGAGAGAGGAGAAGGGAACGGAACGGGGGCTCCCACCACCTCATTCCACCCCGCCACCGCCTCCGCTGCCGTACGGGAATCACGCGGCGTCGAGACGCGGAAGGGGGGGAGGGCAAGAACCACTGGGAGGGGGTTTGTAGAGGGTCGCCCCCTTCGTGGAGGGGGAACACACCAAAGGGCCGGCTCCCACACGCGTTGTTCACATAGGAGATTTGGATTATTGCGTGTAGCCATTTCGATTATTAACACTAGCTACTTTTCCACAGTTTAAATTTAAGACAGACCGGTTTCATCCTACAAAGGCATCTTCTAGCACTTTTTGAAGCTTCCACCATCTAAAACAAGTTCTCCCCCCTGCTAAAAAATACTATATAGTTTCCTTATAAATACTTCCACAGAATTTCTTAAAAAGTTCTGTAGATTAAAGTATCGTGTATATATGTTCTTAAAAGTACTGAAACACCATTTTACGGATTTCCCTACGACGTTATGCAGAATACCTTAGGATGTTCAGGAGAATACCTTAGGATGTTCTGCAGAATACCTTAGGAGGTTCTGCAGAATTCCTTAGGACATTCTGTGGAATTCCCTACGACTCTCCGTATAGGTCCTCAGAAAAGGAACTAGGTCAATGGAAAACACATATTTCGGCAGTTGCTAAAGTTCTACAGAACAGCTTGCAAGAAGTTATTTTGCTCTGCAGAAAATAACTCTACAGAACATATGTTCGGTGAAGTCAGGCTCTCATGTTCCGTACAGATCCTTAAAAAAGGAACTAGTTCTGAAGAAAAAGAGCCAATTTCTGTAGAATTCCCTATGTTCTACAGAACAGCTTCTAAGGAATTTATTAGCAGGGCCGAACTTCTCGAGCCACCGCTCCCTTTGTTCTGCAAAACTGTACCCTACGCTCCCCAACCGGAAGCTATAAAATCATGAACTACATGACTAAATCAGGAAAATTTATAGAATGAAGGCAAACAATTCATAATAAAACGAATGCTCATTTCTAATCCGATACAGAGATAGTTTGTTTAGTCAACGGACACGTACGTATGATAAGGTTTGTTCAGGCCTCTGCCACCAGCGACTCCTGCATTCCCCTTTATTCTTTCGCCCACTTCGGCAACCACTAATCCACAAAGATAAAAATAGCCAGTGCAATCTTCAACCGAACTAACATACTCCACCATAACCTTTAACCTAACTCCCATATTCCTCGGCCACAACCCTGCAGCGTGCGTAAATAAACCTGAGTGAAAAAGTACGGTAGGAGCCATTATTCAACACGACTATCTCTCACACCCACGAAGTCTGGCCTGATGCACTCGAAATTGTAGCTGATAAGGCTATAATACACAGGAGAGTTACTACAGTGGTATTATCACATAGAGTGAACCACATTAAGTTTACAGGATGGTACAGCTCGCCCTCGACGCAGGTACACCAGGGAGAAGCCGGTAGATAGAGAGAGGTTCCATGCAGATCGCATTTTAGTGAGAGACAGATTCAGGAATAGCGCTAAAAGGTCGCATACATATCCAGGGGCTGCTGCAGACACTGACCACAAATTATTAATGATGTAATCTCACGTTAGACTCATAAAATATTAAATGGGGCAGGAGGGTATGAGCACACAGCAGATTTGTTTTGAGTTATGAGTTGGCGAGTTCTGTTGCTGATATTTATGTTGCTTGATGATCGATATTGATTAGCGTATTATCACCATGCCTCATACGTTTAGATTACCACAATGGCGATTGCAGAGTTTACTAATCTAGTAAAATGCACTAAGAATAAATAGCAATGATTATCGTAGAGACCAAAGAGGGAAAGCGGAAATGGATGATTTTCCTTCTCTGTTTTCTCAGTTGTTCTCATGCTTAGCTGAAGATAAATATCACGAGTCTTTTTTGGACGAGGTACATCTACGTCCTACCCGGCAAGCCACCCAAAGGGTGTGTGGCAGGGGGTGCTTCCACACCAGGCATGCATGAATGATACGGTAGAACCCCGAAATTACATTGAAAAGGTAGTTCAAATGCAGTAGCCTGATTTAAACCCTCTTGCGGAACTCAAGAGTTAAATTGCATATGCTTTACCTCAAAACCTTAACCGAACGATACATGGGAATGCAGCTGGGATACGTTGCCATGTATCCTTGAATGTTACATTTGCTTTATGTTATAACGTAACGTTTTAATGTAACGTCATCCTGTAACTTAGTGTAACAACATATCCTTGTATCGTAGATTTTATGTTAATATCTAAATAACGCAGTGACGTACCCTATTGTATGAGGTCATCACGATAAAAAATGTAGAATTACAACATTTGGGTCCAAGATAATCAATCTATAATTTAACTATCTCGTAAAGGTAGTAATAATTATGTGACACCTAAGTTAACCTTGACAAAAAGAAGGTGCTCATATGTGTCATGAAAGTCGTTCAGGAAATCAATTATAAGTTAGCTGAAAGTGAGATCTTGCAGATTCGCGAGCGCTAACCAGCGAGCGGTTGTAATATCTATTGAACATATGCTTGAAATATACGACGAGTTGGATGAGAATAAACCACCCTAGAAAACACGCCAGTCAATGGAAAAGGTTTGAATCAACCCTTCACACTGATCCAAGAGTACTTAGTGGAGCGCTAACCGGTAGTGGATGCGTTACACCAAATACGTGAGAAATTGGAGTTCACCAATACATACAATCTCTAGATTCGCCAATACATAGAAACCATCTAGCTGCACGTGACCCTATTATCTAGCATGTCTCCATTAAACATCCTAGTTGCATGTCAATAGTGCATGTTTAGTGATCTTCACACTCTGCCATACACCCTCGTGGTGGCTCGTAGGGTATTACGCAGATGTAGATGTACTTCAAAAGAGTACTTCCCATGAATTGGTGCTCAGCTATTCTCGCCTTTTTCGATTTACGATAATTTCGCAACGCAATAAATTCCACAAATACCCCTGTAGACGCATGTCCTCTGACGAGTAATTGCACAAGTGAGAAGAATTTTCCGGACTTCCCAGATTCTCCAATTACCACCAACAAAGAGTTTTTGGAGTTTAGGGACATCCTCCGGATCTCAAACGAGAAGGAACAGGCTCATTCTCCAGCGTCGAGATCGGAATCCTTCCTGATTCCATTTACAACTGAGAATGGGATTCCTACCCAGTGACTCATCCGAGATCGAGGAACTACCTAAGACGGGGAACCAACAAAAGAGACGCGCGCACAGCCAACTCTTTCTTTACGACGGACTTCCCCTCGTAGGATGGACGGCGGATTTATGCATATGGGCCGCTTAACACCTATTAATTGGCACATCAATAGGCGAAAGAAGGAAGATACCAAATGAAACAATCAACCAAGGTATCTTGAGTAACTCGAACGGCACCAAAATCAATGATTATTCAATCAATCAATCAATATTACATCAGGACATTGGAAGCATCGCCATCTTTGAGCTACCAAACCATAGACTGAATTGACAGAAATGATTGAACTAGAGCTCTTTTCAACACTGTATTGAAAATATTTCAAGCGTCAGTCATTACGAACTAAAAACTTCGGTCGGGAATCTCTTCATATAATTAATTGGACATAAAAAATTAACGTTGTTCAACTCAGTGTTCTACAAATTATTTGCTGTGCTTTTAAATTTAGATACGATCAAATTGAACGTAAACGAATGACCAGCCCAAATCAAGATGGACGTGGTATTGAAACGCATAACTCGAGAGCATAATTAATCATGTCAGAGATGAATTATATAAACAAGGATGGTGGGAAAATATTTTTGTAGCAATCTACTTCGATGAGGATGGGAAATAACACTTAGGTCGCTCGTGGCGCACTCTGGAAGACCTTCCCACCAAACTTTGCCCCACTCTTTAAAATTGTTCTCCTACCATGAGCAACGACGATCGGCCAATTTAAACTGGAGCTCTAGGAAGGGAAAGTGTGGACAACGCAACCAAAACAGGCCTAATCCTATAAAAGGGGAGGAAAGAGAGAGCAAACACGCTTCAGCAACACCACAATATGTTTATGACTCGGTTGTCGGTGTTGGTCGAGGGCAAACGCAGCCTGTACTTGTAAATTGTTCTCGGGTCACCGTCCGGGTAAGATGCTCCATCTTCTCCAACGCCGTTTCGATGAATGACTCAACAGCGCTGATGACGATGAATAAGTCATTCATCGAAACGTCGGCGTTGGAGAAGATGGAGCATCTTACCCGGACGGAAACCCGAGAAAAATTCACAGCCGTCATTCGCCGGGAGAAAGTGAAATCCTACACAGCCTGTACTTGTCTAACCAAGAGCTTTACATTTCACTACATTGCAACACCGCTTGTATACACTAATTCCAGTGCGGCGAGAAGACTCGAGGGATCGTGAACACGTTACTAAGGGCATGCACAACCGAGCATTCCCCGGTTCAGGCGAGAACGTAAAAAAACCGTCGCACGCCGGCGGGGAGAGAGCTGTGCGGAGTGGGCAGCAGAGGCAGTGGTGAACTCAAACGGGGTCAAGTGGGAAGGGGTCGTCACCGTCGTCGGAAGAAGCGGCAGCGGGGGTAGGGGTGGGGGGGACACATTCTTTATATTATGCACGCCACCCTCCTCCTCCGTTTCTTTCTTCACGGAGATGGATCACACGACGGGAGGAGACTATGAAAGGAAGGAGGGCGAGGGAGGGCGGGAAGAAGAAACTGGCAACACTACACAATGCGCGAAGGGCGCGCTTTCCGAAGCAAGCTGCACACTCCCCTCGGCAGTCCTCCTTCGGCCCTTATCTCAGTTTTTTTCCTCGACTCCGCATGCAACTTGCGGAAGCGACGCTGCCAAGGCTCGGGAATGTACCACTCGTACATAGCTCAGGAGAGGCGTTGCCAAAACTCGCCTCAGAGGATAGTGGCCCACAATATTATCGCCGGAACAGCGGAAATGAATGGCTTTTGTTCCTGGAGGCCGAGGGTGGGGAGGAGGACCTTCCTCGAGACGAAGAAATAAGAAATGAGTAGTTGTCATTCGGGCTCGTCACTGCTACCACGGGGCTTAATCCGGATAAGAGGTTCCGTGATGCCCAAGAGGACAGGCCAACGAACGAGCTTCGCGTTTCTTCCCGTCGTTCAGAAAGTATCCTATTGGTCACTTACTATCTTACGGCGCGCAATCCTACAGCTAAAAAAATTAACGAACAACTGGGGAACGTGATTCAAGAAAATTGCACTGAGATTTTACAAAATTCGGAGGAGGAGAATGTTTCACGTGTCCCACTCCTTGTTCTTTCGGTTACAATCAGCCTTTGCAAGGTAACTTGCTAACCCTCAATCCAAAATATGTGGTTATGAATTCTATCTCATAGTGGGACGCTTGGGAAGTTATAATATTATGGCCAAAGATCACACTGCGCAATTGATGCATAGATATGGTATAATCAAAACCTCAACAACTGCATCATTATCACAACATTCGACTTGAGCCATTATATATTCGTAATAAAGAACGAAAATGGAGGAAAAAAGGTAAAAATGTCATTTTTCCCGCGATCGATAAGACACATTAATGGCTGCGTTTACACTGTGAAGTAGGTTAGTTGACAGGGAGTGTAGCTGATTTATTCATATCCCCTTTATACATGTTTCTCAATCTGTCAAGTAGTGCTAACACCACGTTTTGCACGTTCCCTGCCTTACTCTTGTGTCAAGTATACATAGTTACATCATACATCATTTAAGTAGTTTCTGAAGCATTTGTAACATACCTATAGTATTAATAAACTCTTCTCGGGCTCTGCACCAGGTGATTGGCTTCAGGTGATTGGCTTTCCGCGTACCATTCGGGACCATAACAGCTGTGATCGTCGTCATGAATAGTTCGAGTATTGACAATAGGCAGGCAGTTAATCTTTCTCATTATATTCTCCTCTTTCTTATTTATGCATGATGTAAATATTGGTGTTCTTATTTATGCATGATATTTTGAATCTGTAGTAGTAGTCTTTGTATCCCTTGCATGTTAGAACGATTGGAGATAGAATGTTTCTTGGGTATTAGATTTGTAATTGGCGCTTTGCATGTGTGGTACGCGGGCTTTAATGTAATGTCGGTATTCTACCATATCATTCATGCATGCCTGGTGCGAAAGCACCCCCTGCCACACACCCTTTGGGTGGCTTGCAGGGTATGACGTAGATGTAGATGTAGATGATGTAGATGTAGATGTTTGCCGACGTTTCGGAAAACGACTTGTTTTCCATTTTCATGGCGTGTTACTCTGTCCGTGTCAGATTGAGTTTACAATCTGACAGGGACAGAGTAACACGCCATGAAAATGGAAAACAAGTCGTTTTCCGAAACGTCGGCAAACATGAAGCCAATCACCTGGTGCAGAGCCCGAGAAGAGTTTATTAATACTATTCACCAGGAGAAACTTAAATCTTATACCGATAGTTCGCTTGTTGGTGAAAGTAAATTTCTTCATTGCAGTTCATTTTGGTGATAAGTCACCCCCACCAAACACCATTGTGGTGACTTGCAGCGTTATAAGTAGATGTAGAAGTCACAAGTAATTTACTAGATTTCCTCAATGAACCTTCGTTGGCACACCTCAGCATTTCCCGTCGCAAAAAGCATCGGAATTTGAAGAAGCAGCAAGTGAATTTTACTCAAATAGCCAATATAAGAGAATGAACACTAAGCTCTTTAATTCTAAGCGTATTGACATCTCGCTCAAACTACTCGCCTCGGCCCGACAAATCGCGCATTTCACGACCGACAGAGCCAATCACTTTCTCAAATCCATAGGTCCAAATGCTCACGAGAGGATTTACAAGGGATTTTCATGAACTCCCGTCCGAATTGGGTTACGCCCCCTTTCATACGGGGAGCTGCTTCCAATTTCGGCGCAAGTGATACCGGGAATCACTCAGTCAATTCGGAGGGAGAGGGTCGATTAAAAATCAGGTCGTTGGGAGAATGATCGGCGGAATCGACCGATGACGAGAGTGGGCTGAGAAGGGAAGATGATGAAGATGATGATGATGATAATGGTGATCATGTTGGATGTAGAAGGGGCGACCCGCCCCTCCCCCTCTTCCCACCGCCGCCGCCCATATCCCGATCTCGGCTGTCTCTTGCCGTCCGATGAATTCGACGATAATGACTCCCATCTCAGCAAAGCAAATACAATGATCCCTTGGAGGCCTTACGACCACATTCAAGCTCCTTCAAGAATTTAATACTTACTTTTCGACAACCAACACTCTGGTCTCAAAACTCTTTTCATCCATCGTCGGGTGGGTACTTACCTAAAAGAAAACAAAAGAGGAATCCATTAGAACAGAGACGACAAAAAGTAAACATTTTCTGCTTGGGCAATGGAACACAGCGAGCGAACCGATTACTTCAGCAGGGGGGACAAAATTTCCAAGGAGCACTTGACAAAAATTAACAAATCCTCCGAAGAACTATACACAGTCACCGAAAATTACAAAATATCTAAACTCTTAGCAAAAAAAGCGTGCCGAAGGGCGTTAGCTGATTTCAAAAGTAAATTACTGGGAGAACAATTGAACGATAATCC
Source organism: Ceriagrion tenellum (assembly GCA_963169105.1). Classification (NCBI taxonomy): domain Eukaryota; kingdom Metazoa; phylum Arthropoda; class Insecta; order Odonata; family Coenagrionidae; genus Ceriagrion; species Ceriagrion tenellum. The sequence goes on along the minus strand of OY720637.1, from coordinate 140,886,299 downwards.
CAAGGCATTTTGGTCGTATGTTAGGGACACTCAAGGAAATAAATCAACAGTACACACGCTTAAGAATATCAAAGGGGAAAAGATAACCAACAGTCTACAAAAAGCCAATTCGTTAAACTCATTCTTCAAAAGCATTTTCAGTACTTATACACCACATCTTTTCGATCCGCAGCCAGTTCGTTCCCAAACATGTATGCCTGAAATTATTATAAATTGTCGCGGCATAGAACAGCAGCTAAAAAATATTAACCCCAACAAATCCCCCGGTCCAGATCAAATACCTGCTCGCGTATATAAAACAATGGCATCAGACATAGCGCCTTACTTAGAATTAATATTTACCAAATCTTTAGTAGATCACGTAGTGCCTAAGGACTGGAGAGTAGCAAATGTCACACCTATATTCAAAAGCGGCGACAGGGAAGACCCTAGTAACTATAGGCCTATTTCTCTCACATCCATTTCCTGTAAGGTATTTGAACACATAATCGTAAGCTCCATTATGAGTCAATTAGATAGGGAGGAATTGTTAATAAATAACCAACACGGATTTCGAAAGGGTAGATCTTGCGAAACCCAATTGGCCCTCTTCGTTCATGACATCTTGCTCTCGGGTGAAAATAATGTCCAAGTTGACGCGATATTCCTCGATTTTAGGAAAGCTTTTGATAAGGTACCTCACGTTAAGTTGCTCTCAAAACTAGAAGCATATGGAATAGATAAAAACATTATTAGTTGGATTAATCAATTCTTACATGGGCGGGAACAAAGGGTTGTCATAGACGGTATCATGTCAAACACAGTTAGCGTTACATCGGGTGTTCCTCAGGGAAGTGTAATTGGTCCACTTTTATTTCTCTTGTACATTAATGATATTAGTAACGTCGTTAAAAGTAAGCTTAGACTCTTCGCAGACGACGCGGTTGTGTATAGGGATATTAACAATTCCGAAGATAGCGACTCGTTAACAATCGACCTACTTGCTATTCATGCTTGGTGCGAAAAGTGGCAGATGGAACTAAACATAAAAAAGTGCGTAGCAGTCAGCTTTTGGAAAAAGAAAAATTGGCCATTTAGGGCATACAGAATTAAAAATACAGAAATTATTCACGCCGAGTCTGTTAAGTACTTAGGAGTCACAATTAGTCACGACCTATCTTGGGGAAAACATATTAGGGAAATATGCGGTCAAGCATATAGGAAGCTAGGCTTTATCAAGAGAGTACTCGGAAAATGTGATGAGAAAGTGAAAGAACGTTGTTATTTTTCAATCGTTAGGCCTCATCTGGAATATGCTGTTAGTGTATGGGATCCATACGAAACGGGGTTGATATCAGAGTTAGATCGCGTCCAGCGAAGAGGAGCTAGGTTTGTGAAACGATGCTACGATAAGTTGGCTAGTGTGTCTGGACTGTTAGAAGAATTAGGATGGGAATCGCTATCACAGCGTAGATTAAATTATAGGCTTAACCTCCTAAATAAATTTCAGGAAAATCATTTTACTGACGACGTAAAAAACATACTATTAACCCCTTCGTACTACGGCAGATTAGATCGCGCCAATAAAATTAGAGAGCTAGATTGTAGAACCGATAGGTATAAAATGTCATTTTTTCCGCGTACCATTCGGGACCATAACAGCTGTGATCGTCGTCATGAATAGTTCGAGTATTGACAATAGGCAGGCAGTTAATCTTTCTCATTATATTCTCCTCTTTCTTATTTATGCATGATGTAAATAATGATGTTCTTATTTATGCATGATATTTTGAATCTGTAGTAGTAGTCTTTGTATCCCTTGCATGTTAGAACGATTGGAGATACAATGTTTCTTGGGTATTAGATTTGTAATTGGCGCTTTGCATGTGTGGTACGCGGGTTTTTAATGTAATGTCGGTGTTCTACCATATTATTCATGCATGCCTGGTGCGAAAGCACCCCCTGCCACACACCCTTTGGGTGGCTTGCAGGGTATGACGTAGATGTAGATGTAGATGTAGACAAAACAGCTACCATTTGCAAATCATTCAAGAGAAAACAGTGCATGGATCATAATTATTATGCAGTAATTTTTAGAATAAACTGGAAATGATCTTATATGTTCCTAAATCCACAGAGAAATGTCTCGCACTAAATCTCATGGCGATCTTTTGATTATTGCGGCGATCTGACGCCGGACACCAAGACACAATTAGACAGAAATGTTGCGGTAAAACAAGTAAAAAATTAGATGGCACAACCAAGATCGTCAGCAAATATTAGACATTGACAAGTTAAAAATTGAATTGACTGTCAATTTCATCAGTGAAGGTAGACACAACCAGGTACGCATTAAGGAGGGAAGTTTCCTTCCGCTTGCTGTCCGTGTTTCTCAACAAAGATCTGGTGTCGAGGAAATCACTGTTTCAGTTTGGTTGGAGACGCCGGAATGCATTACCCAGATCTGAACCGGCGACGCCTACAAATTAACTCAACTCTACACTACAGGCCTACAATGTCCTCCCAACTTTACACAGAACAGGTTAACTACCAAGATAAAGGAAAATAAAGATTGCTGAATCACACGCTTTTAATGCTATGTACCAACATAAATCATTCTTCGCGCCATTCGAAATAAGATTAAGACTAAATTGAACCAATACATCAACGAATCGCCATTTCAACCGTCAGCACTGCCTAATAACACAACAACTGGAGATATTCACTTCCGGTGGCTATAATTCATCCATAGGCTCCAGTACTCCCACTCACCCGACACCCACTCTCACGTGTAGCGGGTGCCGTGGGGATGTAAATAATAAAGCAACTCATCAAATGACTAAGCCTAGCATTTCACGGCGAGCCAATGAAGCGGCCGCCCTTATCTATCAGCCAGCGTTTCTTAAGAGGGGTCGGGAAGCAGTTCACCGGCCGAGGGTGATCATCGTCGCAGGCTCAACAAGTTCATCCGAGATTGGGAATGCAGTAAGGTGGGAGAGAGCTTACGTCTCCGGAACGGAAAAGACCCCTCAGTCCGTCATCTTCGCAGTCCACTCGGCCACCCTTAAGGTAGTCCGAGCGAGATATGTGGTTCCCTACTATTAATAGAGACTATTCGAATAATACGTTTTAACTTCACCAACTGGGAGATACACGAATTAAATATTGCATTATTAATGGTGCAATTATATAGTTTTATATGACAAAACTGGTAAGTAATTAATTGAAAATATCGAAATAAGCCTTTAACTTGACTCATTTATTTCGCGCGGTGCGTTTGAAACTCCTTCAAAACGGAAGGTTTTTCGTGATACCCAAGAACCTACTGCGGTGACAATATGATTAATTTTCAAATATAGTTGAGAAAACATACAAACTACACGCTGTTAGTTTTTTACGACATGTAAATGTTAGAAATACCTCATTTTGTAAATAATGTCTCTCTGGAGTGCATGCACGTACCGTTTCCCATGTAAAAGGGCTGGTATTTTTGGCAAATATCTCCGAAAGTAATGCGGTAAGGAGTAAAATTTTGGGTGTCATTGGATAGGTGAGATATATTTCTTTAAAATGAGAACAAATTCACTGATTTCTAAGTAAAATTATATTTCTCTCGGCCACCCTTAAGGAAGGAAGAAGTCAGTTGCGAGCGGAGGATTCTCGCAGTGAGGCAGACCGAAGCTTTCCGGGAAGAAAAATTCGCCCCGCGGGTTACTCACGCCTCCTTTCCGAGCAGCCAATTAACATCGCAGTCCGAGTAAACTTGGCAGCGATCCGACGACTTAACGAATCATGATTCACCGCGCGAGTCCCGAGAAATCGAGAAAACACGAGAAAATAAAAAACAACCTATCACCATAATCCCGGACAAGAGCCTCGCCCTTGTCGGACAGCAAGGAAGCCGCTTATTAAGACATAAGAGGAAACACTTTGACATCTTAAAGAAACTTTTCCTCACGTCAACTGATGATAGAGTCGGCGAAATAGATGCAATATCCAAGGGACACGTCGAGTAATTATAGTTGTACCCGAAGAAAGCCGTTATAGGCGGAACCGGCTGTACCAAATAACGAGTTCATTCGTCCACTAGTTCACGATTTGAATAAATATTATAATGTTCACACACATTCCTAATGAAATATCCCACTAAAAGTTGAGTTCTGTAAACGTAAAATTGACGACAGATTACCCAATAGAGATGATGGAGCGACGGCTTTGCTGCACTTTTCACTGCAAAAAGCAAGATACCGACTATAAGCCAACAGAAATATATATGAAATTCTATCGCAGATTCATTAGCAAATTCCACAGAAAATTTAACACGTTTGATAGCACCCATTTAAAACGAATTTGATTCATTTACTCAGTCGCGTAAATCCTAGCTGGTTTGAATGCGGAATAAAGCTTAAACGATTTCGACTTATGAGGGCCTGTATCGTGACAGCCGCCCGCGATTACTTTGAAGCGCAAGATCTGGGGATGGTATACGTCTATCCGAGAGACGGCGACTGATCACCGAATTTGGACGCAAAAAAATTCAGGGAAGACGGAAAAGGATAATTGAAGACAAAATAGAGGGAAAAATCTTAGAAGATGACCCAAGAATAAGTTCACGGATCAAATAAGGAGGACAGTACATGGGAAGAGACACCAGGAGGTAAGGAAGCTAGCATTAGATCGTTATGGGTGGAGGGCTGCAGTCAACCAATCTCAGGATTGAACGACCATTGAATGGAGACGCCACTTCCACGCCAACTCGAGAAGAATGGCGATAAGAGTGGCGGTGAGATACAGAGGTAAGAGGATTTAATGAATAAAAAAAGAGGCGAATAAATCGATTGGGAATAAGTAATACACCTGGCCTGATTATAATATATCCATCTCCACCGGTTTACCTGCTCAAGCTTCCATTTTATCACAGCCTAATTTACCAGCCTATCTAACACCATGAACTATCTCTCTCCTCAAGGACAGTTCCGCCTTATGGGTTTACGCGTGTCAATATTTCAAAATGCCAACGTTTCTTCTCCTTTGCCGGAGAACTCCTCAGGGTAAATAATTAAATGATGTGATTATTTAAAAGGTGATTCATTACCCCAAAGGAGATCTCTCCGAGGAAGAAGACACGTTGGTATTTTAAAATCCAAACGGGGGTTATCACCAAAGAAGGGATACTCCTTCACGAATGTGGGCCACGAATAATAATACAATAATCACTCTCTACATCCACTATTTCTGCTTACTTCTGCCTTTGTCAAGTAACTTTTAAGGTTCACTTCACACCCAGGACTTACACGTTTTTTTTCCGGTCCATCGTGAGACCTCTACTCTCAACTCTAGATCCAAATCTCAAACATATACAAACACATCCGCTCTCCAGTTCCACAATTTGCACTTCCATATAATATTTCATATTTACGTTTAATATTTACGGCCATCGAAAGTCCTTAACATTTGAATCAAGGCTTCACGTCATTAATTCTCAGTCGCTGGTGCTAATTTTCTTAACGCAATCAATCTACCTAACATCCTTATTCATCCTTTTCTGTTCACAATTATGAGTATTAATTGTAAAAGCCTTTTAAGTTTACGTCTTCCACATCATGCCTATCATTCCATCGGGAGAGTCCTCGAGCATCTATGAACATCACCTAGCAGGACAACAGCAGGAAATCAAGGGAATGTTGTGGACAACGGAAATGTAGTTGTCACGAACAAATGGATGAAGCAATAACCGATGAAGTCTTCCGAAGTGTAGTAGACAAAATGTGTAAGCTGAACAATCAGCGAAAGAATAAAATCATCATCTGACATATTTCGAGACATAAAAACTTTCGGGAAACAGTACCACAATTACCAGCAAATGCAAAGATAAACAGAGAAAGGCCAAGAAAGTAATACATGATGAAATATGAGAAGAATGTCATAATCACGAATTATAAACGAATTGAGAGGTTATTTAAGAGAGGATTGCGGAGTGAAGAGCAACAGAAAGTCTATATCATCATTTACAGCCACTTAGGATTATGGAACCTACGGTAGATTGGCGAGGTTGATATATTTTTATTTAAGGTAGTCCGAGCGAGATAGTTCCCTAGTCATAATAGAGACCACATTTGAATTATAAATTTTAATTTCACCATCTGTAGGACACTTAAATTATTAATTATTATTATAATGAATGAAGTATTGCATAATTAATGGTGCAATAATAAAGTTTTATATGACAGAAATGGTAAGTAATTAAATTAAAATATCTAAATAAGTCTTTAACTGGACTCATTTTACGCGCGGTGTGTTTGAAACGCCTTCAAAACGGAAGGTTTTTTGTGATACCCAAGAACCTATTGCGGTGACAATATGATTAATTTTAAAACATATTTGAGAAAACATGCAAACTACACGCTGTTAGTTTTGTTACGACATCGAAGTGTTATAAAGACCTCATTTTGTAAATATGTCTATCTGGAGTGCATACACGTACCATTTCCCACGTAAAAGGGCTGGTATTTTTTGGCAAATATCACCGAAAGTAATGGGGTAAGGGGTAGAATTGTTTATGTCATTAGAGGGGTGAGATGTTTTTCTTTAAAATGAGACCAAATTCATTGATTTCTAGGTAAAATGATATTTCGTTCAAACTACCTTAAGGAGAATCATAACATGAAATCAAACGAAAAACTTTCGAGGTAAAAGAATGAACGAACGAAGATTTTCAAAGTCATTATGGAATGCAATGCGGTTAAATGCCGTTTGGGTGAGAGTGTGTGGAAGAAGTGACCCATTCAATATGCAGAGGATTTGAGAACTGTCACCGCGTGGTGATTCGTGACGCAGCCGTGGATGGGCGGAAGGAGAGGGGTTGGGGTGGGGGGAAAGAGAGGAGGAAGAGGGGGGGGGGGAATGCATACGACGTGGGTGTGCTGGGAAGGGAGGGGTGGGGAAGAAAAAACGAGGGCGACCTTAATCAATGATTCACTCGTCCTGCATGCGAGGGAGGGAGAGATGAGGGAGAGATGAGAGAGAGAGAGAGAGAGAGAGAGAGAGAGAGAGAGACAGGAAGGGGTGGGGTGGGGGAACGCGGAAGGGTGGGCGGAGATGAAAACATTCCGACGGAATGAAATTTAAAAAAAAACGAAGAACGGAAGGCGAAAAAATACTATGGCGACAGAGAGAGAGAGAGAGAGGGGGGGAGGGATGCGGCGTCGGGCTATTCCGACATCGACAGAGGCATGCATTATTTATGAAGGCGGACGACTGTATTTAATTGCCGCAATAACTCGATGTGATTAGTTATCTCCGCGGAGGACGGTTAGCCGTTGAAAAAGAAGAAATGGAGCCGCCAATGCGGGGGATCGGAAAAAATACTATCAGCGCTTCCGATCGTTACGCGCAACAATTGGGTACAGAAGGAAACAATTTCCGCAGTGTCTCATTGAGTGTGGAAAGGACGAGTGGGAAATGTCAGAATTCAAAATTCGACGCGATATTGGCGCATCCAATCCGGTTGAGACGACATTGCTGAATCCATTCAAGGCTTAACGCCGACAATTCCAAGGATCTGTCATTTGTCAGAGCAATTCGTTTCATTAGTCCAACGAAGGAATCTGCAAATCATCATAGATACATACATACAAGAGCTGTTAAAGAGCGAGCAAACAAACCACGGAGTTGAGACAATGCAGGAATACGCAGCGACTACCGTCGCTTTATTTTTATATCAACGGAGTTTACCGGGAATATAAACACATATCATAGCGAAACGGATGGTAGCAGAAATGCAATGAAAGCGAGAAGAAGGCATGACGCGTTCGTTGATGGATTGCTCGACGATCGGGTCCACCAAACTGCGCTCGGACGGATGAATAAATCAGACCGTGGCATTGCTCAGTCGAGACAGCCTGGTCCTCGTTATTACGCTGAGAAAAACCAAAATTCTATACGAGTGGAAACATAGATAGCGCATTAGGAATAAAGAATTATGATAAAAAACATATTTGAAACCAAAACCAAGCATACGAAACTTAAAAGATTAGCTCAGCGAATACTTGGTTTACACAAATGAAGAACCAAATTTAGGATATTAAGATATGAAATTAAATTTTGAGTTATACCTAAATTATTTTCCGCAATAATAAGTTAACATTATCTAGTTAACAATGAAACTGCTAAAATGGGACACACTGGCGCTTTATCAAAGAATTTCAATTGTCTTAAGGAACACGATTCTTTCTCGCACTGCGGGGTCGTTAGCGATGTCAAAATGCGATAGAAAATTCCTAGAGGGAGAAAAACTCACAGGAAGAACATATCGTAGGCACTTTAGATTGGCGCAACCAGAGAAGTCGGCAGTAGCGGAACACAGCATCAACGAAGACCATGCCATTCAATGGACCGAATCAAAAATCCTTTGCCGCGCACACCGTTACTGGGACCGCATTATCAAAGAGGCCATCGAGATACGATTGCATCCGCATAATTTTAATAGAGACACCGGATTCCAACTGAGTAATACCTGGTGGCCAGTGATCAAATGTATTAAAAAGACGAGAAAATGATTCAACGGCCAGCGGAACACGTCAGCCAATCATAGGGATCGCAACCTTCATTGTTGGAGCATCAACAGCTTGTTTAATTTTAGTGTTATATTGGTCACGGCGGAAATAACACGTGCCTTGAAAATGGAAAACAAGTCGTTTTCCGAAACGTCGGCGGCTTTTGAAAACATTACCCGGAGCGAAGCCCGAGAAAGATATTTAAACATAATACACTGGGAAAATCTTAAATCATTTAAGAACATATAACTTTGTACAACTTTCACACTTGTTTTAATTTCCCACTTAAGTCAACATGCGCATTAGTGTTATTATCAAGGTTTCACAAAGTGACGCCTACAGTTACTTCTTCTAGAGAAAAAATACATTTGACAATTGAATAAGCGTTTAAATTCCACTAGCTCTTACGAAATACGATGGAGGAGCTAGATAAGGAGCAATTCGAGCTCGAGCCCACGGCACCTAGAGCTGCAGGTTAATTAATCCGCCAATTTCACCCGAATTTCAAGTCTCCAAATAAACAATGTGCCCCACTTCGAAGCGACCAAAGAAGAAGATAGTCGGTCCCCATTCACCCACGCCGGTCGTCCAAGCGGTTAACAAAAAATGAAGAGAGCATTCCGCTGCAAACCCACCGCCGCCCGCATATCTTCCTTATTCCCACCGCGCTTCCCACAACAAGGGTGGGAATCATATCTCGGGACGGCATCCGGCGGAACGAATGTCAAGGGTACACACCGTGTATTCTCCAGTCGGTGAGAACGTTGCACAATACATAACAGTAACCTACCGTTTTAGGCGTCTCGATCGCGAGTCTCTTCAGCATTCGCACCCCGTAAAGGTAGTATGAGCGAAATATCATTTTACATAGAAATCGATGAATTTGGTCTCATTTTAAAGAAAAATATCACCCTTCTAATGACACCAAAAATTCAACCCCTTATCACAACAATTCCGGATATTTGACAAAAAATAGCAGCCCTTTTACCTGGGAAATGGTACGTGTGCACACTCATGAGAGACATTATTTACAAAATGAGGTATTTCTTACACTTCGATGGCGTTAAAAAACTAACAGCGTGTAGTTTGTATGTTTCCTCAACTAATTTTGAAAATTTATCATATTATCACCACAGTCGATTCTTGGGTATCACAAAAAAACCTTCCGTTTTGAAGGAGTTTCAAACGTACCACATGGAAAAATGAGTAAAGTTAAGGACTTAGGTAGATATTTTCATTTAATTACTTACCATTTCTGTCGTATAAAACGATAACAATGCATCACTAGTAATGCAATATTTAATTGATTTGTCCTACAGCTGGTGAAATTAAAACGTATAATTCGAATATGGTCTCTATTATGACTGGGGAACTATCTCGCTCGGACTACCATAAGGATGTTGGTCCGAAAGCTAAAGTCCATGTCATTTTCTTCATATTAGCAGGAATTATAGAATAAAAGGCCCTCTATCGATTAGCTTAATTAGAAATACAACTTACTGTCCTAGTTTTTCCAATAATCGCATTTGAAAATAGCTATATTTACATTGCGTAGTACTGTAGGAGCGGATCCTTGGTACATAAAATTTGTTTGTTTGAAAATATAGTACAACCTCGATCAATGAAGCACATTGGTCAAAAAACGAAGGTCTTCATATAGCCGAAACAGGCCCGGTAAATATTCCTAAAACATTTTGTTGTCACATAAAAATTATAATTCACATCACCTATAAACGCCTGATGAATGCGGCACTTACAGCTTGTAATCATAAATATTTCTGAATAATACAAACAAGTTGTTTTTAAATCTTAATATATACCTTAGTGATTTTGAATTCATGTCTGTTCATCGTCATAGGCAGAAGTAGGCATATTATAAACTATGACCTATATATATATAACTTTCTTTACTTTTTTCCATTCCATTTCTCACCATTTTGATCTCTAGCGTCTGAGCGGTCGATCTGATCGAAGTTCTGACATTCAATCTATTGTAGGCAACGAGACGTTCAATTTTAATCTTTTGAGGGGAAAATATTTTAAAAGAGAGTTACGATGATGAAAACAAAATTTTTAAAAGATGTTAGTGAAAAAAACTATTAAAAAGAAGAAAAGTATATCCCACTTCAGAGAGTCGAACCTCACACCTTTCATTTCACAATCCGCCACCTTACCACCCGTCCACCGCTTGGACTCAGGGACAATGTAACAGCAATTAAATTATATAAAAACAATGTATAAAGTGCTTTATAGTACTGATCTCCACAATAACACCATTCATTAACAATTTAGTCCTGAGAAGAACTATTATGTATTGACAGAACTTCTAAAAAGAACTTATTCTATGAGTTTAAAGTAGGAAAGCACTTCAGTACACGCACATCAAACACCAGTCACTAAGGTCATCAACAAAGTTTAGTACAGCGTTGCCAAAGTTTTTAGAATTTAATTAACTTTGAAATAAATGTAAACGTAGGGTTTACTTGAGAAAATATTTTAATATAACAATCACATCAATTTTTAGATATTTCTGGTGATATATATTGTTGAAAAGGTTTCATAAATTTAATTACTTATTTAGGCATAATCGCTGCACGACTCCATTCTCGGCCTTCGATTAAAAATCGTTTCGTAGACCGGTCTTCCAAATATTCATTTTTAATGCGATATTTCAGCTTTCCTCTAAATTAGACATATTACAAATCAAAGTAGTATTCTTTTAAAGGCTCACGTGCATAACTAAAACAATCGGGATGCCGCTAGAATTATGACTCATTCAGTCGCGAACCAACCTCCTTAAGGAACTCACTCGGACCACATGCGATACGGAGATATAGTCAGGGAAATAGGCGCTTCAGGAGGAAGAAATGAGGGAAAATGGGCGATTGGAAAGGTGGAGTGGGAGGAAAGACGGGAAAGAGAGGGCCCACAACGGGGCAAGACTCGACGCAAAAAACATAAGGAGCCTTGATGGGGCATTAAACACACACATGAAGTTCTTATCCATAATGAAGACATATTCTGCGTCCACAATTTTTTTTCAGACGCGTTTAACCGGTTTACAGCATCATCAGGTACAGAATTTTAAATTTCCCATATACTGTTGAGATAGTTACGAAGGAAGGGTTGAGAATGTTAGGGGAAAGCAGACCAAAGGGCTGGTGAGGTGGGAAAGGTTATTAATTAGCAAGGTAATTTTATCGGAAAGGAGTGGGGAGATGGGCGGAAATAATGCCCCGTAACAAATGTTGTTGGAGAGCCTAATTACTTCCATTTGCTCAGGAGCATTCATTTCCCGCGATCTACATTCCCCAACTTTTATCAACCGTCCCCAAGAGTCGGCATTTTTCTCCTGCCCTCTACCCCCCCCCCCCCAACCCCAAGCTATCGCAGCAATAAACAAAAAATAAGCTAACGTTTTGTATCTGACGACGCCGGATAACGGTGAAACGCGTCATACGAATAGAAATAATTGTGTACAATAGTATGTACCGAGTAATTGTCTAAATGATGCATAAAAACATCAAGTCACGCCTGCCACAGTCAAGTTTACCCATATGAAGTATCAAGACAGTCGGGGAAACACATTATTTCACATAAATAAAGCCATTCTTCACACTGAAAGCCGTTAGATCGAGTTTCCTCCAGGTCATGACACAGCAGTGTGAACATTTTATTACTTTTCTAACCTCTGTTGCTGTAAGAATCAGGAAGTAAATATTATTCAACCAAATGCACAAAAATATTGTTTTAAAATATTGATATTCAAAGTAGTTAATTCAATACACATTCATACGTCTTTAAGTAGGATCGATTTTTTCACGTAATGCGTTGAGCACGTCTTCGCAACACAAAGATTTTTTTCGCGATTCCATAAAAATTACGCCTATGGCTAACTGGCGTAAATTTCAAAATAGTGGAGAACAAAACAAATTACACTCTGTTAGAAAAGAAAAACTATGCAAATTCCACTTAGAGAGAAAATTTAATACACGCCCCGGGTTTCCACACATTATGTCATCTTCAGGTGACCTTCATCTTCACTTGAAGATGACAATGTGTTGAAACCCGGGTCGAGTATTAAATTTTCTCTAGGCGGAATGTCCATAGTTTTTCTTTTCTAACATGGAAAAAATTCACATTATTAACCCTAAAACCGTACGGTTTGTTAAACTACACTCTGTTAACTTATTCACGAGATCTCTGCTTGAGAAAATCTTCATTTTTAAAAATCAAGTCTCAATGGAGTGCATACCCGGACCACGGTTCCCACGGTGAACGACTTTCATTCTTTTGGCAAATGCCTCGAAAAGCATAGTTGTAAAAGGCTGATATTTAGGGATCCTCCATTTGGTGAAACGTTTTACATTCAAATGAGGAGAAATTCATTCAATTTTAAGTGGAATTAAAATTCGCTCAAACAATCTTTAAGCATTAAGTATTTGGCACCCATCAGGAAAAAAAGTCGTAGAAAATTGGAAAACACACACCAGATTTTCAATCAGCTTCAGGATCTTCGATCGTTGTAAAATCGTAACGAGAAAAGCTAAGTAAAACCGGGTATTTCAAGGAAATAAGACGTATTCCCCCAGACACTGTGGAAAGAAGTAAGGGTTTAAAACTTCTAAAAATGAAGAGGGAGCACAAGTTAATTTCCAGCAATAACGAGCTCAATAGCCTCCTGAGATCCCAGCAACATGAGTCTATCTAAGGATAAAGAAACTGACTGATGTGACAGAGCATTCCTTATCCTTCCGCACAACACGCGATCATCACAAGACCACGGCAAAAGATCTACTAATCAAAAGGACACACATTGACTAGCATAGAAAAACCATTCGATTCACAGCAATAAAAACACGGCTGGGGTCCAGAACACCCCTGTCGGCCCTCGGGCAACGAAGTGGACGGATACGTGAAATAAAGATTTACGTTCTTATTGTGCATCTGTAGCATTTTTACGACGACAGCCTGCGGACCGCTTCTCCATAAGAGAAACCGCCGACCCACGCGTATTACTTTCCACGGCCGGGGTTTTCACAGACGCCTCCACGTCTCACGGCATCGATATGGAAAACAATGAGAGAGAGAAAGAGAGAGAAAAGGCACGGTTAGAAAGAAAGGTGCGTCATGAGAAATATGACGAGGTTTCTCAGAAGAACCACAGACTACGGATCAGTTAAGCCCACAAGACGATTTCCAGAGCAGAGAAACTTCTCTTTCTCCCAGTTATTTCAATTGGATTCAGATACCCATTCGTACACATAAAGAACGAAACAATCTCGTTCCTATCCCATTAACGCATAGCCAAGTTCGTCAAGAGCGGATGAACGGCCGACATTCCAAGCCTAGTCCTTTCTTTTTCAGGAAAAAGACAAGACCTATTTACACACTCATAAACAACTCTAACAAATTAGTAACGTATCCTTTACCCAAATCGTTGCCCGTGCTTATTCGCCTCTTCCACGGGTCATTCCGCATCACTGGCTCTCATATTAATCCACGAAGGTCGGACGTGCGCAAATTCCCACGATGAATAATATCGAGCCTTGGACAGAATCATTTCGTACGAACATGTAATTTCGAGTCTGTACGTGGGATCCGTACCAGCGATGAGCTTTCTTAATTTTCTCATAGGGGAAGAAACCTTAGTAAAAATGCGCCCGGCAACAGAACCTTTTCGTTGATGAATCACCTATGGATTAAAAAAGAGGCGATAATTCACACCGCTCAAAACAATCTGAAACCGAGCACCGAAAACTATAGCTTCGCAATTCGTCTCATAGTTAGACTCAGAGAAGTCACCCTCCACTCGCTTCTAGGTCATTCCCAATACCAACTTCAAGTAACTAATGATTACTACACAGAATAGAATGAAATATTTGATACCACGACGATCATCATGGTGTGCCAATTACCTAGGCAACAGTACAAAAATTAACAGATCTATAGCCTTAAGCGGTACATGGGGATTCCTCAAAAATCCTTCACCACCCTCAAAATCCTGGCTTTGGGGAAACTGATGGAAAAACAAATTAAGAAATGGAGCAGACGGGCGACACCCCGGTAGCAGCGTAACGGGGAAAATTTTACCATTAACCACTGCATACATAACGAAGTTAGGGGTTCCCAGCGAAAAGTATAAATAAGTTAAAGTACCGTTTCGGAAAGATAATAAACGTGTATGGGCAAGAACTAATTCCGCACCTGTGCCGTACACGTAAATATTCATGAGCGGCGTTTGAGTAATAAGAATAAGACCTATCGCAGCGGCTACATCACGGTTTTGACCTACAACTAACACACTCATCAACCTTAAACCAAATCATACCTCTGAAACAACGACGGGACTTCAGGCCACGGAAAAGAAAAATGTCTCAACAGTAACATGAATTCATGAAACACGCGATCACTCTCAGAAAAAATGGCATCTTACCGAGATAAGGCTTTATAACTAGTACCCACAAAGACATTTATTTTTGACGACAATTATTTCCCATTTGTGCGAGTTAAATACTATTGTAAGGATAAGTAAAGGATGAATGCATCTCGTAAATTAGAATCGTGAATATTTTTTTAGAGAAAACCATCGAAAAACTCTTCAGGAAGGTTTGTGAAATGTAAAGAGAGACGAGTTGGGTAAGAGGAATGCTGGAATGTTTTGAAACATTGACTGAAACATTGAAACATGGGGCTGCTCTTTGGAGAAGGGCAGTCACGTAAGGTAAAGACGCATAAGATAATCTCCTCCCGAATGTAGGTCTGTAGACACACTCTACGGCAATCTACTTGAATTATCAGGCAAGATCTCCGCCTTCAGTTTCCCCTTTGCTCTTCTAACAGCACACGAATGCAATGACGCGCAACATGCGTGCGTACGCGGGGACATCGTGTGGGCACTTAAAGAGGTCGCGCACCCAACGTCTCGGGAAGTGTCAGCAACGAGGAGGACGGGAGCGAAAGATCGTAAATGGTGACTTGATATCAATTTTCAAATTCCCTGACCTTTCCCTGACTTTTCTCGGATGGATTTACCAATTTCCATGACCGATCGCCAAAAGGTCACCTCTTATTAGTATACTTTTTCTGCTGAATTAAATTTTCTACGGCAGCTTAAAATTTTCTAACCATCGTCTCGTATTTTTAGAACAGCAAGCATGTATTTACTATTAGCCAGTGTGCTCCAGCTACTACTCGAGTTTCGGAAGTTGAAAAAAAAACGCGAGGTAAAATTTTTCGAACAACATAGCCTTGGATTCCTTGTGATGAGCGTAATGCATTGTGATCATGATTTTTAACACAACTAGGCAAATGTCGCAATAAGGATACACAAAAGGGATGTATTGCACGTCTTATTCACAACTAAATAACTAAGGTTCACAACTGAATACTCTACGAATTGATGGTGCTTAATCAATGCACGTCAGCGACAGACGTTAGTTTTAGTTGTGGAAATAAAGGGCGGGAAAGACTGGCCGATAAACGTAATGGTAGAAAAATAACGAGGATTCCTATTCCAGTTTCTCCCGGACTGTTACAACAATTCCCCGACTTTTCCAGAAATTCAAAATTCCCTGACAATTCCCGGTTTTCCCTGACGATCGCCATCCTGAAGGAGGAGGCCGGGAGCGAAAGATCTTAAAGAGGGTTTACACAACAAAAAAGAGAAGTGCTAGCCGCCGAAGGGCATGAGAGAGATATAGAGAATAAATGGTAGGGGAAAGGTGAGGGGGGATAAAGGAGGAGCTGAGATAACATACGTGTGTGTGTATATATATATATATATATATATATATATATATATATATATATATATATATATATATATATATATATATATATATATATATATCACTGATGACGGTTATTCTTTGATTTCGCCTTCTGTGTATGTCAGTCTGTCTCTGCCGGTGGGTGAAAAGCAGCCCTGGCGCCATATATTGGCCGCTCTCGTGGGTCATGCATTAGGGAGTGTTTGTTCCAATAAACCCCCCGCCGATTCCAGTGTATTCTTAGTAGACTGGGCAGCTTGGTGGTCTGAGCATTAGACGCGAAGTCCAAAGGTCTGTGGTTCGATTCCCGGTCCAGTCGAATATTTTCTGCTTGGAATCGGCCATCATTACATCTTCACACCACCATTGTGTTCGTCAATTTTATGTGTTCCTATCCACTTTCTTTCTACCTTTCTGTTTGAACCTTTATATATGTATGTATATATATGCCTTCATATATATATATGTGTGTGTGTGTGTGTGTGTGTGTGTGTGTAATATGTCGTATAATACACGTGGGGGGGAGGGCAATGCGAGGAGTCCCATGGAAACAGCTTGGCGAGTTTTTAAAAAGGAAGGCGTCTGGGAGAGGCGGCATGAATGATTCAAGACCTCGAGACGAAGTAGAGAAGAGGGAGAGGAGAGGAAGAACGGAGGAAAGGAGAGAGAGGTTGGCGTCGGTCGCGTCGGCACATGGCAGTGTGTGTGAGGGTGGGAAACGGTTATTGATCAGAAAAGCGGGTAGTTTGGGGGTGAGGGAGGTGAGGGGAGGAGTGTGGAAGGAAGGGAGGAGTGTGGAAGTAAGGAAGGAAGGGAGGAAGGAGGAGGAAAGGAGAGAGGGAGAGAGAGGGAGAGAAGGCAGGGGATGGCGTGGGAGAGGAGGGGCCTCGGCGTCGTAAGAACGATATCCGCCCTCCTCGATCGTACAGCACAGGGCGCGCGGTGAGATCCCTATTAAGGGCTCCAGTACCCACTTGACAGGAGTCGTCGAAATATCTTAGGTTAATGAGGGCAGACTTGAGACTATTATTCCGGTTAGGGCTGGTTTCGATGTATCGAGCCCACTCAGTTGGGAGCCACTACAGGCTCGGAGGTTACACTGGATTGGATTGGATGTTTGGGGAGGCGACCGACTGCTAAGGTCATTTGCGCCAAAGGGGATAGGTAAGGGAAGAAGGGTGGATAGAAACCCGGCGTCGGCATCAGCCTTCTCTTAACGAAAGGCGCCAAGGGGAGGGTTACACTCCAGGATGTGGCCGATCTGAACATTCTGATCTCACAATATTCGTGCAGACACCGTGGATATTAATTTACCCCCACATTGTATTTGCAGGGCGTGACGAGAGCGACAGAATTAGAGAAATAAACCGTCGAACAGTAAGGGTTGAGAATTCTTTCTCCCCGCTCGCCACTCACCACTAACGAGACACATTTTCCCAAAAATAAGCCTTGCCAATTATCACTTCCCTCCCCCAATCCCATGTTGCTACATTCCACCATTTCATGGCTCGCGCACTGACATCTACGTCATACCCTGCAAGTCACCCAAATGGTGTGGGGCAGGGGGTGCTTCCACACCAGGCATGCATGAATTATACGGCAGAGCACCGAAATTACATTGAAACCAGCGTACCACACATGCAATGCGCCAATTAAAAATCTACTAACCAAGAAACATTCTATCGTCAATCGTTCCAACATGCAAGGGATACAAAGACTACTACTACAGATTCAAAATATCATACATAAGTAAGAACATCAATATTAACATCATGCATAAATAATAACGTAGAGAATTTAAAGAGAAAGATCTACAGTCTAGCTAATGCCACTATTCGCACCAGTCATGACGGCGATCACAGCTGTTATGGTCCCGAATGTTACGCGAAAAAAAATGACATTTTATACCTATCGGTTCTACAATCTAACTACTACTAACAACCCCCGTCACACGCCCTAGTGACGGAGAAGTTTGTGGATGACGCGTGAGTACTTGTGATGTGTACACAGTCAACTCCTCCAATTTTCAAACGCATCCCTCCCCACAATTTCTCTCGTCACCTCAGCACACTCCCCACCCCTCTCCCCCCAACCCCATCTACTATTTCTATCATCCCTCTTCCATTTCCCCTCACTTCCCACCCAACAACCCTCCGATATTTCAAGAACTAATTAAGGCTGTGACACGACAATAAGCCAAATGACCTTTCTTCACGATATCCTTTATGGCAATGGAATCAATCACGTAAATGTAACCGAATCGATCGAGACATCGATATCGCCGTAACGTAAAAACGCCAAAGGGGTGTATGGCAGGAGTCACATGTGTCATTCTAATGGTGTGTTTCTGGCAAGACATTCAGTGGTGCGATTGAAGCACAAACTCAAAAACCTCAAGGAATATCAATTTACAGCTTTGCTAATATGGGACAATTGTTGTCCAAGAGTTATGGTATTTTTCGATGGGCAGTTCCTGTTCTATTGTCCCATTTTTAAAAGCCTCTTCTCCACCGCCGTTATCCTTTTACTCCACATTACCCTTGCACCTCTTCATTCCACCTAAATGCCCAATCTTTGACTTTCTCTCAGCTCTTTCCTGGTGTCCTGTCTTCATTGACACTCTTCAACATGCCCTGTCCTTTACTTTCACGCTCCATATATGTATGTGCCAGCCTCTAATTCCTTCCCAGTCATTTTGCTTTCATCCCTATCTTACCACAACCGTGTCCATACGTCTTCCTCTCCGTCCATCGAACCTCTTCCATCACTACCAAGCCGCATCTCATAAGCCGCCAATATAATCTCATCCTCCCATCGCAGAGATCAACACCGCTTCGAAAAAAAAACACCACGCTATCTACAGAACTCTTAGCCCAACTCCTTTTTTATCGTTTTCTCACAGTTAGCGCTGTATATTCTCTCATGTTGGGAAACATCGTCTACCCAAAGATAATAAGACCTATTCCCTTAAAGTTCAAAACTCATTCATGAAGAAAAAGCTATTTCGGACTAATCACGGAATAATTACGAAAAATTGTTTATAACTGGGGTAGGTAGTAAGCAGTTATAGTAATGGCGGTAGCATAAACATCTGTAATCCAAAACTCCAAATAACAATTCTACTTCATTTGCTGTCATAATCCTTCCTGAAATATATGTGTTAACAAAACGCATTTAATAACTGAATAGAAGCACATGAAATCAAAATAGTATTTAACCGGAAAAAGTAATATAGACCCAAGGTTTTAATGCATAGCTCACACTCGGGCATTTTTACCTAAATGTAACATATATCATATATTGAATGTAGCTACATCATCAACCGTCCTCGCATAATCCTTTGGTAATTTACGATTTCGTTGACCCTCACTTAAAACCAAGCAACGGTTTGACAAGCTTTCACATCGTCAGGTAGTGCATTCAATCTGCAAGAAATAGAGGCGGTGCATGATTCATGGTGAATCTCCATCCGATGCGGTGAGATAACAACGGTCGAACCTTGCTGGACGCTTTGTGCATTCCCCTTTTAAATACAGAGTTGGAAAATTCTGTTTCTCCGCAATATTGACAAGGAAAATAACCGGTTATTAATTGAGTCAAAAATGACGTTGAAAAATATTACCAATCCAGTTTCCACTCTCCATAGCAATACCGCTTTTTTATCAAAATATACCGCAAGAAACAGGCTTGACATCTGGGTTGGGGGTTGCAATTGATAAACACATCTGACCGGCAAATGGATTCAAAACAGGTTAACAATGTCGAATTATCACTAACTATGAACTAGCACATACAATTGGACCCAACTCCAGCAAGAGAGATCGAAGTAAGGTCACACGCTAAATAATACAAACCTATGGCAATTCAACTGTAAATGGAACAATGCAATGAAGCAAAATAATTATTCAGTCGCCCGAGCCATCGTTGATTTTCTCCATTAACGGGTGAAAAATGAATGTGACATTCGAAGAGCGATAGCCAACAGCTCTCTCGACTCCCGATTTCTCGGACCACATCATGGATGGTAAGAGAGGAGCACGAAAGCAGTTACGGTGTGCAAACAGTATCGATGGATAAACAAAGACACATTTCTATTAAATCAAAACAGGGAGACAACGAGATAACATTCTGCTAGGTATCCACAAATGGGAGAACAGAACATGGGAACATGACGGGTAGGTTAACGTCGATGTTCGCGAGAAATGGGAAATAACAGAAGGGATATGGGCATGAGCCGATTAACTGTTGTTAAAACAATGCTACGTTCTCCACCTGTCCTTTCCCGGCACCTTCACTCAATCTGTGAAACTTAAATCTCATTTCACTGATGACTACACCTTTCCAACCGAAGAAAACCAGCCATGCATCCATGTCACTTCCACTCCCAATTTCGGCGCCTTAATTAACACCCTAAAGTAACCAATTAATCGCTCAGCTACACCTGGTCGATTACAATATTTTTCTCCTACATGAGAAGCCACGAGCAGGAATGAGGACGCAAATACACTGAGTATAGTTCGATAGGGTGTGATACACTAACCGCTACAAGGGAGCAGGGATGACTAATCACACGAGGAGTAAATGCAGAAACTTGTTATCAAAGGTATCACAGAAACACAATACCGAAGCGCAAACAGAGAGGAGCAGGCAATAATTGGAGCGCCAGTGTGCACAAGAGGTGATGATCACAAGCCATTTGATGGAGAGGCAAGGGTAAGATGTAAGCTTCCCGTAATTGGAACGCGACGTCAGAGAATTGTTTGGGAGGAATGCGAGAACTTGGGCTAGTGAGAGAAGATGTTGTCGAACGACGCAACCGCAAGATCATATCACAATGACACTTCGGGTGCCAGTAACTAGGTGGTTCTTCGACGGTGAAAGTGTCAAACCGAATGGTTTGATCCTTTCACTGAAAAGGGTGAACGCGAAGACATGTCTCTACACCACAAGGTCCAATCATCAATGTAATGCGGCCGCCGAGGGCCAATATTAAGGAAAACACTACCCGAGCATCGGCTGATTGTGCAATTTAGAGTAAGGGCAGCAAGTTGTTCGGGTGACGTGTTTATATTTTGGTGCAAAGAATAAACAGACGCTCAATAGAAAAAAAATTCTATAATTAAAAATCAAGGCTTCGGGTCAATGCAAAGAATTCAAACTCGCTACTAGATTTAACTCGAGAATTAACGCCCCACGTAAGCAACTACAATGAGAAATAAATCTTAAATTCGTCGAAGGAAAGTAAAATAAATAGCCGAGTCTTGACCGCATTAGCATCTTCTTACGCGCAAAATCAATTACACTCGACATCTCTGGTAAGGTGGAAATGCTAGTAAGCGCCGAGAGGTAAGGAATTTCTCTCACCATTAGATTAAACCACTGCAAGCAGCTCTCGTGGCTATTACACTCCCGACTTTTGCTATTTCTATCTGACAAATGAAAATTCTACTCGTTTGACATTATTTGTAACAGCAAGTATCCCATATATTTTGGCTGCCGTACAGGTAACTTTCTACGGAAGTATTTATCGGCACATCTGAGTACGTAGCGCCAAAAAATAATACATAAAAAAACGTGTCCTGCTCGTAACACACGCGGAACAAATAAGACCGAAAACCGAAGAGCCAGGATTCCAGCGGAAGAGGCAGAATTTGGATTGGATAATTGGGGAGGCGACCGACAGCTAAGGTCATTAGGGCCATAAGGAATAGGTAAGGGAGGAAGGGTGAATAAAAACCCGGCGACGGCATTAGCCTGCTCTTTACGAAAGTCGCCAAGGGGACCAAGGTTTAACGTCTCATCCGACAGACTGAGTACTGTACTTGAAGTGCCCTCCACAAGACACTCAAGTAGAGATCGGGATTCCTCTGAAAAACATCCTCCTCTGCAGGGAATTGAACCCTGGCCGTCGGAATGGTTAGCCAGTACTCTAGCCACCACACCAATCCGATCCCCAAGAGGCAGAATTGTACGGCACGGCGTGGCACAATTAAGAACTGGACAAGCATAAAACACAGTCGAAAGGAAATATGGTCAGTATCTTCCGTGGTGATGCCAGGGGAAACATGATGCATGCAATATCGGCCCTTACATTGGGAAACGAGCGGTCGCCGAGGGAAGGAGTGTGGTGTAAGAGGAAGGCAGGCAGGCAAGGCATCTTCCACCTCCCGACGCCGAGAGCGGCGCCCAAAAGGGGCGATGCCCACGAATGAGCGTGCGCCCCGGAACAAAGGAACCGAAAACGCGGAAGGATAGGAAGGCACGGAGGATGTGAGAGGGAAGCTGCCGCGGTGAACCTCGGAACAGACAGACTACGCGAGGTGATTAATATTATGGGCTCTCTGGCAGTCGGCTGAAGGGTGGAGAGGAAAGGGACTAAAGAGGACACACGGCAGCGAACGGAGAGGAACACATTCCATCGCCTTTCACTGACAGAACATTGCGGCAACTATCGAAGTACATTCCGAGAAACGAAGCGCATTAATTCACAACACTTTCTTCGATACCGACCGCTCATAACGCTGGAAAAATAGGAAAAACTCGGCTTATATCCCTTCCGAGCGCTAAAAAAGGCATCTCTAACATATGGCATAACAGAAAACGGAAAACCGGAGAGTTTTGAATAACACTAATCGAAAGATGAGAAATTATAAGGCCACGAAATGAGCGTCATCTTACAAGTTTCGCAAACACCTCCTCGCAATGCATTCCAAACAGCGAACGTGACTTAAAATTTAAGTTATTGCTTGCCCAATGAAGTATTATCTTTAATATTACCCCTACAATCTAATACATTAGCCACATCGAACATGGGGAACAGAAATAGCTCACAATTATTTCACGCTAATCACACAATGAAGTAATTCAAATTACGTCATAGTCTAAACTTAAGAATATCGAGTATAGCTGTGTAGCTCAACACATTTGGTGAATTAAAAATAAAACCTGTAATTGTCCGAAGAAGTTAAAACAATTATTGGTAGTAGAAGCACCACTGGTTGAATAAATAACTCCCCTTCAACTGGAGTGGTGGCCCCAGCATGAAAAGATGTAAGAGCTCTATACAAGCTAAGACATAGGGACAAAAAGCACACGATGGGAATGGCAATAGATTACATTAACGTCGTACATGACCCTGCGACTCAGTCCCAAATGGAACTGACCATGCAAATGAAATACAGGTTTAAATGTGAAGTTCATACGAGCAGGCCATTTTTACCTTGAAGAATACGAGGTCACAGCAAAACCCCACCCTTCTTCTTTCAGGGCATGGAACAAGAAGGGCTTATTGAGTAACGCTCAAAAAACAAAGGAGCCTAATGGACTACATGAATGAATCAAGCTTTCCCATTTCTTAGGGACATAAAATTGATGCCAATTAATTAAGCCATCAAAATGGATGCCAGTAATACGAGCAAAACAAATTCAGCGAAACGGAGATAAACACAAACCCGTATTTTACCCTCCTAGCAAAGCTCATCGACCAATAAAATAATGGCAAAAAGAATCGGCAATATTTTTTAATACAAACTGAAACTTTCAAAAATTTGAATTACAGGTAGGCCATTTCAACGCTAGCGACAATTTAGAGTACGTATACGCAACAATTTCTCAATTTCTCCCACGTACTTACAAAGAATGGCTAAAAAAATATTATGGACAATTAAATATCTTCGCACAGTTTCGTAATTGTCACACCTAAGTCTTACCACGCTTGGCAAGCAAATGATACCACATGACAAATGATACGACACGACTATCGGAAGCATTGGAATTCCCGTCCAATTGATCACAATTTGAGTTTCGGGAGAGTGATAGGAATGCAGACATGCGTAAGTATTAAAAAAATGTCCACGTGTGACGAAGGCGGCAAATATTTGTTTTCGTTTCCCTCAACGGATGCATACGGGCGGCAGTTCTCAATGCCAAGGTCACAGGCTCCATTCCTGTGGATACCGACGGTTCTCGCTGCTTTAACTTCCCCAAACACATCGGCAAGGTCACCGCGAATTCGCAATCGCGCACCTAATGGCCGAGGATGGGAGGGATGGGAGGAACCTCCACGGCAGTTGCCACAGAACAGTGAATTCCGGACGGTAAAGCATCGGTGTTCATCCATGCACACAGCCGTGGAAGTTGCACACGCCGTCAACGAAGAGACCAGCCATATACTCCGACTGTCTTCAATCAGCAGATTAGGCAAAACGGACATCCATTCATTCAAATTCAGCCGATGTCCATATTGTCGCCATAAAATTATGAGAAATGATGCACAGTTTTGGTAATAACTCGACGTTTTAGTACGTGATAATATCACTCACGATAGTAAGGACTTTTCGAGTGCTTCGGTTTAATTCTTCGATGCCTTAGTAATCCACTATCACCACAGTAGCGCTCTTATAAGCAGTAATATCTAGTCATTACCCTGTTAGCCACCTGAAGGGAGCGAAAAAAAGAACTAGGTAGTAATTTCTATTCTTTTTTAATGAAGACCCGTCTTAATTTAAAAATAACGAGGAGATAACCACAGAGTTCTTTAATGCGACCCATCATGGATATAGAATATTTCTACTCGATAGATTTAAGATGTCATTTTTTTTCCACGCACAATAAGGGACAATAATATTTGAGATGGATCAGCTCTAGGATACTGACTAGGTTAAATAGGTATTTTCAGTAGTGCTAAATATCTTAACAAGAATTGTAGATACTAACCTCGCATGCAATATCCGGCATGATATACTCCTGCATGTCTTAGTATATACCTTGTAGTGCTATTTATTAGTCACATCAATAATACTAACCAGTAGTTATATCTTGAGTAGTATGCTGCATGGTAGCATATTCTTCTTCGTATCACTCCCCTGGTTCGTGTACTGACTGTATACCGTTGTCCCGACGGCTTTTGGCCTGTGCCTGGCATCCGGGGGAACGCGCGCGGTTCTGATTGAACTGGGATGAGTGCTGCATGCCTGGTGTGGAATCACCCCGTGCCACACGCCCTAGTGGTGACTTGCGCGGTATTTCGTGGATGTAGATGTACACAGTAACGCCTGATATGCTTTCACACTTCAAGGGTGTGTGGCAGGGGGTGAGTTATCATCAACATGCTCTATAATGTACAAGTACCAATCACCGATCTGCACTGCACTCTAGGTATGCCAGAGAAATTATTGGCATTAATATATATTGTAACAACGTAGCAAGATACTAGAGTCATGCAGGGGTGGCAGATTAAGAAAACAAGCATTAAGGAGCAAATCAACTTCTAGGCTACACGACCTGTAGACTAACCTACTTCTAAGTCTTACTGGCACCAATATGGTCTCTTACCGATCGCGGGAAAAACGACATTTAAAACGTGTGTTTCTGCAGTCTCTTTCCACAATTTTATTCTCACTATCCGATCTTCCGTAGTATGCTGGAGCTTGAAAGATATTAATAACTAGGTCAAAAAATAAATTGGCTTTGAAATTATATAAAAGATTGTCTAATTTTTAATTGACGTACCGGAATTGATAGGGCGCTCGTAAGCTAAGCAGCGCCGAGTTAGGCATTTCAACGTACCTGTTCTCAACTCGATTGCCTCGTTTAAAGGAGATTTACGCAAGGTAGTCTTTCACTTACTCATTTACCAAGCGATACTACACATGGTGGGCGTTCCATCTTCGGTAATCAACTTATTTTATAATGGGGACTTAAGGAAAAAAAGCCCCAGAACCTGGTGTAAATGTTTTTCTAAAGTTTGGCAGATGCAGTTCGTAGCATTGTTTTAGAAACAAACGGAAGATTTGAAATAGTTATTCTTGATATACGACGACTATTTCGGCACAATGTTGTGTTCCATGAGAATGTTTTCAACAAAAAAGGTGGATATTAAAACGCTAAATAGATATGCAAAAGAAAATAGAAAAGTGACGACGTGTGACGTGACGAGTCATCACGACGTAGATTTTATGTTTCTTTAACGAGCGCAATAAAAATGTCCACAATTCCTAGATAACGCAACTTCACCCAAATAATAACACCGAACAACTCTTCCATCTCCATCGTTAAAACTTCCCACACGGCCGTCGCCTGTTTCAATCTTTATGACTAATGATTCGTCGGCGAGCTGCAACGGAGCGCGAGAAAATTTTCCATCTCACTGATCCACTAAAGTTTTAATTTACTTCGATTAACCTCCGCTACATTTAATGGAGATAAGATACGGGTCCGTTAAGAATTAAACGAAAAAAGAAACAATTATGGTCTCCGACACGCCAGACGCCCATGTTAATTCGAATAACTTTCAGCGATGACTTCAACACCGATTAAAGGCAATAGTATCACGAAATGGACGAGGGCAAACATCTAGCTAATGATAGATTTTAAGCTATCCGGGACTAGCCACGGAATATCCCGGTCAAGGCGGATGGTTTTTTTCTCTGTGGAATTTCGCACATCTAGCTATTAGTCTCAGAAGAATAGAAAGGCTCGATTTTAGGAAATGATTGAATACGTACTATTACTTCAAAAAGTATCGTTACACCGAGCATTTTACGAGCTTGATTGAATGGGGCCGGGTTGTAAAAATCTTGTAGTTGGCACACAGGGCTGGCTGCGGCCTCTCCTGGGAAACCTTTACGCCGCAGAGAGACTACGAGGAAGGGCGAGGAGCAACAAGTCTAGTGAAAATGGAGTCAAATATACTCCGGAGTAAACGCCCCAGCGAATGAATGCCTTCAAGAAACACACTTCCACGCATCGGAGCCGATCGCCGAGTTTTCTATCGGGCTTCGCCTTGACCTTGCAATTCGCTTTAGAAACTACCGTTTATAATGAATGATACTCTCTTGATAGCAGAATAGCTGCCACAGCCTTCCATAATTGGCATACTCTCTTGAGCAGAGAGAACATTAGTCGTAGTTCAATTGAATTTATTGATATTAATTATTTACCCCTCGTCATATGGCAATTGATAATATTATTTATGCAGACGGAAAGAGACCTATCCAATTAATAAAATTGCAAAATTGCTTCTTTAAAAATGACCGCAATTTTTCTTTCTGAAAAGTTTGTTGTGTCATTTCCCCATTTAAACCCTCGAAGTTAAGTCACGTGGGTGCAATAGCCTACCTACCAATTTTGGGTCAGTTTCCGTTATTCCTTTTTAGAGTAATATAAGGATAGACCTGGCGGTCTGTTTCTCATTTGAATAAACCTTAATTTAAATCAACCGCTATGGAAATCGACCCATTACATATAGATTTGGCAAGGCGTTTAGTACTACCGAAGGCATTCACTGAGTCACACAGATACAGTTGATGTCAGACCGTCGTCATGGAACGTGTCCGACTTCTGAGCTCTCTGTCGTCGATAGAGGTGCCATAGTTAGAATAGTAGCCGCAGGAACACCCATCTCTGAGGTGGCAGGAAGGATGGGTTTTAGCCGGGTCACCGTACAGAGATGGGCTCGGCGTTTCGCGGACGGCGACACCACTTTGAGGAGTAGGCCAAGACCTGGGAGGCCACGTCTCACAACAGCAGCAGCTGAT
Organism: Ceriagrion tenellum; assembly: GCA_963169105.1. Lineage (NCBI taxonomy): Eukaryota > Metazoa > Arthropoda > Insecta > Odonata > Coenagrionidae > Ceriagrion > Ceriagrion tenellum. The sequence goes on along the minus strand of OY720637.1, from coordinate 140,858,456 downwards.
ACTGACATTGCTCAGTACGTAAGGGAGAACCCTTTAACGAGCAAAGGGGCTGAGGGAGCTCGTCAATCTTTAAATTTGTAATGCAGCTATTCTACTGATCGACGGCGCCTCCACGAGGCAGGGCTGAAATGTCATCAGCCTGCCCATAAGCCCATTTATGTCTGAGCAGCATAAACTTGCAAGACTGCAGTTCGCCGAACGATTTTTAAGTAATCCGTAGGCATTTTAGACTCTCGCTATTTTTGCGGACGAGAAGACTGTCAGGAGTGCCTGCGATGGCAGAGCACTTGTGGCGTCCTCGTAATACTCCGTAAGTTATTTCAACTCACGTGCATTCGATTATATATGTACTCATTCCTTTCCGTCATATTGTCAGGATTAGCTTTTTTCCCAAAAAGCTAAACTGATAAGTTATCACAAGTAGATTCTTATGAATTGACTACTATTCAAGAATACTTTAAGCTTCGTCGAGAATTTCTTACCCAGGGCGATTTGACACTATCACCGTTTTTAATGACATAACTTGAAATAAATTTATAATGTATCTTTTTTCTGTTACTGTATTTAATAGAAAAAGAATTGAAAATGTTTACAAACAGCAAACATTTGAAGCAATGTTATCTAAGAATTTTAATATCATATTTTTTTATAACTATTAGCGCAATTTTAATAGGTTATCTCTTATTAGGTATTAATCTTCGAACATCCAGAGGAATACAGGATCAGGACGAGTATCGCTAAGCTTTTGGCGGTGCATGACTGCTGACAGCCCAGGGCCTCTCGTATGGACAACACCCAGAATGACCGCACGAGACTATGTCGGCATTTTAGAAAACCACTTGAAGCCGTTTGTCAGAAAATTCGTTCCCGAGGGAGAGGTGACATTTATCCATGACAACTGCCCTCTGCATACAGCCTCTGTTGTTAAGGACTTTTTCCATGGGAACGATGAGATTTTGGTTCTAACATGGCCGGCTCATTCACCTGACCTTAACCCAGTAGAAAACTTGTGGGGCATAATGACTCAGGGGTGGGAACCAAGGAGGGAGACAACAGTGGAGTCAGTAGCGGCGCGTTAGTTGTGGGAATCCTTTCGTAGGTGGCCTCAGATATGCGAAAATATTGTCGCCCCAATGTCTCGTCGATTTCAAGAAGCAATAAAATTGGGTGGGGACGCCACAAAGTATTTATAATTTGAAAGAATTGCTTGTAGTTTTCCTCTTTAACATACTCTTCCTCAAATACATTCTTTGCCAGCTTAGCGTGTGTGTTCCTTGGCGCGCTAGGTGTTTTGGAATTGGTGATATCGCTTTCCAAGGAAATATATAATTATTATACTTCTCAGATTATGTGCGAATATATATTTACATCCCAAACTCTGCCTGGCCCACATAATATAAGGTCGTTCGCTCGCCCATTACGTGGAAAGCCAAAAAGCTTTTTCGCTCAATTCCCAAATATTTTCCTAACAATGTAAATGAAGTTGAATTTTATTTTCATCACTTTTAAAGTAGCTATAGGTGACGTAACTGTCCTTCTGGTGTATGTTATTATTAATAATCGTCCGATGACGAGGGGTAAATAATTAATACCAATAAATTCAATTGATCTATTAATAATGATCTCTCTTTTTAATGGAAGATGGCAACTATGGAAGTCTATGGTGGCCATTCGGCTATCAAGAGAGCATGGATATACGTAATGGATTCAAATGTTTGGCATCGTTGCCTAGGCTACGTGTTACCAAATTTACCACTTTTAGTTCACCCAGTCTTTGGCGCTACTTAGAAAAAAAGTCTTCTCAGTTGACTCGTAAATGGCCGTTATTGATAGTTGGCAACGTGAGACTGATGAATATTCAATAACGATTGAAGAAATAAGAACTACTTGATGCTGTGAATAGTAGCTGGCTATTTTTGAGATCTAACAGTTACTTTGTAAATACTAGAGAGGAAATATCTACTACAGGAAGTTTATAAGGGGCATAAGAAACTTCCATCGTGAGCCTTTTCTCTGTTGTGTGGATCTTTTACTGATAATTTTCAGCTACATATTTTGGTTTATTTTATTTTGCGAGCTTAGGAATCAGAAGGCATGATGTAGACAGATTGATGTGGATGTTAATGTGTAACCTACTATTCGTGTGTGGCCTCGGAGTAAGTTCAACAATATCTCCTTTATTTGCTATTGCTTTTAGATTCAACCACTCTTAAGAGTAGGAAGTGACTTACAACAAAGGCTTAAATGATAAGTTATTGGCGAAATTTCTTATTCATACATAATATTGTCGGATCATGGTTTTGAAATCCTTATGGTAATTGTATCCGGCTTCTAATTCATTCCACTTTATTCACCTCGTATTATTATTAAATTGCTGTAGAACGACAATCGCGAAATGCTAAGAAGTTAATTGTGCATTTGTGTAATTAAATTTGAAGGTGAATTAAATATCTGTAGACCGGAAAATATTTAAAAAGTGTGTAATTACGTCTCGCGTGTAGTACCCATTTTTACCCACTGCAGCATTATGATTATTGTTAGTAAAACCGGGAAGACGTGATTATTTACGATCTAGAGACTATATATTTACATTTGAACTACCGTCTTTCATCAGTAAACGGCGCCATAATCGAAAAAGTTGTTTGTTTACGGAATTCGAGGCAACAGTTATTGGCGACGAGTCAACAATCCATATGTATATTCATGCAACAGAGTATAATTCAATGGAGGGATATTTCAGTTAAAAGAGATATTCCAGTAATTCATTATAAAGTCAAAACAATCCAACAACTGTTCTTTTGGATGCGTAATTACTTCCAGTGATTGAAATCAGATGAGTAAAAAGCGTGACTGAGTAGCTAGATTCATATCATTTATGTATACTTAAATGTTAATAACTAATTGCCAAATTCTTTCTATCTCATTGAAACCTTACGCATTGTGTTGATGTAAAGATCGCCCCTTTGGAGTTCCCACACACTTGTTCCACATGCAATTGCTCCAAGCAAAAAAAAGTCACCAATAAAGATTTGAACACCACCTCATTCTCCGCTGTCACAGCGACCATGGACTTAACCGCCAGTGCCTCGGACCTCAAAAACGGTAGTTTCTAAAATGAAAATACATCGAACTGCAAAGTTGAGGCGAAGCCCGATAGAAAACCCAGTGATCGGCTCCGATGCGTGGAAGTGTGTTTCTTGAAGGCATTCCTTCGCTGGGCCGTTTACTCCGGAGTATATTTGACTCCATTTTCACTAGCCTTGTTGCTCCTCGCTCTTCCTCGTAGTCTCTCTGCGGCGTAAAGCTTTCCCAGCAGAGACCGCAGCCAGCCCTGTGTGCCAACTACAAGATTTTTCCAACCCGGCCCCATTCAATCAAGCTCGTAAAATAGTGCTGGTGGGTGAAACTATATTTTTTGAAGTAATAGTAACTATCTTGTCACAACCGCCCCTCACAAATCAACAGTACTAACACTAGCAGCAGGAAAATTTTTAGGCAACAGGATGCTTTCTCACTGAGGAGGGCGTATGATTCACAGATACTACAATAACGTCACTTAAATTTGGTAAAAATTGCTCCTTACGTCAGCCATACGGGCGACGCAGGAAACCACATGCACATAACTTCATAGTTGGGTCTTCAAAAGGTCGCTTTTTCTCTACCACTTAAGTTGGCAACCTCAAAATTACAAGGAATAACACTGAACTGCGTCACTGACAATGAATTAGCGTCATTTCCACAACTTTTCACGTCAGGTTTCAGTTGAACAGTACTGCAAACGAAGTAACTGAATTTTCACACTTACTTACAAATTTCAAAGACGCTTACTTCAGGTATGTGAGCAGACTTTACATGGTAAGATTTTCCATAAGAGAATCTATATTCGATGTATAGTGGACTGATGAGCAGAATATTAAGATAAAGCAGAAAATAACGGATTCGTTACCCATCAGCATCCTATTTGAATTGAATTATTCTTGGATATTATCTCTTCATTAAGGCAGTGAACATGAAAACGGAACCTTTTACCTCTCATTATTCCCATGATACATGACCTGGGCGATACAAACGGATTGTATAAAACATCAGCATAAAAGCGGCTCGGGTGACCCTTTATGTGCTGCGATAAATAGCGGAATAAATCGCCTATCTTATTTCAGCGTTCACATGACATACACATACGTTAACGAACAGCTGATAGACGTCCCAAAGAAAGACGACGAGTCACCTCGCACACGCAAGAGAACCCATTAATAATATATATAATAAATAAGAGAACCCAATAATTACCAGACAGAGCAGATACGACTCCAGACTGCATCCACTCGGCTCCTTACCCCTTTCTTCGCAGAATACGGGCCTCCACTCATCTTCGCGCTGTCGAGGTGACGATGAGCCCGCCTGGCTTACGACGATATTTCCCGAATCCGAGAGAGAAGTATCTGCTCGCCCCCTCGTTCTGTTTCCTCGCATATTCCTTTATTTTGCAAACCGTTGTTAGGCACAATTCAGGCTCTCTACCGGATCACACTCTTCATACCTGCCGACGTTTTGATGTACGAGTAGATCGCCCTGCCCTGTCGACATCGTGCCCTGTCGACATCGTGCCCTGTTGACGATGGGCGACTGGTCGATCGATTTGTTGGCAGAAATGGAGAATTTGACCAGCAGGAAAACTTGAACGTCTTAGTAATTAACTGTTATCGTTGAAGTCAATAATAGAACGAATAGAGAAAGAAGCTTGGCACCAATCGGTTTCACAGTATCTCTCTTGCCTTGTCGCTCCCATCAGTTCCAGAGATATGATATCGGGTTAAATAGATTTTCATCCATGTCATCCTGAAATGGATACTTCAAGTAATCTAAGCCTGTCACCCAGCCTTCGAGGGTTACGCGGATCCCAACAGAGTCCTTCCCTCAGTTGCGTTGCACACGCTGTTCGTTCGTAGCAATTTTGAACGTAGCCTGCAGCTTTTCTTTGTATTTCTTTCGTGAACTGAATCTTAATTAGCAGGAATCCAAACTACGTACTCGGGATGAGGCTTAGTCGTTGCTATGTAGCTTCTCTTTCATTTTTATAGATCTTTTTAGTCTCGCCTAGCCTATTAAATGAAGAGCCGCAATTGTTTCGCACGAGAAAATTGCATTTCACCAAATCCATTAACCCCGTTGCAACAGGAAACTGAGCGAAAGGGTCCAATACGTAGTAAAGGAGCAACTTCCAGTTGAGGGATAATATGAACTTAAGATGCTAAATTCAGCCTCGATGATTTTCCTTCCAGATTCTAGCCATTGTAATAAAACACATGATGTTCCGTGAGAATGAATACAAAAAATGTATGGAAGAATATTTCATGTAACAGGCCAAAAAATAAAACCCGTGGACAACATGGAAACATTAACCGACTGAAACAAGAAAATAAAAACTGTTCTAGCAGATCCACTTTCCTGTATACATTTTTCTTCGAGAACTCATGCTTAAAACAGAATTAGACGATTTCGAGTAATCCATAATTGGATGGAATAATTCATTAATTAATTGATGAAAACGCTGACGACGAGGTCACCTTTAAAAGTTATTCCGATGGGTCGCCTACCCTAAAGATTTGACTCATCATGCAGGAACTCAGAAAAGCGCTGACGATGTACGCAATACGCACATGTGAGGACGCACAACCGGAGCGACGCATGCATGGCCATACACCGCTTGTCGCTTATCTCGGAGATTCTCGGCCACTCAGCTTCCGCGCTATAAGGACGCCGCGACTGCGAGCAGCGCGATATGCGAGGCAAGTAGTCTGAAGACTGCGAAAGTCCATCTCGCCTTGAAGTTTGCCAGACGATGCAGGCGTCCCAGAGGGCATCACGGACTAATCTAACTGCAAAAGACACTCCTTATTTTCATGATGATGCCGCGCAGTTACAGCACCAAGAGTGAAATCGTTATCCGTAAGAGAGGGGTATGGAGCAGGGATTGCGTAATTCCCAAAATAAGTCCCACTGGCACCCCGGGCCGAAATCACTTGGCGAGCGCCAGGCATTTCTTGACATGGGATGGGGGGCGGGGGTGGGAGGGGAGGCGTCAGAAGACAAGAGAGAGAAGTGGGTGGTTACTAAAGCAAAGAGACTAGTGGCCTGGATTCAACTCTTAATCGAGTACTACTTCTTGAGGACGTTAGAAATAAAACCACCTGAAAACAACACGCACAGCAACGTAGTATAGAGGAAATGTTCACAGAAATAGTCAAAAGCGAAGTCCTTGGAGTCATGATCTTCGATTCACGTACGCTAATCACTATTTATGCTATCACTACTCTCATTAAGACAACTCCCTTAGAAAAATACTTTTTAAAAATTAAAAATAATACTTCAAATTACAGTAGTTTCAATTCTGGCAAAGATAAAGAACGCAGTTGATCCATTAAACCCACAACCATCTATTTGACATCGCTTTGCTCACGAAAACTTAATATAGCGTACACGGACCGTCCAAAAATAGGCATTAGAGACAACAACATTGCTAACTACGAGTAAGATTCAAAGAGCAAGTAAACTCGATTCAAAATCAATCAGGAAAATTGCGTGTCGTGAACAAATTCATGAAATATAAAGCAAAAAAATAATTATGATATAAATGGCGTGATAGAGAGAGAAACCTTCATGGTAGCACGAGGTAAGGTATATTCATAAACCTGTGAAAACACAAACTCTACCTTCGTAAGTTCCCTGCACTAAATAAAATAGGGTACGAAGTGCCTCGTTCGCTCGCAATTATGATACATGCCACAATGGTTGGGCACTTCTGTTTATAGATAAAACATATGCAATATACGAAAGTACCTATTAAAAATGCAAACAGAAGCTAAAAAAGACATCAAATTGCAGTCTTTTTAACTCTAGCAACGATAAGAGCGCAATTAAACCGACAGCCAACAAGACACTGGCCACAAAATTATAATGGCACAAAGTCAACCATTTCCCCATACTTATCCATAGGATATTGCGGCGTATGTGCCCTTTTAGGTGATTTTTGTCAGCTACGGCAGATTCAAGGCAAATCTTGGTAAGAGGTATCCTCTCAAATTAGAATGGTAACTCAAAAGAAGGAATGTTACTTGAAAGTGCAACTTCACAAGCATTTCTTAGGTTTTGATTTAAAAGCAGTGTCTAATCTCGTAACAGACTTATTTTATAAACGATCAAAATATTACTCTGCCTCTATGTTTACAAACACATAAGGCAAAGCATGGTCAATTAATGCTAATAAACTAATAAATCTTTTATTCTTACAAGGTCGGTAGTAAACACTATTCACATGACTGGTAAAATAAGTTACGAAATCAATGTCCTTGGAAAACTTGCTGTTACGACTATGTTAACAAGAAATACACAACAGCCAAATAAAATCACACGAAATGTTCGACTTGTAAGCACAAAAGAGAGCTCATAAAGGCTACATGAAAATAACAAATGCGAATTAAAACCCAGTTCAACCAATGTGTGTATACATAAGAATAGTAAAGCTGAGTCACCAAGACGGCAAAAATACGCCGTATCCCTTTATACGACGCTGAAAATGGACAGTGGCGGCACTCCTTGACCCCAACAGGCTCGGACACCTGGCGACACAGATTCACCTTCAGTAGCGACCTCCCCGCGCAGAACGGGGGACGGCGACGTTCAGTACACAAGAGAGGAAAGGGGAGAGGGTTGCGCGGAGGGCGATCCACGAAGAAACATCCCTCGGGAGGAGGAAACGACACTGTTGCGGGGCTGGGATACGAGAGGCTGAAGAGGACGCTATCTGTTGAGTACTTGCTATCTGTCGGCGGTGGCGTCGCTTTGGACCAGAATCGCGGCGTTCTTGACAGTCTTTCCTATTTCCGGCCTTTTCGGGGCCGCCTCTCTGCTGCGTCCTCACAACTACATTACGTCACGTGTTTTTCGGCATTCCACCCCCCACTTATAAACCCACTCACTCAGAGGCGGACTAAGATCGGTTGAGGACCCGAGCGAAGAAAATATAGGGCCCCCTTAACCTTCCAGCAGACGCGTGGGTGGATGTTTGTCCGCTTTAAAAAAAAAAGACAAACCACACCCCACCGCTGTAGGTTCTTGCAGCCTGATGGGACTCTGGGTATTCTCAAATAACCCTCATTGACGTAAGATAGTCTTTTCATCGTGTGGTGGAATCGTACGTGTCTAGAACCAGTTAAAATCAAACATGACAAGCCCGAGAAAACGCAGTCAAATTACCGCCGCGCGTCCACCGAATTGCTTGGGACTTTGACTGAAAAATGTGCGTATTTACATGGAGTAAATATAATACTTCATTACTCTATGGTGTTTACTACATGTTTTCACATATTCACTGATATCTTATTACATTTTGAGCGTTACTTCAACATTTAGGTTTCAAGAAATCCAAATTTAAATTTTTTCTCCCTACTTACTCTCAACGATGATTCTCATGGATTCCCGGATAAAAAAAGAATATAAACATACCGTCAAGTTTGACCACCGATTGTAAACTTGTCGGTAGTAAAAATCCCAAACAAAAACCGAACTTGGTGTCATTAGAAAAAGAATTAAGCAAGGAGTTTTTGCTGGGCTCAGGGCTCATCGTAAATTCGCGTCCATGGAGATTATTTGAGTCCCGATCCTTGCTTCGGCTTAAAGTGGTGAGTACTTCCGAGGCGATTGTGGGACGTTAAACTATGGTCCGCAAGGCGCCGCCGTCCTTCATACACGGTATCTTCATCCTATCACAGTTACCTAAAAGAGTCCTCTCACAACCAATCAACTCACCGGTCCCCAATGGAGCCAACGACCTCAGTCGTCAGTCGCCACCCCAAGGAACCAAACAACCCATCGGCTATTCGTGGGGCAGCGCGCGGCAGTGGAAGAATAACCTGATGATCTGCATCAAATTCAGCTCCACAGTACTAGCGCCCTCGTATAAATTTGATGGGAACCCGATATGACATTCGCCGTAGGCCGTCGGTGAGCGTTGTGATGGGTGGAGGGTGGTAGCACTTGGACGAAGGAACGGAGGGAAGAAGATCTTGGGGCAGTAAATTCAGGGTGTCCAGCAGCTGGGCATTTGAAAATTCCCTGAGATTTCCAGGTTTTCCAGACATGGTTTTTATTTTCCCAGAGGAAATATTGATTTTTTTCTCGTTAATTATAAGAGAACGTTCCGAATGTTTTTGGGGTGATTAAACGTAAGGATTATTTTTAAACTTGCATATTTGGAGGAAAATGAGCACAAAACTTTAAAATAGTTTGAGAGAAAATCACATCACCACCCTTTCGTAGATTTAAACATTGTCATGCCTCTGCTCAGGAACAATAATAGAGACAATCTCATAATAGAGACCATATTCGAATTATATGTTTTCATTTCACCAGCTGTAGGACACATTAGTTAAATACTGCATTATTAATGGTGCAATAATATAGTGTTATATGACAAAAATTATAAGTTTTTAAATGAAAATATCCAAATAAGTCTTTAACTTGACTGATTTTTTTGGCGCGGTGCGTTTGAAACTCCTTCAAAACGGAAGGTTTTTTGTGATGCCAGGAATCTACTGAAGTGACAATATGAATAATTTTCAAATATAGTTGAGAAAACGAACTACACACCGTTAGTTTTTTTACGACATCTAAGTGTTAGAAATTCCTCATTTTGTAAATAATTTCTCTCTGGAGTACATACACGTACCTTTTTCCATGTAAAAGGGTTGGTATTTTTTGGCAAATATCTCAGAAAGTATTGCGGTAAGGGGCTAAATTTTTGGTGTCATTAGAAGGGTCAAATATTTATCTTTAAAATGAAACCCAATTCATTCATTCCTAAGTAAAATGGTATTTCGCTCAAACTACCTTAAGAGGTGAGGAAATATTGAAGAGGGTGATAACGCTGATGAAGTGTGGGAGAGAAAGGAACAGTACAAGAATTTTGGATGACCAGGAGAAGAGAATGTGATGAACTTGAGAAAAACCTGTCGTGGAGCAGTCCAAATGGGAAAGTACAGCAAGGACAGTCCAAAATCTACCAATGCGCAAATATAGACATCAGCCACCTATGACGAATACGCACCGGTACGGGTGGGAAGCACCACAATCAAGGTGCTGACACGGATATTGGATAAGATTTGCAGGTCAAAATAACAGTGTGCAGATACAAATGTTATTTTAGTGATCTATCACATTGAAGAATAGATTGTCAAGACACACGTATGCCGAGAATGATATTTTAAATGAACAAGGACAACATTCGAAACCAGCAATTCTAACCTACATTTCGGTGGCGTTTAACAATTGTGAAACGGAGTGGAATTTCGGAGTGGGAAGCAAGGAATGGCTGCACGAGTAATACAAGAGCTAGTGACGGGATGCATGGACGACCACAGATGGAGAGGAGGATATAAATTTCAGCATTCCCAGCACAAAATCAATCTATTCCTCCAAATAGCCTACACAGTGTGTCCAGCAGCTGGGCATTTGAAAATTTCCGGAGATTTCCAGGTTTTTCAGACATAATTTTTATTTTTCCAGAGGAAATATTGATTTTTTTCTCGTTAATTATAGGAAAATGTTCAGTAAGATTTATGGGTGATTAAACGTAAGGATTATTTTTAAACTTGCATATTTGGAGGAAAATAAACAAAACTTAAAAATAGTTTGAGAGAAAAATCACCCTTTCCACCCTGTCCAGCACTCTGAAAAACCGGGAAGACCAGGAGATCTCAGGGAGTTTTATTTTTACTGGTTATATGTATCAGGGAAATCTCAGGGAAATATCGAATTGACTCTGGAATTTTCTGTGGTGTCAATATATAAAACAGCGACGGAAGCCATGTGCCTTTTTCGGTAAGTTGCTGAGTCAAATTTCCCTTGCGTTGTCGCATTTTGCATTCCTGTAATCACCGAAAGTAGCCTGCCACCACCCTTTCTTAGATTTAAACATTGTCATGCTGGTGCTCAGGAACAAGGTTATATTACAGCCAGACTTTGCTATGAATAGCATTGATATAAAATGATCAACGACTTAAAAAATTGAAGGAATTGACTTTTTAACTTATTTTGCTAAATGCGACAACGCAAGGGAAATTTGACTTCTAACTTGCCGATAAAGTCACGTTCTTTACACCACTGATTTACAGACTATGACCAATAAGAACACAATGCACCTATAAAGAAAACATTGTACCTACTTTCAGGGATTACAGGAATGCAAAATGCGACAACGCAAGGGAAATTTGACTTAGCAACTTGCCGAAAAAGGCACATGGCTTCCGTTGCTGTTTTATATATTGAAACCACAGAAAATTTCAGAGTCAATTCGATATTTCCCTGAGATTTCCCTGATATTTCCAGTGAAAATAAAATTCCCTGAGATTTCCCGGTCTTCCCGGTTTTCCAGTGCTGTACACCCTGAAATTGGAAGTCAGACAAAGGGGGGAAGGCGGAGGGAGGCAGGATTGAGCGAGTGGTGAGCGCGATCAGAAGAGGGAGGTTGCGAACGGGCAACGGAAATTGCGGACCAGTGACGTCACCGCCAGCCATCCCACCCCTTAATTCTCAAACGGGGTTGGAACTTAGAAGAAGACCGGAGGGGGGGTTGAGGGAGGCGGAGGGGAAGCAAGAGGAGAGGAGAGTGGCAGGGAAGAGGAGCAGCAGATAGGGCGAACTTGGGCAAGGAGACGCCCTCCATCGCGCGCCCGATCACGACCAATTACGGCTGAGACGCGTCGAGAGGCTAAATATTTCAGTCACTGAGAAATATCGAGAAATGGGAATGGATACCTCGTTTAATTTCATTACGTTTTTCGAGACCTCAACAACTGTATATGTGTTAAGAGACCATAATTGCTGCCAATGATACTTTGAACTGTGCTGACTTACGACTAGAGACGCAAAGTTCCCGGAAATAGCGGAGACAAGAAAAAGCCGGTTTTTACTCAGTTTTTATCACGGAAACTTTGGAAATTAAGGAATACTCCCAGCATTGACATAAAAATAATAGTTGTCCTGTTATTAATGATCAAAATATATTCATAATGTGGTAAGAATACCATAGCAGATAACAGTAGTTAAAATAATAATTACTCAAAATTAAATGATACCAGTGGAGAAATCCTAATGAAAGATATCAAATGGAATGGAGATAATTTTCTATTTCTTTATTATTTAATTACGAAGTAATGCAGTGGAATTCAAATTAAATTGGTACGTTGGTAGGAGAGCTCTTACAGCCATTACATTTCGCCAAACTGGGGCCAGTAAACTTGCTGCATACATAAGATCACATCCTGATACCTTGGCATACATTCAACATTTATGAATCACTATTCACACGTCTATCTCCTACTATGATGAAAAAAACCACACCGAATGAATCGCGGCACGCATATAACATGACAAACTTTCGGGATGCACTCTTAAATCAGTGAAAATGAATTACTACAAGAACTTGGGCAGGAGTATGAAAAATACTCATCAAACCCATAAATAAAATGATAAATCAGGATCACACAAGTAACGGGAATCATGATCTAACTAGTAGATTTAAATTACCTTCCTTCACACCAAATGGATAATTGAAATCACAACGACTGTTACCTAGACTTCATAGATGTTTCAGAGGGATCATCCAATGCCACACCTCCTAGAGATGACTTCCAGGGTCCTTCGAGGATGAACCATGGTGGATGACTATAGAGCGAGGGGAGAAGTGACAAAAGTTGTTTCCGAGGAGATGTGATTTATTCGTCACAGGAGACTGCCGGTGACGTAACGCCAAGAGAAGGAGAGAGGAAAGGCATCACGGGAAGGCCCGTGGCGCTGGGAACCACGCAGAGGCAATGTTCGAGGAAAACGAGGACCGCGGAACGGCCCCCGGCACTTTCATCTCGGGAGGGACATTTCGATCCAAGGGAGAGAAAAAAAAAGAGCTCGCTTCTTCCGTCGTCGGTGAGGAGTCGGGCGCACGAGACGAATGCAATTCCAGAAGAGAGCTCGAAAAATGCCGCGGTGTCCGAGAAAATGAAATTGCTCATCCCCAAGGAACCAATTACATTGACGGAGATTCCATTGGTATTGGAAGGGGTGACAAATGAACCCGAGCTCATCCCTGCTGTGCTTCAGGGGAGAACTTAGTTGACACGTCAGATACTGTGCGCAATGGGGGAGAGATTAACAATTAAGAGTCACCAAATAATAACCTCAGATCTACATATCTAACAGAGCAAAGGCCTTAATTTGAACATTTAAATACTGGCATATCACTGATATGATGAAATACCGTATGTAACATTCAAACATTTAAATAGAGTTTTTGTAAGTCCAAACAAGGTCATATTCTACATAAGCGCTAGGTACCCACTGCCATCATGTATATGATCCAGACCCTAGGCAACACGTTCGATCGCCAATATCGATAAAAATTACTACAGAAATCGACAGCTTACCCTCTCCGTAAAAAATGTATTTCTGTGCCATCTATTTCTCGTTCTCTAATGAATACTTCAGCAGTTTTATCAGCAAGTAATTCCCCACAAATAAGAACTTTATGTCGCCTTTAGAGAAAGAATTATGCGAACAACATGTAAATCAAGGAAAACACTGACTTAATAACATAATAAATTCATAAAGCATGATTCCATAGAGTTCGTCCAAGATAATAGGTTACTCAAGCATTCAAACATCCGACAAATAGGATGCAAGCGTGCTAAGATATTTAGATGTGGCGGAGAAGCTATGTTCGCAACGCTATCATGAATGAGTTGCAGCCGAAGCAATTTTTAATTAATGTCGTGTAAATCGATTTTATTCCCGTAAAACTCAATTACTACATGACTGATCCAGTAGTTATAGTAATCCAGAACGATTTCTGCATCACATACTGCTCCAAGCAAATGATTAGCCACGATACCACGACAAAGTTTATGAATTTATGTATACACAGGCAACAAATTGACGCAAAGAACTACCTATAATGACCAACCATGCCTGTTCTCATACATAATGAGTTACTTTCGTGGCGTAACCGCGAGCCACCAAGCGAGCTATGCCGTTGATCCTTACGGATGCGATAGTTTTTCCGTCCTTCTGTGTCCCGGCTTGGACTTCAATTATTCTTTCGAGGTCGCTGTCAAGTAGATTGGAAATGGCAAAGTAAGGCAAAGCGAAGACCTCCACTGGAAAAGATAAAATCGCACGTGTGAGTGAGTGTGATTGACAGGGAAGTCTTTTTGAGGATAACTTTGGCATCACCTGGATGACGCAAACCTATCGCACGTACTCACACGTAATCCAACAATTACATTACGAAATACGGGCTCGTTTTAACAGAAAAAACTACAACTCTTACAACCGGCCTCTATATGAGAGCAGACGTTAAATGAATGTGAAAGAGCAATCAAATGGCATCTTTAATACTGCCTAAAGGGATATATTACTAAGATATAGAAATAGATGAATTTTCATTACTTATTACGCATTCTTCAAACAACAATTAAAAAATTACTATGTTTTCACGATCGTGTAAGGCAAACGAAGGCCAATATTTTTGATTCTGCGGTCACGTGATTCGCTTTCCCTGACTGCATTAAAAGTGCTCAACGATTGGCTTCTGTTAAGTCAGTTTGGGCTCATATATAGGACAGGGTCCAATTGTAGCCAGTTACTGAATGAGGCAATTTTTCTTAAATGGTTATTTCGCAATATACAATACTCAATAGTAAGTCATTTAAAACAAATTCACAACTTCCGACTTCCATAGAGTAAAAATGGAAAGAATGAGATACTGCAACATGTGAGCAGAGAATCCACTAAGCAAAGGTGCAGAGATGTTAAACTATATCTACAACGCTCTGCGTCCACACCACGCAAGTGAAGTTTATTTGAAAGCCATTTACTGCAAAAATCATAAGCGCAGAGCCTATAACTGAATAAGCTCAAACGAACAACTATTGTATGAAAAAATAAACAACCTTTAAAGCGTAATATGTATTAATATTATAACGGATCAAAGTCCATCAATCCCATAAACTTTTTCGCAACTACCATCGTAGTTCTTAAATTTACAAGGACAAAAAACTTCTCATCAAAATGAATAATGCTAGGTTATACGACGACTAAGTCGAAACACCCATTAAATATCTCAGACGGAGAGAAATTACATCAAGTCCTCCCAGTTCGTCATGGATGACATCTGGAGCACTTAACACCCGTATAGGCTATCATTTCGTAACATAAATCTGGCAATGCGTACCTGGAAATGTTTTCATGAACCTTAGCACCGGCCCTTCAAACAAAGGGTACGTGGAAAGGTGCCTCGATAGGGGAAGGAACTACCCATCGCAGCGAATAAGGAAATTGTGTTCAGCAGATAATACGCAGAAGTGTGGGCAATAAATACTTCGACTGATAAGAGAAATTTCTTGCGAAAAATTAAGATATCACTTTTCTATTCCGAAAATCTTAGGACAAAATACTCCACAAGCTCCCACCTAAGGAGGCGTAGGAATTATTAATACACCTCAGACGCGAAAAAGACTTTTCAGAACATTGACGCCGGATTTTTTAACCTTCCATTCCCGACGATTTCAACTTATAAAGCACCGCAATTCCTTCAGGTATTGATAAAGGGTATTTTACCAGCTGATTGGCTGGTTCTTGGACACTTCTTATCCTAACGTCCATAAATTCAGGCACATCGCTTTGTTGCCCCATACCATAGATGACCCGACATTAGATTCCTATTATATCCTCACATCATCTACCACTTCTTATATCCTTCGGTATTCCTATCCTCTTCAACTCTTCCATAGTGCTCTCCCCTCTAATACCCTTTTCAATATTCTCTCTCCTTTTAATACATCCTCCATCCATTCCTATCTACCATATCGAAACCTCCTCGTTCGTCCTTCTCGCCATCCAACCCACCCTCTCTATCCTTCTCCCCCCCCTCCCCCACATCTCAAACGCCTCAAGTCTACGTATATCATCTCTTCGCAATAACCGACACATACAACACTACGCTTCATATGAGAGTTTCCTACTGTCTTTTCTTAACGTCTCATTTCAGACCGCCTTATTAATCTTAATTCAATATTGACCTAATAATGATCAATTAGAAGCCCTTTGTATGGATGTGATCAATCATCAAATCAACGAAAATAAGCTTCACCCGTTCTAGATTCTTGCGCAAGATTTGTCCTTGACCTTCGTAAAGACGAGCATATCTCCCACCACCTTCACAACTTGTCATGGCTTAAAACCTCTTATCGGAGGAAATATTTACTTGGGTAATTTCCCTTCCCTCTCTTCTGCAATAAATATCCAGTCTATCTCTTTTCCGTGTTCATATCCGTCTCTGTTCTTAGAACCACTAGAACTGACCCCTCCTACCTCATACCTCGAACAAATACATACCTTAAATCATTGCTCATCTCTGGTTCTAATCTATGGAATTCCTTGCCATTATCCATAAAAAAATTCTTCCTCACTGTCTGTTTCTAAGGAAAACTTTATGATTATTACCATAAGCAGCATATATGCCAATAGTAGAAATATGTAGGTACCCTGTTTTAGATTTATATGTTTACTAAGTGATCGGAGAAATTATTGTCTGTTTGCTATCTCTTTGTGATTGATATTATATTTTTCTTTGTTATATATTGTTTTCCATTGTTTTTAGTGTAAATTATCTGTAACTGTGAACATTTTTGTTTTTCATCACTGTGAGATGTAAGCCAGGAATATATTTTTTTGTTATTTTTTCTTTTAAAGCAGAATTTGATATGCATTTTTTTATTATGCTCTTATGAGGAAACCCATAGCATAATAAAACTTATTCTATTCTATTCTACGGTAGCCCTGCAACGAACTCAAAGGGATAACACCGAGGAACGGGCAATGAGGAGTATCGCTCACCCCGAGGTCACAAGAGAGTAAAAATGGCGCTGGACTATGAGGAGGCAAGGGTGAAGAGAGTCAAGAGAAAGGGACCAGGAGGGAGAGAGAGAGAGAGAGAGGGATAGAGAGTGGGAGAGAGAAAGAGGATGGGGATAACAGTCGCCGTCTCCAAAGCGCCCTCAGGGGGGAGGGTTGCGCTTTCGACCACTCTTCCTTGTTCGTGACTCACTCTTTGGACCTCGACTGGCCGCGGGAGGGCCTCGGGGAAGGGGCGTTTCTTCATGATAAGGTCCATTGAGGGGATTGGGGGTCGGGAGAGAGAGAGAAGATGAAGGACTGCCAAGGATGGACGGGAGGTCTGAGTGCGTGAGCGAGTGGGGGTTCACGACATGCAAGAGGCGGGACGACGCGCCGCCCAAGAGCTTGATAGACTCTGTCCGTCATGGCAGAGCGCGACATTTGATTGGCCCCCAAGGATAAGATACGCAGACAGGGATGCCAACCACTCGGGATACCACAATGCATCTTTAGACGTGGAGCGTCAAGTGATTCAGCACGGATATGAGGGTAACGTGGGGCTGGAGGCGATGCAAAGAACCTACATACGTAAGTCAAACATTTCCTTGCAAGCTGGAGAGAACACAATAAAAGGAATACGAATGGGTCATATGCCAGTCAAAACAGGTATGTTAAGTGATTTTTTAAAAATAGCTCACCTCGAATTGATGAAGTCTTCAGGAAAATAAGATAAACGTCCAATATGAAGGTTGTTTCAGGTTCTTGCTAATGCATTATAAGTCGCAGTTTCGCTAACTGCATAGGGGTGCCTAACAGAAATGCCCGTTGATTCTCAACGGGAGGTATAATTAAAAAAAATATAATTGCAGATCTACGCAAAAGAGAATAAAACTTCCCATTTACATATCATATTGATTTTCTTTGCCAAAGGGAGAAGGTTCGTTTAGGCACTTAAGCTCTTTCACTGACATTGTTCCGTGTTAAAGCGGTAAATATTATTATTAACAACTTAATTGGCGTGATTATTAATTCCAATTACATTTCAAAAAGCCTATTGGAAGCCCAACCATCCCCCTTCAGCTCTGGGGCAAAATAATAGTTTAAAATGTGTTATATCCGAGACTCCAGCAGCGCGCAAAATTCTCCGTAGTAAGAAATAAAATATGTTATCAGTGCGCAAGCGATATGCTACGCATACGTGATGGTGTCTAATGATAAGAATCAAAGTGACGTGTTTAGAGCAGATACTACAATAAAGCCGATTAGGGAACACAGAGAAGTTAGGATACGGAATATACCAAACATCATCTCACTGAAAGTTGCTAATATTGATTATTTAAATTTATGAAACTAATAAAAAGCCCGGGCGATAGCTCCCTTTCATGGCCATTACTCAGGTAGCCAAGGATATATTCCATGGTTGAAAGTGGAGTAAAATAAATATTTTTGGAAAAGTAAACGTCCTTTTTTAGCAAAAGGAAGCGTACCACAAAATAGATTGAAAAAATAAAATTTAACATTCTTACAGCATCCAAAAATGAAAATGCTATCCCCTATACATTGATTCCAAATTATTTTACAATTCAAAATAGAAAACCAATGCACTGATTCCAATATATTCAAGGAGGCTCATTTTGGGGCCTGTAGCTCAAGTTAGCATGCGCGCTATATTTGCGCAAATTTCATGTCAATCCCTTCAGTAGTTCGGGAGGAGAAGAATAATGAACATACAGCCACTACTCCATAAAATATGTGTCAAACTTAAAATAATGCAACTGTCCGCTAAAGTGCTTTGTCACTGGGAAAACTGAGGGATTTGAAGTACGAATTATTGGAACCTCCTCCCTATTCACCACATTTGGCACCCTCTGACTTCCGCCTATTTCTACATCTAAAAATATAGATGGCTGGAAAATTTATCGAGACTAATGAAGATGTTATGGCGGCCGCAGAAGATTATTTTGCAGACCTTCTAGGATCTCACGTCCCTCATGGACTCTACTCACTGGAAAAACTTGGACAAAGTGCATTGACCTGAAGTGGGACTATGAAGAAAAATAAGTGCATTTTTGGCATAAAAATAAAAGTCCTCAATAGCCAGGCCGAGAACTTATCACATCACCCTCGCACTGCTCATCCTCTTTTTCGTTCTGTGCAATTTTCCATAATTTTAATCGGTAATGCATAAAAACTCTCCAAGTTCACAAAGTCTTACAAGGTTATTCTAGATCAAAATCGACGGGTAGCCGACAGACTCACTGGATGGAACACGTGACCTGGGGGACCGAGGGGGGGAGGAGCGCTAAATGGTTCACAGAGTTCCATTTCATTGAGGATGCGTTAGCGAGAACGAGGTCGCCCCGACGGGGCTAATGAATGAGTTGGCAATGGACCGCCATGAATCAACATCCCAGCCGCGAGCCAGATCTGCCGCCCTAATGGATAAGAGGAGGCGGACACAAAGGTTGTGCACTTAATTCGGTGATAATCAATGGCGGGCGAAAATGGAGCAATCGCAGAATCACGAGCCGCGTGAAAGGTTTTCTGCACTGACGCAAAGTGAACCCCTGAGGAAACCATTTCGCTACGGCCGCCAGAGTACGAAACTGCTACGCAGAGCTACATGGTGGCGATGCAACGAAAACCGATTTGTATTCATTTATTCGAAGAACAACTGAAACGGTTGCTATTGGAAGGCACCAGCACAATTTAAGATCGGACTCGCTCCGGAAATGGAATTTAAGGGATAAAATCAATATTTTTTTCTTCAAAAGGGCGAAAATAAACATTTCTTCGATAGTTGCAACGGCATTCATTTTTCACGAATAACCCCCAAAAGGACAAGAAAGAAAAAGTCTTAAAAATCAAAACCACATTGAAAGAAACGATGGGATCGTACACTTTAAATCATAACTCACGCAACATTATTCGATTAAATGATGATATGCCATCTAAAGTTGCATGGCAGTTATGCAATTAACAGCGCGACCTCTTTTACATGTGTGCTCTCCTGAAACTGCCTCATTTGTCCAAGCAGGCATTCATTTGGTGAGATGCCAAACATAAGAAAATAACTACAGCTTCATAAACTCAAAATGAATGCACTAACAAGATTATTCGTGCCCAGCATGGCGTCACTAACTAAAATTTGTCGGGTGAAAAATAAACAACACTTCCTAAAATTGTCTTCGGTTTTTGACTTGGGCAGGTCATATACTGCGACATTTCATTGCTAGCCTGTCAATTTAAATTGATTCATTGATTACCAGATAATTTGACGATGGGGTCTGCTTACTGTTTGCTAATTCCCAACAAAGAGACGGTTCATGGCGTAGCTTAGCAGACGTTATGCACGCTAAGAAAATATGACGAAGTTTCAATACAGCTATCTTCGCACAATTTTATTTTTCACGACCATAGTTTCATCACATAGTGTTAAAACCTCCCGATTAAATCATTCTGTAACGAAAACATGGTCGTGAAAAATAAAATTAATGAGGAGAAAGGTGTATTGAAATTTCGCCAAATCTCCTCAGTAGTTCCCAGCTCTCCATTTTCAAACAATTGAATTTAAAAAACATAAATATAAAATATAAATACTGAAGAACAATAACAATCGGCAAGTTTATAGGACTCAACTGGATTCAGAATACAAAATTGACTTCTGTATTTATTTTCAATTCATATGATGTGCCAAAGGTCAACGATAGAGACGCGTCTCTTATTTCATACTTCCAAAGGACAAAAACTGCGTTGAAGACGTCAAATGAAATAAAGCAGCTTGAATGGAGGTAAATCACTGATAGAACCAATGACATAAGGCAGTACAGCACTGGATAAAAATCGCATAATAATAGGTGAATTGAAAGACGGCTTCTAGTAGCGATGACTTTAAGGAAGTTTGAGCGAAATATCATTTTACCTAGAAATCAATGAATTTGGTCACATTTTAAAGAAAAATATATCACCCTTCTAATGACACCAAAAGTTCAACCCCTAACCACATTACTTTCGGAGATATTTCCCAAAAAAATACAGCCCTTTTACATGGGAAATGGTACGTGTATACACTCAACAGAGACCTTATATTAAAAAAGAGGCATTCCCTACACTTAGATCTCGTCAAAAAATCAACAGTGTGTAGTTTGTGAGTGTTTTTAAGTATTTTTGAAAATTATACATATTGTCACCGCAGTAAATTCTTCGAGATCACAATAAACCTTCCGTTTTGAAGGAGTTTCAAACGTACCGCGTGAAAAAAATGAGTCAAGTTTAAGACTTATTTATATATTTTCATTTGATTACTTACAATTTCTGTCATGTAAAACTATATTATTGCACCATTAACTATGCAATATTTAATTCGTATGTCTCACAACTGGTGAAATTAAAACGTATAATTTGAATATGGTCTCTATTATGATTAGGGGACTATCTTGGTCGCACTACCTTAAGGGATAGTCATTACTACTGGTTCCAAGGACAATGGCTTCCAACGCCACCGCGTCCGGAAACTACATGAAGCGCAGAATGAAGAACTGCAATCGTTGAGCGCCATTCACAAGTATATCCGTCCGGTGTGGCAAAAAACACAGTCCGGGAATATTGGAAAAAGCATTGGAGACGTGAAGGAGGGTTAGAAAGCGAGACTAGGGAGGTTCATCACCCGGGAACCGTTCATTTTCCGCCCTGAAAGGATGCGGCTTTCATCCATCCCGGCAAGGCCAAAGCACGAAAGCACGCCCCGCAGCAAACGCCAGATAACCTTTTATCGGGCGATCGGAGGAAGTTAATATTAGTGGGTCAAAGGCATTCGATGGACCGTATTTGCTGATATTGAGGCAGATAAGAGAGAACCGAATGCACAGAAGGCGCTCTCAAGGCATCTCCCGCGTCTATCCGAAAGAGATCAAGTACTGATCCAAGCTCTCAATGACCGACGTCGGCAATGGTGGAACCGTCCGTTTCAGACTGTCGATTAAAAATAAGACAATCTATTGTGTAAGTTCCAATCCAATTTGTTCGCTGACTACGTTAATGACACATTACGAACTCCGACGTAGTTCGATGGATTACATCGTGAGAATAAAATTAGGAAAAGAGATTAAAAGGCAGGCAAACATTCACAAGAAACAGGGTGGCTACTGATATCCAATTTTCAAATTCCCTGACCTCTCCCTGACTTTTCCCGGATGGATCTACCAATTTCCCTGACCGATCGCCAAAAGGCCACCTATTATTGGAATATTTTTTCTGCTGAATTTAAAATTTAATATAAGCTAGTGTGCCCCCGCTACTTCTCGAACTTAGCTTCGGTAGTTAAAAAAAAACGCGAGGTAAACTTTTCCGAAAAACATAGCCTCGGATTCCTTGTGTTGAGCGTAATACATTGTGATCATGACTTTTAGCACAACTAGGCAAATTCCGCAATAAGAATACACAAAAAGGATACATGTTACGTCTGATTTACAACTAAATAACTAAGATTCACAACTGAATACTCCACGAATATATGGCGCTTATTTCATGCACGTTAGCGACGGACGTTAGTTTTAGTTGGTGAAATAAAGGGCGGGAAAGATTGGCCGATAAACGTGATGGGAGAAAAATAACGAGGGTTCCAATACCCTGACAATTCCAGGTTTTCCTGGTTTTCCCTGACGATCGCCACCCTAAGAAAGTGTCATTTTTACCGCGAACGACAATAGACCATAACAGCTGCCAATTAGACTTTAAACCATGTTTTTCGATAAGTGGTGTATCTAGTCTAAATCAGGATCAATGGCAGGCTGCGGGTCGAATTACATTGGTCGAATTACAATTACATTTCAGTGGTTACGACCAAGTAACATGTGTTCTCGGGATCTAAGCGTCTGAAGGCGCATGGTATTGAGCCGAATTCACGTCGCTTTAAATAGTTTTGGACGAGTGAAAGAATTGTGAGAAGATGAAAAACAGTCTTCAGAATACCGAAAAGCTTTCATGCCAACGTACTGTTAAGGTGGCTGGAGCGGTAATCATGATTCGTTGAGAGTACAAACATTTTTAGGACTTTTCCGCCAAGTCGGAAAAAAATTCTTGAACCACACTTCACTTAAGAAAGCTGATGGCACGGTGGAAATGACCGCCATGTATTAATTATTAATGATGTAAGAATCACATTTTGAAATGCCATCATTATTAAAGCATTTTGATGATTATTATGAGCGCGAACTTCGAAATTTAAGCGGAAATCATACGAAAATACGTGGTGTTTACTCACCATGATACATTTATGTTTCTTAGCCACCACAGTAATAATATGAAAAGCATTATTTGGCGTTAAGGTGAAAATCTGCACATATTTAATTCGATTTAATTTAAAAAATACACGTCAAGTGCCATAAGCTTCGTATTGAAATAGTATTTTTTGGCACGAAATCAAATTAGTACTAAAAAATCTTTCACTTGTATCTATTCATGTAACTAATAAGTACAGGAATGCTAAGCTTCACGCAAATCTTAACATAAAATATTATCGCTCCAGCCTCCTAAAGGTTCTTTCACGACAGCAAAAAGAGCTATGATGAATTCTGAGCATTACTGGGACGGGTCGTTGAGGGCTCCACACTGAACATCTTTACAAAAGGATTCTCAGAATGGTTATCGAGGAAGAGTGGAAATACAATGAAACATATTTGCCATCTCAAACGTACGAGGCACATTTCGTGACGTGAGTAATAGCACATATACAGATCCTCCGCGGAAGAAACAAACGTAAGACATCACAACTTCAAAATCGTTGTGAAGTTATAACTGATTAAGCTTAGAATAAATGAAAAACGGGTCCAGAGCTTCCATGATCCACGATGCCACCAAGTTTGGAACGAAGAATTTGAATTGGATTGAAGAATTAACAGGAACGATGGGGGAAATAATTCTCAAGGACGTTTCATTACGTCAAGGGCTCCACAGACCTTCCCGCGTCCTCCCGACCCATCATTCTATAAAGGGACAAAAATTCGAAACGGGAGAGGAGCGAACCCTTCAGGCAATTTCGGGTCAGTTCCAGGATTCTGGTCTAATAAGAATATGCGGAATAAAAAAAGTACACCGAACATTTGAGCGGTCCTGACACAATGCGAGAGAACCTTACACTTACAACAGTTTTCCGCACGACTGTTTCCTCCCTGAACGAGGCAAATTCAACGTTAAAGGAATACCAAGGTGCGCTGGATAGCGAACGTGAAGAGGCCACGCATATATTCTTCGCCCAAAAATATCATAAATCACAAACCGCGCCCGGCCTTGGGATGAAGGGAGCGCATTCATCACAGATGACGATTCCCGCGGAGCTTAGTGACCTCTGTCATCACATGAAGCGGCGCTTGTGAATTCTATCCCCATTGTGGAGATAATCTCACGATGACTAACATATATTGAATCGCAAAGATAGATACACTAACTATAGCAGAATGTTACGGACAGGCGTCTCAACCGGACGATAAAGGAGTAGAACTTGCGTTTTGTTGATTCCTCTATTTTTACATAATTCATACCGTAATAATTCTTAACATCACTATTATTTACAAACTCTAGTAGCCGAATGGGAATTAATTTTTAATGTACAATTCGAAGTTATTCATTGCAAATCCCATCGTGATAAATGAGAGAAAATCAGAAGGGAATTGATTAACATAAAATCATTAGATTCTTTAACTCGGAGTCTTTAATCAAATTAGTCAACTCAGTCTGTCCACTTGAATGTGTGACTAAACCATAGAACTTATTAAAATCACAAGAAAAAAATTAGTACTGCATTACTCCATTTACTCGGAAAGGCATAAATAACTACGACCGAACAGACGAAGGGGAATTCAAGAGTTCTAGGAGATCACGCACCCATTACAGCAGTCAAATTAAAACGAAGCTGCACATCTCAATGCCCTCACCCGTTCTCGGTCCACATTCGAATAAAAAACGCCAGCAACGTAAAAAAGTACCTGGGCAACAAAACACAAACGCCGATGAGGGAAGATCTGCGTCACGCCGAAGATCAACAAAACTATGTTCGTAAAGGTTGAAATGAAGCACTAAATTCTCATAGGATTCCACTGTGATCACGAGGTCGCAATGCAACAGAAACACAGACAAGCGCAAAAATAAATACAGCCCAACGCTCAACCCGCACACGAGAGCATGCAGCCCCGAGAAATGCAAATCACGGCGGACTTCGACAATCGCTTCCGAGAGTAAATGGAGGGGGGAATCGATAGGGTGGAGTTGCTCCCACATCCTTTCGCAATCAATTCCCTTACTTCGGCTAGCATTAGACGCGGCCAACTCTTGCATTCTCGACAAAATGCAACGGACGGAAGGGACAGGATTCACCCGGGTCGGCGAGTTCGCCACTCGTCAGTGGAGCCGAAATAGAGAAATAAAGAAAGATGACATCTGCTCAAAAATATCCCTCGTTCATTCGACTTTCAAGACAGCCTTCCCAGTGACCCTTGACTGTATTTTGGTCGGCGAAGGCATACAGGAGATGAAGTAGCCTTGAGCCATCGATATGGATGCGTAAATTATTAATACCGTATGCCGGGGGGAGGCCGGCACAGTTTTAGAGGTCACACGTATTCAAATTTCTATTTTTTTTCAATGACATTTCTGCTGAAGACAATCTATTTACATATCGTTTCTCGTTTGAATTTTATACATACAGCTTCAACAATCTTAGAAAAAATATTAAAATGTATACAAAAAAAATACAAGATAGTATACCAACGTTTCATCGCGCGAACTCGTAGAAATTGGCTTCTACCTCAACTTCACCCCACCCATTTCATGCTAGGACTCAACAGACTCGGTGCAGACACAGATACACCTTACCAACCCTCTGTGTTTATTAAATTTTCCATTTCCTAAGTGTTGACCACTTCTCAAAAACCATTGCTTTCTTCTTCAAGGTGTTCTGCTTCCAAGTTTTGTTCGATTTCGGCGTACGGTAACTATCACAAAATGAAAGATACTTTGTAAACTTCCACACAATTGTTTAAACTAACCTTGGTTGGAACTTTGTGGTAAGAATGAACCCGTAAGAGTTTCAAGAGGAAATGAAAATAAAGGAAAGTTGGGAATTTTCAAATGTAAACTCCTGTAGGATGAAAGTAGGAGAAAAATTTTGCTTGCTCACCTAGAACAATTGATTTAGCTTAACTGTCACATAAAAATGCTGAAATGTGCTCTGGGTGGCCTAATGAAAATACGAAACATGGCCTCCAATATGGATGAAATTAACGACTTATAGAATCATGATGATACGGTATTAGTTTTAAAGTTTCAAATTAATCTGGTGAAACTTGTTTTAGTCAAACATATCGCTTTAAAGCAACAAAAATTACGTTAAGAAATCAATAAGAAAAATCCATTTAGGTCGATGGATCAACGGATTTAGAGATTAAGTAACATCAGTATTTTTCAAAGCTATTTCGATACGGATGCCAACGACTTTAAACTCATAAAAATGTTGAAAGAAGTAAAAAAAAAAAACGTTAAGCTTACAAGGCGAGGAAGCGTCAGGACCGGCAAGGCCTTGGGCGTCAAATAAGGCCAATGCTTTCACCGTCACAGTTCGCCATACCCTTTTCACAACAGACATTTTGTGTATGTTCGATAGCACATGAGAATTCCGTCTCTTCGACGTTCCTCAGGCCCTTATGAGTGCAGACGTCCGTTTTTCCCTTGAGAACTAAATGAATATTCGTTCACTAGCAGTCAAGGAGATGAAAGGAATGCGTTTTCGTCTGGATGATGGCACACGAAAGATGCCGTCCTCTCTACCACACAGATGGCTTCACAGAGCCCACAGAACCGAATCGTCAACGAGCAGGAACTCCGAAGTACCCCTTCTAGACCAGAACTTAAGCGAGGGCAATCAACAACTACACAAATAATTTACGTAGACACGAGCTCATGTTGTGCGAACAAATTCGCCTAAAATTCAGCGCCCACAAAGCTAGCTTTTTCATCTAGCTAGAGTTAAAACAAGAGATAAGAGTATTTCGTTACGCATTTCAATAACCCGTCAGTGACTGCCCTAATTGATGGCGATATAAGCATTACAACTCGAAAACCTAATTCTGCAGTTCCATTAATATGTGCTGAGCATAAATTAGTCAATTAATATAGATGAATTTAATTCATTAGTAATCATAGAGGACAAGCCATAAATGAATGCAGCACGTCACAAACATTTGAATAAATGGATACATTACATTAAGAGAATAAAAAATGAACTCTAGCAAAATAAAATATGAAAATAAGACGTACGCTCGATAGTCTTAATCTACGTACATCCAATTTCCATCAATACTCAATTTCAAGGAATACAATGAAAAAATTTCGAAGTTACAAGCATAACAGAATAGAACTTATTGGAAACAACAGAACGACATTTACTTCGTTCTTTTAAAATTTACGACCCCTGTTCCTGTTAGACACCCGCTTTTAAGATTTTTAAAGTCCTCATTCCAACTAAAAGTCTATAAAAAAGGGGAATTGGACGAAGAGCACAGGAAAAAATCATAGACAACTCACTCAGTCGTAGTCGTATCACAAAAATTATTCAATCTATCACCACATAGTGTCCACAGTTCCGGATCTTTGGGGATTAAAGTGAAAGAAGCTCACTTTAGTTCTTTGGGTTGAAGAGACACATCGTGACTAGTTGGACCTCCGTACTACCCTCCTCACCACATAAACGGCCTGGAATCATTAGCAAATGGCGTCATGGCTCAACGCGAGCATTTACGACACTATCGACAAGAGTTCAACCGAAATAGTAATGCTCGTATCATTGAAAGAACGGCAGGAAGGACTAATTAAAGGCAAATTCACATCAACAATGACCTTCCAAAGGCGTGAATGGCCCAACAATAACAGAGGTCGCATGAAAGACAAACGTATAGGTAATAGAAGCAGAGAAGGAAAGAATAGCCACTGGCGCCCAGGAATTCATTGTACACCGCAAGTATTCGCGCAAACCGCTCACCCGGGAGAGAGAATTGCAAGCGAGGGGAATATGGGGCGGGACACGCTGTTCACTTGCGTCAAAGCCAGCCGAGCGTGAATTGAGCTTCACAAGGCTCATTAGACCAAAAATCGCTCGCCTTCACTTCCTTCCATCCATTTCCCCGCTAAACAAGAAAAAATGATGTCTACTCAGTTTCTCGCAGCACGGGCATTTCGACAATCCTCACTTTCCGACGAGAGAGCATATTAACTCGAGTCCGCGAACAAAGCCCGGCCCCTTTGCCGCCACCGCCCACTGCTAATCTACTACCCGCGTTTCACATTACGAGATTTTCTCGGATAAAAAAATACGCAGAGAGGAAAACGACAAATGAACTCGAAAACGATTTTTACGGAGCCTTCAGGCACGCTCGGTAATCGGCGCCCAATTTGAAGCAAAATACGGCGGAATGCCTTACGAAGAGAATATCGCCAACAGAATGTCTTAGCTGCCGGTAATGCCTTTCCCTTTAATCCACATTTCCACTCTTCTACCACGGCAAGAAAGGAACCAAATTACAAAATAAATACGGTTAGCTTCCAGTGGAAATATAAGAATACATTGTCTAAAATTACCTTTGACAATCACGATGCTTGATGTCGTTTTTTCACATTCACCTGGGATTAACACGTGAAGGAAAAATACACAGGACATGAAAGTAAAAATCTGGCGCGTTTGGTGAGCCATAAGTGAGACATAGAGACTGGAGTTGACTTTCGACGCAAAGAAAAATAATGGCTCCTAGGAACTGAGTACCACCCGAGATTCACAGAGAGAGAAAATGTTTCGAATCAAAGTACTGTTTCTCCGCAACTATTTCTGACTCTTTGCCACACATTGCTTCCAAAGACTCGACGAAATTGGAAGGATAAGGAGGCATTAAATAATTAAAGAGTCTTTAAGAGAGAGCTGATTTTAACTGAAAACAGTCTAGACTATGCACTGAACTAGCCAACCGTTCTTCCACTTTAAGAGATGCCGAAGAAAATCTTCACGGGCACAACGTTTAGTATAATACCACGTTGTTCTATGCACTCAATTGCACCCATAACAATAGCAGATTAAGGAACTGTAGTACCAAAAAGACTAGATTAAGAAAACACTATCATCTTTCCCATGCCACTTTCTTAATGATTTTAAGTCATGTAATATTTGCCGATGAGCGAATGAATTTTACCAAGACGTCGTCTTCCGATCTGCTTCATAGAATTTTTCCAACAGTTTAACCATAGCCAACATTGCTGAGATATGGAGGGGGGGAATGTACAAAGACCATCCTTAACGACATCGGACTCAGAAAATGAATGACTTGAGGTGCCCAGTTCAAATCCTCAAACTCAACATACGGGTATCACCAATGCAGGTTCACATTTTGGTAAAATATTATCATTTGGCCCTAAGTAAAATAATGCCAATACACCTTATGTCTCTAATTGTAAGCAAATGCTTATCTCTAGTGAGGTCAAACCCAAGGTGTTCGCTTCCTCCAGATTCGCAGAGAGAGAGACAGCGATCGGAGGATTTCACAAGGCGTTACGGCTGAGGAAGCAGCCGGATCAATGGCGCGGGAGACCCATTGACCTTCGTCTTGCACAGTGTTTCCGATCATTGGCTGCGGACGCCGAGGCGAATGGAAATCCTCCATGAGGCAACGTAAGGAGAAGAGATGTCGAGCTCATCCAACGCTGACTTCGGCTCATCAGATGCACATCGCGGCGGTCATGCACCGATTATGACAAGGGTCCACTTGCCTTCTGTTTAAAATACTCCCGAGCACCAACATAAGCACACGATTTATGCGAAATTTCAGTGAACACACAATAAGACATGTAAAAAGAAAATTTTCCCAGAACAGGTCGGACAAAATAAGCGGGACTTGTCAAACCAAACCGGATGAATTCTTCAAAACTTTTCATATTACTCACGAAAATAAAAGGGCAGCATCACATACTATGAAGGTGGTCGACATAATTATGGACAACAAGCCGTTTATAGCACGACTTATCATTCAAATGGCTAAATAATTGTGGAAAAGGAGGCGAATGAACAAAAAAGACACACCCCGATAGGATATCGCTTTCAAGCAACAAAAATTACGCTAAAGAATTAATAAGAAAATCCACTTAGGTCGATGGATCAACGGATTTAGAGATTAAGTTACATCAGTATTTTTCAAAGCTATTTCGATACGGATGCCTACGACTTTAAACTCTTTAAACAACAGAAAAAGAAATGACCACAATGGAACCGTCACGCGCATGATGGCAAGATGGCGAGAAAAAAATTAACACGTCGAATTCAAACGACGGGATCCGTTAGCATGCAGCGAGTAAAATAGTACTTCTTAAAACTGTAGTTCTGACGCGCTTCAAACACCGAGAGCTCCCATTGCTTTCTACCAGAAAACAAAATCACAAGAACGTACATACCAGCAGAAGAAGTGAACGCAACAATAGACCAATGACAAGCAAACTCATTGCAAGGGTATAATATATACAAAAGGAACAAAGATCCAGAAAACGAATCAGACCGTGTTTACGTACTCACAAACTAGGGGTATATCCAGAGCTCATTCATCACCACTTACCTAAAAAGAATAAAAAAGTACATTAATTTTTACAGAGCAGAAAAAATCACGAACGCGGACACACAAATACGTGTTAGTTATTAAAAATATGAAATCACAACTCAATTCCGATAAATACAATTTCACCGGCTGAAATAATCAACAACACAATTAAGCGATAATTCAGCTGCGTTATCAATTAACCCGTCAGTCCATAACCATACGACAAAATACAGCAGTCCACTTGATCCAGTCGTCCGGTAATGTTAAATATAAATAAACCATGACCTATAAGAAGAATGAAAGCATAAGGAATTTTTGGGGAAATTTTTGACATCCTAACTAAATGTACCAATGATGTGATATCTCCATGAAGAATCGATTCGCCATCTACAAAAGTTGAATCACGGAAGACGAATTATTAACGGGAGGAGGCCAATAGAATAATCGAAGAAGGCCATTAAAAATGATAAAAGATCTTCATTTTGAGACTTATTACAGTCAAGTGCCACTGGCGGACACCACTTAATCTAGCCAGTGAATATTGAACATTTGGGAAGGTTAATACCACACCATATTCCGCTATCTACCAATAAAATACTAGTGTACAGCGCGTTCGGTGCCCCACAAGTTAAAACTCACTACAATGTCATCGATATTGAATTCACCGAATCGATGTGTTGAAATCAATCGACTATCCACTTTCAGTTTCAACCAAATGCTTACCAATAAGCCTTTTATAATAGCCACGAGTAGGTACTAAACGTACACCCGGGTAGCATTTTGGAGGAATATGGGTTTTGTGGAAGGACGCAATTAACTTGACTAGAATTGCCTTGGCTCAAGAAGCATTTTAAAAAAGGAGGGATTTGATGACGGGTGGTCTGAGAAGAGACGCAAAGCAAAGGCTGGCGAAAACTAAATGCGGAATGGTGCGTGGCGCTGCGTGGATCATTGCGAATTGAGGATGCACGAAGACTTGAGGCATTAGAGATATGGGTGAGGATGACGGAGTGGGTGAGGTGGGTGGCGAGAAAGAGGAACGAGGAGGTATTACACATGGTAGAAGAGGAGATGGAAGCTAGAGGTGGAGGTTCAGAGGAGTCGGGAGGGATGAAGGGAGGACGTTCAACAAGAAGAGGGAAAGTTGAAGATGGTAATAGATGGGAGAACACAGGGGAAAAGGATAGGAACTTCGGACGAAACAAAAAGTAGTAGATGATGTGAGGACATAAGAAGGACCTAATGGCGGGTCATTTATGAGAGGGAAAACGAAACGATGTGCAAGAATTTGGGAGGTTAGGATAACAACTACCAATCAGCACTTAGAATACTTGAGTGAAGGACTAAACATATTCACGCTGCACACTTAAAAACAGTCTCATGCCATTGCGACGGCAATCCTTCAAAGCGGCAAAATATCGCAACGAAAATTAAAATCCCCGGTGCTAAGTAGCATCTGATCACAATGCTTTACACTTTAACTACAATATGGAAAGCGGAGGAGGAAAATAACGGGAAAGGCTCACTCATTTTGGTCCCTTCCAAGTTATAAGTCCCACTGAAGGTGACAAGGAAGTAGGAATCTGCGGGTATTTCCTCGCCCTATTGAGGGAGGCATTACTATGTTACGTATAAACCACTCGGGAGAGTCTTGGCCATTTCTTCCTTCCCCTTTGTCTCCATTAACGTGCGCGGCCGGAAGCGCAAGAAGCGGCAGCAGCCGCGCTGACCTCTTCCGACCTGTCACTGGCTGACAGCGTGCCGAACGAAAGTGGAGGTGTGATGAGAGGACTAAAAAAATGAAAACCGTGATTCATTCAAGTCTTTCGAAGAGACATTAGATAATGTGAACCTAATAAATTCGCCATTCGAAACCAGGATGAAGCAGGAAAGACATTCAAATCTAAAGCTTATCTTTTACATGGACCTTATGGCTGATTAAGAACACATCTCGGTTAGAGGCTACTAGTCTTAATCGCCAATTTTACGGCTTCATCCCACAGACAAGCAAAAAACCTCTATGTGTACCACGATTCATGTCTGCTCAAATGTCATACACAAGCTCTAAAAATAAAAATTACTATTAAAAGAATATTACTAAGCATCAGCGGAACCCCTCTGAAAAAGACCCGCTGATTAAGCCCTAAAAATTGGAATTATTATTAAATGAATAATACATAGCATTAGCGAGGCTCCTTTGAAAATTGCCCATTGACTTTCTAAGAGGGCTGTCGCTCTGGTACAAGATTTTCGCGCGGCAACGGCGGGGGCGTCCGACTCCCCACCCTCCCAATTAATAGTAGGGCAGAAACCAGAACGAACGGCAATGATAATTTATGCTTGAAGTGCTGCTGAGGGCAGGAGAGAAGGGAGTGCAAAGGAGCGGGCAAGGAGGCACGGAGGAGGGACCCAATCGCAGTGGGAGAGGACGGAGACAAAAAGACAAAGAGAGCAGGGACGAGAAGGCGAGCTCGGCGGAGACGGACGAAAGAGAGAGAGGTTTGTGTGTTCCGCGGGGAAAGTCGTCGACCTCACAGGGCACTCGCACTCGCTCGAGGAAAGCGAGATGGCTGGGAAACGGTGTGGAGACAAATGGGTGGAAGGCGGGCGATAACTAGGAGGAACGAGGGTGAAAATGGCGCGGCGCGCTAACGAGGGCAAAGAAGAAGAAAGGGCGGCCGGTAAAAGGAGGCGGCGATAGCGACCAGGCCTCGCACTTCGGCGGAAAGAAAACGAGAGACGGGGTGGAGTGGCGCAACTGAAGAGGGAGCTGTGAGTCTCGAACCTAGCGACGGAGAGCATCGACACGTAGCAACGCACCCGGAAGTCCATCCTCATTGAGAGCGGGTGCACGTACGTAAAAGTATAAGTATTGCAGTAGAGGATCAAGAAACACATCGGAAATGTTTGACATAAATTGACGAGAAAGACGTCAAAAAAGTTATTTTACGGAGAAAGACCGCACCTTGCTTGAGAGAAAGAATTTCCGGGGACGATTGGCGAAAAGGTTGATTAAGAAACTGGAATAACAACTTCCGCAAAATTTGTAGATAGCTATACCCACGAAATAGAAAGTGTAACAGGGTCATCAGGAGAGTCTAGGAAAAATACCCTTCGATATAAAAGAACTCATGAGGGACTAAGAACCTTATCTAAATAAGAGGACACCGGAACAGGGAAAAACTTCGCTTACATCTACATCTACGTAATACCCTGCGAGCCACCACGAGGGTGTGTGGCAGGGGGTGAAGATCACCAAACATGCACTATTGCCATGTTAGTAGGATATATAATGTAGACATGCTAGAAAATAGGGTCATAGTTTATTAGTTACTACAGTAGATTATTAGTTATTGCAAGTAATTGCAGTAGTTATTACAATAGAATATTAGTTACTACGGTATAGTACAGGTTAAAATCTACATAATAAGGAAGGGATTATTGGTAGTTATTACATGCATCATGCACTACAGACTATTCTAACTATGTTTCACCTACCTATCCCTGCTACGTTGCCTATTGTTCTCTCTTATGGTACGCGGGAAAAATGACATTTTAAATCTATCGGTACGACAATCTATCTCTCTAATTTTGTTAATATGGTCAAACCTAGCATAATACGCAGGGGTTCTTAATATATATCTAACGTCATCTGTGAACAAATCGGTTTCGAATTTACTTAAAAGGTTTAACCTAAATTTTAACCTGCGTTCTGATAGTAATTCCCATCCTAGTTCTTCTATTAAACTCGTAACTCTAATACAATTATCATAACGACATTTAACAAACCTAGCAGATCTCCTTTGCACGCGCTCTAATTCTTTTATCATACCTTCCTCGTAGGGATCCCATATACTAGCGGCATATTCTAAATGAGGTCTGACAAGTGTAAAATAGCTTCTTTCTCGTACTCTCATCGCATTTCTCTAGAACCCTTTTTACGAATCCTAATCTACGGTTTGCTACACTAGTTATTTCCCTGATGTGTTTCCCCCATGACATGTCTTCACTGATGGTGACGCCTAAGTATTTAATAGATTCTACGTTACATATTTTGTTTTCTTTGATGCTATAATTATTCCGGGGAAGGCCATTCTTTTTCCAAAAATTCATAATCGCGCATTTCTTCAAATTTAATTCTAGCTGCCATCTATCACACCAATCATCAATCGCATCTAAATCCTTAGCTAAACACTGTCTGTCCTCTTCATTTCTAATTTCCTTATACACTACTGCATCATCGGCAAAAAGACGGAGCTTGCTATTTTTTACTACACTATTCAAGTCGTTTACGTAGAGAAGAAATAAAATTGGGCCTATCACGCTTCCCTGGGGAACACCCGATGTAACTTTTACTTCGCCTGAGCTGACACCATCTAATACCACCCTTTGAACGCGTTCATGTAAGAAGTTTCCTATCCAGCCTACTATATTACTGTCTATTCCGTATGATGCTAACTTCGCGAGTAACTTACAGTGGGGAACCTTGTCAAAAGCTTTTCTAAAGTCAAGAAACGCTGCATCTACCTGTACGTTACCTTCTCCGGAAACTAAAATATCGTGAACAAAAAGACCTAATTGAGTTTCGCAAGATGGTCCTTTTCTGAACCCATGCTGGTTTGTTATTAATAAATCCTGGCTGTCGAGGTGTCCCATTATTGATGTAGGAGCTTAGGAGCGGAGCTCACGATGAAAAATATCATTCACCTCGAATGAAATCCAGACTCTTTGTAAGGGTTGGAGCAAAATGAAGGTAACGGGCAGTTATCGTTATTCCCACTTTAACGAGTAATATCTCATACTATTAGTGAGCATGTACACTAATAAATCATTGCTGCACACTACGCATACCTGTGACCAATCATGTGATTTTGTTAATTAAAAGGTTCTTATTTATTTATGGCTCTAATTCTGCTGACGAGTGTGGAACTCCACGAATTTAAAGGATATGCGGCTGCTCAGAGTTAATGCTTTCATTTCACAAGTACCTATTTGAAGCTACCAGCAAATTCAAATATACCAAACGCGATACACAGCCTCCAACTAAAGCAGTACAAAATTCGCATAATATGGTCGCTTCTAAATTCACCGCCATCCAATCGAAGGACGCGGATGGTAGCTTAATCGGCGTCTATTGAAGTCGGCGATTCCTCGGCTCCGGGAAATAAAAAAAGTCGACACTATTATTAATCATAAGGAGTTTTACGCTTCGTAACGCTCAGTTAAACTTATGGAGCGAGTCAGTTTTTTTCTGAAAACAGCCAACAGAACACGCGCAGCGAACTTAACCGTGGCTGCACAGTGAACCGATGTAGCAGATAAATCGCAGTTAAGGTTGATATACATATCATGAGCTTCAGAAAAAAAGCAAATGGAACTTAAAAGAGATCCACTACGCAGAAATTCCCATAGCGTGAAAATCTTCCGACTTCATGCTCAATTAATTTCGCAGAAATGGAAGCATTTAACTTCATACAATTTTCTAAAAATGTAACGTCTTCAATCTAACCAGAAGTTTCCCTCCGCCACGCCGAGGGAGTTGGGCATCACTTCGACGAAGATTTCGTTTGGCGCCAATTACACTCAGGAAATTCCCCAAAACGGCTTCGGTGCATTAACTGAAGGCAAAGAAGGGGTAAAGGCACTCCAGCCCGGTCGCTCGCCCGTCTTGCCTTCACTATCCTTGAATGCGCGGAGGAATCGAAGCAATGAGAGAGGGAGGGAGGAAGGGAGGGCGAGGTTCAGAACGTGGAATCAGGACACCTTTGTTTCGGAGCGACACAGAGAGACATTGCCGAACAGATAGACGCAAAAATTCGTCCTTTATTCGCGCAGATCATAATAAAAACTGTGCTTTGTCCATTTCACTCCCATAATACACTGTCACCATTTTACCTCCCAAAACCTCATCCCTCACATCTTTACACGGCTGGTGTCCTAACTCCTGCCACCCGCCCATGCGGCGGCTCGCCGAGTAGTTAGTAGATGTAGATGACTGAAATTTCTACAGTTCATTCGCGAAAAGTTGGCCAACACTCAGTAGCCTACTGCGCAGGTGGGCCTAGTCCATCTCAGAAAATAGGGGAAGCAGCACTTACTGAGAGGGGAGCCATGCGCGAAGGTTTCCCGCGATGGAAAGGGAGGGAGAAAGTGGGGGAGGACGCTTCCCCTTCAAATCTGAAGTTCAGTTTGCCGACTTGTTTACGCTCGCACGTTGTCCAGAAAACGCAACTATGTTGTTATAATTTTGATTTCTGATACTTCGCATAGGATAGGCAAAAGATTTGTACTATTCTCATTAATGCAAGATAAAGGCACAAATCCTAAAATAAAGACGCACGAGTTGCCTCCCCTCCAAGGCCAGAGGCACCTTCCCCTCCACTCGCTTCCGTTCTTCCTAGAGGCACTGTTCTTCCTATTCCGCCGGACGGCATGAAAAGCCTACCCCTTGATGGGCAAAATTGTAAGAACTTGGACTAGTCCGAACCAAAATCGTTCACTGCGCATGACGTACGGCGGGCGGATACCCCTCCAAAGTTCCCCCTCTCCTCCACTTATTTCCTCTCTCGCGTGACGTCATCGGCCAACATTTCTCCAATGAACCGTACCTGCATGTTTTAACCCTTTGGAAACATTGAAGCGCACTTTGCGAAGAATTAGTCGATTCCAATTTAGATAGGTGTTTTTTTCCTTGGCACGACTATGAATTTGTTCTGAATTCCACAACAAACCAAGTATAGCTTGGAGCCTCCGAGTCTCAAGGGGCTGCCAACTCAATACCTTTAAAAGCTGTGAAACACAATATGTTCGCTCGCTGCAGTTGTTAACGAAGCGTGCAGCTTTCCTTTGTATTTTATTTACTTTTTGGTTAGATCTTTAAGCACAGGGTCCCAAATGCTAGCGGCGTATTCGAGGTGTGGCCTAACCAGAGCGAAGTAGCTCCTCTCAGTTGTGATTCAGCACAACAGTTTCGCCAGCTATCCTGCTGACGTCCTCAGGGGAAGGATGGCGAGAAGGTTTTGGTCCGTCCTTATACAGGCCAAGTTTGGCGCCAAAAAGCGATCAATGCTCCGGCCAATCATGGGGCAGCGTCGCGTTTGCGCGGGAATCTTACTACTCTCTACCAAGCGCTGTGCAATGGGTATCCATATTCTCTGTTAATCTGGCCTAGCCCTCGCTATCCTTAACCTGAGGACGCCAGCAGGATAGACGGCGAAACTGTTGTGCTGAATGACAACTGACGCGGATGCAACCCGAGAAATGTTGAAATCATTTGATCAACGCCGCGGAAACCTGCGAACTAACAGAGCTCCTCTCTTTTACCTTTTCATTTGAGGACCAAACGGCCAAACTCTTTTACGGCCGTGTGGCGTAAATGGTTTCATCAAGAAATACGGTGTCAAAGAATAATGGTTAAAATAAATAGGCATCGGAAGACACCAATGAAAAATCCCCACGAATAGTATGAGAAATAACAGGTTTAATAAAAACGCCGAAAGGTGGGACAAGCCTAAAATACCAAGTTAAAGATGAAAAAGTCTCGTGAAACCTTGGCTGACGACGAGGGCAGGCGCATTAAAAATATACGTGATAATTGTAAACGATACAAACATCAAGTCTATTCAAAGTATATACATTTATCTTTACTTGAGCTAACTTCTAACGAAATAATTTTTGCTGGGTACCAAATTAATATAATGACAGCATTGTAACACGGGAAAAAATTCGATTTCTTGAAACTACGGATAATCAATACACTTAAATTATTTTTGAAAAAAGCATGGCGGAATTCAAAGCATGATAATGAGACGAGGTGAGCCCTCTGTCACATCAGCTTCCTACTATCAGCATGTTTCCATGAAAGCATTGGTCAGTGCTGCCGCAAGCTGACTGATTCTTATCAGCATTGCATAGGCTTACACCCAAAGAGCGGTTAGAGCAATGAGGGTAGGGTGTACTGAGTACTTTCCCCAGCAACATCCTGAATTTAAGGAAGAAGATTAGGGGCCAGTTCCCTTCCCTGTGGTGCTCTTGGTTTCCAGGAAGGATCTAACCC
Source organism: Ceriagrion tenellum (assembly GCA_963169105.1). Lineage (NCBI taxonomy): Eukaryota > Metazoa > Arthropoda > Insecta > Odonata > Coenagrionidae > Ceriagrion > Ceriagrion tenellum. Next base: position 140,819,834 of record OY720637.1, on the reverse strand, counting down.
ACAATCTTCAACCCAAGGAGCAGTTTGATCGCTTGAGAGTCTGCCAAGGGCATACATACGAAACCCAATGGTGTGTGTAATCGGTACGCAAGGGTGGAGATGGCCAATTTCTTTCTCGCTGCGGTCTATGGTTTCCCAAGAAGACTTAATACTGGGAAAAATTACACAGCCTTCGTAGATTTGGACGCCCACATTAACACCCGGTATCTCATGTCATTAGCCTCTGGCATTAGCCCCTCCCCAAAGGATTCCACGCCGTCCAAAAAGGAAGGAACGTTGTACCGCTCGGTGTGCGAGCGGTAGCTTCTGAGGCACACGCTGGAAAGGTAATCACACCCCATGGTGTCATCCAATTATAAGTCGCGCCCGCTAACCGAGACTGTCCGATGAATTTGATGTCTGATATGCGCACAGTCTTCACCTGAACTTGAACCATGAACCTCGGCTCTTAATTGGGGCGCTCATAACACATGCCTAGTACCATTGCCTACGACAGAACATTTAAAACGAAGATATCAACAATAGCCCACAAAGTTGAGCATTTAAAGAACTACCGTGGTCATCACTACCTTGATACGGCGAAAATTAAAACGCTGAGCCTAAACTTAGGAAACTTTCTTCGCACCAGCGGTTCCAAACCTTTTTCGACTAGCGTACCCCTTGGTATTCTTGTCACTGACACCACGCGAAGTGCGGGAATATCCTCGACCCACTTCCTACAGTGCTTAGCTTTTCTCACGTACCCCAAAGAGGTCCGCGTACCAAAGGTTAGTAGGCAGCGCTGCTTTTTACGGTAACAATCTCTTCGGAACGGACTAAGAATCTCCCAAGGCGTTTGACGTGCCGCTGAGAAAGAAAGACGTATGCCATGTTACAATTCAGGTATACCCATTGGTATTCCAGTACTAAATTCCGATTAATCCAGTCAGCACGAGCCTGGGTCATTAGTGCGAAGTGAAGCGGACAACTAGCGATAATACGTACCTGTGGGCGAACAATACATCAAAAAAGTAAGCGATGGCAGCCGTCACCAAGGCTTATCTCGTAGAAACATCTACTTATTACCCTGCTAGCCACCACAGGGGTGTTTGACAGGGGGTGACTTACGTGTTCCTTGATGGATTTTCTGAATATTATCTGCAAGCAGGGTGCTAAATCTGAAGCTAGTTCTCTATACACTCGGGAAGGAATTCCTTCAGGAACGGGTGACTTATTTGGACTGAGTGATTTCAACCAATTTTCTATTCCACGAGCACAAATATCAATTAGCGACATCGTTTGCCGGTAACGATCGTTAAGCCTCACGGATTTATTCAGCGAAGACTTGGAGAACACGCTTTGGAAGAAGGAGTTTAATAAGTTAGCATTGTCCGAACTGTTTGTCAGTACATCGCCATTAGAGTTTCTCAGTGGATTGACTGTAGATCTTCTGTCTTGAACTTCCCTACGTATGACCAAAGAGCTTATGAATTATCCACTAACTGTTCTACAAGTGTTTTCCTCTTGAAATCCATGAATGCATTCCTAAATGCTTCTTTTGTAGCGACTTGTAGACAACTGAGAAACGCTGAGAAAAAAAAATTTACTATCAAAATAAATTTAACAAGGTCGCGCAGGAACAAAATAACATCCCTTAAACTTAACGACGGTAGAATAATTACTATTTGTACTGAATTTCGCCCTAACCATCTCTCACGGAGCTCGCAATACTTGTCATTACGAACGCCATGATGAATTAGTAGGACTCTAACGGCCAGTTCGTAAGCCATTCTATTTTCACCACAAGTCAAACTACTTCATACCCATGGTACCATTTTATGGCACAATTATATTATGTCACCTGTTGTGATCATGAAGTAGGTCAAAAGGCTGAAAAGGTGACGTTACCTCCTGAATTCAAGGAAAATTAATAGCGGCTGGTACGGCTTAACGTTGATTGAAAGACGGCTCTAGTTCAGCTAGTCGGGCAGCCTCTCGCGATTGCAGAGGCGAATATCGCCACAAATGGGAATCTCATCGCTGATTTCCTCAGGGGGGAGAGCGATCTCTATTCATGTGAGGGTACAACGACGAGATGAGAGCCGGAGAGCATTCGGATGGGATGAGGGCACTGAGGCGGCATTCGCGGGGTCGGCAAAGAAGGGAGATGGGCGGAGGAACGCGGGAGGAAGGAGAAGGAGGTAAGGTGAGCGCGAACACACAACGGAAACGGAGGAGAAATGAGAAGGAAGAGAAAGAGAAATGAGAAGAAGAGAGACGCGTGCGGCGTGGGAATCGCTCGCACCCTCTCGTCTAACGCGGCAGGCACGACCATGAATATATATTATGGATTTTGATGTTTGGAATTGTTGCCTAGGCTACGTGTTGCCTAAATTTCCACTTTTAGTTCACCCAGTCATTGGCGCCACTCCGACTCAGTTGTTATTGTAAATAGACGTATTTAATTGTTGCTAACGTGTGACTGTGGTGAATATTCAATAACGATCGAGGAGATATGAATTACTTGATGCTTTGAAAAATATCTTGCTATTTTTGTGATCTAAAAGTTACTTTGCAAATGCTAGAGAAGAAATATCTATTACAGAAAATAAGAGGTTTATGAAACGTCCATCGTGTGCCGACGGCGATGTTTGCCAGACTCTGATTCTAATTTGACTGAATTAAGCCCGTTCGGCTCAAATAAAGAATTAAACAGAGCTTGCTTCGTACCAGGCTGCAAAACAGGGTATGCGTCTACGATGACCCAAAATAGGAGACTTGGATTGAAAAATAAGAATCTGTTCAAGGCGGCGGTAAGTGCATTCCTTTTTACCTACACTGCAATGATGGCCATTGGCAATACTCATAAAGTCACCTCGCATTATTATTAAATATCCGTTTAGCGATATTCACGAAGTGCTAAGAAGTTAATTGTGCATTTGTGTAATTAAATTTGGAGAGGAATTAAATATATCCGTAGACCGGACGATATTAAAAAAGTGTATAATTACGTCCCGCGTGTAGTACTAAAATTTCTATCCACTGCATTATGGTTAATTGTAAGTAAAACCCATGTATATTCATGGTAAAACCAGTACGACGTGTTTATTTACAAACTATCGACTGTATTTAATTTGAACTTCCGTCTTTCATCACGAGGTGGCACCACTGTCCAAAAAGTTTTTTGTTTACGGAGTTCTAGACAACAGCTTTTGGCGAAGAGATAACAATCCATAATATATATTCATGGGCACGGCAATTAAACAAATGGAACGGGATGAACAGGTACGAGCTGACAGACGGAGGAACGCTCTGTCGGACACCCTGTTTCGAATGGATTGGACTATCTGCATTTGCAGGTTGGTAACATTCACGGAATGCAATAGGTAATTTAATAAGAATTTTCTTTCAATGAGAAAACCCTCAATATCAGCATTAGTACCCATTTTTCCCACGATGGGTATGCTGTAGTTCTACACTTCATTCTTCTTTCAGCTAAACGATTTTTTTCCTTCGTAATTCCTTTTTTTTAGTGCCTCATTATTTACTTTATATATCATTCCCTAATGGTAGGCAGCTTTCCCCGCGAAAAAATAATTTATAAACAAAATTTTCCCATTTTATTCGCAGTCCTTCGATGGTGACTTTCTTCATTACATGATTTGAAACATACCTATTCTCACTCATAATAAAAGATACTTGGTTTCATTCCACACAATTTAATAGAACTCGACCATGGTTTCGACACCGCGTGTAATACTCAGGTCTTGAGGATGACACGCGGTGTCGAAACCATGGTCGAGTTGTATTATGTTGTGTGGAATAAAACCAATCTTTTATTATGAGTGACAAAAATTTCCACAATGTGAAGCCGGAAACTATGTCTTATATACCTATTCTCCTCTGAAATTGTCAAAACATGATACTTTCTACAGTAGAACGTCGCCTCTAAAAAATGACCATACAGGAAACTAAGACGAGAAGGCTGAGCGAGATTTAAATTCCTGAAGCTATGAAGGAAACCCCGTTCACTTGTGCGTGGCGAGAATATTGCTAACGAGTGAACATTAGGAAGGACCGCTCACTGAGTCATTAAGAAGTTCGAGTCGAATTCGCTGGGAGGAGTCATAGGCCATCGAAGAGTAATAGCCATTGCCAACCGAGATGATTACATAGAGGTGTAGCGTGAAATTCAAAGGAATATACCAGAAATACATCGAGATGTACAAACCCATATTTACCATAGGTCGCACGAGAGGAATCAAAGTGAGCCATTCATTCCCACCAAACTTCAGGGAATGGCAAGGTCAGACTGTTGGGACAAGGGAGATCATTATATTCCGAGGACAACAACAGCTGATAGTGAGGGAAAGGAAAGAGTCGCATGAGTACGTGGGCCATAGTGGCAGGTTGGAGGGATGGCAGACGAGGACGGGGCAACCTCCCCTCACCGCCTTGCCCCGCTATATTTCCCTTCCCCCCTCCCTCTCCCCCCCACTTCCTCCCGAAATAGCGACAACAACCATCCGTGGATTTATGGCGACTCCTCACGGATTCTTCATTTTAAAGGCGGCCTTAATTTTATCGCAAGACCAATAAATGATGAATCACACTTGCCATTTGCGAGGAATGAGATAAGGGAGGCTTAAACTAATAGACGGACGGGATACCCGGGTGAGCCAGAGGAAATGCAAAAGGATTACCGCGAAAGGAAACAAATGAAACGCGTCCTGAAGAGACAGCCAATGAACTAAGCTCGTATATTAAATAAGGTGGCTACTGATATCCAATTTTCAAATTCCCTGACCTTTCCCTGACTTTTCCTTGATGGATTTACCAATTTCCCTGACCGATCGCCAAAAGGTAACCTATTATTGGTATATTTTTTTCTGCTGAATTGAATTTTCTACAGCAGCTTTAAATTGTCTCATAATCGTCTCGGATTTTTAGAACTGCGCGCATGTATTTTCTATAACTTAGTGTGCTCCAGAAACCTCTCGACCTGAGTCTCTGAAGAAATAAAAAAACGCGAGGTAAAATTTTCTGAAAAACATAGCCTCGGATTCCTTTTGATGAGCGTAATACATTGTGATCACGAATTTTTAACTACTAGAAAAATATCGCAATGAGGATATACAAAAGGGATACTTCGTACGTCTGATTCATAGCTAAATAACTAAGATTCGCAACTAATAATATTCTCAACTGAATATTCCACGAATCGATGGGGCTTATTTCATGCACGTTAGTGATGGACGTTAGTTTTAGTTGGTGAAATAAAGGGCGGGAAAGACTGATCAATAAAAATAATGGTAGAAAAATAACGAGGATTCCTATTCCAGTTTCTCCTTGACTGTTACGAGAATTCCCTGACTTTTCCTGAAATTCAATTTTCCCTGACAATTCCTGGTTTTCCCCGACGATCGCCACCCTGTTAAAGTGATGATGAGGGGAGGTAACGAATGGCGTCAGCCAATTAAGACAGGCATGAGACAAAAAGATCCAGGCCGGCGGACCAACTAACTGAAGTCCCGACAACAGAAACCATGCTGATCATAAATCATGACATTGCAGCCAATCACTCTGTTCGGTAAGCATCCAATCCAACAATTCAATTTCTTAACGGCAACAAACCTTTGTTCATCCTTATTATAACGACACCATCAAAGGGTTACATGACTGCCCTCATCATATGACATCAAAGGGTTACATGAAAAAAACGCAATGTTCGTCAAGTTCATAGGAGTGGAAACTAGAGAAAATACCCCAGAAAGGGACTACAAACTCGGCACTCGTCGCACTCTGTTCATCATATATTTTGTTTTCAGACACGCAATAGAACAAATTGTCCTTATTTCCCCGTCTGGAACTGCGGTCAACTTTATTCCATTCTAAGGGTTTAATACCACATTCAAAGAATAGAAAATGCGTAGAAGTAAGTAGAGTTATCAAAGACGGAATGACGATTTGAAAATGTTTCACGCAGAATTTTAAAACCTCTCATTCATGGATCTTAATTAATGAATTAATAGCTAACCGTGTATACTCCCGTTTCCCTAATCATACGATAAAGAGTAAATTTTAAATTATTACATACCGAATACAAACATTTTCCTTCGACGATGCCGATTTAAAAGGCTCTTTATTAAATCGACATTGATTCTATGCCCTTTCCGGATAAATTGCACTTGTATTCCGGTAATATCGGAAAAAAATGGTTAACCAGATATTCCTTAGAATACCAATTCTTCAGTAGATTTTGAGTAACGATCGCAAAAGCAAGTGTGGTGTCCATCCTTTGAACGAGGCACACTGACCACTTAAAGAAATATCTATAAATTTCATCTCCTTCCCTAACAATCTTCTTTATCTTTTTTACCTGTATTATTTTCGCAAAAGCATTTTAATAAACTATAGCCGATGAAATACAAGTTTTCATATGCCATGCAATACAGTGAGTACGTAGCATACCAATCATCCTATAATGGATAGGGTCAGGAATGAGAGGTGAACGGAAGAACGTGGGTTGGATGCTCCAGTGTTGGACACACATGAAAGGAGGGTGCTTCGCTGGCTTGGCCATGACGAGAGAATCGACGAGAGTCGAATAACGAAACGGATGCATGATAGTAGAATGAATGGCGTGAGAAGAAGAGGAAGACCGCGAAAATCACGGGGGAAAGTCGTCTCTCACTACACTCTTATCTTCTACCACAAGTTGATTAGGAGCTTTCGAATGGAAGACCGCGTACAAAGCTATGTACGAGTGCAAAAGAAGCTTAAGTATCGAATGGACGTGAAAATTATTAAAATGGAGCCAGTCTTCAAGGGGAAACGACAATAATTAATTCTTAGACTCAGCCGACCCCGAAATGACGGACGCATTCTAATTAGCACGTAAATTGAAAAATGATATCATAACGTTCGAACTGGAAATAAAAAAGTCGAATGTAAGAGAAAAGATAAAATGAAAAAAGAAAACAGAAAATTCAGACTTAGTGGGAGATACATTTGCATTGATAAGCAAACCAATAACTATTTCCAACGCCAAAAAATCAGGAAAAGATACAATAAACTGTCGACCCAAAAGGACCACAAAAAAATCATGTCATACATCAGCAATTCAAATACAACCCAAGTTACCCTGAGACGTAAAGGGATTTAAACGTGGAAAAGGGGAACGCAAAATATATCTACATAATACCCTACAAGCCTCCTCAAGGGAGTGTGGCAGGAGTGGCATATGTGAACCCTCACACCAATTCACTCGACAAAATTTCAACTCCCGAATTTTCACAGTCCATACTCGATAATCGGAGTGTGTCAGAGGGAGAGAAGAATAAATCGAGGAACATGCCTTCAACAGATTCAGGCGAGATATCGTGGAAGTTCGTCATATTATAACAGAAATAACAATTGCACTATTTCACAAGGTATTTATTGCGTACGACGCGTTTCAACTCACAGAGCCATCATCAGGCACAAGAACATACCTTCTCCGCAAAATGGGAAAAAATGTTTCACGAGAAGCGAGGGAGTTAATCACGAGTCACATCGAGTTTTAAATAGTTCACGGAATCACGACCGTTACCATTTCTCGACACTAATAGTGTCAGTCAAAAATGCAAAATGCTCCCGCGAGAAAAGTGATCACACCACGATAGGGTGGGCCAATGAAACAATGGGTCGAAAGATTGTTTGGATGCTCAGCAGTTCTCCGAAAGGATCGTACCCGTCGCAGGGTTGGCTATATGTGAGATTCGGTACGAAAACCTCATCAAATCGATATCGTTCGAGCGAGCTCGAACGATGAACTCGCAACAATACTGCCAAGATTATTCATTCCAATTTTGAGGCGTTGGCGTAGAAAATGGGTTACTTACACAATAATCGGCGTCACCAAATTGTAATTACAATACAAAAAAAGTTTTACTCTCGACGAATTTATCGCAAGCACTGCGAGAGCATCCGCAACAGTACTTTGAGGCCACGTGATCAGCTGACGTAATAACACGAATGCGTGAAATTTACAATGAATAAATAATTCACCAGGAATTAGGTACATTTTACTAAGCACAAAAGGTATAATTCTTTCATGGAGACTTTTACCCTTTGTTTCATCTCTCAAGGCACGTGACTGGCGTTTGAAAGTTACCCATACGAATATACTTAAAACTTTAAGAAAAACAATTATTACGAAATACAAATGATACATTCTCTCGCTTTGTTACCCGGAAGATTGAAGGGAATACAAGAGATGAAAGAAGGGCAATGGCATCGAGGCAGGAAGGTCGACACCCCAACACCGTGAACAGTCAAGATCAACCGAGACACTAACACAAGATCCGCCGCACCCCCCTCTCCGTTTAACGCCCCGGGAAACAAAACAGAAGCCATAAGAAAGAAAGACCCGGGGGAATGGGAGGGCGGAGAGCGGCCGGACGCAAATAACTCCCCCCTCGGCTATTGAGAACTTCTGATCCAACTTCTGCACTCCCTGCCTACCACGGGAATTGATTGAGAATAGTATGGGAAGTGCATTACAGCACAAGACAGCACCAGGCATAAAATGCAATTAATTACGCTTTATTCGGAAAATTCCTAATTTAACAGAAAAAAACCACTTTCCAAAACCACTATATTCTTCAGTGACCTGACGATATCACTATGTGACGAAACCCGGGTCGTAAAGAGTAAATCTATTTCGTAGGCCATTACTAGAATATTCGGATTTCCGATATGGAGAGGTTCCACAAAGTGAAGCCTGAATTTATTAGTTATACTCCAATATTTACTTAAAAGGATTAGTAATTTAAAACGAACTCCGATGAGAACTTTATTTTAGCTATTGGGGGCGAAGGAGTTGACGGTGAATTCCCGAGAAAACGAGGAGACGATTCACAGGAGGGAAGAGGATCAGGACGGGGCCGAGAGGAGGGAGAGCAGCTAAATCCGATTAAGATCACAAAAAAGTTTAGCACATTAATCCTACAACTGAGGATAATCTTCATTCACGACAAAACCACGCAAGTTCACCGATCCTGACGAGGCAATGAAATACATTCAAAATCAAGCGAAGTAAAATGAGTCCCCTCAAAGAGAATATTAATTTCCAATCAAATACAACTTTCTCGAACTATATACAATATAGATAACAAGACCTTCGTCTCATGTGCTGCAATGTAGACTTGAGGCGTGAACATCTAGCTCGCATAAACCCCCCCTCCTCGAAAATCACATCGGAGGAAGAAGGCTTGATTGCTTAACTAGCTAACACACCTGACCGGCACAATTGGTAGATCAGGGTTCGAATCCGGGTCAAGTCAAATAATTTTTTATGGCGAATTTAAACCCTTCGTGTACAGATAACAATATTCTTCAATAAGTGGGTCATTCATTTATTTCACTAAGCCAGCGTTTCGCAAATTATTGGCATCCTCAAGGCTTTACACAACAAGAAAAAGAGACATACAGGCAAGTAATTACATAAATATTAACACAAAAGTTGAGGCATCAGGAATATCCCTACCATTGAGCTTTTGAATATTGAACACCAAATTAGTAAACGACAACTCCAAACAGTTAAGAAATATGTAAACAAATATATCTATATACAGAAAACAAATATAATTAATGCAAATGTTAACTTTGATTTTATACCAGTTTTATGATAGGAAAGTTGTGAATTTTTAATTTTATGGCTACTTTATGTTTTGCAAAACTTATAAATGGGTTATTCGCATCAATTTAATTGTTGGTTGTATACATATTTCTTTGCTGTTTGGAGTAGTCGTTTACTTTGTTGGTGCTCAATATTCAATGGTGGGCATATTCCTGATGCCTCAACTTTTATGCTAATACGTACGTGAATAACTGGCTCCATGTCTCTTTTTTATTTTCGTAAAGCTCTGAGGATGCCAATAAATTTGGCGAAACGTTGGCTGTGCGCGAAATACGTTAATGACGTCATCTTCAAGAATAATTTTGTTACCTATTAATTTTTTAATATCGGGTTTTTTTTAAACTCAAGGCGCTCATCGTGTAAGACTTAATTTTATTTATATCATTTAGAAGCGAAATTTTGTCCATTGGTAAATCATTAGCTAAACTTTAATTCAGCCAAGGATAGAAACTAATATCATTCTAATCAAACAGTAAACGCAAGCATTAACCAAAAATTATCAAAAGTTACAAATTATTGAAACGAAAAATTCGGAAGGAGAGAGAGCGACATTCTCCACAGATATTCAACGAACCTAATTAACGACTATTTTCAAGGTTACAAAACACCACAATTTAGCAAAAAGGAGACTATCACTAACAGGAATAAACAAATCGTCCGTGCCTGAAAGTACTTGGCTTTCAAGAGACCCGAGGAGTTGCTCGATAAACAGCACGTCAACATAATACATTAAGAGTGATAACATGATAAGTAGACGGAAGCCTACACATCCACCATGGATAGGAAACACTTGACGATGACGCTTCCTTCGACGGTTGAGAATCACGGCCACTTGGAATGTCATCGACAGGGTAGCGACGTGATGACGAGGAGAAGTTGACTCCATACTGTGCTTTTGTTCACGCCTTCGGGGAAGACGGCTTCCCTCGACACACATTCTTTCGGGGTGGAGAGCTCCGCATCTTTGGGTTCTCCATCAATGAGAGGGACCAGAGGGAGAGGAGAGAGTGTGCCCAGGGTGTGGGGCAAACTGCAGTCAGGAAAGGAGGGTAACCAACGCAACGTAGAGACGACGACGCACAGAGGGCGGCAATCGAAAAAAGCTGGCCAAAACCCCAATTTTTGACTTGTTTCTATCAATACCCGAGCGGCATATTTTGATACTAGAATATCTAAACATAAAAAAACAGAACTTTAGTTGATTTCATTTGAGTTCATTATATTTACATTACCCTATAAAAAGAGACGAAAAAATACGCCACCCAAAATCTACGCTTTTATCGAAAATTTTCGAAGTTTGATCTAATGGTGTGAGAATAATACACGGTGATAATGCTTTTGGAGAATAAATAACAAATTATTTAAATAACAATTGTTTTTTGCGTAAATTTTAACTAAATTAGAGATAAACATATCTATCGCCGCTGAAATGTTTCTATCTATAGTTAGATTGAAGTTTCTACCATGCTACGGTAAAATAAAATCAACCCATTCTTGCCCCTTTTCTTTTTTGTTAAATAATGTAAAAAAACACAGCGTCTCAGGCCATGGCTTCCGCGCCCCGCAGCGCTGAGGAGCGAGGGAAATCTAATTCTTTCATTCTTCCTTCTGAAATCGGGATTAAACTAGTACTAATTGTACACAAGGTATTTTCCACATATTTCATTCAGTACTTTTATGGGGAGATGTTCTCAGCTACTGCATCTTAACGCTCCCATCCTAAACTACCCGAATCCGGCCGCAGAAAATACTCCGCTATGAATGGAATTTGAATACCCTCTTGGCGCAGTGGTAGTATATCTATTTTTCTGCGCAATTAGTCGCCTTCGGACATCGTTTAATTTAATGTGCAAAGACATATTATTGTAATTAGCCCCAGCATGCTCCGGATGTTTCTTTCCGCATCACGGATTCCGAAGCTATGACAATCAATTTGAACGGTTTATTAAAAGCAAGGATAACAGTGGAATGGAATATCCAGTGTTCATTTCGATGTTTCTTATTCCCTCGGAAGTTATTGTCATTAAAAGTTAATTTATAGAAACGAAATTTCATTACATCAGTCTTAGTTTAATGTCCTACTCCCAGTGCTATTTCTTGGTAATATTTCCCGAAAAAATCCTTATTTACAAAGTGGAAAATCGCAGTTATTGCACTTCAATGTTGTTTCTACACTCGTTCCAGCTGGGGTTTTTCTTCCGTTTGCGCTGCAGTACGCGCACACTTTTATCATCCTTGATATTTGCAAAGTAATGCTTCCGTATAAGTGAAATTATCCATAAGAATATTCCTTTTACGTCCTGCTACTTTACGGATGGTGAATTTTCCAAACATACTCATGTAGACGGCTAAACTGAAATCTTCTGTTACTACGAGCAACATCTGTTACTCTTATTGAAGCCATGGTAAAAACTGAGGAGCGTTAGGGAAGATATTTTCTCTCTCCCTCGGGCTGTCTACCATCTCCTTTCCACATTAGAGAAGGGTCTAAGTGTTAGTGATGATAACTATTCGAGAACGAACACCCTTATTAGATAAGGAAGTCCTTTCTTTCAAGCCAAAGTGATTGGAGTTCTTTCCTTCCTCTCCATCGCATGAACTGAAGCTGTTTATTTACTTGAGTAATCATCGCCTTCGTTTCAAGCTCTCACAATAAGGGCTTGGAATAGCGTGAGAGTCTCCTCTCATTTCTTGGTAACCAAACACCCTCACGACCCTTAGGCGAGACTCGTAGAGGCGTGTCAAAGAGACCCTAGGCTGGAGTTGACTGACATAATGAGAGTTTGCTTCGTCACTGAGGATGTGAAGGATAATGCTTATTTGCTATTGGTTCAAAATACTTCACCAGTTCTCAGATAAATGGAAGGCACTGATCTATGTTTGACACTCGTCGTGGAAAGGTTGTGCAGAGGATCGTTCGAGAAAAATTTCCAGGTTAGCCACCAACTACGACCTTTTCCACAGACTGCCCCTCGCTTCTGACCCACATGTTTCCATCTGCAATTTCGAAGTAGCTACCAATGGGAAAAAGGAAACACCACACCAAAACAGCAAACTTCTTTTTTATCCAGGAGAAGGAACATATACTAAGTCATTTTCAGAGGAAGTTTTTGAACCAGATATAGATTTTAACTTTTGACGCTTTTCACGTTAAAATAATGCTCAACTTTTACGTAAAAATAAAAAATTATATGCAACGATGATTTTCATTTTGAATGTACTTGAGACCGCTCCGTACTAAGTATGTATACGCTAATCTTTGCCGGCATTTTGTTGCATAATAAATTTAGTTATCTGCTAGTATATTGAGTTATTTAGAAGACTAATTAAGTGAATGTCATAAAATATGTCATTTATAGAAAAACTCCCGGGGTTAATTCTCGGTAATTTGTTCTCTCCTCACTAACTCATTGGATAGCGTCTCAACGGTCTATCCGCCATTTTGTTTTTAGAGCCTCTACTGGAAGATATTGGTTCTTAAAAATATTAAAATTGGATTTTCATGGTCACAAACTTATGGAAACAACGTTATATAGCCTTAAATCTTCATATCTGTCGTCTATGGCGGTTTTGGTCATCTTTTTTCGATTTCAGCCCTCTGTGCGACGGCTTGGGGAAACATGACGGAACGTCGACTCGAAGGCCACGAAACAATGCTTCGATCAGCAAACGGTCTAAAATGAAGTATGTAAAACAATTTACAGTTTCAGGCTTCACTTCGTGGAAGTTAATAGTATCCATATTTAAAGAATACAAATTTTTCACCAGATGATGATGCCGCAAGTAGGTGAAACGCGTCGTACCACATAAAAAAAAATGGGGAAAAGTACAAAATTTGTATTCTTTAAATATGGATAAGTATTTAACTTGAGTACCAGAATATCAAGAAGAACGATAATAATCCAAGCCTTGCCTTTAACTATGCAAAAAAATTATTTTCCCGAGTGATAACTGCGGGTAATTATATCTTCTCTTCTGCTCCATTTTTGCTATTTTAACATCCATAATTAGTTAGAATCAAGCATGTACCATTTATTTATTTTTTTCGATAACGACATTTTTGTAATATTTAGTGAAAGAACTATTGCGTGAAAGGAGAATATAACGAATTCATAATTTGTAAAACTTCAAATCATAGCATAGCAACGCCCATTAACCATTTGTTCATTATTAGCACTTATTTATATTATTTAAATATACAACGATGCTCCATCTAAATAAAAGGGGCGGGGTCGGGCGAAAATTCGACGTATTTCCATAACGCCTCAAACTAACTTGGAAGGGCGGGGAAAGCAAAGTTAACAACAAGTAAAAAAGTTTACCATTCAGTTAACAAGTAAAAGAGCAATCAAAATGCTCGATCGAAAAAATATGATTCGTAACGTAATTCAATTTTCAACCGGGAAATTATAGCATTGCATAACATTTAATAGCATTGAGCATTGAGAATTACCCTTGTTCGCCTTAAATTTAATTGACGCTTCCATGCCCAGGAAGAGGTAAGCTATGGTGGATATTTACAGTGAGAAAAGTAAGAGTAGAAAAGTCAATACAATAAAAGGCGGAATAAAATTCGTCACCCAAATACACTGAGATTAACCACCCAGCTTATTCAAGAACTGTCAACTACGTCTGCGTGACGGAGGGAAATGCTCATTGTCATTTTTGTGAAACGTCGATTATGGCAATGCGGAATATCGGGTTCATAGATATCTCTGATATAAAATCATGATTGAGATGTTAATGTATATATTGAGAATGGCAGGACTGGACAATCATACAGCATGTATCATTCTGTCGGCATATGAGACAGTATGTCCAGCTACCACGTAAACTGAAGTATAGGGCCAGAAAACAATCCTGAAATGCGATTCAAGTCTGTCCCATAGAAAAGCCAAGTTCGAATATAGCCACGATTATTTTGACATATACATCGTAGAAAGCAATGACAAGTGCTAGGGATATCACTGCCCCACTAAAAAATTCTGTATAGTTTCCGTAAAATACTTCTACAGAATTTCTTTAAAATTTCTGCAGATATTTCTTAAAGTATTGAAACGCCATTGTACGGAATTCCCTGCGACTTTCTGCAGAATACCTTAGGATGTTCTGCATAATACCTTGGGACGATCTCTCCCTATCTCCCTACGACTCTCCATATAGGTCCTTAGAAAAGGAACTGGGATAACGGAAACCACACGTTTCCTAGAGTTGCTGAAGTTCTACAGAACAGCTTGTAAGGAGTATTTTGCTCTGCAGAAAATTACTCTACAGAACATGTTCTGTAGAGTAAGGCTCTCATGTTCCGTACAGATCCTTATAAAAGGAACTAGTTCTGAAGAAAAAAGAGTCAATTTCTGTAGAATTCCTAACGTTCTACAGAACAGCTTCTAAGGAATTTTTAGCAGGATGGAAACAACGTAACGAGAGCCAACTAATACGGACGTTTAATGCACTTGATCTAAATGTAGGGTTACATCCACTGCAATGGATATTACTCACACCCGAGAGAAAATAAGGAACCAGAAATCGCATTCATATCAAAGAGAGCCAACAAAGGAACAACGGAATATCCGCATGGCGGGCATTGACGAGGTTATCGATTCTGACATGGTCTTTATGAAAAAATGGCAAAAAAGACGGCAACAAGGCGTCCGTCCCTCAATTCGCCGGAAGAGTTAAGGAGAGAGTGAAGAATCGATGAAGCGCCGCCGTGGCGGATGCTGCTGCTGCTCACTTAAGAGGCGACTCTCGACCACTCTCATTCTATCCAACCCTTCCCCGCATCCCTCCTCCTCCACTCCGCCCCCCTCCTCCTCCACTCCGCCCCCCTCCTCCCCCGCCGTCAAGAGGAGACGAAAGGATTCCCCCCCTCCACTCACACGGGAACAAATTACTCACCTCCGCCCGTTCCAATGCAGCTTCCTCCTGCACAGTTTCCTCTAAGGACGATTAACGCGACTTTTGCTTATGCACAAATTTTCGAGAAACTTGCATATCAGTTCTCATTAGTAACATGTGTACAGGGTGGCTAATGATCCAATTTTAAATCCAATTTTGAATATCCAATTTTCAAATTCCCTGACCTTTCCCTAACTTTTCCCGGATGGATTTACCCATTACCCTGACCGATCGCCAAAAGGTCACGTATTATTGAAATATTTTTTTCTGCTTAATTTAAGTTTCAACGGCAGCTTTAAATTTTCTAATCATTGTCTCGTATTTTTAGAACTGCAAGCATGTATTTTCTATAAGCTAGTGTGCTCCAGCTACTACTCGACCTGAGTTTCGGAAGTGAAAAAAACGCGAGGTGAAGTTTTTCGAACAACATAGCCTAGGATTCCTTGTGGTGAGCGTGATACATTGTGATCATGATTTTAAACACAACTAGGCAAATATCGCAACACAACTGAATACTCCACGAACTGATGGTGCTTATTCCATACACGTCAGCGACGGACTCTAGTTTTAGTTGGTGAAATAAAGGAGGGGAAAGACTGGCCGATAGACGCAATGGTAGAAGAATAACGAGGATTCCTATTCCAGTTTCTCTCTGACTGTTACGAGAATTCCCTGACTTTTCCAGAAATTCAAAATTCCCTGACAATTCCAGC
Source organism: Ceriagrion tenellum (assembly GCA_963169105.1). Lineage (NCBI taxonomy): Eukaryota > Metazoa > Arthropoda > Insecta > Odonata > Coenagrionidae > Ceriagrion > Ceriagrion tenellum. The sequence goes on along the minus strand of OY720637.1, from coordinate 140,803,559 downwards.
TTTTTCCGGTTTTCCCTGACGATCGCCAATATGGTTTTTAGGCAATTAAATGCAAGTTCAACACAAAGCCAAATAGCGAATATTATACATGCATTTCGTAATAGTTCGATTATCTACGGACAAATATTTTCGATACGCAAAATGAAACATTTATTTAAATTACAAGTGTTGCTAACAAATGTCGAGCGGATCAGCCGAGTCCAACAACAGAAAAAAAAACACATTTCAGAGTTATTTCGTCACATTCCGAAAATCGCATATGTCTTAGTCAGAACATGCGTTAATTAGAGAATAGTTTTTTTTTAATATTTCCATTACTGCCATTGGATGACTTCGGACGCATGAACAGAAACACTTCAATGGAATGTGGTCCGAGAATTTTTTTCCAGGTCACTTAAATAGTTATTAAATTTGCACTCAATGACCCACGATTACCGCAACAACCGTCTTTAAGAGGTTCCGCCACGACTGTACCACTAAACAAAACGAATACTAAATCCCATTTCTTTCTCAAACAGCTTTGAAAATCCCCTTTCTCTTCCGCAGATGTAAAGCATTAGCCAATGAAAAACAAGATTGAGGCTAAAAAATTCGCCAATTACTGCACGGATTTAATATTAATGGATAATTTTTATGGTCATCATTGCAGCGCCTGCAGATGACTGCAGCACCATTTCAACGAAATTGCGACAGTCCGACTGCAATTTTCGTAGTAATTAGGTAAACACTCAAAAAATAAAGCGGTAAAACACACCTATTTTATTTTTAATCGATTTATCTGCGGTTCCTGCTTCTTAAAGACTTTTCTCCGTGAAAATGGCATTTGTCTCAGATAGAAAAATACACTCTTTCCTTGAGTTTCTTCCGTTCTCCCACCGATAAATTTTTAGACCGACCGTCATGATGCTCGTGTGTGAACGGGAAAGCTTCCTCGGCAAAGACGGACACTGGGGATTTCGGAGCGGAGACCCAAACCCTACTTAGCAGCCACGCAGACGCCAATTCAAGTGCAGTCATAGTATGTCGGATGGAACATTGAACTCTCCCATCTTTCGGCACATTTCGATCATTTTAGGCTAAAACTCGTATTTGGACTTCTCCTTTCCTGCCCCTAAATAATCAATCTAAAACTAACAGACTCATCAAGCACCAAAGCGGAAAATGACCGAATTTTTCGATCGGTTTCCATAGGACCAAAGCTATATATACTACTAAGTGGGGAATCGAACATATGGGCAATTACCCTATTCCCATAGCCATATCACATACTAGGAGTAAGTAGTTTCCTTTGCGATCCATATACCGGATACGTAACTATGCGATCTGCTTACGGATCGGTCAGGAATTTTTACCCCACTGCGTGATTCGTAAATTCTGGTGATACTGTGAGAAATTATTCCATGATAAATAACTTGGATGAGTGGAATTTTCCACACGCAATAAGATTTCATGCATGACGCGGGTTTCAATGTGATGCATCATCTTTAGGTTTATCTTCATAAATATGTTCATCCACAGGTTTCAATGTGATGCATCATCTTTAGGTTTATCTTCATAAATATGTTCATCCACAGGTTTCAAGATTATCTGACTGAGGAACATAGCACACAACAAAGCTAATCACCATTCCAGTAGTCTTCGAAGGCGAAGTTAAATGATAAGAAATTCGATCCTATAGTCAGTAAAATACGGTCTTCCGCGACCCCACGAGCGGCACTTGGTGAATGGAGTAGCCGTACAAAGTTGGGATGTGGGGGTGTTAGCGGGTGACGTGCCCGCACGAAAGATGATAGTGTGTGCGGAGAGGAGGGCGAATGAGAAAACAAACACGAGGAGCGTGGGCGTGGATGGGTTGAGGCGGCCAAGTGGGAGACAGATGTCTCAACGGGTCCATCTTCCCAAGCGCCGTTGAAAGAAGAGGCGAACGAGAAGAGCGGCATCCGGATCGACGAACATGCGGCGAGCACTCGCCACGCTCGGAACAAGGGCAAACTAAATGATCCCTCACCCTCAGAAACCGGCGAATTGCTACAAATAAAGCCTTAAATGTTATAATAATAATAACTTTGTAATATTTCACACTGTTTTATTACTAGTAAACAAGCCTGACCGGTTTCAATGTATACACATCATCATCAGAGGCAAAATACAGCGTACAGAGCTTGATAACTCTAAACTAATATCCTCCCCCTCCTCTTAACCTCTTCCTTACTTCCTTCCCCGCGTGGTAGCCTGTACATATATCACGCCACCACCTCTGTATGCTGTATTTTGCCTCTGATGATGATTCGTATACATTGAAACCGGTCAGGCTTGTTTACTAGTAATAAAACAGTGTGGAATAGTACAAAGTTATCATTATTATACCATGTCGAAATTCCACCAAGTCAACTCTTCAACTATCTTGTATAGTCTTAAATGTATTCTATCATCACAACAGCACGCCGAAGGAGCTCAAATGATGTAGAAACTTATCTCCTAACGAATCATACAACCCTTCACAGAGATAAGGGTGCCACTGGACTTCAACAGAACTGCTAAACAAAAAGTTGCTCCTAAAATTTCGCTTATGCTACGAAAAATTCTCAAAATACAACACTTCTGAATCTATTACGATAATGTTCGTCGAGACATGCAAAATTTCGAATTGGATAAGTCAAAAGTTGGATACGCTCCTCTCTGTAAAGGCAAAAGTTCACATCAACAAAAAAACGAGAATATTGAACTATTAGTCAGTGATCGAAATTTTGCCACACAATCGAAAAAGAGTCATAAGTAGAAATCATAAGTAAGAATCATAAGTAGAAATACGAATGAATTAAAGACTTAATGGTAATATGAGGAAAAGAAGATGAAAATGACCAAGCCGACGCTTCCACTAATAAAGAATAAATAATGAAATCAAATGCAAATGGAGAACGTTATCACCATCAGTATCATAGGTTATTCTACTCATTTTCTCACACTAGCTGACGAAAAAGTCAATTATGGTACGTTGTGCAGCCTAAAGTGTGACACTCAAAGTTAACTCATTATGTAACAAGAAAATATGCTTTGACAAATGCCTTAAAATTCAAGAGCATTCGAAAAGCCGAAGGAATAAACTAAGGTTTCAAATACCACCAAGTATTTGTCATTCACTTATTTGGCCAACAAAATGAAAGATTCCACGATTGCGGTACGATTTGAGCCGTAAGATGCATAATCTCAAGTTGTCATATGGATTCAATTTGGGAATTTCGATGAAAAAACATAAATAATTGTTATTTATGGCTAAGTACTTATCAAGAGGCCTTATTTTGGTGTACATGATTTTCGGAACAAAGACAACATTTGCACCACGTTGCCGAGAAATAAAAGAGCTATAATTTTGTGCTGTAATAAATGATGCAAACCCACGGCACGCGGAAATGCTCTGTACGGTACACCGCAGAAATGGGAGTGCGTAGATGGGGAGGTCATTTTCATCTTCTATTCCTCATATTACCATTAAGTTTAAGAGGGAGCGGAGGGAGGGAAGGAAGGAAGTAGCGGATAGAATGACAAGCGCCCCCCGCGAGGGATTCGCCGCCGAGTTCACCACGAAGAGCGCGAGGGATAAGGGATCGATCGAACCCCTTCTCCTCTCCCTCACTCACCCCTGCAGGGCCCACATGATGCACTCCGCGCCCCTTAAACAAGCCCCCCCCTTGTTACGTTATTACGTAAATACGCTTGGGGGGGTTACGCCCCCCCAAGATACGAATTCCCTAAGCGGCGCTTCCGCCCACTGCCAATTCCCATCGTGAGACGAGAGATACAACAGCGACACTCGTTGTCAAATATCACCCACTTCTAAAAGATAGGTACAGAAATGAACGGAGGTATGATATATCGTGGGGATTACCTATACAAAACACATGTGGCGCAGCATTACAGAAACTAGGTTTTGTTAAACGTATAATAGAAAGGTCCTCGGATGAAAAAGTCAAAGAGAGATGCTACTTCGCTCTGGTTAGGCCGCACCTCGAATACGCCGCGACCATTTGGGACCCTGGTCATAAACATTTAACCAAAAAAATTAAGAAAATTCAAAGGAAATCAGCGCGCTTCGTTAAAAACTGCTACGAGCGTACATTTAGTGTCTCACAACTTTTAGAGGAATTAAGGTGGGAGCCCCTAGAGACTCGAAGGCTACACGCTAGGCTTAGGTTGATTGATAAATTCAGAACTGATATTTTTCAGGGCGATAGAGAGAATATTATCATGACTCCTCACTACATCTCGAGATCTGACGGATGCGATAAAATAAGAGAGACACACTGCCCAACAGACAGGTACAAAAACTCGTTCTTTCCGCGAACAATAAGCGACCACAATAAAAATTGAGCTCCACTAAATACACTCCTATAATGTCACCATTTCATCTCCAAAAAATGTACACCTTTACACGGCTGGTGACCTAACACCTTCTGCAACACGCCCAAGCGGCGGCTCGCGGGGTATTATGGAGATGTAGATGGTGATGGGGGAGGGGGAGGTCGCCACGAATTTTTACTTCCAACCGGCTTCCCCGCCAGGATCTGGTATACAGTGAGTCTCTCTAAAAAGTAAACAGTGAGGAAAATCTCCATTTTGATTCCTAAGCAACTGAATCCAGTACACTAGGAATACCAATCCAGTACACTAGGAACACCGATCCAGTACACTAGGGATACCATACTACCCGATGATGACGCAGATGCGTTCAAATTATTCATTGCATAAAACATGTTGGTGGAACATACAATTTGTTTTGATAACACTAATTATAATAATTTCGAACGTCCGTCTCTGAATTCAAAGGCATTTCATAAAATTAGAATAAGAATATATATTAATTATGCTCTGGGCATCACCCTTGGAGCAAAAACAATTAAAAAAAAGAACTTGGCTCAGCAAAAAAGAGCAATACATGAAAAGGAACATAGACATAATGGTTACAATACAAAACAAAAAGAGGAAAACAAAGAAACAATATTTAAATTTTTACAATATTCACAATTTGCAGACTGTAATTCATTAATCCCACTAAGTTTTATTTTGCTCTGCATGGAGTAGAGTCATGTATAATACATTTAATAATAATGAAAAAGCAGAAGTAACTCGCATTAAAATGACAGAAACGGAAAATAATGAGAAAAGGACCATGCAAAACATAACATTCTCAGTCAGGAAGAGATATGCATGTCATCTCCCCAACATAAATGTTACCCACGTGCACGGAAGAGAACTCTGTAACAAGTATACGTAAAGGAATTTTCACAAGCTTCAGCGAAGCAATGATTAGCAACTCAATTTGAAAGAATGAATGACTCGAAAGGTTTAAGAGGAGGAGGAGGGTAGATTACTCGATTGTTATTGAATAAGAGGCCCCAGGTCCAAAAAAAGGAGATGCCTCAAAGCATTCTCAGCTTAACTTATTACCGAGCACATTACTAAAAATTAGATTAAGTACACTTTACAATATTAGTCAGCCAAAAATCAGGCAGGGGGCAGAATGGAATGAATGTCACAGTTTCACGTTGAGGTGTCTCCTGTCCGGTGAGATCTCCCCTAACTTGTGAGGCCGATCTACAGGTTCACGGATTATTTTTTCACGCGTCTGCCATAAAAAAATACTACGTGAAGGTCTCACGTAAGCCACCCGCAGCGCCTTGCGGCACCAGGACGGTCGTGAAAGTAATAATGCGACCATTGTGATCGCTTTATCTTTGACGCCTTATCTCTAAAGGTTGGTCAAGCACTCGTTCGCGTGCAAAGGATAAACATTAACCGTGTGAGCTGCTGTACAATGACTTTTTCGCCACAATTGTTAGAAGAAAGCTCTGGTTTTCGCATCAAAAGGAAAAGAAGGAGATGGCGATGGTTGGTTTTTTTTAATGACCGAGAAGTAACCGTTAGCTGTTCAGCTTAACACTTGACCCGACGGAATTTGTACGGCTATTGCGCTTCATATTGAGACATGTTTAATAAATTTCCCCCAGTCTATTCTAGAAGAAATAAGCACCTGTTTCATCATAAAGGCAATAAAGAAAGATAAATCAAGTGCTATCATTAAACGCCGGAACTGCTAAGTTTTTCATTTTCATGAAAAGAGTTTCGTAGAAATGCAAAGGAAGGAGATAACACGCCTCAAAACCGCTGTTGAATCATCACGTCCCAGGAATCACTTTCAAAGAAACGAGTCATCCATTAATTTGATTCGGCAAAAAAGCAAGAGACTGTCCTCCGCAACACAGGCAACAGTTTGAACTGTTTCATTCGCGCAACATCGCGATATGTGGTCTTAAATGCGATGCACCTTCGTTGAGCCATAGAAGAACAAGAACACACCTCCTCGCGGTATCTATCGATAAGCGATACATCACGACCATTGAGATAAAGACTTTTACGGCGATTTCAGATTACGAAATTATTTTAACCCACAGCCCAAAGAACAAAGGGCAGTTAAAGGGATAACGACGCCAGAAGGCGGGTGGAGGAAGGATGGAAATCTCACCGAAAGGCGAACGCTAGCAGCGAGGAAACCTAATTGATCACAGGGAGCACGTCATAAATTCCCTGCCTTGAGAAACAATACGTGGACCAGCACGGAAACAGGAAACAGTTTAAGTGTGTTAGGGGAAAACTAAGCGTTACAACAACAGCGCTCTCAAGCACGGGCGTGGGGAAATATATACGACACGTCGCGCGAGTTCGAATGGGAAGAAGGGAAAGATTTTTCGGGAGGGACACGAGGGGGAGGGGTGGGGGATTTCTTTAATGCCTACTGGAGAGCAGAGAGATAGACCGAAGAAGGCAGAGGACAACAGACTTGTATTGAGAGAAGGGAGTCAGCCGAAGAGAAAGATGACACAAGGAAGCACCGAAGACGACGTAAGGAAGCATCATCAATCCCTCCCAAAAGAAAGACAAAAGAACTTGAAATCATTATGACGTGGGAAACACGTACGTAGTCACTAATTCCGCTTGTCCAATCGTCAAAGCAAGTAGAGGAAGAGTCGATAAATCGAAACATGCCCCGTCATTAGCCACAGTGACGAGGTCTCCGGCTAAGGAGAAATCGTTGGTTTCTTAAAATATCCTCACGCGGGAAATCCCAAAAGAACAGTACATCAAACCGAGCACTTCGATATGCATTTCGAAATCTTCAAACATAGCTTTGACGAGAATTCGTCTTTCATCCCGGTTCTCAAGGTCTGTTTTTTTACTGTCGCATTATTAAAAGTTTTTCGCTCAGTACATGTGCATAGAAACGTCGGCAGTGTACAGCCCAACCCTAGGGGCAGTGTACAGCCCAACCCTAGGGGCAGTGTATAGCCCAACCCTAGGGGCCGATTAGACGCAATCAATTGTCGGGACATTAAAACGATAAGCCCTCGGCAACGAACATGGGAGGAACCGTTTCTAATTCAAGAACTAGAGAGAATCTAGCACGACGCCGCATAACTGTGAGGAAAGGAAAGGAATCACCAACACACATGACACTGCTATAAAATGGTCAGGAAGAAACAAAGAAACCTGAATTAACTTGAATTCGAGCAGCTAAACAAAAAACATACACTTAAAAATATTGCTTAAGAGGCGTATAGTTCTTATCGGTATAAAAAATAACTACAAAAATTATAAGTCTACAATAGCTAATCCGATCCACCTTAGAAGTACATCTGGGAATAGTACAATACGGACCATACGAAGGGGACAGCAATTGCTGCACAGAAAATGGGAAGTAGAAAAAAGCCGCAAGCAAACAATGTTAAAAAATATGCTGGGCGAATAAACAAAAAACTGAAAATAATGCAGGGGGTAGAGACTTACAATCGGCATACAACAATTCTCTGGCTCTCCAACTCAAAGAATTGCACCTTCGTTCAAAAGAGCGACTTCCCTGGAGCGATTCGAAACATTTAAGACTCATTTAACTCGCCAAACCTAAAACAAACAACGCTATAGCAAGTGTACGTATTTGCATTATCAATTGAAAGGCTGTCAAGGATTTTCATTACTTCGCCTTAGTGTGCAAGTCTTGCACCTTTCAGCTTAAAGTTTCCGATCCATTAGAAATAGAGCCAGAGAAACTATCACCAGTTTAAGTAAACCCGAATTTATATTTCTACGCCAAGTAATGAGGCATCTCAAAGCGAGCATATAATCGGATATTTATGCACTAATTGTGTGACCTAGGACTCTGGTTTTACTTCTCATGCGCGTTTGACTTAATTCTTCAAGCATTTACATGACCACGTTCACAATTCATTGTTCTACAGTTTAAGGGGTCAAGTAGAAAATCTCTTAGAAAGATAATAATTCCTTACGTGATTAAGCTATAGCTGTTAAAGAAAAACAAAGCCAAAGAATTGTTGTATGCCGATTGTTAGTCTCTACCCCCTGCATTATAAAAATATGCATTCTCAAATTTCAGTCATTTAGAACCAGTGCAATTTTTTCCACCGCATTTGGCGAAATTGAACAAAGGTCGTCCTCCAGATAATAATCTCCTAACGTGGCTACCTCTACAAGTTAACGATCAAATTTTACTGCACTAAATATTTGGACCAATTGACTTAAAAAATGCTACGATATTCAAGAAAATAAAACATGGTATACTTAAATTTTTGAGAGCAAAAATGTGAAAAGACCTCAAATCTCAACAGCACGTAAGTGAAAAGGAATTACCCACAGAACCTTAAAAAATGACAAATCCACCACTACTAGGACTGTGACGGTTCACATCTTCCAACATATACGCACACGTTCAAGTGAATATGATCTTGACTTCGGCAAGAATTCGTTTATTTTCCTAAGCGAGATGAAACGGGATGCGCAACACCTGGCTGTGTCATCAATGAATCGGGGCGCCAAACTCACGGAGGTGGATGAGCCTGATTGGTTTCCAAAGCCCTGGCCCGCTAGCTTGCTTCCCCTCTTAATGCGAAGCACGCCTCTGGAACGAGACCTGAATCTTAATTGCTGAGCTCGGAAACTAATGCGGAACATCTCTCTAAAGCACAGGCGGGCCTTGAAGGTTTCGTGGCGTGCAAGCAGCTCCCAGATCGAAGAAACTAATAGCATTACACTTCGTATGCAAGCGGTCTCACTATCTTAAGATAAACGTAAGCAATTATCGTGCTAAATAGAGTTAATATACTAAACCAAGAAATGAGGGCTAATTGAAGATGAAAGATCCTCTATCCACATTCGTCGCCAGGCAAAGACTGCGGGTTAAGTCTAGAGGAGAACGTCAGGAAGTTCAAATATTTCAATAACTATTATACTATAAAAAACAGATTAGATAAAAGTGTTTTCACATCATTTTTTAAGAGCGACGTAATGATTACCAATAGTATTATTAAGTATTCCCATCGGCTATCATCAAACTTTAAAGGTGAAGCCGGAGATAGAAGAAGACATACCCACGAACGTTACATTAAGCTTGCCCGAAAGAATATGGTTTAGCGTATTGTTTATGATAGAGATAACCCAAGTCTTAAGATTTAAAAGTTTTCGTCTTTTTACGAAAATGATTTCGTGGGTTTCCCATCGAGTGACGGTGATGATCTGCACCGTTTCAAGGCCGTAGGCTGTCACCACCTTCAGGAGGAGTAGACGACGAGAGACCACTAAGCGTCAGTGCAGGTCCACGCCATTCACCGGAGAGAAAACTAAGACCTCTTCACCCTAAGCATTCGCCGGGAACCCTCGGGCCATCCGTCTTTTTATCTCACTCTCACAGAGGCCCGAGGGAAACTCGCCCATTCCTGGAGTGGCCAAGCGAACGGGCAAATAGTCCGGCCGAGAGGGGAGGACGGAGGGAGAGGGGAAGGGGAGGACGGTCATCCACGTTGAGTGGACACGGAGCCGGAGATAGGGGAAAGAGTCTACAGTCCGATAAGAGCCACGCTGACGTCAATCGGAAGGTAATGGCCACTCACGGGCGAGTATCTCCCAGCCTTAGGACAACAACGGAAGCAATGGAATGCTTATCAAGCGCTGTGTCCATCCAATTCCAACAAAAGAAACAATGCAGTTGGCTTACAACGACCGGCTGACAGAAAGCAAAGCCATATTGGAGGCCGAAGTTTACCAGGGTTGCATTACTCAATACATTCCGATTCGCATAGACCACCGCCATCTCAAGTGCCACGACAGGAGTGGAAGCTGCTCGTGACCACGTCGAGTCTTGATGGAGAATGCCTTTACAATACGCATCCAAGCATCTTCGAACTGATTACTTATCCAAGAGCAACTCGACAGGGCAAAGCAGAACTCAGGGAGCCGAATATTCAACTTTATATTCGAATCTCCGCCATAATAGAGGAATTCCGCGAAGAATTTTGCTCTTAACGACAGATGCGATATCATAAATATACAAAGGGAATAATGAGGGACCAATGACACTTTTCTGGGGTACACCCGCTGTTACTTTAACCGTATCTGAACCAACGCTATATAGAACTACCCTCTGTTCTCGGTTATTTAAGAAATCTTTAACCCAATATATCATGTCGTGATGTATTCCGTAAGCTTCCAGGTTTACAAGTAGTTTTGAATGAGGAACTTCATCAAAAGCTGTATTGAAATCCAAAAATATCGCGTACACCAGGAAAACCCTTTCTCCACAGAGGAAATAATATTGTGAAGAAAGAGGGCCAGCTGGGTTTCGCGGACCTGCCATTACTGAATCCATGCTGGTTTTGAATAAAATTTAAGCTATCTAAACACCCCATATTTATGGTCCAATATTTTACACGAGATAGACGTGAGAGAGATACGTCTATAGTTATTTGGATCTACCCTATCAACGCTCTTAGAGATAGGTGTGGCGCTCGCAATGTTCCATTCGTAAGGGAGACGATGTTCTGCAAGAGATTTTTCAAATATTGTTTTCAAGTAGGGTGCTATTTCTAACACTAATTCTTCATAAACTCGGGCGGGGATTTGATCGGGGCCAGTTGATATATTGGAGGAACATCCCCAGGAACACAAGATTCCATGGGAATTATGCATCATGGGAAAATTTCGTTCCGTTTTCACAGCACGGACCATTTTCGCGTTTTCAATTTAAGTTTTATGACGAGGAACATCCAAAGTTGCGAGTAAATAACGTCGCGGACCGCTTGATGGTGATCATCTTGAAGGCTATCTTCATACCTCTTCAAGTGACACTAAAGATACACAGTTGAAATGCTAATCCCTGTTGAAGGTAGTTTAAGCGAAAAGTCATTTTACTTAGAAATCAATGAATTTGGTCTCAGTTTAAAGAAAACTATCTCACCCTTATAATGACACCAAAAATTCAACCCCTTCTCACTTTTTCCGAGATATTTGCCAAAATATACCAGCCCTTCTACGTGGGAAATGGTACGTGTATGCATTTCAGAGAGACATTTTATACAAAATTAGGTATTTCACTTAGATGTCGTAAAAAAACTAACGGTGTGTAGTTTGTATGTTTTCTCAACTATTTTTGAAGATTAAGCGTATTGTCACCGTAATAGGTTCTTGGGTGTGACAAAAAACCTTCCGTTTAGAAGGAGTTTCAAACGCACCACGCGAAAAAAATGATTCAAGTTGAAGACTTATTTAGATATTTTCATTTAATTACTCACAATTTCTGTCATATAAAACTATATTATTGTACAATTAACAATGCAATATTTAATTGATGTGTCCTACAGCTGGTGAAATTAAAACGTATAATTCGAATATGATCTCTATTATTACTAGGGAACTATCTATCGGACTAACTTAACGATTTCAACCCGCAGCCGATTATAACCCAGTTCAGCATCCTCGCCCGGGAAAACCTTCCATCCACAGTGTTTTCCTGCCCATACTAGAGCGAGATGGATTGACGCACTCGCAGACGGACTGAAGACGACGCTTCAGAGAAACTCGAGAAATAACTTCGAAGGTCGAACGGCATTGGGATCCTTGCGGAGAAGAACTCGAGATGGTGTGGACGCCTTAACATCGTCTCTCTCCGCACCTCCTCCTTGAGGAGCCATTTAAGGACCATTTAATGGCTGGAGGGGGGGAGGAGGGTAGGAGGTCGAGGACATGGCCACGAAGTGAAAGAGGAAGTGGGGAATGCAACAGTAACAAAGTGAGACAGTGTGACTGACTGTGGACTCGCCTCCCCTCCCCCTCCCTTCCCCTCGTAATACTTTTCGGGCTCCGCCTCTCCCCTCCCCTCCACAGCTGGCTCTCCTCATCCTCCTCCCCCCCTTTCTATCTTTCCTTCCCCCGCCGAGCGAGAATCTTCACGGCCAAGACTGCAACTCGCACTGTGTTGCCAGTTCGGACCACTGGGTGGTGAAGACGAGATTAAGTGCCTCGGCGATTTAAAAAAATAAACCCTAACTTTTAGCGCTATGGCCATATGTATCGTTAGAAATCACCGAGTCGGCCCCGGTGGCGGCGGGGTAAAGTCCTCGCCTGCTACCCTGAGGGTCGCGGGTTCGAGTCCCGCCTGGGTAGAATATTATCTGCCCAGGACATGGGTGTTTGTCTCTCGTCCGTTGTTACTGTTATCCACCCGGCGTAAATTGGCACATTGTGCTGTATTCGGGATAGTGAAGATAAATAAATTATGTTAAAACAACGTAAAATGAACCACATTACAGATAAAAGAGAATAATAAACAAGAAGAGAAGCCAGAGACTCACGGGGGCCTGAAAAGGAAACTACACATTTCAAGCAAAAGAAAAAAAAACATAAACAATGATTCTTCACCATCACACCGCATCACAGAATCCATTGCTAAGTTTAGCTTCTGTCTAACTGCCAAGTGACGTCGGGGAACAACATGCAACTAAGGTTTCTATATCGGCTGAACAGCTTCTACGACAATGACTTTGCTCAAAACGGCCTACTCTCGGCGGAGTATCTGCTCCTCAAGTAAGCTTCTAAACGAAATATCAGAAAGTATTTTTTTTAACCGGTAGAAGCCTATTCGACGTCGCCGCAGGAGAGGGGAATGTGTCATACAACGACATTGCCTACAATGAGAGAGCGGGTGGCATCGGTTCTTACGGTGGCTGGAGCGATGTTCGCGTAGATTTACGAGAGATTTTGCATACGTATACGTACACTCATTAAAAATATGTATAGATAAAAGTGCACAAATGCATGTCATCGAATTGGTTACTTGGCGATTAAACGCATTTTTAACGCGCAGCCTTATGGCACTAGACGTATATTTCAAAATAATTGTGAGGTGTGCGCACAGATTTTTCCAAGAACGCGAAATATTACGATTCATTTAATTTATAAGATGGTGGCAAACAAAAATCAAGTTATCAAACAGGTATTAATAATAATTTAGGCTAAAATTTCGAATTCCGCGCCGCAAATCCAAGTCGCAAAAATGCTTCTATTAAAATGACCAATTCAAAATCTAGCTCTTGCACTATTGATACGACAACATATGTGGCTATTTACATCATACAAATGTATTTACGTGGAGTGGTTCAAGAATTTTCCTCAACTTACTTGAAATGTGCGCTCAATGACTCACGACTAATGCTCCAGCAGGGCACTTCCCTGAGATTTCCAGGTTTTCCAGACATAATTTTTATTTTTCCAGAGGAAATATTGATTTTTTTCTCGTTCATTAGAAGAGAACGTTCCGAATGTTTTTGGGTGATTAAACGTAAGGATTAAATATTTTTAAACTTGCATATTTGGAGAAAAATAAACACAAAACATTAAAATAGTTTGAGAGAAAGGCACATCACCACCCTTTCTAGGATTGTCTTGCTGGTGCTCAAGGAACACGTTTATATTACAGCCAGACTTTGCTATGAATAGCATTGATATATAATGACCAACAACTTAAAAAACTGAAGGAATTGACTTTTTAACTTATTTTGCTAAATGCGACAACGCAAGGGGAATTTGACTTCTAACTTGCCAATAAAGGCACGTTCTTTAAGCCACTGATTTATAGACTATGACCAATAAGTACACAATGTACTTACATAGAAAGCATTGTACCTACTTTCGGTGATTATAGGAGAGCAAAATGCGACAACATAAGGGAAATTTGACTAAGAAACTTGCCGAAAAAGGCACATTGCTTCCGTTGCTGTTTTATATATTGACACCACAGAAAATTCCAGATTCGATTCGATAATTCCCTGAGATTTCCCTGATATTTCCAGTGAAAATAAAATTCCCTGATATTTCCAGTGAAAATAAAATTCCCTGAGATTTCCCGGTTTTTCAGAGTGCTGGACACCCTGTCCAGCCACCAAAACCAACGTAAGCAACGAGCAATCTTGGCGACCACCTGCAGGCAGGGACTCGGCGGCGGCAACGCTGCTGGTGTTGCACGGAGGGAGGGTTACGGGGCAAGGTCGGGTGATCGAATCTGCTCTCTCCTCTCTCTCTCCTGGCGCCTCCTTCCTTCTTCGTTCTGGCGTCGCGTGCTACGCGTTGTGGGGAGTGAGAGGAGCCGAGGGTAGACGGGGAGGTTGAGGGGAGGGGAACACCGCGAGGACATGCAAATGAGCAGAGGTTGGAATACGGGCCGCCGCGTGCATGAATCACCGCTCGGATTCACGGGAGAAAAGAAGAGTGTGGGGGGAACAGAGAGAGCACGTCTCGGAGGAAAGAATACAACGACCGCACCACGGCTGCATCCTTCGAGCGACCAGAATGGAAAGACAAAGCGTACGGACAAATTCGAAAAATACGAGCGAAACGAACAATGCGTTGGATCCGTGGTGGCGCTATCTTTCACCAGTGTTGCTTAAGACTACGCAACTACACTGCCAGATAGGATTAACTAAAAAAAGGACTGTTCAGCGAGTAGACAAATATCGAAGACTATTCGCATCGACAGCTCATTAAGCTTATGATGTTACTCACTAGTAATTTTGAAGTCCCGATGTTTCATACAGTTAGGGCGAGGCCGCTGTTTTGGCGACAACAGGAGACTCAACTCACATACATTTCACTCCCAGAGAAGCTGTTTCTTTCTCCTCCGGACCTTAATAGTTAACGTACTCCAAGACCATGCAAACAAGCGCGCTTTTTGAACCAACAAAATACGCAGGTCAAAATAACAGGGTAAAGACAATACTGAAGGGCTTATTGGTCAGAGGCGAAATTATACGACGCAATGGCTTATGAAAGTTGACATTATACCTAGGAGGAAGATTTATGAGAGATCATGATATCATACTTTCAGATGACATGGGATACACGATAGAAGTCCCTTTCAGGGACTCAAAATTCACATTGCCACTAAACAAAGTTCTATGAATTTCGGATTGTTTGGTAGGAACAAAAATAAAAAGGATAAGATTTTCGGAAGCTGGAACTACAGGCAGACAGTAGAGATCATATCTATCTACATAAACGAAATACCGTAAAAGCCAACTCCTGAGTGAGAGAAACAGTAGATACCGACGGACAAGGCTACTAACGAGGAAGATAACGATAAAACAGGAAGAATCCTTTATGAGCAAAATTAGGACGAGGTCCAGAGGAATGGGACACATTTTCAAGCACAAAGAATTAGTTTGGAACTTAATAGAATGGATAATAATCCCAAGAGGAAGAACAACGAAGAAATAGATAGGCCATGCGAAATGAGATAGGAAACAGATAAGCTACAAGTGCGAATCAAGGAGTAAGCAGGGGACGGGATGGAATGGAGGGCTTTAGCCGACCAATTTTAGGGTCCATCGAAGATAATGGCATAATTGAAATATACCGATTCGGCTTAAAAAGACATCAAAAGAAAACAATTATTTCACGATCATAAGATTTAAAAAAGGTCACCATTATGGATTCATCGTTCATGCGATTCACCACCCTTAAGTATATACATTAGATATGTTTATCGGTTGGCTGCATTTTCATCAACTCCGCTACTATCTCGGACACTCTTGGATTGAATACCACAGAAGAAAAATAAAATTCGAAATATTCTAAAATCTCTAACCGCGAAGAGGAAAGGGAGGAGGAGGAAACTAAAGCCTGAATCACACGATACTTGCCCTTGTACAAGTCTGAGGATGCTAGCTAGCATACTAGGACTTGTGCAAGGTCAAGTATCGTGTGATACAGACCAAGCATAATGGAAATCCTGCATGAGTGCTAGCATATTAGCTGGTATCCTTGTTTTCGTAATTGGTGCAATACTAGTTTTATACTTGCTCCAAGTAGGACGTAGTAGCCGCCGACCAATCACCTTTGCTCCTTGCAATGCGGTCGTCAATTTTTGATGTCAGCGCCTCCATAGTCCCTCGTGACACTTATAATTTCCCGCGATCAAATAAACAACTCAACCCTCACAAAAATACACATTGGCTTGGGTACCTGAGGCAATTGAGGTTTTAATCGATAATTATGGTAGGCACTCGTGCGTGTCGTCTTCGTTCGAAATCATCCATTTCGCTCGTCAAACTCCTTCCGTGAATGTACTAGATCAAAGAGATACTAAACAGATCTTGTGCAAGTTCAAGTATCGAGTGATAGCTCCTAGTAACGTTTCAAACATGCTAGGTTTCGTACTAGAAAGCCAGCACTCGCTAGCATCCTCCGACTTGTACAAGGTCAAGTATCGTGTGATTCAGGCTTAAGATCGGGAGGAGGATTGGGGGGGTAGTCCGCCATCGGACTCGTCAATGGCTGTTAATATGAAACAGGCCAAGTGGAAAGGAGAGAGGAGGGAGACAGACAGACTCGGGATGGAGACGACACTTCCGTCGCTTCCTGCCCCAAGGCCGCCCCTCCCCCCTGCCATCCCTCCCGACCGGATAGGGCGACGAACGAGGGGTCGTCCGAGGGAGGAGGGGAGCGGATTTGACCCCCACGGACTTGGCAATGACCTCTCGGCTCCTCTTGCGAACGAGAAAGGAAGGGACAGCGAGCAGAGAGGCCATAGATGCGAATGACTGGCGGCCTCGCCAAAGGGAAGTGCGTGTGGAAAAGAAAAGACGGGAGGAGACGGGCCAGGGCTGCCGCCGGAGATGGAAGAACTTCGATAGATGACGAAAGTCGCGTCACTTTTATTTCCTTATTCGCGGTACTCTTAGAAAGTGTCTTCCGTCATAGTTTATGCTGAGTAGTGTCAACTTGAATTACTTTCCTTGAGAAAACAAAATTGATTTATGGGCTGTAAGGGAATAAGGTCGTTCATTCAAGAGAAACTAAACTTGCAACAGAATCCTTTCTCACTTAAAACACGCTTCCAGATACATATTTCTTCACATAAGTAGAATAGCAAAACTAAAACGTCTTATCATGGAAGATAGGATTTCCCGGCGTATCTGGTGAATTAAGTTCTCACGGATTATCACTGGATTAGCAGCTACATGTCTCCCGACGTTACTAAGATCGACTTATCATTCATATTAAAGGGTTCTAAGCCCTGAAGATGAAGAAGTCGTTCTTCGAAACATCGGGACACATGGAGCAGCTATACCGGTGGGATACCCCAAAGACCTTAATTGACAATACTCAACTTAATTTGACCATGGAATCACCGACACTGAACGGGTTAAAAGAAATCTAGGAAAAATATACATTCGTCAACCACTAGGAACTTCCATGATATGCTTCTGCATTGGAATTATTATACTGGAATAAAGACATTTAAATGCGTGATCATGAGGGTTATAGCTACTTCGGTGAGCATAGCTTTCCATTCCGAGGGCTAGGGTTCCATTCTCGGCAGTGGCGTACATTTTTCGGTGGAATTCCCATCCTGGCTTGGGTGCTTCGTTGAAAGCCTTGAACAGCAGTACCCCTTCCGATCAGAGAAAGCATTACACCGAAGGAGAATGAACGTTGAATACATAGCATGATGACGTGAAAGTAGACAAGACAGCCAACCTCGACGGATAGACTGATTTAAGACCTTATATAGGCGTTTACGGGCACGCATTGCAATCAAGCACAACACCCTTAAGCATCCATGATAAGGAGGACGTTGGACGCAATGAGGAGTCTAATTTTCACCGTGCATGACGAACCATTCATCCAAGCCGCCGACGACAGTCCAATTGAAAAGGGTCGCAGGTTACTCTCGTCGGTTTTCTGCCTTCGCTTGGAAACCAACTCACGCCCACGAAGTCGTTCAACAATTGTTCAGAGCTTATCTGTGGGACCACTACGCAGGAGAAGAGCAGCGAGAATTACTGGCGAACAAGGGCGACATCGCAACGCTTATTAAGTCATTACTCTCCATTACCAATTTGCCTCAGATATAGCCACCCATCCTTTTCCTAAGAACAATCTCTTCATCAGAGACTACATGTAATCAATCAATCAACTACAATTCTTAATCGTTGATGTTACCAGCACATCAGTCGTCGAGAGAAAGTAGACAGGAAAATCTGAATCCTACTGGCGAGACACAAGATAGGAATGAGGTTACCACAGACAATGTATCAATTTTCAGGAATGATCTCAGAGATATTCCCTCATTAGAAGATTCTCAATTTTCTTCCTTGTAGTGGAAATCGTACTGAAGAAATATTTCATTTTTCTTCGATACACTTTTCATTTAACTCATTTTTTTTAGGACGAGTAACTGCATAAGGCAATCAGGATGGAAACGGTAAGAAAATCGGATTTCCATAGTTCAAGTACATAAAGAGACATTCGATTCAGCAGAGTTATAAAATTCTCAGACGACTTCCAGAATTTCCGATTCTGTCGTTTAAGAGGTGAGTAATGCATTGCAATATTAATACCACCACCCGCGAACACTTAGTATTCATATTAAAAAACAATTGAAGAGAGCCTTGGGACGATCGAATCCGAGGGTGGGCGTGGGTGTAGGGGCCAGCAAAAGAATGGCCGACGCGTCGTCCCTCATTGACATGCAAGTGCGGACACCACAGGGGGGAGTATGGGACGGGAGGGAACACAGTCAGTCGATGATGGTGGGGAAAAGCACCACACAGTAGTCTCACCGGTGCCTTTGTGCCCCCGGGAGGACACGGCGTGACCTTGGAAGTCTATTCGCGAGCGGCTGGAGAAGACAGCCGACGTAAACACTGCCTATGCTTAGCCGAACCGTCCGCCCCCTCACAAGGACCGCTTAGATGCAACAAACATCTTGTACATCTGATCGAAAGACGCCCCGGACGAAACACATCTTAGGAGCCGTGACCCTTTAAACAGTGACTTTATTCAAAGAACAATTTTCAGATGATTCGAAAGAGATACTAAAACACTAAATTCAGCGAACTTAGCATCATTTCAGAGTAAAGAGACCTTCCCTCCATACCAAAACATCAGCCACTTACAGGACTGTTTTTCGATAAACTAAAAAATGAAAGCCCTTTCATACGGAAAATGGTACTTGATGGTATTTCCGAAGCATGGCGTGAAACTATTAAGCCAAAGCCTCAACCATTAGTATTTAGCAAATTACAGAGAAATTTAGTCATCAATGAGACTATAAAGATTGGTTATAAATACGTATTGTTTTCCTAATTAATACAACCATTGAAAAAGCTTCTAGCTACTAGCTACATTTAAATACAAAACTCCGTTGTCAGCTCGGTTAAGACTAGAGATACACCTCGCTCGAAAGTAGCTTTACCCCATGCGCAATTTAAACTAACATTTGTACAGCTACATCAACAGCGAATCATGTAAGCCAGCCCATTAGCAAGCGGCAGGAGGTGGTTCTTATCCACGCACGGACTACGTTGCATAGCATGAAATGATACGGAGATGTTTGTTAACTTGGAAAAAAGAAGTTAAATATTAATCTTAGTGTTCTATAAAATTACACTTTGCTTACCGGGTGTGCTTGTGATCTGGTTTTTACAGAAGAATCAGTAAACATAACAATAGCAAGGCTGCTAGTCAACAACAACAATTAATACCATCGAATCCGAAAACAGCTTCTCTCATCATCTCAGCGCGGGAAGAAAATTACCTGAAAACTATTTCCGTCCCAGGTATTTCAATTATTGGACTCGCGATCTAATCTACCGTAGTATGACTAGGCTAGCCAACGTGTACGACCTCAACGGAGAAAAAATCTGGTTTACGTGAGTATCCAGTGTGTACGCTATATTTCAACCCATGATCTGACGAATATGCTTCGGGAGATGATGCAGAATAGTTCTAATGCGGTACTTACGTGAGACAAAAGAATTACTGCATAGAGACACACACGAGGTAAAAAACGACGATTCTGTCCCCCATCAAAAGCCATCAAAAGCAGCGATTAGGGAGAGATATCAGGTAGAACAGAAATTGCCAGCTGGAAGTTTTTCTCGGGGGAGCTCTTCCCAGCGTCGACTCGCGAGGCAAGAGGCAAATACGGGTCTCTTCCACAAGGAGAGAATGTGACACAAGTGACCACTGAAGCTCTTTTGACAAAACCAAGAGGGGCTCTCAAATGTCGCCCCGCACAGACCCAGTCGTCATTGGGTCACATGTGCTCCATGCTTCATCCAACGATCCAGGGAAATATTCCCGCGTAGTGTGGCATCTCTCAATTCCCCAATTAACAGGAAAATGGCATGAAGATGATTTAATACTTTACCAATTAGTAAGCCGATGACTGGGCTGCAGTCACAAATACGGAGGATTTCCCTGAACCACCTGCAACATCCGGGCGAAGTACAGTCGGAGAAAAAAACTTCGAATTCGAACATGGGGCCCACAATCCCGCAACCGACCGATTCTTCGACTAGGCTGCCCACATATTTACATCAATTCATTGAACAACTGTCTAATGAGATTGGTCGCACTTAACATCCATGACGAAATGAGAAACCGTAACGTATACCTTATGCTGGTTTAAGTTAAAGGTGACAAAAAATAGCACACAAAACCTTTTTGCTGAAAGAAGCTTACTTCCAGAAGGCAAGTCACGAGGCCAACCGGATAATGTATAAACTTAGTCACGATTAAGCGGGAACAATTACGCATTTTTAAACCCGAGGGTCGCGGGATCGAGTCCCGCCTGGGTAGAATATTATCTGCCCAAGACATGGGTGTTTGCCTCTCGCCTGTTGTTACTGTTGTCCACCCGACGTAAATTGTGCTGTATTCGGGATAGTGAAGATAAAATTTAAAAAATTAAAAAAAAAAAAATAAAATAAAAATAATAAATACCTTGTGTTTTACCTCAAATAGCGCATCTCCATTAAGCAATGAACAACAAATCATGAAGGCTAAATGTAGAGCAAATGCCGTATATTATCCGGAAGCAATTCAACTCACATTACGCCGAAAGATGAAATCCTTTGCACTTATAACACACCTGCTCCTCGAACGAACAAACGTCCGACAAAAAATGTATACACACCACCCAAGTACTTCAAAACTCGACTGGCCTAGTTTCCTTAACCACAGTCGAGTGAGTCTCCAGTGAGTATTATTACACGCCCTCAACTGAAGAACTCTATCCACCGTAAAATCTTAAGAATATGTGCGGAAATCGGCGCTCGTTCCGGAACACATCCTTTCCCAACAAGGCATTTGACTCGGGATCGAAGAGCAATTAGAGAATGGGGAACAAGGGAAATCGATCGTTAAATTGTACGTACAAGTAAGTAGGAGGAGGAAAATAATAGTCATCGTCAGAGGGAAGGCAACGGAGACCGGGAAAAGGCGAAGCCCATAATAAAAGGAACACGATTTTACCAGGGCTTTTACAGGTGGTCGTAAAAAATACCCATAACACCCAATAATTTCCACAGGAAAAATAATTATTCGCTCTCCAAAAATTAGATGCGCGTTTGATGAGAAAAACAAATTCCATCCAAACAGAGAGCACACGACAAGCTGCCTACACGGAGCCGCCAAAATTCGCCGTAACATCAGCAGTGTGCGAGGGGTATTAAGGCCTATCTCACGCTCTCGGGCATTTCCGATACGCAAATGTTCCAGATTTGTCATATCAAACAGCGACGTGAATAACAAAGTAATCAACAATTACTCAAATGCATCACTCAAACCCTATGGAGGGGCTGCCAAAGTGGGATTATGAGGGTGTATGAGAGCATGAGGGTGGGAGTAACTAAGCGCGGTCATGTCACTATGTTACAAAGGATAAATTTTTCATTTGTACACAAATTACATTCTATAAATAATCTAAATAACAATAAGCCTCCTCTGACTCGACAACAAAAGCACTCCTGATCCGAAGATGCAAATCTCGAATTCCGCAACCACGTAAGTCCAAAAAAATTAATCACCGTGAAAGGAAGCAGAAAAATAGATGGATAGATAATATTTACTCCACTAAATTTTACTACATATAACTTGGACAATAGATTCACACATGGTGGAATACAGGCACCCCTGTGGTAAACAACCAATGTTGGAGTTGCCATCATATAAAGTTATCTTGACGAGAACAAAAACAAAAAGAAACAGCTGGCTGGTGCGACCAAAAACAGAACATTACAACTTTGATTTTTTTAAGTCAAGAAACAGTATTCTTTTTAATCATGTGTTCATTGCAAGAACAAAAATCATTAATTACCAATGGTCATGAACCAGAGTATTAACATACAAACAAATTTACAAAATATACATTAATCACTTCACTTTGTAGTTCAATATTTAGAAATTTTTTCAATATTGTCTATAGAAAATAACCATATTTTCAAGTCTCGCACAAACAATTTACCATGCTTTGCAGAGGCGACGTGGAATGGTAGGCGATTAAACATAGTCTCAAAAGAAGTCCCGAGACGGTTTTCGTCGACGTCTTTCTCTCGTTGGTGTGCGCACGAAGGCACGGCCGTCCGAGCGACAAGAAGGAAGGCGGCGGAGGACGAAGAGTGGAATCAACGACCTAACGAACGCTGGTCGACTGGATCGAAGAAGGGGATGGGGAGAGGGAAGGCCGATGGTCCCCCCCCCCTCTCTCGCCGCCCGCGTGCTGTCCTACCCTCACCCCCTCCCCCCCAACCCACCCCATGTATCCTACACCCATTGGGCGCGCTGCTCTCTTAGAGCGAGGAATTAAAAATTCAGCCGGCGGGAGGGACCGGAGGGAGGCTCGGCCAAACGGAAGAGGTTAACACACTGAGTGAGCGAGCTAGTGGACCGGCGCGCCGGACGGACAGCACGCATCAAGTGGACGCATTTCCCCTCCTCACCTGTTCCACTGCGGTAGGCGATCCATCGGCACACTCCCGTGGACGACACCGCCTAAAATGTAGCACCTGAGTAACGTGGAAATGGCATTTAAGGCAGTACGAACGAGATAGTTCCCTAGTCATCATAGAAACCATATTCGCATTCAGTATACGTTTTAATGCCACCAGCTGTGACACACGAATTAAATATTGAATTATTAATGGTGCAATAATATAGTTTAACATGACAGAAATTGTAAGTAATCAAATGAAAATACCTAAATAAGTCTTTAACTTGGCTCATTTTCTTCAAGCGGTGCGTTTGAAACTCCATCAAAACGGAGGGTTTATTGTGATCCCGTAGAATTTACTGCGGTGACAATACGATTACTTTTAAAAAATAGTTGAGAAAACAGAAACTACACACAGTTGATTTTTTGACGAGATCTAAGAGTAGGGAAATCCTCATTTTTAATAAAAGGTCTATCTGGAGTGCGTACACGTACCATTTCCCATGTAAAAGGGCTGGTATTTTCCGGTAAATATCTCGGAAAGTAATGTGGTAAGGGGTTGAATTTTTGGTGTCAATGGATGGGTGATATATTTTTCTTTATAATGAGACGAAACTCATTGATTTCTAGGTAAAATGATATTTTGCTCATACTAACTTAATCTAGAGTACATGCTTGTCATTTTTGGCAGACATGCTACTAGGAAGAAAATTCCCCTCGCCTCCCTTTATGCAGTCGTCCATTTACATGCTAACTCTATTCTTAACTTTTCACTGCATACCATTGAGAGGTGATCTTTAAAAAGCTATTTAAATGATTATTATTCAATGCAAATATCAGGTCCTGGCAGTTTTAGGCAAGTTGTCAAAAGAGAGAGGTCACCGATGAGAATGAGTCTCGATGGAGGCATAATATGTACTGCCACTACTCCTCCGATACACACAGCACGACACATCTTCTCTTTAGTTCGACAAAAGTCCAACCCCTTCCTTCCATCCACGATTTCTTTACTCAATTAATCCGGACCCCACTTTCCCGACAACCTGCCTTATAGTCCATCGACACTTAATGCCCATGTATACCTCATGCTTTCCTTCCGCAGCGTCTTACCGTAACCCAGACGCCGAGCACTTCGATCGTTGGGCCGCAGATGCCAAGGGTTAAAATCGAAGGATTAAAATTTTAAATGCCATCAAAATATACTTAATTATTCCCTGATAAACAGAGAAACACATGAACAAGCCCGGCTTATTTCCTGTTCCAGTAATTTGATGAGGGATTGAGGCGATATTAAGCGGGACCCCTTAATATTATGTCATATATTGTTTCTCGTATTTTCTAATTGCATTAACAATAATTTAAATAACGACACCATCTTGAAGGTTAAGTCACAATTTACTGCAGCACCAGCGGATCCCATACTTAATGATCCGCAAATTCAGGCATTGCAAAATGATGAAATTCAGAAAACAAATTAAAATATACAATTGCCGTAGCGTAAAACGACTCAATTGAAGAATAGATCGAATTGAACGATAGATCACATTAATTGCAATAAGGACACAAGATGAATGCAGGAATATCGGTTAATTAGTAATAAAGTAATATCGGTTTATTAGTTAAATAAGTTTCCACCAATCACTACCGCAGCAAAAAAATAGAAATGGTGGGAGAGTGGAAACAGAAGAACATTATAAATTATAAGGGCGGACAGGGCTTTTCTATCCTGAGGAACACCTTACGGCAACGCCAAGGGTAGCAATCCCGGGGCAAGATAGGGAGAGCATGATGGGAATATTCAGACGCTTTGAAGCCTAAGGACGACAACACGCCACTTGAGTCAGTCGCCTTGAAAGACGAAAAACGAACAAATGGGTGCAGAGAAGGAATACCCCGAGGCGCTGGCCGCGCCGTCGTTGCAGTTGGATGGGGGAAGTTAGGATTACCGCGCGGCTGGCTTCCCGCTCACGAGCGAGCGGATTCCTCCCACGCGCCGCTCCTTCTCCTTGTTCCCTCACGAGCCATGCGACGGCACTTCAAATGGCTTCCTTAACAGCGCTCTTCAGAGACGGGACAAATATCGAAGATTCATCATATGCGCTCCGAAGAGTAGCAGCTAAGACTGTACAGTTCAATGGATGCGCACTCGCGTGAGCCACACAAATAACCAATGCCACCCACCCGCGTTGCGAGCGAGAAGATTACAGGTTTGAAGAGAAGGTATTCTTGTCGTGATTTTTCCTGAGACCAGTAGCTGAAACCACATGATATCTAGAACGCTTAAGGTAGTCGAAGCGAGATAGTTCCCTAGTCATAATAGAGACCAAATTCAAATTATACGTTTTAATTTCACCAGCTGCAGGACAATAAATTGAATATTGCATTATTAATGGTACAATAATATAGTTTTATATGACAGAAACTGTGAGTAATTAAATGAAAATATCTAAATAAATCTTTTACTTGAATCATTATTTTCGCGCGGTGCGTTTGAAACTACTTCAAAACGGAAGGTTTTTTGTGATACCGAAGAACCTACTGTGGTGACAATTTGATTAATTTTCAAAAATAGTTGAGAAAACATACAAACTACATGCTGTTAGTTTTTTTACGACATCTAAGTGCTAGAAATACCTCATTTTTTAAATAATGTCTCTCTGGAGTGCATACACGTACCATTTCCCACGTAAAAGGGCTGGTATTTTTTCGCTAATATCTCAGAAAGTAATGTGGTAAGAGGTAGAATATTTGGTGTCATTGGATGGGTGAGATATTTTTCTTTAAAATGAGACCAAATTCATTGATTTCTAAGTAAAATGACTTTTCGCTTAAACTACCTTAAACAGGGGTTAGCATTTCATCTGTGTATCTTTAGTGTCACTTGAAGAGGTATAAAGATAGCCTTCAAGATGATCACCATCAAGCGGTCCGCGACGTTATTTGCTCGCAACTCTGGATGTTCCTCGTCATAAAAACTTGAATTCACAGAAACCTGTCCGCTGGGCATGTCGCCTTGCATACAGGTAAATGACGTCACAAGACGCGTCTCGCTCCGCTGGTATCTTCGGCATTTTAGCGATTATCTTTCAATTCTGCGACTTAATTAAGGATTTTATACCACATAAATTTACATTTTTCATCGTCCTAATTTATTCTAAACACGACCTCGCGTTTTTTTTAGGAAAAAAATCCTTGGCGATAACACGATTGATATCCAATGGTAGAGGACTAATATCTGATACGAAGGATTCCCACTTCCCACGGTAAACAACTATTTCTTCCCATTACGTATCTTACATTACAGAGCACGCCACTGTCAATTAGGAGGCGGTCAACTCTTAAATGCCGGTCCATGTCCTTAACTTTCACTTCGCAGTTCGAAATTTTTCTTCATCCCGTCTTCAATTTTTGTTCCGAAATAACCCAATCGTATTCACACAGTGCAGAATTATGACACAATATCAACGTTTCGCTCTCTAGACGGTTTCAATGCCACAACGTAACGACATTTGCGATTTCAGGCTAAACAATGTGAAATCGATTCATCAAGGACCGAGAGGAGAACCAACTGCGTACGCTGCTGTTGACATTAGGCGTTGAAAATAAGGTTAAGATATTTAAAACTTATTATTGTCATTACCAAGAGACTGAGCGTATAGGTTTATAGCGGCGTGATGGGTTACGGCGAAGAAGAGCTAGGTTTGTAAAAATATGCTACGATAAGTTTAGTAGTGTGTCTGGATTGTTAGAAGAATTGGGATGGGAATTGCTATCACAGCGTAGATTAAATTATAGGCTTAACCTCCTAACTAAATTTCAGGAAATGCATTTCTCTGATGATGTAAAAAACATACTATTAACCGCCTCGTGCTACGGCAGATTAGATCGCGCTAATAAAATTAGAGAGATGGATTGTAGAACCCATAGGTATAAAATGTCATTTTTTTCCGCGTACCATTCGGGACCATGACAGCTGTGATCGTCGTCATGAATAGTGCCAATGGTGACATTAGCTGTACTGTAGATATTTCTCTTTATATTATCTACGTTCTTATTTATGCATGATGTAAATATTGATATTCTTATGTAGGCATGATATTTTCAATTTGTCGTAGTAGTCTTTGTATCCCTAGTATGTTGGAACGATGGAATGTTTCTTGGTTAGTAGATTTTTAATTGGCGCGTTGCATGTGTGGTAAGCTGGTTTCAATGTAGTTTCGGTGTTCTGCCGTATAATTCATGCATGCCTGGTGTGGAAGCACCCCCTGCCACACACCCTTTGGGTGGCTTGCAGGGTATGACAAATGTAGATTGGTTGTTCGGAAGGGCCAAGCCTGAGCGTTTCAGGACGGAGCAGCGGATGGCGATGGGCGAGAAATTCGAATCACACGACCGCATGTCTTAAAGGGGATGGCTGAGGTGGTGGGGGAGGGGACGGGGGAGACAGAGGTCCATTGCCCCATCCGCCCCTTCGCTTGAACTCTCACCACTCGCTTTGGGCGCCATGTGCATTCCTCGGGCTTCCGATACCTTCGTCTACACGAGGATTGACGGAGATGTAATATGCGCCCGTGTCCGCAACACGGATGCGTGTCCACGCCCCTTCCAGAATAAGACGTTCCCGCGAGCATCATTAGGAATCCTATGTCCTCGGATGAAAAAGTCAAAGAGAGATGCTACTTCGCTCTGGTTGGGCCACACCTCGAATACGCCGCAAGCATTTGGGACCCTGGTCATAAACATTTAACCAAAAAAATTAATAAAATGCAAAGGAAAGCAGCACGCTTCGTTAAAAACTGCTACGAACGAACATATAGTGTCTCACAACTTTTTGAGAGATAAAGTTGGGAGCCCCTAGGGACTCAGAGGCTACACGCTAGGCTTAGGTTGCTTGATAAATTCAGAACTGATATTTTTCACAGCGACACAGAATATTATCATGACTTCTCACTACATCTCTAGGTCTGACAGATACGATAACATAAGAGAGATACTCTGCCGAACAGATAGGTTCAAAAACTCGTTCTTTCCGCGCACAATAAGCGACCACAATAAAATTGAGCTCCACTAAATACACTCCTACAATACATGTCACCATTTCATCTCCAAAAAAGTTACACCATTACACGGCTGGTGACCTAACAACCCCGGCCACACGCCCTAGCGGCGGCTGGCGGGGTATGACATATGTAGATAATTTTCCTACCTCCTCTAATTCATTTATTTAATTTCCACATTTCCCCAAAAATCTAACAATCACACTTAATTCGGTTAACTTGTAAAGAAACGCGAAAAAAACACGCACACTCGCCGCAAGAATCTGGAACGTGGGCGGGACTTGGAATGCGATTCTTCGGAAGAAGGCGAAGTCTCAACCCCGCCGCAACCAGAGACTACAATACGAGCTGGTGTACGTAATATCGCCATCTCTATTCCCGGAAGATGAATGCAATGAGATCGAGTCGCAACGCACAATTGAAGCACTGAACATTACCTTTCATTATCAACGAAAGTCTAGGGATATCTAATGAGCGTCGATCTCTCACGGCTTTTCTTAGTTCACTTTCCAGAAGAAAACGAAAAAAACTCTCAAAAAGGAAATGCATTACCTCAATACCGGTGAAAATATACGAATAACATATTTAAAAGCTTCACATTTCCTGCAGTGTCACACATGATCCTTATTCAGGAAGGAAAGGATTCAACCTCGACAATGCCGTAGCATGGTCTCGGCAAATGCAACTATTAAAAGGCACTATTTCAATTTTTCCAGGTTGTCATTACAAACTCCCTACATTTCCAAGTAAAGTCCGAGGCCCACCATAACAGTACACCAGGAAGGTGCATTACTAATATTCACTCACAAATACAATCCCAGCTGGACCGTTAAGAACTGATTTAACAATGCCATCGTATTCGTACGAAAACGCCACGGTAGAGACGACGGAAGGTTGCAATGAGGACGGAAACAT
Organism: Ceriagrion tenellum; assembly: GCA_963169105.1. NCBI lineage: Eukaryota > Metazoa > Arthropoda > Insecta > Odonata > Coenagrionidae > Ceriagrion > Ceriagrion tenellum. The sequence goes on along the minus strand of OY720637.1, from coordinate 140,774,477 downwards.
TCCATGCAACTAGCGTCTACTTCAACATTTTCAACGGAGCCAAATAAACGGAACACACTTTCCACGTGTATTTCCCTCACTATAGCATCCATTCCTCATCATTTTCGATTCTCTCGTTCCTTCTGCACGTATTCTTCCCCCTTATTTCTACTACAAATACTTCTTAGAACCCAATCAGGGTGGCTACTGATCCAATTTTCAAAATCCCTGACCTTTCCCTGAATTTTCCCTGATGGATTTACCAATTTCCCTGACCGATCACCAAAAGGTCACGTATTATTGGAATCTATTTTTCTGCTGAATTAAATTTTCTACGGCAGCTTTAAATTTTCTAATCATCGTCTCATATTTTTAGAACTGCAAGCGTGTATTTACTATGAGCCAGTGTGCTCCAGCTACCTGAGTTTCGGAAGTTCAAAAAAAAGCGAGGTAAAATTTTCCGAACAACAAAGCCTCGGATTCCTTGTGATGAGCGTAATACACTGTGATCATGATTTTAAACACAACTCGGCAAATATCCCAATAAGGATACACAAAAGGGATATATTGCACGTCTTATTCACAACTAAATGACTAAGATTCACAACTAATAAGATTTACCACTAAATACTCCACGAATTGATGGTGCTTATTTCATGCACGTCAGCGACGGACATTAGTTTTAGTCGGTGAGATAAAGGGCGGGAAAGAAGCCGATAAACGTAATGGTAGAAAAATAACGAGGATTCCTATGCCAGTGTCTCCCTGACTGTTACGAGAATTCCCCGACTTTTCCAGAAATTCAGAATTCCCCGATAATTCCACGTTTTCCCTGACGATTGCCACCATGCCAATACATTAGTATCATACCAATTAGTATTTTATTTCAATAAATTCCGGGAGAACCCGTTCCAGAACGATATTCGCCACCAGGAGGGGAAAATAATGACATGGAATGCTGCCTATGGAATGCTGCCTAAGGAATACCCCATCACCTATCTTTCCTAAACCGGGAGCAGCAAGGTTAAATATCCGAAATTAAGGTACTCCATGAATGCGACTGCCAACACCAACCAAGATGGCTCTGGCGTTCCGGAATAAAAGGAAGGAATTTGGAGCGGCAGCGTGGGCGCTCACAAATGAGGTTACTTTCGGGCCCTTCCATAATGAGCCGTGTGCGGAGCGGACTCTCTTTTGCGGACTAAAATAACTCGACCCCTTATGCAACTGACGGGCACATGGATGAAAGGTCCCCGAAAGCGCTCAAATTCGGCATGCTGAATGAGATGATCGTCTCCAGAGTAAATAACATTTAAAACTCATTGAGATCATGAAAAGACGAACACGACGCTAGAGTAACATAATGTGGCTACACTACGGATAAATCGCAGTAGACGGGTTGGACCTACATGGACCACGAGTGCGACGAGAAAAAAACAACGCGTGGGGACCGGTGACAAAGGTGAACGATACGATTTGGAGCACTGATACTTCCACAAAATTTAACTAAACTTTTAACTATTAATATAAAGTTATTTTACTGAAGATTGTGGGTCATTAATTCATGTTTCAACTATTGCTCTTTTGCCAACGTTTCGCGTATTTATTTATGCTTCATCAGGGCTACAATGAAAATTAATATTTGTATTGTACATCAAATGAATCCAGTTTACAATTCAGGTATTTAGATTTAAAAAATATGTTTACATGTGATTTTTTTTATTACCTCAGAGAGAGTTGCTTTTGATAATTCCTTTTGAATGTAAACATATTTTTCGAAAATCTAAATACCTAAATCTAAATTCAAAAAAGAGGTCACGAAGAAGAATCATCTAAACTTTCAACCTAATGGAAAAGGTTTCATCCTTTACCCTCAACGATTGAATTATCAATAACATGTCCCCTCCATTTCAACTGACTGTCCTGAGTATTGAGTTCCAAATTGAACGGAGCCAAAACACGGAAATTTGACGTGGTATTCATGATGACTCCGGCGATATCAATAATGGAGCAAATGACAACCTAGACTAAGCGTTACTGCAAATCATTCCAGTGAAGGTTTACGACAGTAATTCACATTGAAGATATGAATCCAAACTATGAACTTAAGGTGCGGAGAGGTACATTTGAAAATTCCAAGTAAAAATCGCACCCGAAGGGAGCTAGCTTTCTCCGATTATTCTAGTTTTCCCCAAACTAATAGGTCCTAGCTAAGGAAATATAAGAATAGTAGGCGGTTCTGACCAGAGACGGAGTGTAGTGTTTGAGGCATCGCTAAGCGAAGTTAGCTTGACATACAAAACAAGTGGTCTACTGAAAAAGAATATTTCTCATACTAATAACGTTAAAGATCTGCATTTTTGTATTTATAAAAATCAATTTTTCGCTTATTATGGTGATTCAGTAAAATTAGAAAAAAAAAACACTCATAAACGGCGCATCGCCCATCAGTTAAATTTGAACGAAGACGATTTGTCCGATTTTCTCCCGACGAACGCGTAGCCCACGTCACACACCGCCACATGAAGCACGTCACACTCGGGAATGGGGAGGAAAAACTATTGCTTTTGCAATTTAAAGTAGGGATCGATTCTTTCAAATCGATTCCCGATTCCGATTCCATCGATTCTTATTCGTAGTAACAGGTGGGATATTGATATACCAGTAGCGTACGTCTATTATTTAAATTCAAGTATTGGCTGAAATGAAATGACAAAGACAATTAAGTTACTCAAAAAGCATATTTATTAACAAATAGCAAATATATGCACAGCTTTTTCAGGTAGATATAAAGTACAAATTGATAGCCTACACCCAAAATTGCTGAGAAAAATATGACGTGATCAATGAAATTTGATTTGAATATTTATCTATCTGGAATCGATGGAATCGGAATAGACTTTAGGCGATCGATTCTCGATACCGATTCTAATCCTGGGAATCGGTTGAATCGAGAATCGACGTTTGGATTCGACTCATCCTTAATTATAAGTTATCACGCGGAGAAGACCCTACTGTGCTGTGGGGCGATAGGGAGACAAGGAGAGCGGGAAGGGAGAGGGTGTCTGGGAGGAGCAGAGGAAGCGTGGAGGACGAGGAGAGAGTGAAAATAAAAAGAGAGATGAAAACGAAGAATGAAAAAAGAAGAAAAGGGAGGACTTTGGCCCGGAATGCCTCGCCCACATGCAATCGCCTTGAGGGGGGAGGGCAGGGGAAAGGAGGAGGGAGAGGGCAGAGATGGATGGGAGGGGAGGGGATCGTCCCGGAGAGAGGAGATGACGTAGAGAGGGAAGGAGAGACTAAAGGGAGGGGGGAAGTAGAGGCGGCGATAGCGGCTCGGAATAAGGCGGGATAGGGAAGAGGGCCTCCCATTCGGAGGAGAAAAAGGCACTGCTGCTGACTGCCAACGCAACAGGGGAGTCCCGAGGAGGAGGCCTTCGAGAGGAGACACGAGGGGATGGACGGCATAGAAAGTAGTTGGCAGGAAGATAGCACACGACACATCATATTCAATGTATTCGGCCACATTACGGAAACAGATACCTCTCCGGCGAGAGCAAAATAAAGTCCTAATTTATAGAAACATTAAATGCAGGGATATTTTGCTATTATTTCGTAAAATATACATAGATAATATTTACTCCACTAAATGTTACTACAAATAATTTTGACGATCGATTAAAATATGGTGGAATACAGGCGCCCCTGTGGTAAACAACCAGTGTTGGAGTTGCCATCATATAAAGTTATCTTGACGAGAACGAAAAAAAAAAGAAACAGCTGGCTGTTGCGGCCAAAAACAGAACATTACAACTTTGATTTTTTATAAAGTCAAGAAACAGTATTCTTTTTAATCAAGATGTGAATAAATATGTTGTCATGACTCAGTTGTTGGATGTTGATGAAAAAAATATTCGCCGTCGTGCCTAATGGTTGTTTCTGCGAAAATTTTTTTAGTCACTTTAGAGACTACAATCGGGTTGTATTTTATTGTATAACAAATAAAATACAACCCGATTGTAGTCTCTAAAGTGACTAAAAAAATTTTCGCAGAAACAACCATTAGGCACGACGGCGAATATTTTTTTCATCAACGTCCAACAACTGAGTCATGACAACATATTTATTCACATCTTGAGAGCAACCCTGCGAGCCTCAGCTTTGCCGCGCGGCAGGATATATCAAGACATCAAATACAGGAAAGAAATAGAGAATCGGGAGAGAGTAGTAGCAGTATTAGCAGATGACTCTCAACTGCTTTGGTTAAACTGTAGCTTTTATTCCGATACATTAAACCAATGATAAACATAATACCGATGCCTAATTCAATATTCGAATCTCAAGACTCCGACGTCACCTAGACCGGCTGCCCTGGTCGTCGATAAGGAAGCGAAGTGGGGGATGTGTTTCGAGAAGTAGTCTATCGCTTCATTTAGTTACTATTACTCACCGACGAAAACTTGAGAGAGCTTACAATGCTTATGATGTGACGTGAATTAATTTACGAAAGTCCTTTGAGAAATACCTATTTTCAAAACTCAGCAATTACATGGGAACAACTTTCACTGCCTGTGAATGCAGCTATCCAATCTCACTTCAATCACATTTGGATTTTCCTTCGCAAGCAATTCTCCCTCCACTACAGTAAACATTTAGTATTTATGTCTGACATGCTACACCTATTCCACTCCCATACAAATCCATCAGAATTCATTATCTCGATGTCAGGTTTCGAAATCTCGGTCGACATGAATTAATAAAATAAATTGTCGGAATATGAAATAAATCTCGCAATAATAAAAGCGACATTACTCCTACCAACAATAAGAACATCACTCGAAACTTCAAGCTATCCATGGCGAAATACAAATCAGTATAACATAAAGAAATGGATGCTTATTTCACTTACCGAAAATATATTCTCAAAATTGGTCTTTCACAACCGATTCCAACAGTTGAAATTCCGCAGTGATCTTATTATACCTCGAGAGTAACAGGCTAACAACAACTAACAACCGAAATGAGTCGAGACAAAACAAAAGGATTATATTTAAAACAATTTCAAACAACACCATTTCAGTGCGCAGGGCACGTATGAATAGTCCATCAGACAGACCCAGCTGTCCATTGATGTCAACATTTCTCGGGTTGCATCCGCGTCAGTTGTCAATGGGGAGTCGTAAGGAGTCCCTCCGCCACACTCCCTCGCGTCGAGGCGCACACTCAAGCGCCCGCATGGAATGAACGGTCACTCACGTGGAAAAGACTTGAGTAAAAGAGATGTTAAAACACCTTTGGGGTGACACAAACACAGAAATTCCCGTTGTTATAGAGCATCCGTACCCGCACGGTCGGCAGCAATTAGCGCCAGTAGCAATAAGAAGACTCGTCGTCACTCTCGGACGCTGGGAGAGGGAGTGATTCAAAAGCAGGAGATTTGGCGACCATGCCAGGAAAACGGCTACCATTAGATCTTTCATGCGATTGTTTCCGCCTTTCCCGAGGAAATTGGAAGCAGGAAGAGAGAAAATGAAGCGAACGACTAGACTGAGAGGCCAAAGAGCAAACACATACGAGACACTGCAGTTCGACACCCGTCAAAGGGAGAGACGTGTAGAAGCGAGGGAAGGCGAGTGCCGAATTAACTCGGCGTGCAATCGGGGTCAACGAACAAGATCCAAGAGAGGGCATTTCTATGCAAGTGTGCCCGGAGGCGGAGGAAAAAGTGGTCGGCGAGGGAGAGGGGGGGGGTGATATGAAGGGAGAGTGAGGGGTAGGAAGAAAGGAAGACCAGGGAACCGGAGAGGAGATACTGAACACGCGGGAGCCTGTGAGGGATTCATAGGGTCTGGAGCCCAGACACGAGGGCCATGAAAACGGAGGGAAACCCGAATAAAAACATAATTTCAGGAAGAAGTGCTCAGAGGGGCGGGCATTGAGAAGAGGGCGATGGAGAAAAAACATGGAGCAGTTGTAAAAAAGGTGAGGAATAGAAATTTTGTATGACACAAGGTGGTGGACAGAAAATGCATCAGATTCTAATATGTTATGTACAATGGGGCATTATGTTGTTATAAAAAAACATTGGAATCCATATTGAAAATACGTTTTGTACTTCTCCACAGATATTCCTAGTAATAGTGCAACGCGTTTCGCAGCTTGTTGCATCTTCAGGTACAATTGTTTACAATTGTAAACAATTACGTAAACAATTGTACCTGAAGATGCAGCAAGCAGAAAATGCGTTGTACGATTACTAGAAATAACTGTAGAGAAGTAAAAAACTTATTTTCAACATAGATTCGTATGTAAAATACTTCCACGAAGTGACGCCTGAAGGTGTGCAGTTTATTGTGTGTAAGGTATAGAAAAGATTCGAAACGAGTGAGATAAGGAACTGATTGACTACAGCTGACAGGGGAATCGATCCTATGCATATATTAAGTTAATGCAAAATTCAATTTCAAAGCAAAATATAACCAGGAATAGCCCTCCAACCGGGTCTGACTTTAAAAAGTTTCAGCTTCCTAATTAAAATGAGTTTCTACACGACAAATAAATGGCCCATCAAAATTTTCCAAATGTTACGACAATGGGCTACGTAGGAACGACATGAACTGCGGGGTAGACTTCTACAATCTGTTTAAGAGAAAACAAATTTTTAAACCTGATTTTGTGCCGACTCAGAAGGAGAGAGTGGATTACATGCAAGAACACAATCGCCAAGAATACTTGTGGTAAACGAGTATCATTAGTAGCCGCGAACTCTACCCATACTATAACGACATCGCACACCGTAAAATTTGCATATTTTCGTGAAAATAAATTGATATTAAATAAAAAAAGAATGACCCCACAGGATGCTTGCGCGAACACTGTGTATAGCTTACTTACATAAATGTACACAAGGCACAGTCATGGAACTATCTTCCATTCCTGAGCTAATAAAAAAGGAGAATATAGCACGCTACTACCGATTTCGACGACCAGGAGAGATATGGATAAATGGTATCTTGTCAATAATTACTGACTGAGGTTGTATGTACCGTCCACTGGACTGAACAACATTCTACAACATGTATTTCGGATGTCACGCAGATGTCATGGGGCACAATAACCGATAAAGTCAGTTATTTTACCTAAAGCCGAAACACGTGCTGCAGAATGTTGTTCAATTAAGTGGATGGAACAAATTCAGCCAATTATTCATTAAAATCACTGTAATGTCAGCACCGCGATGATGACATAAAAACTATATCGAAGATTCCGGGAGAACTATTAGGTGCGCACAACAATAGGATAAACAGGCGACGACGGGAGTGACCATTGCAGAGGAGGGACAAAGGACAAGAGCTCGGACAAGAACAATCCCAGACTCGGTTGGGGGTGTGTGGGGGGGGGAGGAGAGAGAAGCGAGTGGAATGGACGGGACCCGACGCCAACGGGAAGAAGGTCCAAGTGAGAGAGGGAGGGGTGATTGAAACAAAAGAACAGGAGGGGGAGGGAATGTAATGCACGCAACTGGAGGCGAGTATGCATGCACATCTGCCGCCGTAAACGCAACGCCGACCGCTCTCACACGGATGGGGACCAGTATATACCTACGTATGTATTGGGAGCCGATGCATTTGGGGACGGCGAGGAGAGAGAACGAGAGAAAGGTAAATAGACGACGGAAAAAACGAAGACATCCACCACTCGACCTCGTACATCGACTACATACCCTTGAAACCCTCATACGCAAGGGCAGAGGGTCACACACGCCATGAAAAGTCACAAGGTAATAATCGACGCGAACGCGAAGAGAGAGGAAAAAGTCTCCCTAAAAAGAAGCATAATGATGGGTAATGCACCTGAAAAACTGCCTATGTCCCACGATCATAATTTAGTTGTTTATCAAATCATGAGTCGTTCGTATATAAGTTGGAATAATATGAATTTCTAACGAATTCTTCCTTCCAGGTGATACCTCATTGAACAAACGTTTAGTAGTACAAGTAATGTGTAACACAAGAGAAACGATGACAAGGTTCTTATTTACATAACAGCTGAAGTTTCAGGAAGCATTCGCTTCATATTAAATGAGTTTTGTCAAAATGTCATTTCTACAACACAGCAAAACGCTTTCTTCCCGGTTCCAGTAAAGGTGATTTATTTCACTCAATGAAATTTCGTATGGGCTCTAACGTCGACCGTAAGTAGACATACTATTCACAGATATACTCATCGGCATATAGCGAGATGTTGTGCAACATAATTTCTGAATAATGAAAGGAATTATTGTAATGTCCACTTAGTTTTTATTGGTACTATACGTTTCAACAATGACATCGTCATCATCAGGTACAAATAATGTACCGTTTGTACCTGATGATGACGATGTAATCGTTGAAACGCGTAGTACGAATAAAAAAACTAAGTGAACATTACAAAAATTCCTTTCATTATTCATACTAATAACAGTTAGAAAAAGAAAAATTCCTTCAAGTTGGCATAGGGGCCGGCCCCAATTAGGCATATATTTATTAGGACTTGGATTAGGATAAATTAGGGCGTGAAGCGGCGGATGCCATAACTCAACCCCAAAACACCCCTCTAGTCGTCTTACCCTCACCCGTTCCCTGTCATGTAAAGCCGAAAACACTAAGACGGCCTGACGCAACTACAGAACTAGCAACTTCGCTGACCAAATAGAAATGAACGGCATTGTAAGATCTATCTCTGATAAACACAGTTATAGGGCTTAGGGATTCAGGTGTTCGTAGCGTTTAGCTTGCATCACAGTGACTGGCCTAAGACTAAACTCAACAGCAATTTTCGAGGCGAGATTGAAGCTCTCCCGACATCAGGGCAGCCAAGCTGGCGCGTTTAAACATGAGAAGTTTAAAGGCAGGAGCATTTAGCTACCTAGCAATACGTGATATGTTTCATCACAAATATACCGTAGTTTCCTCAAAATGAGTTCAAGTACACGAGAAAGTTTAAGAAATAACTAATTTCAAGGTTTGATGGATTCAATGCCCCATAACTCATTTAACTTCCATTTTTATAACCTAAGTATTCATGAGGTAGGCGAATCGTTAATTAGAAGAGGACAATGAGTACTGAAATATTCCGGATTTAGAAGTAAATTAGGCTGGTACCCTACTGTATTTACTTAATGGGCGCTAAAGCGAAGTTGGAGAGAAGCCCGGAGAAACACTCGGCCAGTTCTTTCCCGAATGTAGCCCAGACTTGCACAATTTTCTGAAAACCCGTAGAAGGAATCATTGCCGTGAAATACTCCAAACATGGCACCCATTTAGGGATCAGGATTCTACTGAAAAAACATGCCGAAGTTCAAACCCGGACTCTAATGGAGGAAGCCCACTACTAATGCTCCCCATAATAGCTTATTCTTCAAGACTATGCCACAAAAATTCCTCGGATGTAAAAGAAAAAATATTATACATCAAGTAAGTACCTTATTATGGCACAGATAGAAGGGAACTTACTTTTCATTTTTGGCTATCTTAACCGTTGGATTACCGTCAAGCATTATGTTAGCGTTCCTAGCGATCAGTGAATCAAATGTCTATGCGATAAGAGGGAGACCAGCTGTAGGCCATACCCGATCACTGAGCGCACGTGACATGCCCACCCTTAATTTTCCCACTCTCCCTCCCTCATCCCCCCCCCCCCCCAAACTTCTCCCATCGACATAGGAGAACAAAGGAGGGGAGGAAAGTGGTGCGTACATGACGTCACCGATTCGATTTTATTTTATTCGCCTTCCCTTAGCGTCCCCGTGGCGACGCCCGCTCGGCTGTCACGCGCAATCACGCTTCGCCAAACATTCACCCTCCCCGTACACTTTCCCCTTCCCACAATTCCCCGAGTACAGGACGCCAAGCGGGGCATTTACGCGAAGGTCCCCGCTCCTTACTGATCGCACGAACTAAATACATACTCCTTACATTGCACTAAATACTCCCTACATTGCACGTATCCTTATGATAGCAGGCAACGCACACCGGAAGGTTACATTTTCTCGATACCTCTCTCGCTTCAAGACTTTTGCTCACCCAAAGTTCCTAGAGTAACTGGTGTCATATTTATTTGTGAAACAGGCTACACCCTTTTTAACATTATTTTGGGCATAACTTAAGAAATATTTCTCCCATAATGCATTCCCGCTCGATCGCTTTCACAAAAAGTTTAACTGAGGCAACTGCCGCACGGTGCAGTGACACCAATGTTAAGTTTCTACGGTTTCATTTCATTCTGCCAGGCGGTGACAATGTTAGGCTAATATGGATAAAGTCTTCATGCCTTTTTCTCAAGTCAAAAGTTTGAAAAAGTACCATCACTGAATTACTGCATCAGTCGCTATTGTTTCTTTCGGGATCCAAAAATAAATAGCATGTACCTCACTAATTAATAAGTTATTTCATACGGACAAGCATTGCAATGCAAATTGGTTTTAATTTTAAAATTTAAGAGAAACAATTGCACTTTTCCACAAAATTGTTTTAATGCGTACAACGCGTTTCGGCTCACAGAGCCATCATCAGGTACAAGATATCTCGCCTGAATCTGTTGAATTTATTCAAATTGGTTTTGCTAAACTCATTGCAAGAAGATGAGATTTAAATGAAATTTGAACCATGCTATAATTATATTCCAACCTAAAACGAACGCCGCGGAAGTTCTCACGCCTTACCTTGTATCAACCACACGCACAGCAACCAAAAATACGCGTTGTAAAAACAGGGCCGCTACGTAGCACGCCACTTTCAAACGAACACGAATAACTACTTGACACACGAGGACGCTCGCACACGGAGGAACAAGTTTTAAGATGAATTTTAGGCCTAAGTCAGGAAATATTTTAGCCGTCAAGTAACGGTTCGTTCATAAGAAAATTCGTCACATATGTCGACAGCACAACGCAAGCTCAAGCTGCCGAATAAACCAGGAACCGATTAAATAATGCCTGCCTACGTGAAGAACAGGAAACATTCCTCATCATTAGTGATAGCTTCCAATCATTTAAACTAAATCACTCCTAAGTCAGGATACGGGGAGGATTTGGCTTGGCTCGGTACACCGAAATCCGAACAAAATTTATGTACTCAAAATTCCTAACGAGGATCACCATTTTCCGCTCCAATTTGCACACGTGGGCAGAATAAAACAGAGACCAAAACCATTGAGATTTACCTCTGGACAACTCGATCAGGAGACATAAAATGGGCCTTTGAATTGTATGGGAACACATGCAACGGGCGCTCACGAAAGACAGACATTGGCGAGACACCTGCATTAGCTTGGCGCCGCGCCATAAGCTTTTCAAAGCAGCGAAAAGAAAAAAATGGAGTGAGTGGATGCCATAGCACGGAAAAAACAGGAACAAGTCACCTGTTTTTGGCAAGCCCATTATGGCGTGATTGACTGCAACGGGATCCCAGCTTCCGCAATAAAAGTGAGCTCTAATTGAGAATCAGATGGGAATTTGGACATCTGAAAAAACTTACAACACCCTAAAAATGATTTATGTTTATCAAACCATGCATCAATACGAATTAAGATGAGACTCATCAGGTAAAGTAAAAAATATCCTAGCATATAAGCAAAACCCCAAAATTTTAGTATTCAGAGATCAAATCCAATCGCAAAGAGATAATAGCAAAATTTATGCAGGAAGTGTGACTTTCACTCGAGAGGTACGTCGGTTACATGCATCCTCTAATACTTTTATGTAAAGGACGCGATATGCTTGATTACAGAAATGAAACCAAATCAAACAACGCACAACTGAAGAAATATTACAAAGGTAATACCGCTTCTATACGGCATCTATTGATGAGATAACGGGTATTCGTCGCCGGGTGACACATATAGGGCATGTCATGCTCTTTTTCAAAAGATAAACCAATTGTACGAGAACAAAACTGAGTTTTTTCACAGATTTATTGTATTCGACTGTAATGGTTTCGGCTGTTATGTCATCATCAGGCACTATGTACAATGAATCTATGACGAGATCGAGAGAAGCATCCAATCAATGACGAGTTTCACGAAAGGTTAAACTGCCACCACTATCCCTCGCCGACACCTCGAAAAAAATATTGCAAGAGTAAATGCTCACAGAGGTCATATCAACTCAACCGCACACCCACTTGCCTTTGAGCAACTTCGATCGACGCGAAATCCCAGAGACATTTTATTATGCTAAAAACGACCGGTGTCGATCATTCTTCAAAAACTAGGACCGAACACGCCCATATCTAACGACGATAGGGAGAGCGTCCAACAGTAACGGAGGTAGAAATTCTCTTTCGAAACATACCCTGCCACTAACCACTGCTTTACTCAGGGGACTCCAACTGTAGGGGTGGATAAGGATTTAGGGACGACCGACGGTATTTGCATATGAGAATAAAGAGCTGTCTTTAAATGTATTTCATATTATCTCACCAGCCTGTGGTAAAAAGCAGTTTTTATGCAAAAAATTTAAAAAAATACAGAGTGCCAAAGTTACGGTAGGAAATATATTCACACATTAAATAGACTCGTTTTAAACAACCAACTGAAAACATCTGTCGTCATCACTATAACGAGAACGTCTTCCACCGCAGGTTCGTAAAGTAACAAGATATTCCTAGAAATGAGACAACGCACTCCGCGAAAAGCAAAGCGGGCGCCGCCATAGACGACTGGGAACCCGGTCGAGACTTCCGGAACTTTGATGAAAAGACATAAAAGAGTTCCGTGAGAAGGAAGTGGGCACCGTGCACCATTCGCGGGATACAATGGCATCGCGGTGGAAACGCGATTCTCAACCAAAGGAGTTCTCACTCATTCTATCTCTACAATCGAAACCGGCTTTGCCCTCCTCACTTACATCGGCCGTCACGACGGATTTTCAAGACGGTTGTAGACATTTCTGTTCGGGCACAGATTCGGGCGCGTAACGTAGCATGCGCATTCGTAATATCAGTAGAAAATAATGAGAAAAATGCATCACATTGAATTGCTTTTTCGGCAATTCGTTTCTATTTTAACACCAGCGTTAAGGCACATGTCATGTACTTCGTAAAAAATCGATTACTAATTACAGACTTCCCTCCAAATGCGAAATGCAGCATTTATTACAGTAATTTATTTATTTATCTTTACTACCCCGAATACAGCACAATGGGCCAGTTTACGTCGGGTGAATAACAGTAACAACGCACGAGACACAAACACCCATGTCCTGGGCAGAAAATATTTTACCCAGGCGGGACTCGAACCCGCGACCCTCATGTTGGCAGGCGAGGACTTGACCCCGCCGCCACCGGGGCCGACGAGTAATAAGTGTTCCTAGCAGTTAGCAAGGTGTTCCGCAGAATTCAATATTTGAAAACATTACATTTTAATGTGATTTGGTCTTAATTTCGAAATAACGCCAAAATTCTGGCCATGAGGTGCTTAAATGAAAGAGAAAATTAAATATGATCCTTGTATCATTTCCATTACTGCCTTTTTCCAGCGAGTCCAAACGCATAAGCAGATGACCTTAAAATAAAAGTGGTCCAAGAATTGTTTTCGACTTCTTAAAAAAAATAGAAAAATGCGCATTGAAAGAGCCAAGATAACCGCTCCAGCCACCCCAAAGAGCCCTAACGTTGACCGGGGTATTCCCCCCAGGACGGCCATGGACTCTCCCCACGAACAATTCACGCTCAGGCCGACGGCTTGGAGGGCTATTTATTGCGCGACCATTCCACGAGTTCATGCAAAACCACTTAAATCAAAGAGGTGATTAATTATGAGCCTGATCCGGAGCGCGTAGAAGCGTTATGGAAAAATGTGAACCCTAGAGGAAATGGAAAGAAGGTCATCGGATACTATCGAGATGTTTATGTAGGTTGTGTGACTAAATCCAAAAGAAAAACAAAAGAAGAAGTTCTCGTTATGGAGGAGGGGGTTAGAAGGCTGCCTTAGATAATCATGAAGAGGTATCAGAGGCCGATGCAGAAGAGAATTGAGGGGACAATAACGGCCGCTTTAGGGAGAACGCACTGACGGGAGGGATTTCGGATGCAGTGAAGAAGGGAGTGGGAAGCATGCAAACCTAAACAGAATTAAGGCAACCGTAGACCTGGCAATGAGAAGGGAATGATCATCCATCCCGACTGGTAATAAGCCAAATAATATACACGCTGAACGTATGAAATTCACACAGCTCAAGCAACAATGGTCAGCTCCTTTCTTCTATCCAGAGGGCCCACGACCCCCAGAAGCACTCAGCTTCGGTTGTCTAAGAAGTGACCAATGAGAACCCAGGCAGGCCGAAGAAGGAAAGTAAGAGTAATGACCCCTGCTGTGAAAATAATGTAATCGTACTCGGGTCCCATACATCTCAACATGATTTCAACAAGGCACACTTCAACTACTGTCCCTTTCATTATGTTATTTATTTTTTATCCAGGCACGTTTCGCCACTAGTTTGCCAACACACCCCACCACAGGCCCACGTGGCCGTATTACGGGCAGCGGGTACTTATAAAACATTTATAGAGATCTGGTCTTATGCTTGTGATTATTTTCAAACTACGTAGTATCATACCACTAAACATCAAACCAAGAACTTGCTACAACCGGGAAATCTCAGGGAATTTCATTTTCACTGGAAATATCAGGAGAATATCGAATTGGCTCGGGAATTTTCTGTGGTGTCAATGTATAAAAGAGCAACGGAAGCCATGTGCCTTTTCGGCAAGTTGCTAGGTCAAATTTTCCTTGCGTTGTCGCATTTTGCATTCCTATAATCACTGAAAGTAGGTACAATGTTTTCTCTATACGTATATTGTGTTCTTATTGGTCACAGTCCGTAAATCAGCGGCGTAAAGCACGTGCCTTTATCGGCAAGTTGCGAAGTCAAATTTCCCTTACGTATTCGCATTCAGCAAAATAAGGAAACAAGTCAATTCCTTCAGTTTTTAAAGTTGCTGGTCATTTTATATCAATGCTATTCATAGCAAAGTCTGGCTGTAATATAACCTTGCTCCTGAGCACCAGCATGACAATGTTTAAATCTAAGAAAGGGTGGTGATATGATTTATCTCAAACTATTTTAAAGTTTTCTGGTCATTTTTCTCCAAATATGCAAGGTTAAAAATAATCCTTACGTTTTATCACACAAAAAATATTCGACCATTCTCGTATAATTAACGAGAAAAAAATCAGTATTTCCTCTGGAAAAATAAAAATTATGTCTGGAAATCTCATTAAATTTTCAAATTCCCTGCTGCTGGACACCCTGTACTACCACCGAAAATTCTATCCCTCCGGCATTCTCCAATTCACCTCCCTACACACAACTTTTTCTCCAAGAAGGACCTCGTGCGCCACAATGCGTGCCCAAAACCCTCGCCCGCTTCCTGCCACCCTCAGGGGAAGGGGGAGGGGGCGCACGTGACCTGGAGGCTCAAGTGGCGCACACACACCAGGGATCCCCCCGCCACCGTCCCTCCCCCACCAATACAACCCCCCCTCCTGATACCTACCCATCTCCACCCGAAAAACACAAAAGTAAGGTAACCGACCTCCTCACCGTGACGTTAAAACTGCTCTTGCAGTGCATGAATCAACCACAGGGCATCACATATGTACAGCGTTTCTCTGACGACGTAAAAAACATACCATTAACCCCTCGCACTACAGCAGATTAGATCGTGCCAATAAAATTAGAGAGATAGATTGTAGAACCGATTGGTATAAAATGTCATTTTTTCCGCGTACCATTCGGGACCATAACAGCTGTGATCGTCGTCATGAATAGTGCGAATAGTGACATTAGCTATACTGTAGATCTTTTTCTTTATATTTTCTACGTTCTTATTTATGCATGATATTTTGATCTGTAGTAGTAGTAGTCCTTGTACCCCTTGCATGTTGGAACGACTGACGATGGAATGTTTCTCGGTTAGTACATTTTTAATTGGCGCGTTGCATGTGTGTTACGTTGGTTTCAATGTAATTTCGGTGTTCTACCGCATCATTCATGCATGCCTGGTGTGGAAGCACCCCCTGCCACACACCCTTTGGGTGGCTTGCAGGGTATGACGTAGATATAGATATGTAGTGCATTGATATGTATTGCCAATTGGTGAAGAGCAGCCGGTTCCCGATTCTCGTCAGAATACGCCCTAAAAGACTACAACAAAAAGCGGATCACTTACCCTCATACGCATTAAACCGATTTGGAAGTATATATACAACCATGTACACTTTTTCGTGATCTTTTTTACCTTCTCATCTACTAAACCCTTTAACCACGACGGGAAACAAAGCAAACAGAAAAGGAGATAAGAACAATTAGGCGCATAAACAGATCCAAGCGATGGAATAATGGATTAGTGGTGTCAAATGTTTACCGTCGTACGGCTGAGATGAAGAAAAGCAGTACGCAGTCCAAAGTGTTGGTAAAGAGTGACAAACACAGTCAAGGAAGGCAACTCAGGGAAGACTATACACCAGGACGACCTGTATTCCGACATTCTGCAGGCCCGCGCTGGGGGCTGGAAAAACTTTGGCTATCCTGGGCCGTCTCCGTTGGCCCAGACGGTCGGTGGGCTATCATATCTTGAGAGTATATAAGTTTGATTAATTGAATACTCGGGGCAAGAAACGGCCAAATGATGAAAATAATAGCACTCACTAGGGGGACCGTATGAAACAAATGCTACATAATTGAATTCAGAATTCCAAAAGTGAGGCACAGTAGTCACAGAAAAGCTCTAAAAATACAACGATGGATAACCCCTTCTAACAGGTATGGTTAGGAGGTTAGGTGGACAGGTTGCAGATTGTGGGATGTGGGAGGGGTGGAAACAAGCACAGCGTCGGAGTTAACATTTTAGCTCTTAACGAATGGCGCCAAGGACGGACGGGTTGCTGTAATTGAGGTCCCTCTCCAAGTAGCACCCAAGAAGTGATCGGAATTCCACTGACAAATCTTCGCCACCTAAGAGTTTCAACCCCCACCCTTCGTGCAGGGAAACCGGAACTTAATCTACCATACCAACCCGATTCCCAAGGGCATAAGAGTATATTCTAATTTCATCACTAATTTCTAACATTATTGTTCCACACATCCACTACGCAGATTTTATTTTCGGTACACTTACGTATTTCAGTGTCGAAGATAAAAATTATTTTCCTGAGAAACGTCCTTTGATTCCCATTGCACTGCTTTAGTGTCCTTGACGAAAAAGATAGAAAACCAGCGCAAATCACCATAAACGTAAAATACTATTCAACCAAATTTTGAATCACCGGTCATCTGAATGATCAACTAAGAAGGGCAGAGTAAAATAGGGAATGGGGACTCAATTTAGGCTCCAAAAAGGCAATGCTACGAAATCATAGGCAAATGAGGTCACGGCACAAAATTGAGCCCGCGTACGTCAAAACCTAGACAAAATGTCACAACGGTTAACTGCCAAATGAAAAAAGTTGATGTGGACATCCCATACCCACGCAGCTAGGGGGAACAAAAGAAGGAATTTCCTATCTCGAGGGAAAATCTGGAGGCGAGAAAGAAGGAAGAGCTGCCGGAAGGCAATACAGTTAGCGGGGTCGAAAACACCTCCCGCGGTCGCGAGTCTTTCCCATTGCCGACCTTGATTAAGGTGATTCATTCAAAAAGACGCCTTCCCCTCCGTCCCCCCCCCCTCACACCCGCTACACCGCTTCCGCCACCGCGATTGCATGCGAAAATATCCCAGTATGCAATTCCTGGGGCTTCCTGCTCTTTCCCATTGAAAGAAAACGACTCGGGGTAAAGTCCTCCTTTCTGAACCGACGCGATGAATGGTATAGCGATTTAAGGTAGTCCGAGGGAGATAGTTCCCTAGTCATAGTAGAGACCATATTCGAATTATACGCTTTAATTACACCAGCTGAAGGACACATCAATAAAATATTGCATTATTAATCGTGCAATGATATACTTTTATATGATAGAAATTAAATGAAAATATCTAAATAAATCTTTAATGTGACTCATTTTTTTCGCGCGGTGCGTTTGAAACTACTTCAATACGGAACGTTATTTGTGATACCCAAGAACCTATTACGGTGACAATATGATTAATTTTGAAAAATAGTTGAGAAAAAGTACAGACTACACGATGTGAGTTTTTTTACGACATCTAAGCGTTAGAAATTCCTCATATTGTAAATAATGTCTCTCTGGAGTGCATACATGTACCATTTCCCATGTATAAGGGCTGGTATATTTTGGCAAATGTCTCGGAAAGTAATGTGGTAAGGGGTAGAATTTTTGGTGTTATTAGAAGGGTGATATATTTTTCTTTAAAATGAGATAAATTCATTGATTTCTAGGTAAAATGATATTTCGCTCATACTACCTTAAGGCTCAACCCGGGGGGAGGGGACATAAACCGCGGGTGGGCAATGCTAATTCCACATTCCTGCATCTAAGCACCAATATGCGAGGGGAATTCATTCACTGTGATCAAGGATGTTGCCGATATTGCAAAATTCGCCAATATTCATCTCATCAAAGACAAACTGTGTATGATGAATCAACGAACAATTTACTACAGAGTTAATTGTATCCCACCACACGGGCGGCCAGGGTTCAAATCCCTGCAGAGGAAGATGTTTTTCAAAGGAGACCCTATCCCTACTTGAGTGTCTTGTGGAGGGTACTTCAAGTACACTACTCCGTCTGTCCGATGAGACGTTAAACCGTGGTCTCCTTGGCGCCTTTCGTTAAGAGCAGGCTAATGCCGACGCCGCGTTTCTTTCCACCCTTCCTCCCTTACCTATCCACTATGGCGCAAATGACCTTAGCTGTCGGTCGCCTCCCCAAATATCCAATCCAGTTAATTGTAATCACGTTATCACAGGTAAAGGAAGACGCTAGGGATTTCGATCGTCAAATCTCAAACCTGGCATCACCACACACTACACATTTTGGCAAGTACTGACACAGCCATCGATAGTCAGGGCAGGTATTTAGAAAAAAATTAACGGGCAGCGATTATTGGTGAAAAGTATCGATAGCCAAGAGAAATTCCAACTCAAATTATTTACAACGCCATTCAGAAAGGAGTTTTTTTTCAAGTTCAAGAGATCATAAGTTTATGCTAATCTTTACCAAAGTTAGGAAGCCAAGTAAGTTAATCCATTTAAATCAGCGAGGGATACAGAACGTTAAAATAATGTTATAAGTAATAATCATCTCAAATATTTATAACCAATATTTATATGCATACGTTTGTCATAATCGCTAAACACATTCGAGTCAATTAAACGCATTCAATTAAACGAAATTATCTTCGGCACAAAGATGCTGGCGGAAGACGGGCAAGAAAACGATTTTAAAAATTGCATACATTATAATTTTGCCATTCACTTGGTTGCTCTAACGCTGTGAAACTGCTATTCACGTCGTTAATAAGCCCCAGATTATAACATAAATTATGGATGTGATGGCCAGTACCAGTTCAATGATGGAGTGAAACCTTATAAGACTGCACCAATCTCCACCGATGCATTTCTGCAAACTGCACCAATGTATTTCTTCGTCAATATCCAGTATCGGTGGGTATATAAATCTTACTAGTGCACGTTGCTGATAACTCACCTCCCACCACACACTCTTGAGGTGGCTCGCAGGGTAACATGTAGATGTAGCTATTGAGCTGGATCATAATATCAAGTGAAATGGGCTTAAAATGCGATTTGTTTGTGATAACCAATTTTCATCGTCAAATTTGTAACTTTAAGACTTTAAATTTGCGGCCGAGACAAAGATACTCACTGCAGCTTCACTAACAGAGGAGAGTAGGGGGTTAGGCATATGGACCCCAAATCCCCTCTTACGGGCATCCATGAGCTGGATGCTGTGGGCTGCATCGCACACGTGTATTAGCAGAGGGAAGGTCGAGGCGGGGAGGAATACGGTGGGGGGGGAGATACGAAGGGGACGGAGTAGAGTGGGGGGGGGGGAGGTGAGTGGAGCATCATTACTGGGGAGGGGCGGGCACGGCAACGATTAGGTGGCAGCACCTGCGCTTGACGACGAGAAATGAGGAGCTAAATCACCGTGACCGTTGGACACCCAGTCACTTGTCTCGCGACTGCTCGAATCTTTCCGGCCCGCGGTTCAGCAAGGGGAGAGTGACAAACGCGAGGGAACATGAGAATCGGCACGGACTCGCACGGCACTGGACGACGCGACGAATTGAAGACCCGGTGGGTGGGACACGCCGATTGCAACGAGGGGAAAACAAATGTAGCGGACTGACAAAATTGTCCCACAACGACAAACACGTCAATTTATCATAACGAGACCTTAATCCCCAATTTTTTTACAATCTGGACTAGGGGACTATTCAAAATCGAGTTTAATGATTATACAATAGTTTAAGCAGTAATGACTGGAGAATTTATTAGACAAAAATCCACTAGCTATAGTAAGTTGTGAGACTATGCTTGCTCTGTAAGGCAACATCATCAGGTTAATGTAGGTAATGATGATTATGCCACCTTGCGGCGATGCCGTTGTCATGAACGACATAACATTTACTACTTATTATCGAATTACATCGATAATTTAAATTTCCCTCCAACGAAAATTCATAAACAGAATTTCACCAGAAACTGTCAACTAGTTAACATTGGAGGCGAAAGGAGAGAAAAGATATCTGAGAGCCGAGCAAGTCTTCCCTCCCTTCAATCCGGATCATGGAATTTGAAGCTTACACAAAAACTCGTGAGACTTGTTTGGAATTTTGATCGCTGATCAGAGAAGATCGGATGGGAGGAGTCGCGAGCTTAAATAGGTTAACAACGCCGTGCGGACGAATAGGAAAGTATCCGAAGGCTGTGGAAAAGTCGCCAAGCCGCACAAACATAGGAAGGACGTGGCTTTTATGGAGGAAGTGTCGCTCGCGACTGGGATGGCGTGATGTGGGCCGACGAAAGGGAGAACAAATAGGGCTGAATCATGCAATGCGAGAATCCAGAATAACGATATCTTGGACACAAAACAAATATTAGAATTGTGGACTTCAGACAGAACATGTTACCGACCAAGAATATATTAACCGATGATACTTACTAGACTGGAGTAACGCATCTTCAATTGTCTAGAGCAAGACACACCCATGTTCCGCGTTACAGAAAGATCGATCAACGGTTGAACGCATCATATACATCGCGGATCATATAAATCTTCCACTTTGAAATAAACCACTGAGGTTAGCCCAGGATCCAGTTGCATGCGGGTTTAACATGACCATGCCATCCTCATGTTAGTGACGAACGGAAAAATTCGTAGGTGTTCCAAACAATTGTCCCTCTTGGAGAATGACTAAAACCACAAAGAAATGTTTACTTTCATTGGACAATAACTGAGGAGTAGGAGAATTACACGTAGTGTGTGCATAAAATGTTGGAAAATATTATAGCGACTTTCACCGGGGCATTGAAATTTCGATCAGTGGTACAAAATTGCGAAATTAAAACGCAAGTGGGTGTGCTACGATGGGGGTACATCCATGCATACCACAAAATAAACCACGACGTTGACAAAAATATACGTATTCTTCGGCAGCATGAATAA
The DNA here is from genome assembly GCA_963169105.1 of Ceriagrion tenellum. Taxonomy (NCBI): domain Eukaryota; kingdom Metazoa; phylum Arthropoda; class Insecta; order Odonata; family Coenagrionidae; genus Ceriagrion; species Ceriagrion tenellum. Next base: position 140,752,867 of record OY720637.1, on the reverse strand, counting down.
CTGTTCGTACTCGTCGAATTATAGGAGTCGAACTTGGAATCGAAAGTCAAGACCATAAGGGGTTAGAGAGGGGAGAAAAGTGTAGAAATTACCTGATGATCCACCATCTTTGATTATAATGACAATTCAAACAATGTATCAGATAAAAAATGAAACGCTATAGACAACGAAATATCACACTAGTCTACTCACAAGTCTACGCAACATGACACGAATGTAGCTGGAGAGAAAATCATCGCATTTGCCTAGAACCCTTTTTACGAATCCTAATCTACGGTTTGCTACACTAGTTATTTCCCTGATGTGTTTCCCCCATGACATATCTTCTGTGATGGTGACGCCTAAGTATTTAATAGATTCTACGTTAGATATTTTCTTTTCTTTGATGCAATAATTATTATTACTTTAACCTCAACAACCCGAAAAATGTTACTTTAAATGATAAATTGCAAATAAATTTCCAATTCCTCACAAAGAAATGCATTGGAGAGGATCACACGGTATCTTTCCGTCATTACTTTTCACGCAGACCATCAATTGCTGCCCTAAAAACTTCTTTCATAAAGATTCTGGACGAACACTAATTGTGTTCAGATTTTCCACCGAACTTGACCCACTTCCACGATTAAGGCAATACTATGGTCTTCCACGACGGAGAATTGATTCTCGCAGCCTCCGCAAGTATTAATTAAACACATTATGCACCCGTCGATGAGCCGAAAACCTATTTTAAAGGCTCAGCCCCGAAGGAATCAATAAATGACAACCAGCAGGTATCCTGCAGACATTGGAATGAAGCACAGAAATAATGACTAGCGAGATATTGCCGCTACTGTAACATAATTGTGAATGAGGGGCAGTTTTGCATTAAAACAGGATAAATGTTGGTCGACATGAAGCATAGAATGTACCGTATGCTTTGTGAAGGATCAAATAACAGTGAAAAGGGCAGAGTAAAAAATCCAAAGCGTGGTATTGGCCGATGTATATGATGAGAAAAATAAAACGAAAAAAAATTAAACGAGAGATAGTACAGAGACAATGTACATCACTCAGATTAGTTACAGCCAAAATCATGAACACAAAAAAGATAACTACGCGCACGCTCCCACCAAATATCACATGAACATAACTCGGCCATTGATCTCCCGCAGAAAACGTTTACAAACCCAGCACCTCACTAGTTGGTTAGTAATATGAACACGTTTTCTATTAAACATCGCATCCTCCAATCGGTGACTCAATTCCAGCGACCGGGATTCCAGCGATCACAACGCGAGTGAGCTCAAAGAGACAATCTTCATAAGCGCAGAAGAAACGTCTCCGATTCCAGTGCCTACATATTCCAAGAATAACCTGGTGATCACATGGACGCAGTTTCACTTTCTTTCCCAAGAGGCGAGACACCCGCGCCCTTCGTCGGTGACTCGTGGCTTGTCCACGACTCTCTGGCCGCCCCAAGACCAGGGAGGCGAGGAAATCTCGCATTTGGCAAGAGTCGATGGGAAGGAGTCAAGGGGGGAATCGTTGGAAGGTGGCTGCAGCGGCAATCGTGATTGATTGAGTGCACATGTTTATTATTTTTCTCAGAAGTCGAAAAAAAGTTCTGGGACCACATATCATTTGAGTGCACCTCTTAATTGGTTGGGACTCAACATGAAGGAAATAATGGAAACAGCACAAGAATTACATTTTCATTTTTTTCTTTAGTTCAGGTAGTCCGAGCGAGATAGTTCCCTAGTCATAATAGAGACCATATTCGAATTATACGTTTTAATTTCACCAGCTGTAGGACACATCAATCAGATGTTGCATTAATAATGGCACAATATTATAGTTTTATATGACAGAAATTGTAACTAAATGAAAATATCTAAATAAGTCTTCAACTTGACTCATTTTCTTCGCGTGGTGAGTTTGAAACTCCTTCAAAACGGAAGGTTTTTTTGTGATAACCAAGAACCTACTGCGGTGACAATATGATTAATTTTCGAATATAGTTGAGAAAACATACAAACCACACACTGTTAGTTTTTTACGATATCTAAGTGTTAGAAATACCTCATTTTGTAAATAATGTCTCTCTGGAATGCAAACACGTACCATTTCCCAAGTAAAAGGTCTGATATTTTTTGGCAAACATCTCGGAAAGTGATGTGGTAAGAGGTAGAATTTTTGGTGTCATTGGATAGGTGAAATACTTTTCTTTAAAATGAGACCAAATTTATTGATTTCTAAGTAAAATGATATTTCGCTCGGACTACCTTAAAGGTTGTTTTGACCAGAGTTGTCGATGCGACATTCGAAATTTACCCGATTGTAAGGGACTTTATTAATTTCGTATGTTAGACTAGGCTTCACGCCTTTATATTTGTTGGCTACAAATCACATCGGTATGGAGCAATTTGTTCTGAAACCACACTCGGCGTCGGCGCGTTAACCTATTTAACTCACAAAACCACATCGCTGTGGAGCAATTGGTTTCCGTTTCATCGATAGATATCACCAGAGAGAACGCGTACGCATCCAAATCGCTGCAACCACCTTAAACGAGATCGCGAGAAACATCACCGCAAGCCTCGGCGCCATTCCACTCAGACGCAAGATTCCCGTTTTCCGAAGAGAGAGAAGCAACGAGAGATTGGAATCGCCCAGCGAATGTCACCGACCGCGGAAAAACTAGAGACATACGCGGCCGTGACACCCACGTGCGCACGACCGACGCGGTGTGGAGCCCATAATCGCCATCGCGGCGCTGTTATAGGGAACGTCTAGGAATGAAAAAAATGAGAGCGAACGCCTTGCGCGAGTCGACATTTCCGCCTCCTTCGAGCTCGCACACAATGCACGCACACTCACGGAACACTGATAACGATCGATTCCGGCGGAGAATCGATTACAAAGAAAAGTCGGAAGCAAGAGTCACGCCCACCGTCGACGTGACCAAGATTTTCAAACGCCGCCCTAGAAGTCAGCCTACAGCATTAAGTCATTTCGAACCAGATTATTTTCTGACGTCGCGTAGTGTCTGATTAATAAAAGGTAACTAATATTTTTCACACTAAAGTCAAAGTACACAGTCATTAACGTTTGGTGCTAAGGTGAAGGGGGTACGACATCCGGCAAAAAAGACTAAATTACCTTAAGAAAGAGCAAATAAAGAAGACTTTAAAAACTTAACATCGCCAGTAAACCTCATGATTATAAACTCATGAGAAGAATAAGCGGGTTAACCTAGACAAATATAGGTCCATCTGGCGTACAGCGGGTAGTGCATTATGATGCAAATGCATTAAGATGTCATAATACTCACGATGCAATGGAAGCACCTAGAGCGGACGAGTAAAGAGCTGTTTAAAATAAGGTAAATTTCAAAGAAAATCCGCCAGGCACTGTCCATGAGATGGAGCAAAGAGGATCCGATGCATTGGCGGAGGTAGAGATCGTCCAAAAACAAAGCAGGAGAACGTGTTTCTAGAAATTTAGGGGAGACCCTAGTTTACTCCTGACACGGAAGAGTTAAGATGTTCACTCACGGAAAATAAAGGGGGGGCATTCACAAGACCAATAATTCTTTTTTCCGCACTCTTCGTGTCCACAAAAGAACCACAGATAGGAACCCAGCAATCGGCACAAAACACTTCATTCATTAACAGTTGCACACAAATAGCCAGTGTCCCAGCACTCCTGCGTCGGCTGGATGTGAACACCGCAGGTACAGGCACAAAAAGGTCATGAGAAACACTCAACTCATGAAGAAAATTTCCAAAAACAATTTCTCCGCGAATATTTAGCAATCTGAATGGTTGACAATCAGACTGGTTAGATTAGTACTTAGGCAGGAAGCCTCGTCAGTAGCATCGCCGTGTTAATTTGTTTGTAATGACAACTAATATTAATATCACATACAACAAAACATGCTTTACGGCTCAGAATTCAGACATGTTTACGAGCAGGCGTGCGCGAAACCCATCAATACAATTAAAACGCAAAACATTTTCAAATACTTTCGCAGAATGTAACACAGAACGTAAAAGTTTGATGACAAGTCATCCACGAGATGTCAGTAAGCCTTGCCGCCTCCTGCAGGAAAGTCATTAGACATTAATGTGAAGATGATTACGACTATTATGCAACACTCATTTCGGTTACATACAATGCACACATCTGGAATAGCTCCCGAATTGAGAAACACGTTCCGCTCCGATACGAGCATTTCCAAGGTAAAATAATTGCGACTCCCTATGATTCACCTTCCACTCCTTTCATCATGAAAAAAGGATCATAATTCTATACTTTACACGCATCATGGGTACCATATCATTCTATTACATTCTCTTTTTACATTATAAAGACTGCCACATGAGAAATTCCGACAATCTGAGTATAATCGTTCTTCACAGAAGCAAAACCTGAACGTTGGCGCACCGCATATACTTTCCTCGTGAGACTCATTCTACAACCTGGTTAGTGTGTGCACAATTTAATTCAAAGGATGCCGTCAATCTGCTCTCATCGTAAGACACTCCTACAAGACCGCAATGGGAGAGATGGACAAGAGACACCTCTGGGATGCAATGCTGACGAAAGCGTGAGCTGCACGCCCCACCCGTGCCCAGCAACCCCCCCGATAGTGTGCACACACGCTAGCACAATCCACGCCAGCCAGCGTCATTGACATTAACGTGCACTCACGACCCATAATAAGCGAAGAATAAATTACCACTAGTACCACTGAAACAATTCACACAATAGAATCGGCATGCTTAATGAAGGAATTACGTTTAAGATTATATTCACTTAAAGATTAAAGGAGCCAAGAGGAATAGTAGATCACATAACAGATGAAGGACTTAACAGTACATTTCCACAACACCCCTCATTCGAAGAGGTCTTCCATGATAAAAACCTAACCTTCACTATGACGGCTAAACACCAATAGATTAGAGACAGGGTTGTCAACGAAAATATATCCTTTAAAGAGGCCGAATAAACTCTCCCTAAATGGGCAACTTTCTTATTATGGTCGTAATAGTTCAATCTGGGACACTTAATAGGATCGGCACCGTGGTTCAAGAGGTGGCTTAGATCATGAAGGATAAACGCTTAGAAAGTATGACGAAGTGGTTATCGTAGGGTATTATCATTTCGCCAGTTTATCAGTAACTAATCTTTGAGAGGTGTCCATTCCCTACTAGAAGAACACCGTGATCCGCGCTCAGTCAGTCACTCGGGTGACGCAACAAAACTGTCTTATAAGCATGTAAGGCTCGCCAACGGCGACTAGATTGTCGTGTCTTCCCCTCTAAAGGCCGCTTTACACGGTACATTTTATTGTACAAACGGATGTATCATAGAATGTACAAGAATCTGAATGGAATTAGAGAAGGTTCTATTTCCCGTTAAGTCATTCCGACAATCATACAATTTGCCGCTTTACACGGTACGATTTCCTTCATGAAGGAATTCGTACATTCGTTTGTACAATAAAATGTACCGTGTAAAGCGGCCTTAACATTCTAGATGTTCATGGCATGGGTCGAAGCGCACGCAACGTCGCTACGACACGGCAACAATAACAAAAACACCTCAGCAGCACACCTCCCTGTGGTTGGAGCGGGGGGGTGAATAGGTTCGAGAGAGGAATATCACAATGGCAAGGGGCAGGCCGGGAGGGGTACGTGCAGTTTACGGAGTGGGAGTGTCCACGGCGTCCACGGGTTCGGGCAGGTAACAACAACCGGCCCCTTAAAAAAATCGAGGGGGGTGGGGATTTAAAGGGACGCAAGGCGCCCATCCCACCCTAGTGGGACATGGGGAGTTAATGCTTCTTCCTTTTGGCACGGCTTCCGGGGCGTGGAACGATCAAAACGCTTTCATGCCACCGGAGGAAAATAAAACAACAGGAGCGACATTAGAAACCTCACTGAAATCGCCAGCCACGGAATATTGCAGAGTACAAGATAAATTACAGAGTATTCGGCAAAATTCGATCTTCCAAACGCTTTAAATGACAAACGTGACTCGTGGCACCAGTAGAGATAAAATCTATGCTACAACAAATTTACAGCCATTTGAAAAAGTTAGCTAACGTCAATTAGTACTTACTGAAGCAGACGTCCTTAGTGGCAAGAAGAATATAATTCCTAAAATTCGAATGTACTTCGCAAACTGATTCACTCAATTTTCGGCAAATGTTCCGACGTTTTAAAGTGAATACATTGCAAAAAAAACACGGCATTCGAGTAAGCGACGGGATAGAAGTCAAAGGCACACTAAGACACTCCACAAGTAAAATTCGCAATACGCTGAGGGAATCTTTCACGAATAAATCACGCTAGTATCCTCGACATTTTTAAATTTGGTACTCACTTTGTAAACTTGGCCATAAGTCCCATTTCCGACAACTTCTATCAACTCGAAGATACCCGCAGGATCCTGCAATAGGAATTAGATAATTTAATCTACCGGTCCATCATTGCATAACAACAAAATAAAGCGAAAATCAAGGACACCATGATAGTATCCACGTCGAAGTAATCTACGACAAAGTAAAACTGAAATTAAACCATTGGAATTGCGAGCCATGACTGAAAGTATATCAAAATATTGACAATAGCACAATCCTGAAGCAGTACACCTTGGCACTCTAAAAAGTAAACACGCATCAACACGAAGCTACAAAGCATATAAAACCTTTATTCTGGCAAAGCATCAATGAAATCACCGATTATTAAACAAATTGGATGGCGAAGGCTGCAAGGTAAGCCGAATGATTCATGTCACCCTCGCAGCCCAAGGCAGTCCAACTCAAGTAGTAAAAATTGGAGGGGAGCTACACAAAAGAAAGCTGCCACTGTAAAATCCGTGACAGTGAAGATAAACCCTCCCTTACACTAAATATATCCAACGATTGACTCACCTTTAGAGCGTTTAAATCAATGTCGTCCAAAGAGCAATTTACACTGGGAGCGAGGTGTTGCGCCATCTTGTTTCGCGACTGAACAAAACACTGAAGAGCAGGCCGTATTCACCTACTACACAAACGAACAAAGAACTACAATAGGGAAAAGTCGAGGGATTTTAAAAAGCCCTTTGCTTTTCCGCTACCTGGTTAAACAAAGCATTATCCACAGGTAAACACACAACAAATTATTCGGGCGAGAGCAGACCCCGACTGACCAAAACCTCACAACGCTCGAAGCGTGACGTCATTCTTTGTTGAGCGACACAGTGGCGTATAATGGAAATACAAGCACTCCCCCTTGCCAAGTGATGCGACTGGCACGGCATCTAAAGGACTTTTGCAAAAAGTTTTGCGCTCATAGAAAGCGCAGACATAGAGTTCAAATTCGAATTTTGATCTACCGCGATTATCTTGATTTAACCATTGGAACAATAGGAGCGTTTACTAGTAGATGACTGTTTAAAATAGTTAAATGTTTGAAGGGAACCATTATCTTTCGTATAAAGGTATGTGATTAGACAGTCGTAACTCCATATTAAAACATTATTTTGTCTGAAGGTACTCGCAGTACGAATCGTTATATACTCAAATCAGCGGAATCGATCGCAATTGTTAGGCAAAATATGGATTTAACCTTTCATAATTAGCCTTATGAAAAAATAGCACTGCGCAATCACGCAGTACAAGAGAGATAATATTGATGGATTAACTATTGCATTGTTCTTCATCGGAAATAGAAATTTTCTTGTACAAAATTAATGCCTGTCTAATGAAGCAAAAATGATAGTACTTCAAATTACATGACTTAGTTAATTTGCTATAAGTTAAGGTTTCATGCATTCAGAATGAGGTATCTGAGAACTTGTTGAGATTCAACTGGGATGAGACCCCACTGCAACGTAATCCTGGACTCTGCATACAGGTCCTATCAAATAAACATGTCATTCTGCACACTTAAGAATGTAGGTTCCATGTGCCGCTCCTCTTTTTATTGCTAGCATTTTGAATTGCTCATTTTTTTGTAGAAAGTATAGTTAAAAGCCATGGGTGTGGGCATATTCATCCAAAAAATATGTCAAATGTAATTTATGTTATTGGCATTCAAGTAGGTACTACATTGTTCAAATATGTGGAACCAAAGAGTTTGACTTCTCAAAAAATGGCTGGAGAAAAATTATTTTGTGGTCACCCCCGACACCAAGGGGAAAATATATTCTGGCCAAAGAGGCAGCGATCAATCCCCTTATTCCCCTCCTCTAGGTCCTTGGATGAAACTTTCATTTTTAATTACACATTTTATTTCAACTCTAGGAATAATCTTTTATAAGCCGCTAGTATTAAAAATATGGCCCCAAAAGATTAAGTACTGCCTGGAGCAGACTGCTTAAGACAACCACCCTTAGCTATGGCACTGCGTTAATGAATGAGATGCAAACACTGTGAGAGAGAGAGAGGTAGTATAAGAATGCTCAAAAAGTGGCAAGTATGGCAGGGGTCAAAACCAATATGGTTCCAATACAATGGCTGGGTTCGAATTAAAGCAAACAAATTTCTTGATGATCAGTGACTTTGATAAATATGAACTCATTAGTGCGAAATTCCACAGAGAAAAAATCATCACGTTCGCCTTGACCGGGTTGCCGGTCAAGGCGGATGATTTTTTCCTCTGTGGAATTTTGCTCAATTGTGTATTGTGGGTGACTCCCTAAAAGTGGAACTCCGTGGCTAGTCCCTGATAGCTTCAAAGCCGATAAATTCATTACCTAAATTGGGTATAAACTTCAACAATACTTATGCTATGGTGTCATTCTTGAGCTACAACTTACAACCTAGGAAGGAAACTATGTAAGAAAAAGCTGTGTATTCGAACATGAGTGGTGTGATTGAGAAGATGCTATGAGAGCAAGACAATATATCACAACAATTGCTGCTCAAATATATTCAGTACCAAATTTACAGGGCTGTAAAAGAGCTGAAGCAAAGTACAGCAGCCAGAGCAAACATCGGAACAATCATTAATTGATTTGCCATTGCTGAAGCATATAGCAACAGAGATCCTTTCTGGAACAGTCAAGAAAATCTGCTCAGCAGTTGAAGATGCCATGCCAGTTGAATCATAAAAATTTGAGCTTACCTTCACTTTCTGGTGTTTACAAAAATTGGAAGTCCTCAAATTTTTCATACTGCCCCCAATTCCATGCCAAATGACTAGAAAATTTATTGCACAAAATATATGGTCAGTATGTCCACAGACATCTGTGCCCCACAAATTATGTTCAGAATGGACTCATCCTTATGGTAGGTGAAATGATTGAAGACCAAAGGTTTTTTGCTTTCTCCAAGGATTCGTATGTGGATAGGGATTTGGCAAGGTGACTGTAAATATTCTTGCAATTGGTTAATTGACTCTACAACAATAATAGTACCTCGGGTAATTATGGAAATGTATAAAAATCCAGTTAATATATGTATTTATAGGATTTTAAGGGGGTACTTACATTCAGGAGAGGTGAACTCTTACTGTCAACTCAAATTATAATTTCGATAAACATTGATGATGTAGTTTTCGATGGAGATGAAGAATAAAGGGCATAAAGAAGACAGAGTGCCAATAAGGATATCTGCCCCCCATGATATAAAATGCAAGTATCATTGGTATTTCGATCATTCAGAGTTCCGCATGAGAGTTGAGATTCGGTGGAGCCATGGAGAAGATACTTTGTGTTGCTTACTTGTCTCAGTACTATAAAATTGGGTGCAAATTATTTTTGTCAGCAATGAACAAATTAAATACAGTAACTTAAATAAAACTTTGTATACTCCACTATAGGTTTAATAACACGACTCGGGTTTCAAAACCCAGGTCGTGTTATTAAACCTATAGTGGAGTATTTCATTGGTTCATATGTTCTAAAATGCCACAAGAAGTGTAAATACAGTACTTTTTTGTATAGTTGCTCAACTTAACAAACTGTTTAATCCTCTAACTTATTTCTGGTACCATCATGATCATTAAGTGTTCTACCAGCTAATTGGTGGTCTAACATTACTTATCCTAATCCATTTTCACTGATATGGATGGCCCGCAATTAGATCCCTCTTGAATTTTTCACATCATCTCTTGCTTTCTATTTCATTCAAAACTTATATCCTCTTCCCTCCTCTACTGCGCTTCCCCAGTGTTCCACCCTCTATTACCCTCTTCAACTTTCCCTCTCCTTTCAATTCACCCTCAATCTATCTCTTCTGTCTCCTCCAAACCTCTTCCATGGGCTTCCTTTCCTCTCCAACCATATCCAATACCTCCTTGTTCATTCTTCCTGCCACCCAGCTCACCCTCTCCATCCTTATCCACACCCACATCTCGAATGCCTCAAGTCTATGCGCATACTCTCATCACAATGACCAAGTCCCCGACCCATAAAGGACCATGCTCTAAATTCGTTTTCACCAGCCTTTTCTTGATGTCTCTACATGGACCCCCCCCCTCCCCCCCGACTCAATTCCCTCCTCTTTGAAAATGGAGAATACTACCCAGTTACGTAAACCCCTCGCCTGGATCTATTTTGTGTCCTTCCATCCTTATGTTGAGCCCCAGCTTCTTGCTTCTAGAGAATTTCATCACTTTCATCTTCTTATCCCATACCTCTCACGCTGCACTTCTAATGCATTCATCATTGACTGCAACCCCTTGGGTGACTGACATACCAATGCTTGATCATCTGCTAATCTCACTGACTTAATCAGATCCCCATCAGCCTTTACTCCTACTTCCATTCTCCCAATGCCTCCCTCACCATTTCTTTAGAATACACACTGAAAATCAATGGCAATAGTGGGTTTCCCAGTCAAACTCCCCATCCTATTACAGCTCATCCAAAGTCTGCATTGGCCACCCTAACTTGCACTGTCTGATTCATATAAAGATTCTGGATGAGATGTCCATATGTCCAATTTACCCCTAATGTCCTTAGCAATTCCAAAAGACATCGCCTAATTCTCCCAATAAAATGCTTTCTCAGCTCAGATTTTTAAAAATTATAATAATTTCTTTGAAAGGCCACCAGTGGCCATATTCAACTAGGTTTCCCTTAATAATTTCCTTCATATTCACCGAGGATTTCCTTCATATATAGATAACAAAAATTACAAACATCTAAAATAAGAATAATTCAACAAAATTGTAGCACTATGTTCATTTCTTTATTTTGAATTTTGTCTATTTACATCTTTTTGCTAAGGAAAAACTGACATCTCCTTGCACAGTTATACCTGCTAAACATTGGAAGCTAATATCTAGTGGAAAATCATTTAATACATTGATGTATGTCAAAGCTGTACATTAATTAAGTTGTTCCTTGAGGGCACATTTGTATATCCTCAGGATAATTGATAAAATTAAGCATAATTGCCTCGTGACACAGTAATATATATATCATACAGATATCTCCATGAATGAGATGAATGAAAGAGATTGTCATGAATGAAATAAAAATTTGAAAGAAGTGTCAACTATCTATTTTGATGATGCATACCATTATAAAATTGGAGTCTTTTGAAATTTAGGATTAGTAAAATTTCTTGGAAATGACAGAGTAAATATTGATAGATAAATACAAGAGGGTTCTCAATAAGCTATGGGTCAACAGCATAACCATTTTTAGTTCAAAAAGAGCGCCAAACAGTGAGCAGTACCACTTTTTTTATGCCTGGACCCTTAATTGCTTCTTCTTAATCCATATATGTGGACTTAAGAATTCTTTAGGAAATGAGGCAAAAAAGCAACTCATGATAATTCCCTAAGCAAAGGAGAAGACTGCAGATGGTCCGTCAGGAATGACAGAGGACAGAGAGGAATTTAAATTTTCATCAGGTCTCAGAATTAGTGGCATTCACTCTGGGGGAAATATTTTACACCTTACTGTACAGATATTTTGCACAAGGCATTTGCATAAATTATTGCAAAAATATGCATTTTCTTTAAGTGAATTGTTAATCTTTTTGTGTCCAACAAGCACAATACTTCTGCTTCCATGGCACCTTTGCCTCCCTTTTGACATTGTCAGTAGCTGCCCATAGAGTAAACATTGCGTTAGACATCTTTTCTAGCTTTCATGAGCTTAGGAATATTACATGATTGTAAACACAAATGGGTGTGACTCCATTAAACCATTTTTGGATAATCTTGGACTTGTTCATTTTTATATTACCTCTATTCTTCCTCAGGGCATATCCTTACAAGCCTTTCATTTACAGGTCTCACTTAGGCAGGAAAAAATCAAAGGCACATGGTAGGTTTATTACCGGAAACAGAAAGAGAAAGGCAATGCAAACTTTTGACTTTAATAAGATCAAAATTCAAAACATTATTCCATAAATATTAGCTCTTAGATCGGAGTGTTTAAGCTCTTTTATCATAAAAATCTACCATTTGATGACAAAGTTTAAATTATCAGCAATTATAAGCTTAATGAGGCTCAACATCAAAATGGAATCCTTCCCTCCTGCATCTAGTTTCTATTTGCAGCAGTTGAACACCGAACTGCATACACTGGTACTTAACTAAAAGGAACATTCCAATTAAATCCAACTAAGGTTTCTCACACAATTCTCTAAATGCATTCATGTCTCTGTTATGAGAAATTACTTCAATACATTTATATGTGAGAGGCTATAAACTACAAAAAAGTTTTCTAATGATGAAGAGAATGCTTATGGTCATTACAATTTGGAGTCACTGTATATTTAAAAATCACAATTATAAATCTGAATACGTCTCTCTCAATGCGATTCTCTGCATTTATTGAGGGAAAAAAGAAGCCATTCCAGTAGAAAAAACAATGCTGGCTTCTTGTTGTCCCATTGACTGTTAATGTGAAAGAGCTATATCTGGGGTGGTTCAAATGACAATGTAACCACAGCATGAGAAAGAACATTCAATACAATTCACATTCAAAGACTGCAAAGACCTCCCAAATCAAGATTTTAGTTAAAATTAAAGTATCTTCAGGAGTTAAATTCAAGGTTGAGTGATACAAATATCCGATGTAAAGGTTCCTATAGAGGGCCTCTAATCTGATGTTACTGATAAATGTATGTACCTTGGCACCCAAGGGGTACATCAGTGTGGAGGTTCAGAACAAAAATACACGTTATAACATATAATAATGGCAATCAGCCAATTTGAGCATATTTAAAGGAATGGGTCAACTTAAAGTCCTTCACATATGTCAGACAGATAGTCTTCAGCTTAAATACATAGTCTAGAACAAACATGTGAGCAAATCTAGCACCTGTAGGTGAAGAGCTTCAAGGTCCCCATAAGTGATGGAACTTATTCAGTGATATGTAATGACATAGATTAGTAAGTACATATACTTGCATTGTGTGTTACTTCACAAAAAAGAGCCACCATTACAGCAGCTGCACTTCAAATGAAATGCATGACTAGAAGATGAGCCTTGGTGTCTCATAACCCTTTTAAAGTCCATTTATTGGGCACCATGAGCAATTTTTTCTATGAGATTCCATTGAACATTGCGGAGATGCACAGCATTCATGCTCATGTAAGTCGATAGTGGCCAAATTTGGTGGCAGCAAAAGGGTATATGTTGAGCACAGGAATTAGGAAGCAAAAATATTGTCTATGCACAACGGAGATCAGATTTTCCCAAATAAATTTTTTCTCGTTTCCATCAGTCTTTTAACCTCTTTATCATCTTTGTCATATATTTGTGAATGGGGACTTCTTTGTATTCCATGCTGAGTTGTTGTAAGTTCGGAGGAAAGGGAGTTCAGGTGTCGGACAGTTGAATCTGTGGAAAATGGGTTTGAGGTGTGTTGACTTCCGTCCAGGTTCTTCCAGTAGGTTGTTCCAGAGCAGATTGGCAGCTGCAAAGAGAGTCATTAAAAGGCTCCTTACATCAAGTTTTCAGCACAATAATCCTTAAATTAACACATGTGCACCAGCATACTGATGTACTCTTTAGAGAATCTTAATTTTGGTGTGCTCACACAAGATTGAAGTGGCAGGTGGGCAAACATTTGATGCATTTTAAAAACCATTGCATATGCAGATGGTTTTGAAAAATGCATTGAAATAACTGTACTGAACTGTAAATTATCAATACAAGTCATTATAAAGGGGTAAATTGTAAGGAGGTCCAAAAAAATTCTGAAGTCTCCAACTTTTTCATGATACTGTGCAATTAGATGCCACTTGACAAGATACCCCCCATGCAAAATATTAGTGCATTACGTCAACTAGAGGCCATGCCCCACACAGATTTATGGCATTTGGCAGGGACTTCCCTTTATGATAGGTAACACAAGCATGCGGCCATTGAGTTTTTTGCTCTCCAAGGTTTACTGTGTTGGCTTAGTATAAGCTAGAAATTGGCAATATGACTTTGTATAGGTTAAATGCCTCAGTAATGAACAAATTGTCCATCCTGGATGTTTGTCATTAGTGTCACAAATAAACAAATCAATTTCATTATTCATATAAAATCAGTATTTTTTAAGTTCTTCCACACCATAGGCACTTTACTGCACAAAAAAATGTTTTGTGATATGGTTCAACTTGAAAAACTGATCATTGGTCGAACATATTTCTAAAACATGCATTATAAAAAATCAGTGGGTGCCTATTTCTTATGGGTACATATCATCAATAAGTCAGATGTAAAATCCAGGTGATCTCTCCTTTGTAAAGCCCTTGTTACACGATAATTTAACCCGTACAAGTTTATGTGAGAATGTATGAACACGTGAATGAACGCGAGAATTCACCGTGTAACCATGCCAACTTGAACGAATGCATGAATGCATGAACAGGAAAATTGAACCTGCTCTATTTGATTCATGCATTCATACATGAACTTGTACATGAACACATACGGGTTAATGTATCATGTAACCAGGCTTTAACTCTTTGTTGCATTCCTTGCTTTAAAATTAAACTTTCAAAAATTATAGGAGATCAAGACCTTTAATATATTGCTAACAACGGAACGGAAGAGTAAAAGATTTAAGATTTTCCCTGTGTAATATGTTTAAATATCTTTCTCAGGCTTTGCACCGGGTAACAAGGTATGTGTTATAGCTGACACGATGGAAATAACACACGCCTTGAAAATGGAAGACAAGTTGATTTCCGAAACTATGGAAAATTTTGAAAATATTACCCGGTGCGAAGCCTGAGAAAGAAATTTAAGCGGAGGAGTAATTTATAGTAGTGCAGTGTATTATTAAAGGGCATCACGGGGAATGCATAGTGTCATATATATTGTTCATCTTCCTCTTATTACTCTACACATTTTGATAGATGAGGAAGAACTACGAATACAACTTGTGGCCCATGCATTGTAAGTTTCACTATAAAGAAGAAGTACCAGTGCAATCCATCAGCTAATAATCATGGACCACCAGTAACTATGGCAAAGTCCCTACAGTGACAGGTGGGAACTGTCTTTATGAAGTCTCCAACACGCTCTTTATTGACATCTCTGCTGAACTTGATGCCTCAACCTGATCGAATCTCATCTATTGTTTTATTCTTTTTAAGTTATCTGCATTTTTTTGCTCAGCAATTGGGACATGAAAGTCAAAGAATGCCTCAGCCACTTGCTCCTCATTATGAAACTTGTCGCAAATGCTTGGAGTGATTTCTGCATTGGACATGTTTGTAAAGAAGCATTTCTTTTGACCATTTTGTAATTCTTTTAGCAGAGGTCAAAAAAGCAGTTAGACTGATCACCAGTGTTTAATAAATCACTGACATCAATTTCTGCACTCGGCTTAGGTTTTTTTAATTCTGAAAAACTAATCACCTTCACCTGAACTTGTTGTCGCTCCCCATCAATAATTACAACCATCACCGATTGCCTTATGATTAAACTTCCATAAGCTTCTTGCATAGTGAATGGAGTTCATAACATGCAGGTACTCCCATTTGAAATCATTAAAAACAACATCTTAAACATCATGCAGGCAATTCTGAAGACTACGAGTCTATCATTGCAATACTTATTCAGAATAAAGTATACCAGGAAAAACATATAATAACATTTGAGGTCTTGAATTTTAACGTTGATGATTAAATAACTACCTCTAGCATGGAACTTCTGAGAAAAATGGAAGCAGTCAAGGGCAATATATGAAAAATCCGTATATTTCCTTCCATCTCGTCCGGTGGTGTACGGAAATTCCATATTCAAGAAGGTGGGCTGGAATTCAACAGTGAAATCTTCACGCTTGGAGTATCTTCCACTGGCAATCTGTCATGAGATTGAGAGAAAAATCATGGGAATGTAATATACTCATTCATGGGTAGTCAGTATAGTAGAATAACATTTGGGCATCTAGGCATCTTTTTTACATTCTTGCATTGAAATTAAAGCCTACCAAGTAACCATTCAAAATGAAGGAGCTGCCCATTTTCAGTAATTTTTTATTAAAAGTAACCCTTTACACATTTAAACATTCCTTGCCCATATATAATACTGAGAGCCTGCAGAAGTGCTATTCATGCTTGAAAATCAATGAAAAAATGCTATATTTTCCAGGTAAAATTCACTCAATGAATGCGTCCAGCCTGTTTTTTGTACTTATTGCCATGAAAATGATGCAATTAGGAAAATGAGTAATTACCAAAATATACTAATTTTTGCACCACTTTAAAAAAATTTAAGAACATTAATGGATATTTAAATGATAGGCATACAGTGTAATTAGAAAAATGTGGCATTCCTAAATATTTCCTGAAATTTATTTCAAATATATAAAATAAGAAAAAAAGATTTAAGGATTTTATGAATTTTTTTAGAATACTCTAATCAGTTGTAGACCAATGAACAGAGGCACGCCATTATTTCCTACACATACATATTCAATTCCATTACATTGCAACGGTTTTCAGGAAAATATAAAAATATGAATTTTCTACCCCTAAGTCAAAGTTTTTGATGAATGAAACTGGGATTGCATAATTTTTAGCCATAATATTCAGTTAGAATATTGTTTGCATTGATTAATTAGTAAGATCTTGGGGATAGCTTACCCCCGTCAAGTTTATCCACAGTATTGCCAATGGTTGGCCAACAGTGTAATGTAGAGGTTTGCAGGGAGGTAAGGAAGTTGAATTGAATAAGCAGTTGTAGACAAAAAAGGTGGTAACTTCATGGTATGAGGGCTATCATAGGGTAAGAGGGTTTTTCAAACGTGACAGAAACCTGAGAAGATACTGTGACTTAGTGAATTGTTGCCAGGCCTGTTTTTAACGCTTGTGGCGCTATGGGTGAATTTAACAGGTGCGCCCCTGGGGGGGAGTGGCGATAGAGGCGATTACAGTAATACGCGCGTGCCCTCTCAACAGCTCCAAGGTCAAACTCTGTGTGGCAACTCTGTTGATGTCGCTCTACAGTACAACCTTAACGAAAATAATACACTTTGGTTTGCTGTGTGTTAACCTCTTATCGGCGTTTAATTTTTTTTCTACTTCACTTTTGTCATCTGGTAATTAACTTGTAATCTTCTCTTGCGCCCCTTTTATGCCCCAAAACCCTTGTGCCCCTGGGCAAGTGCCCATTTTGCCCAGTTATAGAATCAGGCCTGATGGTTGCCACCAACTAATGGGTAGATGGTAACCCTGAGGAGGGGTCAGCAGCGCTCTGTCACATATTCTCCTCTTTCATACATACAAAATTTGGCTCAAAATCTGGACAAAAACTGCTGATGGAGGAATGGATGGAGAGAATCAACAATTGAGTCATACAGAGTCTTGGAGGGAAAAGAAGCATAATGCCTGAGTCTGAGAAGAATAGAAAAACTTTTTGGACACACTTAATATCACAATACCTAGTCGACATGGATAATCGAAGGGGAGGTAGATGGCGTAAATTACAGAGGAAGACCAAAAATGGATTCCAAAGGACAAATTATGAAGGATGTCAAACTGAAAAATCATGTTGAAATGAAATGGGCAGCTGATAAGGAGAGTGGAGTGGAGAGCTGCAGCAAGCTATCTAACCTAGAAAGATTGGTCACTGCTGATAATCAAGATGGGACTAAATGATGGAGGATTTCTACAGAAAACAAAATGATACTATATTTATGTAAGCTGTGAACATGTTACTTTCATTTTTTTACAATATACTGTAAAGATAAAAATTTAGTACTCACCTCTTTCCTATTTTGGAATCTCACCTCATATATTTTCTACGTGTATGATTCAAGACATTATCATTTTCTCTGTAGTGTATCCTGCCTCCTAAGAGGTGAATAAAAGTCTTTGCTGATCAGAGATTTATTTGAATAACATCATAATTGTACCTTTTTATTAATCCCTGGATAATCTAGACAATCCCCTGTCCCAAATAATCCTGATTAGTGAGGGTCTCTCATAGTTTCTAAAAATGGGAAGGCAGAATACCAACCAGAGAGGATGATGAGTCATGCAGGGGTGCAACAACGGGGGGGGGTGGGAGTGGGAGGGGGGGGAATTGCCCCCCAAGCACGATTGCGGAGCGGCTAGCCCCCCTCAGAGGTTGTGGCTCACTTTTTAATGGAACTGCCTGATTTGCAAAATTATTTGTGCCTTCATCCCTTAGTGGGTTGAAATTTGCAGACTCTCAGACTCATTTTGGTGAAAATTTATTGGCAGACTCTCCCCCCCCCCCCCCCCCCCAAACCCCTCCCCTCCCCCACCCTGCTTAGCTAGCATATACAGATTTTTCAAGGGGTTTGCCCCCTCCCCCCCACGATTCGGGGGTTTTCACAACCCTGGAGTCATGGACCTCATAATGTGCGGGAAAATGAGGAAATGGATGTACTCAAAAGTCTTACCATATCCAGCTCAGCTTTCTGATAGGACCTTGCAAGTTTTTCCACATACTTGATCTTCTCTGCTTCATTTGGCCCAAACATGCAAGGACATGAAATTTTTCTTAGGGTGTTGCATGCGTCCTCCAGATTTGATAATTTGGTATAAGCAGGAACATCTGTAATAAAAATCACTCTATGTCATTGACCAATCCCACAGTTAGAGTGTAAATAATAAAGGATACATAGGTTATAAATTTTTATATAGGGATATACCGTGGAGGTAAGCTGAAATATATTATTTTATCCTAGGATAAAAACGTTATTCTGCATTAATGCACATAAAATTAGAGTATTTTTATTCAGTGTGGACACATCAATGCTTTGCGAATGCATTTATTATAGGAGCACTTGAAAGACATCCCTAACATCTGTCCTTCATGTTTAGCTGTTTGAATGTTATTCTTCCAGGATCAACTAAATAGGCTAAAATATTTACTTTACTTTTGTATTTGCTTTTGCATTTCAAAGCTATTCGTACTCAACATTGACAAGACAAGCCTTGACAAGAATGCTAGAAAAAATAACAAAGACCTAAAAATGAATATAAATAATTTTTGGTGCCTCCCCACACGAGCATTCTTTGAATACAAAAATCAGGCACAATAGGATGCTCTAAATGTACCATAATAAATTTACCGGAATCAAAATTATATTTAAAACTTGGAGTTGTAAAATGAGTGAAATCTTGGTTTTGGCCATCACATACTACAATAAAACTATATTCTGTGTCAACATTTTCTTAGAAGGAAAAAAGAGAATAAAATATTAATTGTAAGCAATGAGTTTTGGAGTGATGATTTCGCATTTTTATGGTACTTTACTGGCTGTATGTATTTACTGAGGTGCACCCCTTTAGGACCAATGAGCTTCCCAGAATGGTGAGCTGGTGAAAGTGGCAGGCCTTTACTAGGGAAATTTAAACTAGATTCCCAAATTAAGAGAAAATTATAGGGTAAAGGCAGAAATGGACGGAGTACACTTACCAGGCCAGCAAACTAATAGTGCACATACATACATATGCTATGGATGGCTTGTCTTCAGGGGCTGGTTTCTCCCTGAAGGCAGATAAAACATTGCTCCCAATTATCTTTGAGGTGAATTAAGCCTGCGCACTCCTCACTCGCACAATTCGAAACACCTCAACCATTTGGCTGAAGTTTTGAGCATGGAGAAAGTTATAACACTCATTATGGACAGCCTTCTAGAAGCCACGATTGGTATGTAGAGAAATGATGAAGGAAAGTTGTTGAGCAAAGGGATGGGCTTAAAAGAGCCAGATCTTAAAAATGTAAGGGAACTTGCTCAGTCTCCAGGTCACCATGGAACAAGAAATTAGAGGAAAAAAGTACCAGAAATAACTCTTTTGATTACTGAATTGATATGGCTTGTGTTCCAATGATGATTTCTGAACCAAGTTACCGGCTAACTGGGGTAAGCCCACTGAGGTTATAATTCAACCATAGTTGGTGCCTACTATTGTTACCTTTCTTAAAGTTGTAACCAGCATCAGGCCTTACTGGTGTAAGAAGAGCGCAGAGGAAATGGAGAATAACAGCTGACCTCTCAGCACCCAAACACAAAGATGAATCTTTTGGTTACCAGAGGGTCAATCTATTGACCTCCAGTGAATGTGCCATTGGCTAGTACATTAAGGGACATTTTATGCATTAATAAATATAAAATAATCAAGAAAACTCAATGCACTTACATGGGGCTGAGATGAGATTCACAAATGTCCGTGGAAGATGAGCATACAGGTAATCAATTGCAAGCTCCAAATTTTTTCTGTGTGTTTCAGGAGTTTGGCTCCTGTCAAAGCACTCATCAGAGCACATATCATTTGTACCTATCCACACATTGATTAGCTGGAAAAATGAAGTGAATTCCTATTATTAGAGGTGTTCATTTCAAACTCAAGACATAAGTAATTGTGCATTGATAATGCCCTTTTATTCATGTGAAGGACCACAGCCAGATCATCAAAATGTATTTGAGGTTCATTGCCCAAATTAAGGTGAAGTTACTGACCTGGTATTTAGAACTAGCACAAAAGCTTTTTTTATATAAATCCTTTATTGTTAAAATAATTTTACAAAATGAGGACTTTTTGAAAAGGTGATCCTGAGCCTCATCGGAGTTACTTACGAAACTTAAAAATCCTGAGTAACTCAAACAGAGATACATTTGGTCAATGACAATAGGCTGGATCTTTTTCATATCTTTGAGGCAAGAAATCCACTCGGACAGACTTGAAACATTATTACTGATGTGTTGATACAAGGAGATGGAGAATAGTTTACAACATTGGTTGTTCTCTGTCCATTAGGGACAGGGCTTAGGCAGTTTCCATGGGCTGCTTCATACACAGCATATAGTGCATACTATCGCATTCAGACATACCATTTCTCATGGTTGAGGTGATACTGGCCTTATCTGGGTGAACTGCCGAGGGTGAACAATGTCCCAGGTCGCGGCATCAAGGTCCCCTTTCAATCAGGAGTAGTCGACGGAAGAAGGAATCTCTTTTCGCCGACCAAGTCGGAGCCTTACCTTCCAGTGGCGCTGCATGTCCACCCGCGGGTCCCTGCTCATCCGGCGCACCAAGACTTTAGCCTCGTGGAGCAGGTCCTGGTCCATGGCACCTGCCACCGCCACGTTGAACTGCGCGTTCCTGTTCTCCGATTTGCCGTCTCCCACAGAGTACCCAACTAACTTGGGGTTGAATTCCTTCAGGATATTGGGCAAGGTCAAGTACTGACGCCAAGTCTTCTCTCCCCCTGCTCATGGGAAGTCGCAAATAAAGCTTCAACAACAAATGCCAATTCAACAAAATACACTCATGCATACGAAGAGTCATAATGGCATAATTGGTAACATTTACGGCATCATCAACAACTACATCTCCTTTGATTATCACTCAAAATATTATTATGAAACTGAATTCAAAGCTGCTGTTCAGAAATGAGATTTTCAACAAAATGAAGTCTCAATATAGCATTCAGAGGAAAGAGTCAGAGGGAAGAAGTTAAGAAACGCGGAATGATTTCGATTCTTTAGGAGCATTTTCAATGAAATACTAAGGATGTAGCGTTAAGGATGTTAACAGGAGGATTGCACCAGCAAAAGAGACCTTTGAAATGGAGAACAAGTGAGAGAGAGGGTAACTCTGGTTAATCCAGTAGGGAAAAGATAGCTGAGGAGTCAGATGCGGGGTGTAGGTAATACCGCATGGCAGCGGAAGTCACACCCTGGGGAGAGAATTCGATAAGAGATTGGAGGCTTTGGCATGGTGGGTTTGTTACGGTGGAGGGAAAGGAAGACGAACAAAGAAGATCTTGGCAACATGGCATGGCAGGGAAATTCGTAGGCTGCACGAAGAGGGAGCAAAGTAAGAAGTTGGAAGGGGAGTGGGAGCTGAGGGTGGTGTTCACTGGTAGAGAGTGGGAAAAGAGGGAGGAGATTAGGAATTGAGTATCTTGGATGCAGTGAAAAGAGGTAGAGAGTGGGTTTTAACTGAATAGAGATCGGTTGAGAAAATTTTGTAGCTTATTCAACGAATGAAAAACACCTCAAGGCGAAGATAGCCGTGAATCATAAGCAACTTCAATGTGCTTCTCATTGGAAATATCGTTTAGCCCAGTGGTTCCCAAGTGGGCGCTACCACCCCCTGGAGGGCGGTGCTTTCATTTAAGGGGGGCACTAGAAGATGGGCCCTTACCAAATATACATGTTCAGGGATGGGTAAACTATATCTCTGTTGGATTTGAAATAAATAATAGTTTATTCACAATGGTTTTAATTTCCTTATTATAAACATCTTGCTTTGTTCATGTAGTCCATGACTTAAAAGCTTATGGTTGGGGGCGCTGGGTAAATGTTTGTGGAAAAAAGGGGGCGGTGGCTCGAAAAAGTTTGGAAAACACTGGTTTAGCCGATTTCCTTTCCCTAATACACTTATCTGTGTTAGGTCAGAACCCAGTGGAAAACTAGCGAAGTTTAATGAGAAGGATAAAATAAATCAAAGTAAACCAAATCAATTATCAAAGACCTCATATTTTAAATAAAACTAAAATATTAGACCATTATTGTTCTGCTTTTTGAGATATGATGAAAAAATGGATACTGTAGTACGTCTTATGTAGCTGTTTGTTCCTTCATTCCAGAGTCATTATGTTACTGTTAATATCACTCAATCGCAAAAAATAGTTGATCACTAGCTGTCATACTTTTTAAAGATTCTCAAATGCCTTCAAATGTGAAGATGTTCTTGAACAAGGCCGACTAGCACCTCTTATACGTGTATTTGGTTAATATATGAGAAGTTAGTCAGAAAAATAAAGTTTTTGCACCATTATAAATATTATCATTATTACACCATACTTCTTATGGATGTTCTCTCCAATTGTTTGGGACTTCTCGATTGTATTGACTCCTCGGAGATAACAGTTTCGCCGGCGTTCCAACGAGCGCAGCGTCTCCAGAGGGTAGAATCTTGAAAAAACTTCGAATGTGAGCATACTGCAGGTCCGTCGACCTGAAAACATTGGCTGGTTGGGAGACCGCCGAAACTGTCGTCTCCAAGGAGTCCATGAATGCGGTGAAGACCCGAAAAAGTGGAAAGGCGATTCACTGATCAACCAATACCTAAGACCAAATGTCATACTTCTCATGACTGCTTACAAAATCAAGTGACATTCGAATAACAGGGTGGCTACTGAAATCAAATTTTGAAATTCCCTGATCTTTCCCTGACATTTCCCGGATGGATTTACCAATTTCCCTGACTGATCGCCAAAAGGTCATCTATTATTGGAGTATTTTTTTGCTGAATTAAATTTTCTACGGCAGCTTTGAATTTTCTAAATTTTCTAATTATCGTCTCGTATTTTTAGAACTGCAAGCATGTATTTACTATAAGCTAGTATGCTCCAGCAACCTCTCGACCTGAGTCTCGGAAGTTAAAAAAAAAAACGCGAGGTAAAATTTTCCGAAGAACATAGCCTCGGATTCCTTGTGATGAGCGTACATTGTGACCATGATTTTTAACACAACTAGGCAAATATCGCAATAAGGATATGCAATAGGGATACAATGTACGTCTGATTCACAACTAATTGATGGGGCTTATTCTATGCACGTCAGCGACGGACGTTAGTATTAGTTGGTGAAATAAAGGGCGGGAAAGACTGACCGATAAACGTAACGGTAGAAAAATAACAAGGATTCGTATTCCAGTTTCTCCCTGACTGTTAGGAGAATTCCCTGACATTTCCAGAAATTCAAAATTCCCTGACAATTCCAGGTTTTCCCTGAAGATCGCCACCCTGAATAAGGTATATTTTGATTAGAGACAAATATCGCTGAAAGGGGAGGGAAGAGATAGATTTGAGGTGGACCAGTTACGCGGGCACCCTGGTGTGCGGTGGCTTCAATGACACGCGACTCTGGGCATAGAGAGGGACGGCCAGAGTGTGTGTTTGAGTGTGTGACAAGGCTCTCTCACCCATGGAGAAGGACAGCCCCCGGTTGTCCATCGTGAACAGGTCCACGATGTTCTGTCCGAAGGCAACCGTGGCGGCCGTCAGCGAGTCCCCGATGGCTCCGATCACGTCAATGTCCCCCGGTCGAAGGTAGTGGACGCTCGTCGGGGGTTCCCGGGATCGATACCCGCGCACGTCGCACGGGAACGGATAAGAAGCCGGGATCTCATCCTGCACTTCATGCTGCGGGGGAAGAAGGTGGGGATGAGTCAGCATTTACTCGTCTCAACGAGGAGGCAACACTTAATAATATAATAATAAATATTTATTCCACACCAACAAGAACACAGAGGAGTGAAATTAGGCACCCCTGATGGAATGTTCCTGTTGTGGGGTTGCCATTCCTTTTTTTTTCGTTTTTCGGCAGTTACATGAAAATATAGCAAAATAAAATATACAAAGGGTTATTCAACTAAACATACAAGTAGTGTCCTTACACAATATGAAAATATCATCTTATCAAACAGATGTTACAATTTATATATAGTAGTATATATCTCAGTTGATTACAATTAATTGAATTCAATGCATTTGGAGCAACTCTACATAAATATATGGAATCTGTGAACATGGTCAATAATTAATCAATCATGATCACCAACATTTCTGTCACAGAATAATGAAGATCGATCACCTGTTGAGATGACCGATAAATTACGATTATTTGACGCCATTGGACTTTTTTTAGAAGAATAGGAGATTAAATTAAGGATGAATCGATTCCAAATGTCGATTCTCGATTCCACCGATTCTCAGGATTAGAATCGGAATCGCCTAAAGTCGATTCCGATTCCATCGATTCCAGATAGATAAATATTCAAATCAAATTTCATTTATCACATCATATTTGTCTCAGTAATTTTGGGTGTAGGTAATCAATTAGTACTTTTTATGTTTACCTCAATATGCTGAGGACACATTTGCCATTTGTTAATAAATATCCCTTTTGAGCGACTTCATTGTCTTTTTGTTTTTATTTCAGCCAATACTTGAATTTAAAAAATAGTCGTACGCTACTGGTATATCAATATCCCTCCTGTTATTAGGAATAAGAATCGATGGAATCGGAATCGAGAATCGGGAGTCGATTTGAAAGAATCGAAATCGGAATCGAAAAAAAAGCTAAATCGACTTATCCATAAATTAATATATGCTATTAAAAAATAACTACTTCACTCATTATCAAGAAATATTCTATTCTGCACTTGACCTTACTGACTGATGTACCCCTCCCAGTAGTCCCCACCCGGAGATCCGATTGGGGGACTATTTTACCTCCGGAATATTTGACTGGGAGGAGTCCTATCACGTCCTATGTATAGTTATAATGCAGGGCTACATCTTCTAGGGAGGCTAATGTGGTGGTTTCCCTGTTGCCATCCACATCCCGGTACCCATACCGATTCCATAAACTTGCACTCTCGCCCGAAGCTGTGGCTGCTGTCTCTCAGTAGTGGGGTCAAATTCGGGTGGCGTGCGAAAGTTCGTTAGCAGGCCAGGAAAATTTTTTCCATTCCGTCGTCGAAATGAAGAAGTATATTAAGACCAAATCAAGAAATATGGTGAGGTTACCTTACCGTCGAACATTTGTGAGAGGTAGAGGAAAAATCTGCGTAATTCATAGTAGGAAGAAAACTAATTATCAGAGTTCTTCAATCCTTTCCATTGCTCCAGGCCCAGGGTAACTTTTTGAAGCAGACTAAGCACTTATCATCGAGGCGACACTTGGGAAAGCCACTGGGTTTAGCTAATCTGCAGAAAGTCACCCAAAAAATTTTGCGTCATAGGCAGGTGCCAAGTCTAAATAAGGGTAAATCTGGGACTGGATTGCTCCCCGACTTTCCGAGGGTAATATAATTTAAAACTTTTGAAAGCGGGGAAAAGATATGATATAACACGACAATTTTCAATTTAGATTTTGTTTTACTACTGCCTACTTTCCTCTAAAGTGGTTTTTCTGGCATTATTTCTCTTCAGTTCAATACGTGTCCCATATCCATAGCATACTTTCCTCTGTAAATCCATCCAAAACTTTTCCTTCTCTTCCACATTTATTGAGTATTTTAACTTCTAAAACAGCCAACAACTCTCCATCGCCTGTAATTACTCATTTTCTCCCCCAGGTCTAGTTCTTGATTTCTCTAAGCTGCTTTATTCTTCCATGCTACATACTTCCTCGTTTTTCTTCACTTCTCCACCCTCAGCAACCTTATTTGAAACGGTCTGCCGGTCTGCTTTCATCCTTTTTGACCAATATCTAACACAATGCTATCCCATACCTTAATCCTCAACCTTATCATAACATCTTTAAATTAGGTTTCTGGCATTAGTTATCTCCTGTAACTAAACACCTTTTTTTTTGCTAGCCTAGCCTTCCTTTTCATATCCTCGATTCTGCGCTTATTTTCGTTCAGAACACCGCACTTGCAGCAACATTGTTTCTCTTGTTGAATATTTCATTAAATAAAATATTAATTTCATAATATCCAAAAATAATAGAGCTTTTAACTATCATTTAATTGAATTACAAGTATAAAATTTGATTTAATCTAATTGCTCACGACAAAAACATTAATCTCATTGTTCACTGTATCTACCTCCTCCCCGAGAGAATATCCAAAAACAATAATAAAATGTACCGATTGCACCAAATTTCAAAAGAGTTTTCCAAATCACTAAGCATAGCTTTTTCGATGCCTTAACAACGATAGATCCCTATGTTGAAAATAAGTATAGATGATATTCACAAGATTCGTCCTCCAAAGAACACGGGATATTGGAAATCTTGACTCCACTCACTGAACGGGCGGTGCCTTGCCTTGAAAAGAGGAACTTTAGCAAACAGAAGGACAAACAAGCTGTCTTGACCCAAAAGAGTGATCGGTTGCTATCACTAGCGTAGTAATGCCCATAACAAATTGAAGCTGGTCTTTTACAACATTTCGAATTGTAAAATTAGCCGTGAATGTAGAAGATAAGCTTCCGATCGCCTTGAATATGTCAATTCAAAGGTTCTTTTCATTTTAGTAATGCTCTTCGGGTTGCTTATACAACATCAAGTCATGCGACCTCGAAACCAAATTGTCTGAAGTTTGAGTTGTAAATCCACCGTTCAATCTTACGTTGAGGCGTGGATGAGATAAAATTGAGAACAACACTTTTTCCATCTCATGGGACGTCAAGCTGTGGCATCCTTTACGCCTTTCAATTAAATTAGGATTCCACTGACGCAGGGTTTATCTTCGTCCGTCCTCCATTCCACAAATCAATTCCCCCTGACCGCAATACAACCCTTCCTCTACGGTACTTATGATCTCCGTTTCTGATCGCCTCCTTATAATTACAACCAAAAATACTAACCCCGCCTCTACGGTACTTATGGTCTCCGTTTCTGATCGCCTCCTTAAAATGACAACCAAAAAGTGAATAGACATGAAAAATGAATTTGCCGTGTATAGCGGTAATTTTTGCCCAGAAATGTCGAAAATCCACACAGAAAACAAATCAGAAGGGACAGTTATTTCCTATCATCCATCGAAGTGGAGTGATTCATAATTTCAAATGGACTATCAGCAACCCCGAATCGTTTGTAATCTCATAGAGGTTACTCTAAACCCACATAATACCACCGTGTAACTGCTTTTTCGATAATATTTCGTCCAACTAAATTGCATATCTCCATCTAAGAAGCGTTTTATTCTTGAAAATGCTTCCCTTGTGATCAAAGCCACTAAACGTTCGTATTTGAATTATGATGTGTCTTAACTTTCCAAGGACACTCACATGAGACTCTGTTTAAACTACTGTCGGTCGTCATGGGTTAAGGATGACTCGCATCCAAATGTCGATCTCAGGATTAGAATCGGTATCGAGAATCGATCGCCTAAAGTCGATTCCGATTCCTTCGATTCCAGATAGATAAATATCCGAATCAAATTTCGTTTATCATATCTTTATTGTCTCAGTAATTTTGGGTGTAGGCTATCAATTTGTACTTTTTAATCTAACTCAATAAGCTGAGGATATATTTGCTATTTGTTAATAAATATACTTTTTGAGCGACTTGATTGTCTTTGTTATTTTCTTTCAGCCATTACTCGAATTGAAATAATAGTCGTACGCTACTGGTATATCAATATCCCTCCTGTTATTAGGAATAAGAATCGATGGAATCGGAATTGAGAATCGGGAATCGATTTGAAAGAATCGGAATCGAGAAAAAGTGGAATCGACTCATCCCTATCAAAAGGGACAGGTATTTCCTGTCATCCATCGAAGTGGAGTCATTCATAATTTCAAATGGACAATCAAAAACCCCAAATCGTTTGTTATCTCATATATGTTATGTAATATGTAGGTATATATGTTTACCAAACCGGTTCACCAAATGCGCGTAATTTTGACCAATTTTACGAATTTTTCAAAACTTTTACGAATTGGAAAGGAAAAAAATCTTTACTATAGTTTCTTTCGTTTGGTGTTAATCTCAACTTTCTACATTCAGTATTTGTTATTTAATTACGCAAAAGAAAAAAGACTGCAAGCGAATAAAATGACCTCATTACTTCTGCATGGGACTATATTTTGCGGACAGGTTCACAGACAAAGAAACTTTGGATTTTATATAAATGATATATACACCATGACACCTCAGTTACGTGTCGCTTTCCGCGTTTCCAACGCCATAATTTAAGTTCATCTGCATCACCAAAGCCTCGTAAAGTGCTGGCGGCAGGGGCACTATTACTAAACTACAGCAAAGAAATGATATCCATCATCATAAAACTTTATCAGAAGTCTCTTACCAATAAAATAGATCATTACAACATCTATCGTTCCAAATACACTCATGACGTGTTCGCCATTTCTCAGAACGCGGATTCATTACAGATTTGAAAATTTTACTGAAGTTCGAAAATGATACTACGGCGTCATTATACCTCGAAAGAACACATACAAAAGGGAAATGAATCTAGTCCATCGTTCCGCAAAAGCGCTCTCGAGATTCTTCAAATAATAAGTCGAGACGTTGAAGAATTATTCAGACAAGTATTATTTGATTTTTATAAAAAAAGAAGGGGAACCCACAAGGCCATTACATTAATCACAATTTTAGCAAAGGGGAAATTATAATGCACTTAGAAAGTTTTAATTTCTTGTGCCGATTTCGGGAAGGCGTTAGACTAGAGATGGCAATGACAACACAATGCTTAACTCGGGGAGGTATAGAGTGAACATCGGCTTCTGTGAAACTCGTACATGAGACCCTTTGACTGCGCAAGACAGCGTAGCGTAAGGAGAAAGTGGCTGCGGGCTCAGATGGGCAGAGTAGTAAGCCAAGGGCATCCCTTATCACTTGTGCCACAAAAGTGGAGGCAAAGGAAATTACGAGAGGGGCAAGAAGAGATCCGTAAGGAGGAATGGATATAACAAAGCGATGCCGTGGATGGCAGCGCCGAGCCACGATCGCCCTCACGTCCAGAGATCAAATTCCTTTTTCCGCATGAAAATCGTGTTCGTTTGAGGATTATGCCTTGCGGTAGGCGTTGAAACATGACTCATAGGGTTGATGCTTACAAAAAAACAAAATTATACCGATTGATAAAGTTCCTTAGACTAACAAAAATTAAGCACGTGTCAAAGAATGAGCAACAGGGTTACAACTATTGTTGGACGCGTTGTAAAAACAGAGTGAGACATGAGGCAAGAAAATAGTTCATGCTATGAAAAATATAACGAATTTTTCTAGTTTAAGCAAGAGTAGCTTGGTATTTGGAGAAGACGAGTAAACAATTGGACTTACGGAACAAATTATTCACACATTTTGGACGAAGATTGCACCAGAAATATCAAGGTGAGATTTCCATATCTACGTAGTTTCCCGAGAGCCGGCGCATAGTAGCGCGGCAGGAGATGTTAGGACACCAGCCGTCTAAGAGGGGGAATTGGGAAAAGGAGGATGAGAGGACAGAGATGAATATTATGCTAAAAATCTGTCTTAATTTAGCCTCCTCTTTTTTGTTATCAGTAATGATGTGCGGAAAGAGGAATTTAAATAATATATAATTCCACAGGTGTTTCGGATCACTCCGCGAGCTAAAAACCTACCTCCTCCGGTCGGAAGCTCTCGCTTATCACCGGGAAGGGTAAGTAGTGGGAGAAAGGGTAAAGATATGGGAAGGGTTGGCGAAATACAGCCACTAGGAGGCCGACACCATGAGGCGGATCGCCGTCAAAAGGACGACAATTGGCCCCCGCCTCCCCCTAGTCCTGGTAGCTGTTGGGTTCCCCCAACAACGTTGAACGAGTAAGTCTCGCTTGCGCGAAGACTTACCGCACATCTGTTGAGAACCGGCGAAGCCCATTGCCCAAATTTTTGGGATAAGGTATCCGCCGACTCCCTTCAACGGTGGACGTAGTGCGGTCTGTCGGAGTTCGCCATCGGATCGGGGCCTTACCGGACCAATGGATGGTATATTCGGACCAATGGATGGTATATTCGGACCAATTGTGGTAAATTGTGAGACCCTTCACCTCAAGTCCCCGCCCACCGAATATAATTTCAGCAGCGTATCTTTTATTTTGTCGCTTCTGTCAGTTCTGGGGAAACAGCGAAGGGGCGAAATAACTTCCTTCGTGTCGTACTGAAACTCGCCAGTGCTAAATTAAAAGGTGATCTCAGCCTACCACGCAGTTTCCGATTCTCTGACTGCTCCCACCCTGATGCTTCTATCAGCTACGAGTAGAACATTCAAATGGCTCCAAGCAGTTTTCAAGAAAGCGCTCGGCTTCACTTTGAATTTAATTTACTTCACGAATGAAATATTTCTTGGCTGGATCCAAAATGGTGGAAGCGCATTCGAGATGTGGTTAAACTACTAGAAAGAGAAAAGTTTTTATCTCTTTCACTTTTTCATCGAAGAACCTTACCGATATTTGTTTGCTAAGCTCTGAGAGTATTGAATGCCGTGCCGAAAATGCTTCGCAAGTTTTTTCCAACGCTAGATCTGAAATCAACGTCATTCCCTGGTATAGGACTTCATCTGACTCCTTTATATATACCACTCTAACTTTATAGGAATGATATTGGCGAGATTTCTTTCGTTCGTTATACGTGAAATTCAGCGTATTTACTAGGGCTGAGTCGAATCCAATTTTTTTCGATTCCGATTTCGATTCTTTCAAATCGATTCCCGATTCTCGATTCCGATTCCATCGATTCTCATTCCTAACTACAGATATACCAGTAGCGTAAGACTATTACTTAAATTCAAGTATTGGCTGAAATAAAATAACAAAGACAATAAAGTCGCTCAAAAAGTGTATTTTTTAACAAATAGCAAATATATCCTCAGCCTATTGAGGTAGATAAAAAGTACAAATTAATAGCCTACTCCCAAAACTACTGAGACAAATATGTTGTGATAAATGAACTTTGATTTGAATATTTATCTATCTGGAATCGATGGAATCGGAATCGACTTCAGGCGATCGATTCTTGATACCGATTCTAATCCTGAGAATCGGTGGAATCGAGAATCGACATTTGGATTTAACTCATCCTTAGTATTTACTAAGGGTAGGTCAGAGCCATCATTCCACACGCCACGAGTTAACATTGCTGAGGTCAGATGAGAGAACTTCTTGAGCTAGCACTTGCGACTACTTCTCGGCAGATGAGGGCATCGTCTCCAAATACTCAAATTTCACTATTTACTCTAGAGGTTATATAATTTATACGAATAAGAAATGACGGAGAGCCGATCACGCTTCTTGACGAGAAGCCGGATGCCACTCTAACCATGTTGGAGTTAATGCCGTCGATAACTACTTCATCTTGGCGGTTGGTTAGAAAATCCCTCATCATATTCACCACTTTCCGAGAATCCCTATATTCAAGGAGGAAGCAGCAAAATAAGACGACGGAAATTGTATCAAAATAGTCGCGGCGAATGGGAAAGATGATACAATATAAGAGGAAAATTATGGGCACCTCGACATTATTTGAATTACCAAATTTCAAACAAGTTCGCAACCAACTTCAAGTCATTATACAACTGAGCAGGTAATTTTTGCAATTGGTCTCCGATAATTACCTCAAATGAGATAATGTGATTCACAAATTATACTAACCACTGTGCAAAGACTTTCCATTCAATTTTCGACATGAAGCAGCCTCGGAAGTACCATTGGCTTGCCAGAGCTACCAGAGACCACTTCTACCTCACTCAACGAAAGTTGTGGTGATCGCTAAAATAAGCAAGTGACGCACAGAGGTTGCGGTCCTCGCACTTCAGAATTGTCTGCGTGAAGTTTTCCTTTAAGGTAGTGCGAGCGAGATAGTTCCCTAATCATAATAAAGCCCATATTCGAATTATAAATTTTAATTTCACCAGCTGTGAGACACACGAATAAAATATTGCATTGTTAATGTTGCAATAATACTTATAGTGTTACATGACAGAAATTGTAAGTAATCAAACGAAAATATGAACTTTAGTATTTAACTTGACTCATTTTTTTCACGTGCTACGTTTGAAACTCCATCAAAACGGAAGGTTTATTGTGATCCCGAAGAATTTACTGCGGTGAAAATGTGATAAATTTGCAAAAATAGTTGAGAAAACACAGAAACTGTTGATTTTTTTGACGAGATCTAAATGTAGGAAATTACTCATTTTTAATATAAGGTCTCTCTGGAGTGCATACACGTACCATTTCCCATATAAAAGGGCTGGTATTTTTTGGCAAATATCTCGGAAAGTAATGTGGTAAGGGGTTGAATTTTTTATGTCAATGAAAGGGTGATGTATTTTTCTTTAAAATGATACCAAATTCATTGATTTCTAAGTAAAATGATATTTCGCTCAAACTATCTTAAAAGTATGAAATATACTTTCAGGGGAGAGACATGTAGTTAGTCTACGTTCGACCCTACAGTTTCTTTGTGAACTAAAACCGCAAGACACA
The DNA here is from genome assembly GCA_963169105.1 of Ceriagrion tenellum. NCBI lineage: Eukaryota > Metazoa > Arthropoda > Insecta > Odonata > Coenagrionidae > Ceriagrion > Ceriagrion tenellum. Next base: position 140,719,507 of record OY720637.1, on the reverse strand, counting down.
CTCCAACTGAGAGTTTTATCGACGAAAACCTAAGATGCTGTCTTACAACAGAGACAACATCGTAGGATTAACGAGAGCAGTATTGGCGCGGTAGAATTTCAATGCCATCGTTTTCATGGGAATGTGCGACAACCCTGAACGTTTGGCTGTGGAGGTGGGAACAGGTTTTAGTTTTTAAGAAATTTGAATAAAATTGGTGGGAGTTAAAAAAAACTTCTGGGAGACACTCTGACGTTTAATTTTTGCTCGAGGACGTTAAATAATGTGCGGTAAAGTTAGAAGAAACAAATGACGCACTCTGCGATTACGTCGCTTCTCCACCGATTCCAGAGGTCACATCTTCGGTTCGGCGAAGAAAGATTCTCGAAGTTGAAGCAGGGATTCAAAGCGCGGCTGTCACGAAAAAATGGGGTCCATGATATTATTTTTAACATTCATTAAAAGATGGTTTGCACATTCATTGGATCATTAAATTTTATCTTAGTTTAACATTTACTCTGCTGAAATAAGCACCGGATTGAATGTAACAAACTATTTGCCAATGATAAATGAAATATGTGATGAAAATGACATCTTTAGAAGAAGACGTAGGATTGATTTTTGTTTGTGCAAAGATTTGCGTGAAACTTTGTAAAAGTATTTTCATTTGTAATATCAATAGATAAATTTAAGAAATTCCATCAAACCAATTGGTTTTCCGACAGTTCCAAATTTGTCACGAATCAAATTGAGAAACGTTATCGATGCCTTAACAACAATAGATCCCTATTTTGAAAATAAATATAGTTACTATTCACAAGATACCCCATCCACAGAACACGGGATAGTGGAAATCTTGACTCCACACGCTGAACGGTCAAACCGGGCGGTGCCTTGCCTTGAAATGAGGAACTTAAGAAAACTGAAGGACAAACAAAGTGTCTTGACCCAAAAGAGTGATCGGTTGCAATCGCTGAAGTAATAAATAATAAAAACTTCAAGCAGGTCTTTTACAATATTAAGATTCGTAAACTTAGCTTTGAATGTAAAAGATAAACTTCCGACTAACTTGAAAATGTCGATTCAAGGTTTCTCGTAAACCCGCTGTATATGGAAACATGAATCCATACGGATCTCTAAGGTGATAACTGCCATTGCCAAATGGTCTCAAAAAGTGAATGGGTAGTCAAACAACGGAAGATGCAAGTCTAGTATTGCTCTCCAGGCTGCCTCTACAACAAGTCATGGGATCTCGGAACCATACCTATTGTCCGAAGTTTGAGTTAGGTTTCCACCGTTTAATTCACTGTTAAGGCGTAGACGATTGCCATATATAGAATTGCGAGAGTCGAAATGGTTTACGTCCCCCTACATAAGCAGGAAAGTCTAGTGCCTATTGCCTTAAAATGAGTCACAAAACCACACAAATAAGGTTTATATTGAATACATGACCTCGAAATATAATCTCAAGGTAAGGCATACATTATTTTCTCTCCTAAAACAGGAAAAATCACGATCAAGGCGGATGATGTTCAGACGAGGCCGGGAGAACACGGAGATGGCATTGGTGCGATGGCTCCTCCTCATCCACAGGATCCGGGCTCGAGACCCAGCAGTGGAGGAGACTTTTTCCATCGAAATCCCGACTGACCCGATCCCAACGGGGTTACTTGGAGATTAAATTGTGAACAACCCTTTTTCTATCTCATAGGACGTTAAAATGTAGTCTCCTGAGCGATTTTCACTAATTGTACGATTTTTCTGGCTCTTGGTTTCTCTTCTAACATTTCTTATATCCCACAAAACAATTCTCCTATGACCATAACTACGTTTTCCGACAATTCAATGCCATTTTAACACCCAGCCTAGAGGCTCATGACACAAATATTTTATAATAATTCGATTACATACGCACAGATTTTCTTATAACCGCGGAAAAACATATTTCTTATGATTATAATTGTTACTTAAAACTATCAAGAAGTCATTCCCAGTCCAATATTAAAAAATTACGTATTTACACGTATTGTCGCCTAAATTTCCAGTATCGAGTCAGTATCGCGCCGAAAACTCAAGTCAAAACAGTATTTATTTGAGGAAGTGAAATGGAATTCTTATCCATTCCAGGAGGTGAGTTCAAACGCATAAACAGATGTAATTAAATAAAATGTGATCCAAAAATATTTTTCCATCTTTCTTAAAATTTATTACAATGTGCGTTCAATGGTCCGCGATATCCGCTCCAACCACCTTAAATCAGTGAGATATATTCGCTGTTCAAATGGTTATAAAAATAGAGTAAGTGGATGGAGCAGGTTTCCAGAGACACCTGGATGTCGAAGGCCACGACAAGGAAGAAGTATGCCATGTGGGCGGAGGAGAAGGACGAGGAATATTCCATTTGAGTAGAATTGGAGAATGAAATGCGGCGGGGAAAAAGGCATTTGAAGCGGAGAGCTTAGAATACATTAATCTGCGTATTTTTATAATTTAGACCGAAGGAAAACTAATTATTCTACGCGAGAAGATGCCAAAGTGGCGAGTAACACGGGAATTGAGTTGAATTATGTATGTATTGAGTATGAACTGAAAATAGAAGGAAGGTCTGATAAAGAAAGAGACTTTGGCACTCGAAGGGAGGCATTTCATCCAAAGACGGAATAAAATGGCTGATTTCGAGGTAAACTTCAAAATACTAATGTTTAGAAGTCAAATCAAATGCCGCCAAGTATCATTTTTTCGTATGTACTGAGTCGATGACTGGATCTGAACTGAACGCTATTTCTAACACGATTTATCCCGTACACCATTCGAAAACTCATAATTGTATTGAGTGAAAATATTTTCATGAGAAGCACTAAATAATACAGAAAGGAAAATACGAATTGGTCTTCACCACGAACAAAAAAAAGTGTGAAAATAACTTCCGCGTTTAAAAACATTTTAGCAGTGCATAATGTCTAGAAGTCTCCGAAGGTATCTTCAAGGTCCTGGGAGACACGAGTTTTTGTTGGTTTTTGAGGAGGAAATTCCATCAAAAAGTTGGGCACTCAAAGCATTACCCAACGTATGAAAAGAGTTTGGAATTATTCGCGACAGCAACACGAGGAGGTACATGATAGCCAAAAGGATTGATGTGGAGCCACAGGAAAGGAGTTGCTTAACTGGAAAAGGTTTAGATGGATGGCTTGCGGTTTTCAAATGATGCGCTGGGGAATTTAAAATACTTTTTGGCTTTGAATGAATTCACTTTAAGAGGTACAGCACATAATATATTAAATTAGAAGTATCTTCAACAGTAACTGCAAGTAAGCAATGACTCTGTAAGAAAAACACAAAACAATATTAAACTCTGGAGATTCCGTCGAGAATCATTCAGGCATTTAAAATATATTCATGGTGACTCAAAAACAATATTAATCCCGTGTGAAATCACCATAAAACGTACCACTTTGACTGTCCTCGCAAATTTTGACTTCGCCACAATAATGATCAAACCACACTTGCTAAAGAATACTTGTTTGTTATATTAACGAGTAATTAATTTTTCCAGTTATTTTTTTAGTATAATTATGAAATTTTAGTATACTCCATGAAATGAAGCGGCTAGCCTAGCTAGTGAAACCGTTTAATTTTACTCATGCAATCTGAGAAAGACTTATATAAAAATATGCGAAATAAATCCACCAAAGATAAGGGCTAGAATATATCTGCATGTGAATTTTAGCTTTTTATTAATTCAACAGCAAGTGATCAAAGGCAGAGAAAATTAATCCAAGACATACATTCCGCATACCAAAGAATTGTCTTTCATCAGTTCACACGAAGGCCTGATTTTATTACGCCCGGTTAAGGTTCACCATCGGATGATGCACTATTGTCGTCAACTTGATGCTAACTGAGAGTCGAGGTTTTGTTAATGACAACAAATTGTCAGTTAGTAGGTGTGAGCGTTATCGATCGAAGAGCGGATTTACCTCGGGTTTCACTCCAGGAAAATTTTTAATCAGAGATTATAGAAAACGTGACTTGGTTTCATATACATTTTCAGCTGCACGAAGGAGGTTGAATTGAGACATATTTCACAGTTTATTGGGGAAGACAACTTTTTCATGAATTTCTTTTATTTTTAAGGCATACCAATGTATGTCTTCAGCATAGAGTGGGTTAAAGAATCGTGGAGCGTCAAGTGTTTACTGCGTGGCAGATATTCACCAAGTAAGGAGCGTTGTGGCTTTCCGAGAATTAAATGAACTCACATTGGTAACTGGCAGATATTTCTACTCAATCTATGTCGCCCATGTGAAGAAATTCGCTATAAAAAGTCGTTATACAGAACGTAATACGAAACTGGCTATGACTGAAATGAAAAACTTTGTTAATTTCACATAAATTAGAGTCAATTGGGACCGAAGTTTCGACAGATTATGTCCCTCAGCGACGAAACTTATGTTGCAATTAAATCTTGTTTAAGTGGACTAAACAAAGTTTTTCTCTTCAATTATCAATGTATTCTATAATGTCACAGCGGAAACCGTCACCCTCAGAACTGGCTAATCAAATAGCCGCAATCAAGACAAATTTTCTCGCCTTTGCTAAGTGCTAAATATCTTGTGCCATGAATACAATGTTCATTACTGCAGTTCGGAACAGAGATTTTGATCAAAAGAGCAAGTTTCTCCATCTTGAAATTATAGATAGCGAGAACAAATTAGGCATATTTAATCGTAATATCGACACCGTGAAAAAAATCGTATTTTTCGACGACTAAAAAGAACACCAGACAAGATCACACACTTCGAATGATATACCCCCACACAATGGTACAATCTCTCTCTCTCTCTCTTTTTCTTCATGGCGCTACAGCCCTTGGGTGGGCCTTGGCCTCCTCCACAATTTGCCTCCAGTCTTCCTTATCTTTTGCCCTACTCCTCCATCCCTTGATGTTCATTATCTGCAGGTTTGCAGTAACGCCATCTATCCATCTGATTCTTGGTCTGCCTTTCCTTCTAGTGTGGTAGAACATTTCCCTCATTATTCTTTTGGGCATCCTTTCTTCCACCATTCTATATATTTGACCCAGCCACTCCATTCTCCGAGCTTTAACATACCGCACTATGATACAATCGTACAATTCGATGATAAAATGAGGGGAGATGGAGTTGAAATATTGCCGATCTTCAGCTTTGAGTTAAAACAAATTACGTTTTATAACAAAATCAATATTTAAATGTCTATAAAAAATGTAATACGGCATAAATATACAACAGCGCGGTTAGTAAGTCGATCAAGACGTGTAAAAATAAAATTATTTGAAAAATCGCCAATGAAACAGCTGAGGAGGAACGTAATCGCGGTTGCTTTTAATTAAGGAATCCGTCTCTTCCATTGCATTAATCGTCACTGTATTAACAGCAATCATGTATATGCGCAATGAAGTATGTTTCTCGGAGTCCCATTAACACCTCTATAAACCTTGTTCTACATAACTCATATCTGACTAGCACTAGAAAGAACACTAACAATCCAAATAAAACGCATATCTTTCGCGTTCCCGCCGATTCCTCTTCCTCCCACTCCAAGGGCTTCTGGAAAAATACTTGAACGACTCCCTTCAACTGCATCACCAATACCGATGTGGATCAATCCTTGAACGAATGATTTCAGAGCTCCTTATAGACGAGTTTAATCGAGGATAGATATATTAGAGCCAATTTGAGAGGAATCTATGCCAAGTCCACGACGATAAACATTTCAAGGAGAACAGTTTCATCTCCTCAAATGCATCCTCTATTGATCCCTATGATGCGCAAAACACGATTAGAAAGTGTCCTTCATGGCAATCAATTTCAACACTAAAATCGTTTTCAAACCACTTTCCTAAAAAAAATTACTTTTAAGTTTGAAAGATGTAAAATATTTTTCCCGAAGTTTCTCCTGATGTATGCTTTTAATTCACGACATCTCAAGTTTCATTTACGGAAAACATAATGAAAATGGGATTCTTTCGACGCAACCATACGGAGCACAAAGTTTAGTAATGAATGTGGAGATGAATGAATATGATATTGGCGGAACCACTTTCTCCGATTAATGGGACGAAAAACGAGGCCAGAGAGAGTTTACGTTACTAAAGGATTGAATGGTTTAAAATACGGTGGCTCTTACTTGCACTCACATGATTTCCAGTTTACCGCAGTAAAAATTCTGGTGAAGAGTGAGGACTACTATAAAAAAACTACTGAAGCAACCTATGCCCCTGCAGCAGTACCAGGCAGTATAATCTAATCCTATGCGTATAGGATTAGATTATACTGCCTATGCATATGCATGATGCTAGATTCTATATGCATAACTCATGTTTCCCTTCCAGAAAAGAGCTGCCGCCATTCTGATAGGCCCCGTATATTTTTAGCTCTTATTTCAACTTCTCGAGTACCTTCTGTTCAAACGCTTTTCAAATGCCGGTACCCAACACCAACCCTAATGGGTCTATCGTGGTAAACAAGTATACTAGGGTTGCAGCTAGCTTGCGTTCAAGCAGCGAAATTATTAATGTAGTCCTCTCCACATTTTTTTGACAGTAGGGGCTCTTACGGAGATTCGTTCCCTGTGAAAATTCCGTATGGCCGGAGGAGCGATGTTGCCAACGGCAGCAACGAAATAAATTTATTAGCTTTGCTTCCATACTCACTGTACATTAAAAATTACCAGCAAACACCATTCCATAAGGTAACCTAATTAAATTTAGCGCCCCTGCAACATGTATACCTACGTAGCCTAGAGGTGAGCACACGGAGCGCAAGTTGGCAACAGTGTACATATATACATCTACACGTTGCCCAGGCAGCCAACTCTGGGGTATATGACGGGGAATAGGTTATCACTGCTAATATGTATTATAATGTGCCATAGTAAAGTTGATAAAACTAAGTGTAATTATCCGTTACAGAGAACCTGCGAAAAATAACAGAAAAGGTTACTTGCACCGACATGTACTACACAATGGGCTATCCGCTGCCAATACTGCAGAAAATATTAGTATTAACGCAGATTGAAATTTTATAAACGAAACACAAAAGTCAAATCGAGCTTCATTGTTTTCCAAAAGGCCCACGGTGCCAACTAAATGTGGAGCGCTCTCTAGCATCGGAATCACTAGGGTTGTTAGCCAGTGATGTAAATAGGGCATCGAACAGTCTAAACAGAAAGGTAGAACGAAGGTGGATAGGAACACATGAATATATTTGCCGCTAAGCGGTCTGAGTAAATGAACGAACGATTGTATGGTATGAACGGCTCATATGTGTGGAAGCGATGGCGCGGTACGATGATGGGGGAAGAGCACATATTTCGTCACGTACGCTTACGCGAGCAGTCCACTTTTCGTGAGCCTCGCGAGTAATCGTTCCCCTCCGCTGAGGTCCTTCGTCTCTGCCAGCATTCCGCACTCTCACTCTCGCCCGCCCTGGGAAGGTCGGTGCGAGGCGGCCGAGATGACGGGGACCTTGACCTTGCTTCGATGGAGAGAGAAGACTGCCTCAACGGCACCTCTCGAGTCAACACGACGCGGCCGGACAGGGGGGATGCAGGGATAGGAGGGGAGGTTATACGGGAGAGGAGCAGACGATGCGGAAAGATCTTAGATAATTCGAGCGAGATTTTCTCTCGTCATATTACAATGTTAAAATTCCATTTAAAAAATGTAAACATGAGCGAAGGGATTATACACATTAAGGTAGTTTGAGAGAAGTATCATTTTACCTAGAAATCAATCAATCTGGTCTCATTTTAAAGAAAAATATATCACCCTTCTAATGACACCAAGAATTCAACCCCTTGCCGCATTACTTTCGAAGATATTTGCCAAAAAATACCAGCCCTTTTACATGGGAAATGGTACGTGTATGCACTCCAGAGACCTTATATTAAAAATGTGGCATTCCCTACACTTAGATCTCGTCAAAAATCAACAGTGTATAGTTTTTTTGATTTCTCAACTATTTTTGAAAATTAATCATATTGTCACCGCAGTAGGTTCTTGGGTATCACAATAAACCTTCCGTTTTGATGGAGTTTCAAACGTACCGCGTGAAAAAAATGACTCAAGTTAAAGACTTATTGAGATATTTTCATTTGATTGCTTGCAATTTCTGAGTAGTAAAACTATATTATTGCACCATTAATAATGCAATATTATATTTGTGTCTCCTACAGCTGGTGAAATGAAAAGGTGTAATTCTAATATGATCTCTATTATGATTAGGGAACTATCTCGCTCATACGACCTTAAAAGACGCAGAAATCTTGCTTAGGTGACTAGAATACTCGAAATCAGCAATAATCTATATTCACATATTTGAGGCTTAAAATCTTTTATATCGCACGCTGGAATCGTCTTAACAACCAAAAGATTTTTCCAGGTTTTATTGAGAGTACAACGGAGAATGATAAGTTATTTTTTAATACTTCAGAAAACATACGTACCATTCAGCTTCTGTCGCGATCAGTGCAAAGGAACTTCCTCGTTTAATAATACAGTAAAAACTGACTTGCAAAGGAAAAAAGTTCAATTGTTTTAAAAAATACTCTTAAAAGTAAAAAAATAATGTTTTTCAGCAAGCTCTAACCAGTCGCAAAGTTGGTTAAATTTTGGTTACCAGAGTTGGCGCAGAAAAAAGCTCATTCTCAAGAAAACCTTTAAGTAAACGCGTAATTAATTATTGATCACAATTTCTTTTATTGATTATAATATTGTCACCGTCAATGAACTATGAACAAAATTTCAGAGCTCTACGATATCAGGAGGCAGGTTAAATTTCAATTAACAGATTAGACCCAGACAAACAGGTGAAACTCAATAAAAGCTGATAAAAAGATTGCGACTTTCTGGAATACATTGCCGTACTCTATGCCATGGGAAACAACGACAATGAGAGAACTTTTAATCTTTACCTATGAATGCAGTTAGTGGATATTACCGCTTCAGGTCTGTAAATATTAAATGAAATACACCAATTGTCCTTGAAACTGTGAAAACTAATCATAGTTCACGAGAATGCATTCGATGGATCAATGATCCATTAATTTGGAAAGTTTTGAAGATTCCAAGATTCAGTAAATTTGGAGATAGCTTTCCCTGCCCTTTCAATCGGCCAACTCATCCGGTCCATTGCCAAACATCCTCTTCGCTGACTTCCTCCGCACTTCGTCCCTCCACCTGGCTGGATTGCTTTGCTTGACCCATTCACTGCGTTAAACGATTTCAGAGAAAAATTAAATAATATTTATTTTTATTAATTTTGAGCATTTCACGGGAAAGATGTCCTAGTATAATTAACAGTCAATAATATGAAGGGTTTGATTAAGATTCACCATTCAAAATGAGTGTGAGACAACGCGATTCTAATGCACGTAAGGATAAAATGATGGCCATTAATTATTGCAGAACTAAGGTTTCCACAATTTTATGTCTTGAAGTATAGCGATTTAGATGCCGTTCTATTCGTCAAAATCATAGTTTTATTTCAAACTGATATTAGGAGAAGGCAAATTTAAAATCACAATTACCATGAGGATTAGATTTTATGAAGGCCACGATGCGACAAATGAGGTAACTTTTTTTTTAACTTTGGGGTAAAGTCGAGCCCCGCTAATAGTGGATTCAGTTATTTATTCGAGTATTCGTGAAAGTCGCCGGAAAAGAGTGGAAAAACTTTGGCCCAAGTAAATTTAGCCCCCCGTGAAATTGTATTGGTCCCCGGATTGAGGGAAGCACGAATTGTGCGAATTGTGCAAACACGCGGGAGAATCTCTCGGTCTTCATTCAGAATCTCCTCCTCCCTTCGCCACAAAAGAGCGGCTTCACACATTCTCTCTCTTCATGGCGCTACAGCCCTTGGGTGGGTCTTCGCCTCCTCCACAATTTGCCTCCAGTCTTCCTAATCTTTTGCCCTAATCCTCCATCCCTTGATGTTCATTATCTGCAGGTTTGCAGTGACGTCATCTATCCATCTGATTCTTGGTCTGCCTTTCCTTCTGGTGTAGTAGAACTTTTCTCTCATTATTCTTTTGGGCATCCTTTCTTCCACCATTCTATATATTTGACCCAGCCACTCCATTCTCCGAGCTTTAACATATCTATGTCTTGGCCTTCAATTAATTGATCCAGCTCTGCGTTATACCTTATTCTCCATTCATCATTTTCCTTAACAGGTCCATATATATTCCTTAATATTTGTCGCTCAAATACTCTGAGGGCATTTTCATCTGATCTCTTCATGGTCCATGTCTCTGAACCGTAGGTGACCACTGGTCGGACGAACGTCTTATAGATTTTCATCTTTGTATTTCTTGTAATGAGTTGGCCCCTGAACAATTGTTTGTTTGGAAAATACACTCATTTCCCGTCTGTATTTTGTCCTTTATTTCTCTGCTTATCTCATTATCATTATGTACCATTACCCCTAGATATCTGAAGCAGGAAACTCCTTCAAACTTCTTCTCCCCTAATGTCAGATCCTGTGCCACTCTCCGAGCCTCCTATTTGGACATTATCATATACTTAGTCTTCTTTTCATTTACCTTAAGTCCAATTTTTTCTGCTTCTATTTCCATTCGCTCATTGATTTGTGCTTTGTCCTTGTTATAATTGCAATATCATCTTCACACATACTCACAAGTGCATAATCAACTTGTCCGCAAAACATATTTCCTATAAGGCTTTATTCCTCTTTATGTTACAGTCAACACCGCACTGTGACCACTGGACGGTAAATGAGACGTTGGCTAAGGTGGGATGGAGAGAGATGTATGAAGGCCATCGAGCCTCAATGAATGCCAGCGAGGTCACCCACTCAACATCCGTCCACCCCCGACTGAGGAGCGCTTCTCAGAGGTCATACTCGATATAACGGGTCGATTATAGCATCCTCCCCTCCCCCCCCGAAATGAGAGGTAATACGACATAGCCTATGTAAAGAAAAAGTCTCGGAGAGATCTATGCGGGTGAAGACCAAATTTTTTTCCAAAATGTCCTCCTAAAAGTTATGGTTTGGGAATAAAGTATCTGGTCGTTTATCGGTGAGCGCAGCATTTGTTAACTTTAGTGAGTACGAAAGGGGGAAGTTGAACGTACTGAAAAAAGCATGATTCCATGAAAATACAATAGCTTGAGTGTTAGGACCGCCCTCAGTATTTGTTTCCATTCAGTCCATCAAAATAAACATGTTTCGTTTTTAACATCAAATATTCATGTACGTAAAATCTATGAGGCGAGCGAGGTAATTAGTTGAGCATAACGGAAGAATATATGGTGTTCAATATTACCTTATGATTCCCTATATCAAGTAAGGGAGTGAGTCGGACCAATTTGATAGGTTTTTAGGCTCACCGTAAGCCTTGATGATAAACATACTTGCAGGAATGAAAGAGGTAAATAGTGTAAAAGGAAAATGAGAGTTCATTTTAGCCAAGAGATTATACCAGCGGCCGATGCCATAATGTATTTCAAAAGCTTCATATCACTCAACATTTATTCATTTGAGAAATCCACCAGCGGATTGGTAGATTTTAGACAGTTTTTATCCTACAGACTCATCGCCTAGTTTTGGCTCCAATGGAGCCAAAACGGCGATTGGCGGCATTAGATTCCTCTTAATCACCTTATATCGTCTGCCTCTTCCGTCCAGAATTCCCATCCTCCTCCTTCCTCTTCTCCTCTTCCCAAATATTCTCCCCTCCAATATTCTCTTCAACATTCGCTCGCATTTCGAAACGTCCTCCATCCATCTCTTCTGCCTCTTCCGTACCTCCGCCACTAGTTTCCTTTCCTCGCAAACCATATCCAAAACCGCCTCCTTCGCCTTCCTCGCTACCCAGCTCACATTAGGTCCTCAACATTTGAACTAAATTATATTTCGACATATTAGCAGGAGTTTGGTATTTGTGGAAGGCCAGCCATGTTTTTATCACAAATTTTGAGGTCGCCGGGAAAGGTCGAGGTATTACGGAGTCTCCCGCAACGGGAATAAGAGTGCGAAGTTCCACGGAGGAATTCGCCTTGACAGGGACTCGATCTCGATCCCTCGATATACAAAGCGCCGAGTGCTTTAGCTAGCTAACCTACCCAGGAGTCCTCTTCCCCGGTGGATTTTCGAGGGGTTAAGGGGAACAAGGTGTTAAATACGGACGGATATGCAACGTAAAGAGTAGTCCAAAGCGTGTGCACCCGGAAATGCACATCAATGCGAAAGCGAATTATTTAAAAAAATCCGTTTACAAACTTTTTCTCTTCGTTATTCGTCATCAACTATTTTAATTGGTTATCAAATTATTGACAAATTATTCTCTTTAAGGTAGTCCGGGCGAAATAGTTCCCTAGTCATAATAGAGACCATATTCGAACTATACGTTTTAATTTCACCAGCTAAGAGACACAAGAATTAAATATTGCATTATTAATGGTGCAATAATATAGTTTTACATGATAGAAATGGTAAGTAATTACATGAAAATATCTAAATAAGTCTTAATCTTGACTCATTTTTTTCGCGCGGTGCGTTTGAAATTAGTTCAAAACGGAAGGTTTTTTTGTGATACCCAAGAACCTATTGCGGTGACCTTATGATTAATTTTCAAATATAGTTGAGAAAACAAACAAACTACACGCCGTTA